>JAGIQG010000030.1:13132942-13732942 GCA_024679065.1 Sphyrna mokarran | reverse complement strand
GAAAATAGTTAACAAACCTACGCAGTTCAATAAACGGTGGGAAAATCAACAACACCCACATAAATGTGGAAAAAAAAGTACTGGAGAGATACAAATCTTTGGGGGCAATTAAAAAATTCTTAGTGTCAAATTCAGCTATAACTGGGGTAAATAATGCTGTTTCTTTTCAGCGAGTTTCAAAATGAATCTCCCACACTGTGCATTACTGAATGCATTAGTATGAGTCCGTTCAAAAAGCTGGCAGGGGGCGGTCTATTACTGATGGAGAGGCCAGCAGCATATCACTGAGCAGGCCATTGTGCATGTGCATTTTTGTTGGTATCTAGATCAGGGCATGCCCGTCTGCTGACCTCCTAATTACTTGCCAGTCCCATCCACAACCCCGATATCACTGGTGCTCTGACCCACTATGGCGTGACCACTGCACATGCACCCCCCCATCCTCCCACACCACCCCAAGCTCTGGACCCAGCCCTAACCCTTCCCCCTCCTCACCCTCAGTCCCAACCCTCCTAGAGGCTGACCACACCTCTTCCTTCCATCCTGATGGCCAGCCCCAGTCGTTGGCCTCCCTCCCTCAGCCCAAAATGCAGAGCACCCACCTCCAGCCACTTAATCAGGCCCCCAACCCTTTGGAGATGCAGAGAGACAATTAACATCCTTCAAAAAGGGGAAAAGACTTATCGTACATTCTACTACTGAAGCCACACACTCACTACTTCATTACCTAAAAATATGCTTATCAAAACAATGAAGAACTTCTCACTAAAGACGCTTTAACGTTTCTTACCAGGAAATCTCGAAGGTCTCGATCTGCCGTGTAGCAGCAGATACTGTGCAGTTGTCTCTTCACATCAAATCCCTAAAATTAAAGAGAAATAATATAGTATTATTCTGCAAACGTATCGTCAGTTCGATACCATTTCAAATAATTAACTAGACAACTGAACTAGATAAACAGTTCCATCATTGCTTCTGAGCAAGTTTTATTACTTACCATGTTTTTTAGAAGTTGCCTAGCCTCCTGCAGGTCCTTTCTTAAAAGGCAATCATATGTTAGGTTTAAACCGGCTTGCATGAGTACGTTCAGATTCTTCATTGGCTTCTGCTGAGCTGTGAAATAGCCCTGGACTCGGGGAATCTGATTATTTAGAATAGCATCACGAACAACTTCCTGCAAAAATTAAACCCAGGGAATTTCAATTTTTAAATAATGTATATTTACTGTAAATAAAAGTGAACACAATGTTAGATTTTCCAAGTTGATATTTCTTTAATGCACATATTAATCCATTTAAAATAAGTGGATCAGTGCCAGGAAGAAAGTACAAGCTTTGAAGTCACTATCCAGATTCAATCTGCACAGGATTTATTTTCACAAAGTTAATATTTGAAATGTTCACTATTTTGCAACAGAAGTATAAATCCCAGTTTTGGGATATATAGCTCCTAGAATGAAAGTTAAATCAGGCTGGGGTGACACTGTTGTGCCAAGACAGCACCAAAAGAACAGAGGACGGTCTGATGACTAAGAGTTTAGCAAACTGCTGATATCTACAGACTAACAAGTGGTTTGCTTCTTGCTCACTAAAGCTGGAAAGTAAGGCACTAATCAGCAGTAATTATTCATCCTTGCCTGCTGTCAATACAATCATTACAGTTTACACAAAACAAACAGAAAATGCTGGAAAATCTCAGTTGGTCTGTCAGCATCTGTAGAGAGACTAAAGGCAACATTGCCTCTTTTGTCTCTCTGCAGATGCTGTCAGAACAACCGAGATTTTCCAGCATTTTCTCTTTATGATTCAGGTTCCAACATCCACAGTAATTTGCTTTTATACAAAAATTGCATCCTGCCATTTCCAAGTTTTGTTCAATTATTAAAAGTCAAGCTGATTTGTTTGTTATAATTAAACATCTGCAGTACCATAATATTTTGCTTTAATAAAAAACATTTCATTTTATGATTGTTTTCATGACCGTTCTAACCACAACAACCTTTTCGACTGGCAGGGGAGGAAGGTAATATCATGTGCGTGCATATATAAATATTAATAAAAATAGTGTATCAGCATATGCATCCAAGGATAATAGTCCTTAACGTTCACAGTTATTTCCCCAGAGCAACTCTCGAGCAGTTTGGCTGCAATACGAAAGATCATGAGTGAGATTTCTCTGGCCTCCCTGCAGCATGCTTCACAGCTGACCATTGTCAGCACACTTCAGCATGCTTCTCAGCTGTGGGAGACAGCACACTGTTGGTTGGTGATGGGATCTTCTAGTCCGGCTGCTATCACTGACTCCACCCCGCGGTAGTGTTACATCTGCAGGTCTAGAAGATCCGAAAGATTCTTCCTCACTTTAGATTTTTGAAAATGACAAGGCTGTCATTTATTGCTGATCTCTAGTTACCAAAAAACTGCTTGCTGCAGCTGGATGCTTGCTAAACCACTTCAGAAGTTAACCCGATCGTAATACTGAGAAAGAATGTCAGATTTCCTTCCCTAAAGGATATCAGTGAACAAATTGGGTTATTACAGCAACCCAAAAGCTTCAGCATCACTTTTACAGATACCAGCTTTCAATTTTCAGATTTATTTAAAAAACTCAACTCAAATTCTTATATTTGTCCTTGCAGCGATTTGAGCTTGCACCCTTTGGATTATTAGTTCAATAATGTAACAATAATTGCCATTCCCATTTAATACAATTGAACACTCCATTATTATTATTTCTCAAGCGGCATTGGCTCTATAATTAACAAACTAATTTAAAAGTATATTAAATGATAGTGCATTTTGACAAGAATAAGAAGTCCATGTACTCATTAGAAAATAAGTTTATAAATGTTGTGGAGTAAGAAGATCTATGGTTATAGATATGGAAATCACTAGAAGTAGCCAACATAAGTTAGAACATAGGAAATAAAGAACAGGAGGAGAAGGCCATTTAGCCTCACTACCACCTCTACCATCAAATATGATCACGGTTGATTAAGCTTCATTTTCCTATATTTCCTGACTCCTTAATACACCAAAAATCTCTCCATCTCAGCCTCAAATATATTCAACAAATATTCATCCACAAAAACGTGGATGGAGGGGAAACAACCTTCAATCAAAGAAACTTCTCCTCGTCTCAGTCCTAAATGATGAGCCCCACTGCCTTGAAGCCATGCTCTCTTATACTTAGTTTCCCAGTCAGGGCCCTGTTCCAATGAAACCACCTCTCATTCTTCTATGTTCCACAGAGTATACACCCAATTTACTCAGCTTATCACGATAGATCAATGATGTCACCCCAGAGATTATTTTAGTGTGCCTTTGCTGCACTGCCATCAAAGCAAATATATCTTTTCTGAAATATGGTGACTGAAATTACACACATTATTCCAAAGCTCTGTAGAATTGTAACAAGATTTCTTTATTCTTATACCCCAAACTCTTTGCAATAAAAGCCAACATGCTATTTACCTTCCTTATTTCTTGGTGAACCTGCATGCTGACTTTTTGTATTCCTTGCATGAGTACATTCAAATTTCTCTAAAACATATTTAGAAATTTCACACCTTTTAAAATATTCTGCTTTTCTATTCTTATGATCAAAGTGAATACCATCACATTTTCCCAAATAAGACTTCATGTGTCACATGGTTGCCCACTCATTTAACATGACCATATCTCCTTTTATGTTCTGCTCACAGCTTGCATTCCTATCTAGCGTTGGATCATCAAACTTGGATACGTTACTCTCTCTGTCAGGACAAAGTCATTATAGTGAAGGTCCCAGCACTGATCCTTTTGGCACTCCCCTCATCACTGCCCCATTTATCTCTACTCCATGCTTCCAGACCATTATAACTAACTTCCACACTAACATACAACTCCATTAGCCCTTATCTTGTATATTAATCTTTAGTTGACACTTCAACAAATACTTTCGGAAATCAAAATGCAGAATACTTACTGGTTCCCCAACTTGTTGCGTCCTCAAAAATTGTCAAATACGATTGACCTTCTGTAAAATGTTATTGAGTTGTTCTCGTCATAGTATAGTTTTCTAAGTGCATAAAGATTTTCTTAATACAAACACTTTCCCAATGACTGATGTCAGGCTGAGCTGCCCACAGTTCCCAGCTTCCTGTCTCCCTCCATTCTTTAATGGCGGTACTACAGTTGTTACTTTTCGATCTGCTCAGATCATTCCAGAATCTAGGAATTTGGGAAGGTCAGCCAGCTTATTCACCATCTTTGCAGTTATCACGTTAGTAACCATAGGCTGTAGGCTATCAGATCCTGAGGATATGTTGGATTTTTGTCTGTTGAGCTTTCCAGTGTTTCTTCTCTGATAATATTACCTTTATTTCCCCACTCCTATTAGTTCCTAGATATTTTTGTGATGTAAACTGATATCTTCTACTGCAAAGACAGACAAAATATTTGTCAAACACTGCCATTTCCTCATTATGTGGAGATGCCAGCATTGGACTGAGGTAGACACAGTAAGAAGTCTCATAACACCAGGTTAAAGTCCTGGTGTTGAGAGACTTCTTACTGTATTTCCTCATTTCCCATATTTCCTTCTGTTTCTGCTTCTAACAGGCAAATATTTAGTTTAGCTACTCTCTTCCTTTTTATATACTTGATAAAACCTTTATAAAGCTGTTTCCATATTCCTGGCTAGTTTATTCTCATATTTTATTTTTTCTGTTTTTAATCAACTTTTTGCTGATCCATTGTTGGTTTCTACAACACTCCCAGTTCTCAGGCTTGATGCAATTAGTTTCAAGATACATCACAAGTTAACTAATTACTTGCCCAAGTACTTACATTAGTATTTAGATTCTTCCACTTCCAATAAAACTGATCCTCATCTGGTAATGCATTTTCTTGATCCAGGCAGTCACTTGCTACAGTCTCATTTGGCGGGGTTCGAGGATATTTCTTCATAAATCTACGGAGCTTGATAATATAATCAGTGATATAATCCACACATTTTTGCTTGTAGGTGTCCAACTCTGAAGGTATATAACATCGTTATGACAACAAGAAAAACAGTTAATAATAAATCAGCAGGAAAAGCTAAATTACACGCCATCCTAAATGGATCCTGCTGGGTTCAAATTCTTGATCTTTCTACTCAATGCCATAGAGGGAGGAGCAGTTCAAAATGACCCATAAATACCTTCTCGCAGTCAACTAGTAACTAAGACTAGACAATAAATGTGACTTTTCTGGCATCAGAGGAGAGCTTTTGTTTTTTTTTAAAAAGGCGGCAAACTGCAGTGTAAAGATCTAAAAAGTACAGCTTTTTTTAAAAACATTAAAAAGACCCATGTGTTACTCATCACATGAAATATCTTCAAATGCTTCGCTAATCACATCATAATATCAGTGCTAGACAATAAATATAGGCAAAAGGTTGGATTTCTCCTAGGAAATAGTTATAAAAGCTAATTAAGTTTACATTTAAAATGTTATTACAGATAAAAATGGGACTGAGTATCAACTATATGCAGTGGAATGACGGGAGATACAGCTCAAGATTAGCTTGCAAGGGAAAGATAGGGAAACAAACGTTAGGCTAACTGTGGAAATTATTTACACAGTACAAGATTAATAAGGTAGCACTTAATTGCATTCTGACCAAAATGAAAAGGAGGCACAAAGCTTGGGGTTTCTTAGACAAATGGAAACATTAGAACAAAATGGTACTTAATAAAATGATGACAGAATTAAATACGAGGAATGCAAAAAGCATTGGGCAATCTCTTGCAGTTTGTATGTTGGTTACCAAGACAAATCAGAATTTTAAAAATGTATTTGGGGTTTTAACAGAATCAATACAGCCACTTGATAGAAATGAGGAAATTCAACCAACTGAGGGAGTTGGGGGAGGGGGAGGGATATAGGCGAGGCATAAAATTGGAGACAGTAAGAGGCAATAAAATCAGTCAAGAATGAGATGTCACAGAAAGAATCCATTATATTAAATTAGTGAGAATAATTGATGTAATTAAATTTTGTTAGAAATGATCAAATGTGCAGAGAAAGGAAATGCAAAGTGGATGACAATAATAAACTGATTTTCATTAGTTGATGATTGGAGACTAATTGAGTACATTAGGTTTTGATATTTAAAGAAATATAGCCATTGCTCTATGTGGCTAAGTGAAAGCAATAGTTAAGGGTCAGAAAACAAAGTTACATAGATGGGGAATTTCTGAATGTCAATATCTGGATTCTGGCGTTTCCAAAAAATAAGTGAAATGATATTGAAGTTATTGAATGAGGACAGATGGCAAATTATTAAAAAAGGAGAATACAGGAGGCTGCTGGAGGCCGTAAAATCGGTAGCAATTCACCAGAGAAACATCTGGGGAGGGGGGGAAAAAAAAAAAAAGGTAAAATGAAGTATATAGCAAAAAGAAAAATTGATTTTTAACAGTGATGGCAGTAGCAACAAAAGTGAAGTAAAAACAAAATCTGCAGTCATACGACACAAATTCTATGACATGGAGTCACTAGACCAAAAACATAGTTGCCAATGGTAGGATAAAGGGAAAAATTCACTAGAGATTGAGGGGATGGCTGGAGGATGTTACAGAGGAAGCATACAGAGGCAATAGAAAGATTAAAACACAAGTATCAGAACTTTAGAGGCTGCATGGATGAACAGATATGAATCGGATTAACCGGTGCGTAGTGACAAAAACCAACTAATGTTTCTGTGGCAGATGAGGTTTTGAGCTTATCCTATAATATGGCTGAATATATTAGTTGGTCTGTATACTGGAGTACTTATTGGAAGACTATCACAGCACAGACTGTGTACAGTGAAAATTTACCAGAATAACCAAGGAGAAGACCAGGAAAAAAATCTACTTTTAGTCACTGGAAAAGATTAAGGAGGTATTTTAACACAAGTTGAAAACCTAAGAGCTTACGTAAAGATTATTGTCCATATCTGGCGAGGTATTATAAAGAATAGATTTAGGATTGTCTTCAGAAGGACAAAAGGAAGGGATAACACTCTACATAGAGAACAAATGTTGTTAAAATTTTAAGTAAGTGTGAGCAGCAAAGCATAAATCGATTGATATTTTAAAAGGAATGCTGGGTAAGGAAAAGCAGAAAATAGGACTGCAGACCCTGCAAAAGCCTTGTGTTGCAGTTTCTATGATTCTATGATTTACAGTTTCAATTAGCAATGAAAAATATGAAAAAGGGCCTCTAAACTCTCCATCTGTAATTTTCAATATAAAACAGCACTTGGATAGCTCTCAATAAATCTCAAACTTTACTGACAAGAAAAGCCTTAAAGCTTTATGGTAATACTCAACTGCTCTAACATCTATTCACAGTGAGTTGGACATTAGTCATTCTGCTTGCATTATATCTTCAGTCAAATTAATCATTGAACAGAACAGTTAATATATATAAAAAAATTGTGTTTTTTCCTTCTATTTCTTCCTCTGCCAATGGTCAATTTCTTTCTTAGTTTAGGGCAGCAGTGGAACTGGCTGCAGAGTGCAACAACTCTGTTACAAGAGACAACAGAAAATACAAGTGGGAGAAAAGAGGCAAATAACTTAAGAACAATGTTGAGACGCATTCAGTGGAAAAAATACAATATCTCATCATGAAATGCCCACATCGCTTTTTTCTTTCTCCAACTGAATGACTAATAGGCATGAAATGACTGCAAACAGACATTTATTGAAAATAATTAATTGCTTCATCAATGCATCTCACCTCCTGATTCCACTAAGAGCTCTTGCATTTGTTTGTTGAGAAAGGTTAGTGTAAGGTTCAGAAGCTGCTCAGAGAACTGTTTGCTTTGAGTTTCAGAATCATTCACTCTGATGGCTGAACACAGCAAATCTAAAGCCGGCTTAATTTCTTCAACATCTGCATGGAAGGAAACGAACAAAGAACAAAAAATGTAACTGAACGTGCATCTTAATTGTTACTAAGAGTCACAGAATAAACATCACTACCTTGTGTGTTTCTATTTTGCAATCCATTGCAGAACATAACCAGCAGCATTTTCCACTGCAATGGGAAAGGGAGGTTTGATGAAATTAGGAGAGTCACAAGCTCTGCCGACGCATGGTGTTAAAACTGGAATCCAAAAGATCTTTTATCAGCTTGAATACAACCCCAAATTAGTAAACTGGTAATCAAGGTGAAGGCAAATGAGATTGAGAATGGAAGTTGCAAGACTTGTTCTCTCATGAGGCTGGGGGTCTGGTTTTGTGTGGGTATGCTCCCACAAACCATATTTAAGTCAGAATTTTTCACATGCATAGCTAGACAATGAGTGGCATGGCTTTTTGACCACAGGATAAATCATAGTTGAGATCTGTCTGTTCACACCTGAGATTTACAAAAATGCAAAGGAGGTTGCCTGACAGCAATCAGGACCAGAGACTCTGGCTGTTTCTTCCTCCTGGGAGGAAGACGTGGGAGGTTAATTCTGCATCAGTATCCCAGCTGAGTGCAGTTAGATCAGTACACCTCCCAAATTAAAACTGGGGCCCTGATCTCTAGGGCTTGGTGTTTCACGCTTGACTTTTTGACAAGCGGGATGCCACGACTGAGCTATAAAATGAAAAGATACCACAGGGAGGGAAAGAAAACTTCAAGAACTGCATCATAAGACAGAATACAACTTTTTTGTGCAGAGTATGAGATGCAGTGCTAAAGATTGATAGTCAAATGTAAACAAGACAGATTAATTTTACAAATGGGAGCTGCGGAGGACAAATCAGGAGCACATTAAAAGGCCATCCAGCCCAATTCTCTGGCATCATTAAATTAGATTATGGCTGAGCCAAGTCCTATTTTCATCCACCCAACTTGATTCCATAACTCTTCGTATGTACAAATAAAACATTTTTTCACATCCCTGCACATTTTTATTTATTCATATAGTTTTTATGCAAAGGGTGTGCACCAATCATTATAAAGAGTATTGTTAAAAAAGACATGCTGCCAAAACTTTTCATATCTAATTGCAAAGGAAACAACAGTTTATACTGCATGAGAAAAAGGGTGCTAATAAGTTGGCAAGTGGATTTATTATGGGTTAGGGTGTTGCCATGGGCAAAGGCACCAGGGAACTATGTCCCCATAGTTTTGTTTAATTGAAAAAGGTACAATACCTGAACATATTCTATTTGAAGGGCTTTTCATACGAATCAATGTAGTTTCTAGCAGGCTTAAGTGAGCCGCATTGCAAGCTCAATTGAAACCTTAAATTGGTTGCTAGTGTAATTTATAGCACACTTGGGATTATTTGGTAAGTTCTGTCCGATCACAGAATCATACTTAATGTTGGACACCACTGAGTTTTGCAGGCACAGATTGGTTCAGTATAGTTGGTACTTTGCCTGCTGTGAACAGCCAAAGGGACATGCTGTTTAATACACAGTCTGCCAGTTGCTGGGATGTATAACTTATATCCTAGCATCACACCAGGACTGAAATTCATGTATCACATTGTTCATTATATGATAAGCAAAACATCTTCTGAATTGGCAGCAATGTCTTGCAAGTGGAAAACACTGCTCATATGCTAGTGCATAGCTGTAGTGTGAAATAGTTTGCATCACCAGTTGCTCAAATTGAGTCACCATGCTCTTTCAAAGTAACCCGAGGTAGACTGGGCACTTTTCAGGATCAATGTTAACTATTAGAAACCAAAGTATTTTCTGTGAAAGCCAACAAAAAAAATAAAAGCAAGGCTGTTCAGTAATAAATGGAATATTAAAAATTGACATGGTGTATACTTTTTGTCTACACTTAACTGAGCGGAATGGACTTTGCCCCAAAAAGCCAGGTTGCTTACTTGTTAACTGGACTGAAGATGTCATCACAGCTTCAGAATGTTCCTGCACCAAATATCCTGCAGGGGCACAAAATAGCTTTTCTTTGCTCTTCAGGAAAAAGTCAACCATGTCCAGCTGTCTGTTCTCAATTCCAGCCTAGGATAAAGTGCAACAAATTATCTTTACAGGTCCGGTAATCATCGCCCATTAAATCAAGGTCAGCACATACTGATGGGGCCCTCATGAAGCAGGGTTTGTGAGGCTTGTCGTTACCTGATTGATGACTCCCTCTTCCAACCTTGCAAACCTTTTCCTTCCCATTAATTAGTTTGTTCCATTTTATTGATATTGCTTTAGTTCCTCTTAAATTTCCAACCTCCAGATTTGCCATCCTACATGTTTCCTTTGCATTCTGTGCTGAAATGAAGACTTACGACATGGTTTCCTATTACAATGCTTTCTTTGTGAACACTTATTCTAAGGAATTCCTTGCCTCCATCAATTGCCTTCTATATTAAAATGATGCAAGTTTAACAGACACTTCCTGCCATTCCTTGCCATCATACCAATTTTAAACACCTTCATTACAATATTTGCCAATGCATCATGTGCACTGCCAATAAATACTTGGCAACTCATTAGATATGCTCCTCTTGCCATCCTGAACTCAACATACCATTCTCCTTCCCTTCCCCAATCTCATTTTTTAATGAAAAATTACATGGCCACATTCACAGCTGTGATCAAAGCACTCATTTCACATTGTTACTTAGATCATTTTTTAAAAAGTGAATTTAAAGCCAGTTTCACGATCACAGTGGAGAATGCAACATATTTCAACAGATGGCTTTCTAAGACTTCCAAACACTTTGGACACTGTGTGCCTATATTAAAATTGATACCTGGTCTGTGGTTGAAATGACAGCAGAAACTGACTGTCCATCTTTCCAAATTCTTTTGGTCTCAGATCCCTTCCCATACTTTGGTGAGCACAGGAACTAACAGCAGGGTAAATCATCCATCCCTCAAGCCTACTCTGTCATTAAGATCCAAGCTTAATCTGATTATGGCTTTAACTTCACTGTCCTGCCTGCCTCCCATAATCCCAGACTCACTTGTAGATCAAAAATCTTTCTAACTCTGCCTTGAATCTATTCAATAACCCAACTACGTCTGCTCACTGAGGAACAGAATTCCAAACACTAATGAAACTCAAAAAATTCCTCACCTCCATCTTAAATGATGGATCCCTTTTTCTATAAGTCACTCTTAGCTCTAGATTTTCCATGAATGGGAAAAAAATATCTTGCACTTCTGCATCTCTGCAGAATGTGGTGTTTACATCCATTACTAGGATGTAGAGAAAGATCAACTTAGTGTGAGGTAGTCCACTCAAAAGTCTGACGAAAACAGGGAAGAAGCTATTCTTGAGTCAGTTGGTACACGATCACAAGTTTTTGTACCTTTTTCCCCAATGGAAGAAAGTGAAAAAGAGTATGTACAGGGTGCATGGGGTCCTTAATTGTGCACATAGGCACACACTATCAAAAAAAAATCCCCTTCATCTCAGGAACCAACTAGTGAATTTTTTCCTAACTGCTTCCAATGCAAATATATTCCTCCTTATGCAAGGAGACAAAAACAACAGTACAGTGGGTGCGTTCTCATTAATGCACAATACAATGGTAATAAGACTTTTATACTCCAACTCCCTTGCAATAAAGGTCAACATTCCATTTGGTTTCCTAATTGTGTGCTATACTTGCATACTAACTTTCACTGACTCACCTGCAAGGACATCCAGATGATGTTACGACTGGATTGAGCCAGAATGGCTCAAAGAACCATAACTTTACGAAAATGTGAATAAACAGAATCATAGGAATGCCAATTCACTTTTAGCAACAAAGTAAAGTTTGACTATGGCACAATACTCTTGCACTCCCATTTTTCTTTAAAGTTCCAGGATTTTGATCCAATGGCAGTGAAGGAACAGCAATATATTTCCAAGTCAGGATGGTGAGTGGCTTAGAGGAGAACTTCCAGATGTCAGTGTTTCCATGTTTCAACTAACTTTGTCATATTTGATGGTAATGATTGCACAGTTGGAAACTGCTGTCTAAGGAGCCTTGGTAAATTCCAACAGTGCATCTTGTAGATGGTACACACTGCTGTTACTTATGGTAGGAGTTAATGTTGCAGGCTGCTTTGCCCTCGGTGTCAAGCTGAGCACTGCTGGGGATGCATTCATTCAAGTAACGGGAGAGTGTTCCATCACACTTTTTGACTTGTATTTTGGGGAGTCAGGAGGAAAATTATACGGCACAGGATTCCTAGCCTCTGACTTGCCTTTGTAACCATAATATCTATACGACTAGTCCAGTTGAGTTTCTGGTTTATAGTAATCTCGTTTATAGTGGAAGCTTCAGCAATGGCAATGCCGTTGAACGTCCTAATTAATAGTTTGATACTCTTTAGTTGGAAATGGTCATTACCTGACATTTCTGTGGCGCAAATGTTACTTGCCACCCCAAGCCTGCATATTATTTGGATCTTGTGCATTTGGACTGCTCCACTATCACAATCTCATAAGATTGTGCAGCCATCAGCAGCTATCCAGACTTCTGACTACATAGCAGAAGGAAAGCAATTGATGAAGCAGAAGAAGATGGTTGAGGCTAGAACCCAAATCCCCAAGGAATTCCTGCATGATGTCCTGCAACCCAAATGACTGACCTCCAACAACCACAACCATCTTCCTTTGACAAAAGGGTAATGTCAGCTCTTTTCTCTCCTTACAGATGCGGACAGACTTCAAGATTTTCCAGCATTTTCTCTTTTGGTTACAGATTCCAGCATCTGCAGTAATTTGCTTTCATCTTCCTTTGTGCTTGGTATGACTCCAGCCAACCAAGCGTCTCCATGCTGCTCCCTCCTCCCCAAATTCCCATTGATGTCAACTTTGCTGGGGCTTCTTGATGCCACATTTGGTCAAATGCAGTCTTGATATTAAGGACAGTCACTTTCACATCACCTCTGGAGTTCAGCTCTTTTGTTTACATGTTTGAATAAAGGCTATGTTACGATCAGGAGCCAAGTGATCCTTACAAAATTCAAACTGAGTTTCAATGAGCAGGTATTGATATGCGAGAGTGGATTGTCTTTTTTTTGTGTGTACACAAGACATACCTGAGCAATTATCCACATTGTTGGGTAGATGCCAGAGTTATAGCTGTACTCGAACAGCGTGGCTACAATAGCATAAACATGTTCAAAATTAGGGCCAGATAGCCTTTGCAGTATCTAATATCTTCAGTTATTTCTTGCATCACATGGAGTGAACTGGCTGAAGACTGACATTCTGTCAGTCTTAGCCAGTGGGGGTCTCATGAGGCCATCAAGAATGATCATTCATTCAGCACCTCTGGCTGAAGATTGTTGCTTTATCTTTTGGACAAATGTGCTGGGCTCCCCTATCATTGAGGGATGGGGATATTGGGGTAGAATTGTCTCCTTCTGTGAACTGTTTGATTGTCCACCACCATTGGATGTCACAGGAACCCCCCCACCTCTCGTTCCACTTTGAAAGGAGCTCTTAAAACCGGTCTTTTCAATAAAGGTTTCTTCACTGTGGTTCAATGTCCACTTCTTAATATTACCTCTGTATATTCCAGTATAACTAAGGCATTACAAGAAATGCAAATTGCTCTTCATTAATTATCTCAAGAGAAAAGCATGTGCAGAGCAGATGGCGAAACCAAGACAAAGGGACATAACTTAAATAGAAATTATCAAGTGGCTCCTCACACAAAAAGCAGAGAAAATCTGAGATACTCTCTCTCAAAGGTCCGTAGATGCCAGGAGCCAAAGAAAATTTCCAAGGTAAGATCAATTAGGATTATGATATCAAGGAAAAGCAGGTAAATAGGTTCGAGATTCAGATCAGTCATGATCTAAGAGAATGGCAAAGAGATTTGCGGGCCCGAATAGTTTTTTCTGCTCCAAATGTTTAATATACCCAGTGCATATCCAAGTAGAATAGAAGAATATTTGTTTATTTTTGTTAATCGACTTTCAGAAAATTGGATAAATTAGGAAGAGATTGATTATATGAAATGTGAATGTTCTCAGTGAAGAGTGTTTTTTCATTTTTAATTTCCAAATTACTGAGTATTGGAATTGCAGAAGAGTACTATAAAATCAGTTTGTAAAAACAACCAAGGGTAAACTCTCACAATGATTAAAAAGTGTTTGTAGAACATGGGTTAGAACTCTTGGATTTCGACATGGAGTGTCATAGCTGCAATCTTTTCTGAGTCCAGCCAGACTTTGCAATATTCCACAAAACAGCTGTATAGCAAACAGACTAATGGAAGTATGGTTACAAGTTGTACTTGAATATTAAAAACTTTAAGCAAATAAAAAGGCCCGATAAATTCAAATACTTGAAAATTACTCGATCAAGAACTTGAACGCAAGTATTAATTTTCCTTTGCAACATCCAACAGGGGTCACAGAAGGGGCAGAATACACTAAGGTAGTGGAGCTTAAACATAGATAGCTCCTAAAATACTGAGTAATAACAGTTGCACCCTTGATCCATATGACCTCATTACTCTTTCATTCCCAGGAAATAAAGCCTTCACACATTGTGGATCACTTTGCTCATAAACACAGAGAGGAGATCAAATTGCAAGAGACCATTTCTTAATTGTAAAATGAAAAACCTACTGTTGTGTGCAACTTAATGATGTGTGCAATTCTTCATGACAAACCAGAAAAAAAAGCAGCTTTCACCGTTTTACGAAAACAACGGTATCAGTCCAGCAGCAATATTCTACAGATGTTCCCACAGTCGCAGAACTGCATCATGGATTAAATCCAACTACAAAGTTCATGAGTGCATCCCTCACTCTTTCCACTTCTGAAAACATTGGCTTCTGACTGGGTTTCCATGAACCTCTTGGTGGCTTTCCAGATCTAGAATCTGACCAGTCACTTGTCATTTGTAAATCAACAACCAAGCATCAGGTAGCTATTGGAATTCACAAGTGCAGCACAGCCAAGCCCAACCTGGCTAGTCAGCCATTCACGCGCACACATACATCTTCCAGTGGAAATCAACAGCCAGTGAGACCATGATCCACATCACATCCCCCCTCCCCTCCCCACACACCCCCAAACTCCAGTACAACGACAAGTATGGCAGTCAACAGACTCGCATAAGAAGCTGTGAACACAAAATAGGGAGCATTCCCTCGACTCAGTCACACTCTACTGGCAGCCATGAGAACAGATATCCCCGTACTTGATACTGACTTGTCAAAACACACAATTCATAGACAAGGGATTAAGCAGGAATGCAAGAAACAGTTACAAGCTTCAGGAAATTGAGAATTCATGTCATTCGCATTATGTACGTTAGAAGAAACAAACAGCAAGTTCAGCAAAATTGCACATGACATTTACATCTAATAGATGCACATGGGGACATACTAGTGATAACAAGGCAAGGTCAGAAGATTATCTTATTTTAGGGATCAAAGTAAAAGCAGTATAAAAGGAGATACTTAGCAACAGTTACAAAGTTTAAAATGTTCATGAAATATTCTGACTAATTCAGAAATACAACAGCACTGAAAGTAACCAAAAGCCATGAGTGAAAGAAGTTCTGTATAAGGAGGTATCAGATCACATTCCAGCAATTTTAATCCCTCTAAAGTATGCAAAGGCGGACTAAAAGTCAGAAAAAAAAAACTTTCCAAACTGTCTAAAGCCATCAATATAAATCAAATATATTCCTTTAAATAAGGAGAACTTTACCAAATCAAACACATTACGACACCACGCATATCTAAGATTCATCACTATTTCACTTTATTGGCTCAATTACAATGTGTACTACTGCTCCCAGACAACGTGATGGCAGCTTCTATCCCCAAAAATGACACACAGTAATCAAGATGCTGCAAATTGACAATTCCCAGGATGAGGAGTTTTGATCAATAGACAGAACTGCAGAGGGGAATGTTTGTAATTAGCCTGGTGCAAATCCAGTGCGATGTAAAAAGATCATATCACTCAACAGGTTTCATGAGAATCCAGTTATTACGCAGTGTTTGCAGATGTGACTGGTTCACAAAATGCTCAACTTAATTCCATAATCTGCTGAGAATTTAATAAATCATTTCAAGAGGACAGACTTCAAGTAACAGCACTTGAGAGGAACTGCTTCACGTGGCAACATCACAAAGACAGTCCAAAAGAAAAATATTATGGGTTGGATTTTATATCGCACCCAGCGGTTTTTCAACTGTAGTGGCTGCAGAAAATGAAAATTTCCTTCAAGTACCAACTGCTGCAGACATACAAACGCAACACCTCCATAAACCTAAACTCATTCAAAAAACTTTGTTGTTTGTAACTTAACTTGCAAAAAGTCCTGTTCACTCATCAGCTTTTTGCTCACTGACTCCCAGTTCGACAATGTTTAACTTTATCATTCTCAGCTTGGTTTAAAATTGCTCCTTCACCTCACCCTTTCCTATTACTGCAACCTCCCTCCATCTGTACAACAACCCAGAATCTTGGCTTGCTTCATACATCCTCAATTTTTCCATACTACCACTTGCGGCTGTGTTTTCAGCTGCCTGGCTCTCTACTAAACATCATTCTTTTGTTATCTTTCTCTCCTTTAAACTTGCCGTTCTGACCAAGTTTTGTGTCACCTGCCCTAATATCTCCTTATGTCAAACTGTGTTCGTGAACACTCATGAAGCACGCGATATGTTTGATGTTTTATTAGACTAAACGCACTGTATAAATGCAAGATCTTGTTGGATTTGCATTCCAAACCATAGAATCTCTACAGTGCAGGAGGTAATCATTTGGCCCATTGAGTCTGCACCAACTCTTCAAAAACCATCTTACCTAGTTTTATCTTTCTAACCCCACATATTTAGCATAGCTAGTTTACCTTTCCTATGTATCTTTGGACTGAGGGAGGAAACCAGAGCACCCAAAGAAAACCCACACAGGCACAAGGAGAACATGCAAACTCCATACAGACAGTGACCCAAGGCTAGAATTGAACGCAGGTTCCAGGCGGTGTGGGGCAGTACTAACTACTGCACCACCATGCTACGCAAATTGTATCCAAAAATATTTTTGCAGTAGAGTTTAACAGAAACTGTATTAAAAATGCACGTTTTTAATTTCTTAAAAAAAAAATCTGTTTCCCCAGCACCCCTTACCTCTAAGGCATGGATGGGAATTGAACATCGATTCCAATGATTGAGGTGGCACACCGAGTCAACAATGCCTGCTTTCCCATAAATCATTAAACGATTCAAAAGATCTTCTTGCGAGAAAGCACACACCACCATGGAAAGGCCAGCATCTGAACAAAGTAGATTAGAAACATAACAGCAAATGAATGCCTGTGCTAAATCATTTTTGCAGGATATTGTGGAAAAACTCCAAAGCATTTGTTTTAGCCTTCTGTTCTAATTCTTAAAGTTCATTAATCAAACTGAAACCTTACTAACTTTTCTAAATAATTAATTTGCCAAATACATCACACGGTACAGAACCAGAATTCAAGGGGGACATCCTCTGCTTTTCTATTAACCACACTAATCTCCATCTGCCCACCCACCTGACATATCTATATCAGTTTGTAAATTTCTTATTTTCTCATCTTCTGGTCCAGCTGACAATGTGCCCCCAGAAAATTCTGCTGCTGGTCAACAGTGTGCCACCTCCTGCCATGGGGATCACCCCATGAGGAGGCCAGAGAATCCTACCCCATGTCTCCAGATCATTAGTATGAGCTGCTGTATTTCTAGTCCAGTAACATTTGCCACCATGCTGCCATAACCCAGGAATTCACCAATCAAGGCATAATTTTTTCCAGCGGTTATTTTATTCAAACTTTGATGCAGCAGCAGAGTGGCAGAATGGTTAGCATTACTACCTCTCAGCGCCAAGGACCCAGATTCGATTCTTGGCTTAGATCACTGTGTAGAGTTTGTGCATTCTTCTCTTGTCTGAGTAGGTTTGCTCTGGATGCTCCAGTTTCCTCCCACAGTCCAAAGATATGTCAAGTTGATTGGTCATGCTAAATTAACCCTAGTGTCAGGGGATTAGCAACTATATGGGGTCATGGGAACAGGGCCTTCGTCGGATTGTAGTTGGTGCAATTCGATGGGCCGAATGGCCTCATCCTGCACTGTAGGGATGCTATATTTGATTTTCAGTTTACTCTGAATTGACTGGTCTCAAAATGGTGAGGAAGTGCAAGTGTGTGTTTGATTTTAGGAAACTGGGTTAACAGGAGCAACAGTTTCTCCACCCCCCCCATTGGCATTATACTGAAAGATCCCTGGAACAAGAACCCCATAAGTCAGCAATAAGGACAGGACAAAGAAATATGGATGTCACAAACCAAACATCCAAATCCCACTTCATAGGTAGAATTATTGCTATGAATTATTCTCAAATGTAGTTCTACCCTTGCAATAGGGAATACATTTGACCACTGAAGCACACTCCCGCAAAACAATGAAGTCATTAAATAAAACCTGAATTAATCTTCTGGAAAAGAAACATTACTAGCCTCAAAATGCAGCTACTATTTATTTCTAATAATTCGTGGATACAAACAAACATTGCTGGCCAGCCAGCATTTATTGCACATTCCTAGCTGCCTTTGAGAAGGTGGTGGTGAGCTGCTGCCTTGAATCGATGCAATCCACGTGCTGCGAGTTGACCCACAATTCAATTCGGGAGGGAAATCCACAATTTTGACCCAATGACTGTGAAAGAAAGGCAATGTATTTCCAAGTCAGGACAGTGAAGAACAGAAATCTTTCCTAAAGGCACAGTAGATAGCAGGTGCTCAAATTAAGATGTCAGCCATGGCTCAGCTGGTAGCACCTGCCACTGAATCAGATGGTTGTATATTCAAATCTGACCCCAAGAAGCTCGAGTATAAAATCTGTCCTATTTGCAATGTGCTCTTTCCTCATCCATCAAGTGAAAAACGCAATTGACACTTTGCGTTCACATTCCAAACAAAACAGAAAAAATTGCTTGACCAAGGGAAAGACCAGGAGAATGCGACTAATGAGCTGGCTTTTATATAAAGAGCCAGCAAAGGCACGTTGGGCCCAATAGCTTCCTACATCATACTGTAGTTAACAGGCACATTTTTGCAAACCACAGCTTAATTTTAATTCTATTTGGTTCCTCAGGGATTTCACACACAGAGAAACTAGAATGAGTAGCTACACTCATATCTGTGGGAGCCTGCCCAAAATCCACCGACAGATGTACCATTTCCAGGGCCACTTCCTTAAGTATTTTGGGATAAAGATTCAGGCCCGGAAATTTATCCGCCTTCAATCTCATCAATTTCCCAAAACCACTTCCTTACTAACGTGGATTTCCTTCACTAAAACTTGTTTCTCTCCAAACTTCTGTACATTGTTCATGTCTCCCTTTGTGAAGAGTGAAGCAAAGTACAAACTTAATTCCTCGGCGATTTCTTTATTTCCCATTTTCAATCTCCTGTTTCTGATTGTAAAGGGCCTATATTCATTTTTGGTTTTTTTTTCTCTTTGCATATAATGAACTTATTGCATTTATTTACAGATAAGTCTATTTTTGTTCGAACTATTCTGGTTCTTTATAAGCTCTCCAAGATTAGGATTGTAGCAAATGTTAAAATACTATATTCCATTCCACAGTCAGCTGCGATCCTTTATGCAAAGAATTATGAAAATGGAAGGATTCATTTTGAGCATTCTTCAGTACAAGTCTGTTATAAAGACACACAAACAATATTGCACATGAGAAGTGAAAAAGATAGTATACAAATAGTTTCTTTTTTTAAAAGAAGAAATTCACCAAATATGTACCTGTGAGAAACAGGCATAATTCATCCTTCCCATCTCCCTCCAATGGTAAGGAATGGCTGTTGATGTGATGATATTTCACCTCATGTGTTTCCAAGTCCCAGAAGGCAACAGTCAACGCTCCGGAGTCAGGGGCAACGAGAGTGAATAAAACACTGAACTCGGAAACCGACACCGTCTCAATGTTCATGGATCGCTCGAACCCTTGAAGCTGCAACATCCCTCGCCATTTACTGGCTCTGCCGCTCAGATCCTCTTTCTGATCAAAGTTTTTAACATCTCCATCATGGGGCACCACAGGAGATTTATGAAAATTAACATGGCAGGAAGCATCACTAGAACTCTGACAGGACAGATGGCAATACCATGGACAGCTTTGCAGGAATCCTTCTGTTGGCGATACTTTAGTCTGGTTGTAGAAAGCTCCCAGACGGGCTTTCCAGGACCTTTAGCAAGCATACAAAGCATCTATATCATAAAATAATCTTACAAAAAGCTACAAATATCTCGGTGAATTAGTAAAACATTGCGGCTCAGATTTAACTCTTTGCGGCATCCTATGGTCATAAAAGGCACTATATAAATACAAAAATTACTCTTACTTCAGACCCATCCACTCCTTCCATTTCTCTTTTAAAACCCATCACTTTGAAGATGCTTTGATCACTCAAATAATTTATCCTTTGACTCAGCAGCTACTCTTTCTTACATCGCTGGAGCAACTGGAGACAGTTTCCTCATTAAAGGAGTTATACAAATGCAATTTCTTGTTATTGTTGTAAACACAAAAATTTCCATTTAGATCAGATTCATGAGCTTTTGCATTTACTTAAATTTCACCCTTGCAATCTTCATCACATACTGCCTCATTTCCTCATATCCACAGAAGATTCTAGCCCTGAAAAACAATCAGATTAAAACGGAAGATTGAGATTACATTAAACATAATCCGAAGGAGAGTATTATACCCTCCAAATTTAGGGGTGATGGATATTTCCATTTCAGGACATCTGCTCAGGACCGGAAAGGATCTTGCAATTGAAGGGGAAGGACAGAGAGATTCTGTATAGTCAGTAATGGGGACCTTGGCACTAAATTAAGCGGAACCTCAAAAGGTCATAATCTCTACATTACAACCCAAATCACGTGCTGTTAGGCTACACATTGCATTCAAGTCTGGTTGCCACCTTACAGAAGGATGTGGAGGCTTTGGAGAGGGTGCAGAAGAGATTTACTAGGATGCTGCCTGGATTTGAGCTTATGAGCTATAAAGGAGAGGCTGGACAAACTAGGGCTTTTGTCTCTGCAGAGATGAAGCTTGAGGGGAAACCTGATAGAAGTCTATAAAATGATGAGAGGCATGGATAGGGTTAACAGAATCTTTTTCCCCCAGAGTTGAAATCTTTAATACTAGAGGACGTACACTCAAGGTGAGAGGAGGAAAGTTCAAAGCAGACGTGAGGGGCAAGTTTTTTATTTTTTGTTTACACAGAGTGTGGTGTCTGGAATGGGTTTCCAGAGGTGGTGGAGCAGGCAGATATGACAGGGGTGCTTAAGGGGCTTTTCAGATAAGCACATGAATATGCAAGTAATAGAGCGAAATGGACCAAAGACAGGCAGAAGGAATTAATTTATTTTGGCACCATATTGGGCACAACATCATGGGCCGAAGGGTCTATTCCTGTACCATACTGTTCTAATGTTTTATAACTAAAAGACTACATTGTTGTTAATCAAGATACATTTTTGAGGCTGCTGTTCAAGGATACTGCTGAGACACAGTATAAAGGAACATTAGGCTACCTACACCTTATCCTCTTGATGTTGTCAAGCATTGAAAAAATTCTAACTCGAAGGGCAGCACGGTGGTACAGTGATTAGCACTGCTACCTCAGCTCCAGGGACCTAGATTTGATTCCTGGCTTGGGTCACTGTATGGAGCTTGCACGTTCTTCCAGTGTCTGCATGGGTTTCCTCTCCGTGCTCCAATTTCCTCCCACAATCCAAATTTGTGCAGGTTAGGTGCACTGGCCAAACTAAATTGCCCATTAGTGTCCCGAGATATGTAGGTTAGAGGGATTCGCAGAGTAAGTGTGTGGGGTTACAAGGATAGGGCCTGGGTGGGATTGTTGTTGGTGCAGACTCGATAGAGGCCATTTGGCCTCTTTCTGCACTGTGGTGTTCCTACAATTTCTATATTTCTAGAATAAAAACAATACCACACAAACTTAACACTTAGGACAGGATATTAACAATTAGGCAATATGGATTTAGAGCACAGGAGGAAGCCATTTAGTCCATTGTTCTGTTCCAGCCCACTGAAGTCCCATTTTCCAGCTCCTTCCATAAAAGCTCTTTGGAAAGTTACTATTGAATCTGATTGCAGCATCCTTAAGCAACCCATTTGAGATTATTATAACTCACTACTTAAGAATCTAATTTCTCAGATTTAATACATATCACTTTTCCAAGATAGCATTGCAGCAAGGTGGCTTCTTGCAAACTGTGCCCAGCATACCTTCAAATTCTTTTACTCTTATTCTAGACTTCTAAAACTTCATTTCAATCCTTTAAAATTCTCTACACCCTAACAATGACTGTAACACCATATTCTGCCTTCTCTTGTTTCCTTCTCTATGAACAGTGTGCTTTTATCTGTGTAGTGCACAAGAAACAACGCTTTTCAATATATGCTAAATACATGTGATAATAATAAATCAAAATATATTACATATTTCACACACATTAAAGTGAAACACATTCAAATGATTATATTTGAAAATAATCTTTTCCTTCTACTCTTACCTATCTGTTTGGAATGATAGGTTGAGCACGTTGTCGCTATACACAGAACTGGCAAGGTCATCCTCATCCATACCAGCAGGTGCTTTCAAAGGTACATCTTCAGAAGCTTTACTCGTAGATTGCAAGTGTTCAGGGTGCTTTCTGCAAGACCAACAACATTCTGAACTTCACAGTATAGATCACTCCAAACAATTCCATAAAGGTAACAGGTCAAAACTGTTCTTTTAAACACTAACAGATCCACATAAGAAGGTCCAGTGGCACAATGGATGGTGTCCCTGCCTGATGGTGCCAGATTCAAGTCCCATCCCAGGATTTGCAGGCCAAAGACATACATTTATAACATGGCCAAATAGATAGGGTGCCACAGGCTCGTAGCAGACGGATGGACCAGATCCTCATTGATACTACACATAAGTCAATGAAATCTAGTTTATAATTATCACAAATTACTGTAAAATCACACATCTGGTTTTGGATCTCAGATAGATTGGATGAAAGGTTCTAAGCACATGTTGTGTTCTTCCAGGAAAGACAAGAAACCATATACTTAGGATGACTGACTGCTATGCGCTGCCCTCTGAGGAACAGCCACAATAAGCAGATAAGACAGTTTGCAAACAAATTTAGTACATACAATTAACATATACCAGGGCAAGATATTTCTTACCTCGTAATGTTAACATGGTAAAAGTAGACTTACCTGAAAAAATGATTCAAGTTGACACAAACAGCTTGGTTAAAGCAGTTCACAGCTATGGCAACATCCAAGTCATATGATAACCAGAGTCTGTTCAGACAGGACAGATCACACGCATCATTTGCCTCTCCGGTTTCTCCAGCAAAGCAAAGGGCTATATTAACACTTCCAAGCTGTTTACCATCCACAGTGTTATAGATATCTTAAAAGCATCATATTAAGGAACATTAAGACAAAAGACTTTTGACACAAGATCCAGTAAAGGCAGTGATCAATGTTTTCTCTAAGTTGTGTGGTGTACAGTCACAGCAATTATGGGCAACACGGAAGCACAGTAGTTAGCACTACTGCCTCAGCACCAGGGACCTCGGTTTGATTCCATGCTTGGGTCACTAAGCGTGTACGTTCTCCTTATGTCTGCATGAGTTTTCTCTGGGTACTCTGGTTTCCTCCCAAAGTCTGAAAGACATGCTGGTAAGGTACACTGACCATGCTAAATAAATTCTCCCTCAGAACAGGTACCCGGACTGTAGCGACTAGGGGATTTTCACAGTAACTTCATTGCAGCGTTAATGTAAGCTTACTTGTGTCATGAATAAATAAGCGTTAAATAATACTACAGCTGAGAGTATCGGTGATGTCACAGAAAGCTGTAGAGGCCAGGTCATTCAGTGTTTTTAAGCCACAGATTGATTGATTCTTGATTAACAAGGGGATTAGAGAGTTATGGGGAAAAGGCAGGAGAATGAGGATGAGAAAAATATCAGCCATGATTAAATGGCAGAGCAGACTCAATGGGCTGATTGGCCCAAGTCTATTCCTGTGTCTTATGGGCAACCCTTCCTGTAAACATTAGATACCCAGTTGGGGAAAATATAAAAAAGTAACAAAAGCAGAGGCTAGCTTTGGACTGGTTCTGAAAAAATAAAAAATATCTACTTATACGACATAATAAAGCATAATCCAGGCAGAGGATTTTGGATTGTTTAGAATAAAAGTTGCCTACTATATAGTGTTTCGATTATATTATTTTATAGGTGCATCGTAGAAAGCTTTCTTTCCAGTTGTATCACACCCAAGCCATCTTGGGTGGCTTCTGCACACCCAAGACCACAAGAAATTGCAAAAGGTCACAAATGTAGCCCAATCCATCATACAAACCAGCCTCCCATCCATTGACTCTGTCTACACTTCCCATTGCTTTGGCAAAGTAGCCAGCATAATTAAGGACCCCTCGTACCCCAGACATTCTCTCTTCCATCTTCTTCCTTTGGGAAAGATACAAAAGTCTGAGATCACATACCAACTGATTCAAGAACAGCTTCTTTCCCTGCTACTGCCAGACTTCTGAATGGACTTACCTTGCATTAAGTTGATCTTTCTCTACACCATAGCTATGACTCTAACACTGCATTCTCTGCACTCATTTCTTTCTCTATGGACAGTATATATTGTCTGTATAGCACATAAGAAACAATATTTTTCACTATATAATAGTACATGTGACAATAATAAATCAATTCAAAAATATTGCTTTTAGTTTACAGTAAAACATCTTAAAACTTGAAATAGTGTGTAATCCTTCCAGTCAGGAAATTTAAATATCTTTCTACAAGTTATCAAGTCACCATGGAGATCATAACTGGTGCATTTCAAAATGTATTTGCAGATCCATTTCCTCCAATTAACAAAAGTTATTAAATGAGAAAGAAGTTGAGTGGGAGAGTTAGGAGGAGGTGAAGCAAGGCTCTGCTGGAAAAGGTGAATAACTTCAAAATAATGTTCGATTACTGCCCTGCAGCAGTCAGATGGGAATAAAGCCAAACTAGAAATTAACTTTGAAAAATTATTATTGATTTTTCAAAGCAATGAAGGCATGTGTTTTTGGAGATTAATTTGTGTAAAAGTGAACAGAGCACTGTAGATATCATGCGGTGGGGAACTATTGCCAGATAAGCTGCACCAATCTTTTAGCTTAGCTGTAAGGACCCATTTTAACAATCCCTATTACAGCCTTAATTTAAAAATATATTGATTTTTTTTTTTTAAAAAACGTTTTCACTGATCTGTGGGAGGGAGAAAAAGCAGGAATTACTGAGACTCACTTTCAATATAAAGATGGGATTGTTCACTCATCATATTGTTTCAGCTGCATGCATGTTAATTCATGTTCCTGAGGACTGGTAGGGTCGCTAACACAAAATTGTATGTGGTAACGAGAATCTGAAAATACAGCAGTGCAGTAGGGAATTTAAAAATATATGCTGGTTATTATTCTTTACACCTTTCATTCTTTAAAAGTGCCACTGTTATATTTTGACAAGCATTATCTAAATTTGTGTACCATTGTCAAAAAACTACAATGTAAAAACCCTTAAGGGTATGATAATCAATTAGTTCCCTGGCCAGTGATTAATACATTGCTGCAAGATTTATCCTGCTCTACCACGAAAGAGTACTTGCATCTCATATAATGAAGGTTAAACCAAAACTTGGTATTTTAATTATTATTCATGTAGAGTTTGTGTTAACTTTTTTTAAAAAAATGAAAAAGATACATATCCAACCTGTACTGTCCAATAAGAACAGCATTTCTCGACAAACCTGGCCATCTGTTATTCTCTCTGCAGCATTGAGAGGCAGACAAAGCTTAAAACCACCCAAATCAGCAGCCTCCGAGGTGCCTTCCAACCAAGTCAGATGAAGCAGAATGCAGTTATCTAGCAGTACGCAGGATTTTCCGCTTTTAAATGCTAGAATCTTCACAGTAAAAGATGAGGCCAAGCCTGAAAACCAAAAACAATTTACTTTAAACCATCCAAATACAGAGAAATTAACAGGAATTTTCACAGAAATTTCAATGTTAATTCTACATTTTGGTATGGTCACCAGGACCAAATAATAAAAACAAAATAGATTATAAAATAGATCATTAAGCTTGCACCCAAATGAAGTTTTTTTAACATTGCTTTTGCTAGTCTGGCATAATTGTATAACTAAGGACAGTTGTACAAGCAAAGACATGTATTCCATATCTTTTTCTCCAGTACCTTCAAGCTCAGTTAAGTGAACTGATGAGAACAAAACATTGGGTGGCACAGTGGTTAGCAATACTGCCCCACAGTGCCAGGGACCTGGGTTCAATTCCAGCCTTGGGTCACTATCTGTGTGGAGTTTGCATGTTCTCCCCATGTCTGTACAGGTTTCCTTCAGGTTTCTCTCAGTCCAAAGTAGTGCAGGTTAGGTTGATTGGCCATGCTAAATTGACCGTAATATGAGGGGATTAGCAGGGTAAATACGTGGGGTTACAGAATAGGGTAGGTTGTGGTCGATGTACCCAATGACCTACTTCTGCACCGTAAGGATTCTAAGATTTTTCTATGATTTAAGAGAATAAAACCTTAGTGTATAAATCCCTTTTACATCTCCTTTCAAAAGGTGGCCTTGTTAAATTAATGAAAGGCTTCAACGATTTCCCGTGCAACACTGTAATCAGTATGTTGTATGAGGCAAACCACATCAAAATATTTAAAATGAATTGGCAAAATGGATTATTGAATGATCCAGTGAAGGGGAAGGAGTGGGGTTGGGGGGGGGGGGGAGGACAACCATTTGGTCCATCATTCCTCTGCCAGCTCCTTGAGAGAGCTGAGTGATTAGTCCCACTGCCTTCCTCTTTCCCCTAACACTGCAATTTTTTTCACCTTCAATTAATTATCCAATTTTCTTTACTACTGAATTGCATTCCACCGTCCTTTTAAATGTGCATTCCAGAAAAACAAAACTCATTACGTGAAGCCGTTCCTTGTGATTTTCTCTCAAATCCAGGCTCTCTGGTTACTGAACCAGTGAAAACATTATTCCTTTAACAGCTTTGCTCGCTATTACGTACGGTAACAACACTCACTCAGGTTCTTGCTTTCAACCAGTTTCTTCAGTGCTTCTTTACTACAGCTGTGAGTATTGGTGACATCACAGATGCCATCCTGGACGTGCAGCTCGTAGATCCCCAGGTCGTTGTAGCTACTGAGAGCAAGAAGCCGCTCCCTAACGGGTGAAGCCTGGAAAGTCTCAGCTGTTTCCCAAACAAACCTGCCCAACAATAAGCCAAAGACAGAATATATATATTTAATTTGCAGAGTAAAGAAATTACCAATGTTTACACTGACTGTGCTAGGCATTTGATAAGGTGGAGATGAAATAGGGTAGGACAGTCAAGTGGAGCATGACCAGTGGCAGAGTAGTTGTGTGGACATCTTGTTTCTGTCCTACTTTCTATGCAACTAACATTGACAAAAGCATTGCTTCTACCATATCAATCTCTGTTTACACCTTAAGGTGCAATTACCTTGGCATAAATAGATGCTGTACTTAACTACAGCCATAAATAGTCAAACTCTCACAACAATTTAATTTGAGGCAATGTGGAGAGAGCAAAAAGCAGATGGAAGGACAATTAAATCTCTGCATGATCTGGCTCTACAAATCTAGGTGAAGAAGGGAAAGGGTAAATGAATTTTGTATTTAGAATATATTACAAACAAAACCCTTCATCATGGCTGATCTTCCCAGGTTTATATTGCTCCTGGCATTAACGTAAATGACATGTTCACGTCTTTCATTCTTTAACTGTCATATAGATAGATGGTCAGGTGTGAATGTTATTTGCAGACATTGCAAGCCTTGCCTGTTTACGTTAATACACGACTAACTTCAAAGACAGATGCCGAAGCAGTCACAAGCGTGGTAATTGAAAAAGGAAGATCAGAGAATTGCCCAGAATTGGAAGTTTATGTCATACTTGTTACTAAGACTCATGATGTATATATACCCGCTATGTGTTTGTGTTCTATGAGAAGTCTGGTAGTCCATTGTTAGGAACCAGTTCTACCAAAGCTCTGGAATAAACGCAGAAATAAAAGCCATTGTACTTTGACTCTCTAACAAATCTGAGAGGCATTATTTTACCTACAACATTGGTCTTTGATCAGAATATTTAAGTATTAAGAACTTCGAAGATGAGGTGCAATAATACTTGGGATGAATATGCATACCCGCCACCACAGTGTGCTGTCGCTGCATCGTTTACACCATCTACAGGATTCAATGCAGAGCCTACCCATGGCTTCTTTGGCAGCACAAACCAAACCCTTGACCCCTATCACCTTGAAAGACAGCATGTGGTAATATTAGCAGCTGCAGGTTCCCCCTTCCAGTCTCACACCCAAGCTGGTGGGGTGCGTCTCCGTCTGATCAAAATCCTGGAATTCTCTACCCAAAACACTAGGCAAGTACCTTCACAAGGGCTGAGGGGTTTAGGAAAGACCTTAAGGACAATTAGGCTTGAAAAATAAGCCAAGGACATGGACATCTCAAGAACGGAAGAATGCTATGTGTGCTTCAAAAGACTGAGAAGGAATATTTCTTTGGTTTATAATACTTTTATGCTCCATCTGCGTCGTCTTTTTCCTCAGGAAGCTCTGCAGGATAAACCCTTGATAATAATAGGTTGTCCTTCACAAAAGATTAAAGCCAGATCAATTGGCTGCTGCTATGTTCAATACATGCAATATTGCTGGGGAAATCTCAGCTAAAAAATGTATTATAGAAGCACAGCTGTCATTCAGTCATGCTTTGTTACATCAAGTTGAATTTAGGTTCTGTCTTCACCCACCGACAGCATGCACAGTAAGTTGGCCCATCATCCCTGAGCTAGCCTTTTTAAAAAGACAGTCACAGAAGGTGCTGTTTTTGCTGACCCTGCAAACTGTTTCTTTCCATACTGTTTATTTCTAGAGAGAAATAAATTGATTAGGGATAGTCAGCACGGTTTTGTGAAGGGTAGGTCATGCCTCACAAACCTTAGAGTTTTTTGAGGAGGTGACCAAAGAGGTAGATAAGGGTAAGGCAGTTGATGTAGTGTATATGGATTTTAGCAAAGCGTTTGATAAGGTTCCCCATGGTAGGCTACTGCAGAAAGTGCAGATGCATGTGATTGAAGGTGATTTAGCAGTTTGGATTAGGAATTGGCTGGCTGATAGAAGACAGAGGGTGGTGGTTGATGGGAAATATTCAACCTAGAGTGCAGTTACAAGTGGTGTACCTCAAGGATCTGTTTTAGGGCCACTGCTGTTTGTCATTTTTATAAATGACCTAGATGAGGGTGTAGAGGTTGGATTAGTAAATTTGCTGACGATACCAAAGTGGGGGGAGTTGTAGACAGCGAGGATGGATGTTACAGTTTGCAGAGGGACATAGATAGGTTGCAGAGCTGGGCCGTGAGGTGGCAAATGGAATTCAATACGGATAAGTGTGAGGTGATTCACTTTGGTAGGAAAAACAGGCATATGAAATATAGGGCTAATGGAAGGACCCTTAATAGTGTTGTCGAGCAGAGGGATCTTGGGGTACAAGTACATCGCTCTTTGAAAGTTGGCACCCAGGTTGATAAAGTTGTTAAGAAGGCGTACGGTGTGTTAGCTTTTATTGGTAGAGGGATTGAATTTAGGAGCGTGAGGTTATGTTACAACTGTACAAAACTCTGGTGCGGCCGCACTTGGAGTATTGCGTACAGTTCTGGTCGCCGCATTATAAGAAAGATGTGAAAGCATTGGAAAGGGTGCAGAGGAGGTTTACCAGGATGTTGCCTGGTATGGTGGGAAGGCCTTATGAGGAAAGGCCGAGGGACCTGAGGTTATTTTCATTAGAGAGAAGAAGGTTACGCAGTGACCTAATTGAGGCGTACAAGATGATCAAGGGATTGGATAGTGAGAGCCTTTTTCCTCGGATGGTGATGACCAACATGAGGGGACATAACTTTAAATTAAGACGTGGTAGTTATAGGACGGATGTCAGAGGCAGGTTCTTCACACAGAGTGGTGAGGGCATGGAATGCCCTGCCTGCTGCAGTTGTGGACTCGCCTACTTTGGGGGATAGGCATATGGATGATATTGGAATATTTTAGGTTAGAGGGTCCACTGGCCGGCGCAACATCAAGGGCCGAAGGGCCTGTACTGCGCTGTAATGTTCTACGTTCTATACAGGGCTTTCCAAACCACAAAGCCCTCGATGTTAAAGAAATCCCATTGCCACCCCCATTATCTTAATTGTCTGGACAGACAAGGAGAGCAGACAAAGAAGTAGCAGATGAAATACAATGAGGAAAAGTGTGAGGTTATACAGTTTAGGAGGGGGATTGGAAACAGACTATTTTCTAAGTGGGGAAATGCTTAGGAAAATCAGAAACACAAAGGGACTTGAGAGTCCTTGTTCAAGATTTTCTCAAGGTTAACGTGCAGACACAGCCAGCAGTTAGGAAGGCAAATGCAATGTTAATATTCATATAGAGAGGGCCAAAATACAAGAGCAGGGACGTACTTCTGAACCTGTATAAGACTCTGGTTAGGTCCCATTCATAGTACTGAGAGTAGTTTTGGGCCCCATACCAAAGGGACACTGGCCTTGGAAAGGGTTCAGAGGAGGTTCACAAGAATGAGCCCTGGAATGAAGAGCTTGTCGTATGAAGAACATTTGAGGACTTTGGGTCTGTACTCAGAGTTTAGAAGGATGCGAGAGGGAGGGGGTGAAATCTTATTAAAAAACCTACAGGATACTGTGAGGCCTGGATAAAGTGAATGTGGAGGATATTTCCACTATTAGGTAAAACTAGAATCAGAGGGCTCAACCTCAGGCTAAAGGGACGATCCTTAAACAGGACATGAGGAGGAATTACTTCAGCCAGAGAATGATGAATCTATGGAACGCAGAAGGCTGTGAAAGCCAGGTCACCAAATGTCTTTAAGACAGAGATAAGTAGGTTCTTGCTTATTAAAGGGATTAGGGGTTATGGGAAAAAGGCAGGAGAATGAGGATGAAAAACATCAGCCATGATTGAATGGCGGAGCAGGCTCGATGGACTGAATGACCTAATTCTGCTTCTATCTTATGGTTGCTAGTTCCTGATCACCCTGTTAGTGGTTACCACTCTTCCAGGTCCAGTTCATCTTCAGCTTTCAGCATCTCTATCAAATTGCCCTTTAACATTCTTCACTCCAAAGAGAATCCTAGCTTTCCTGTCTCTCTACTTAACCAAAGGCCCTCATCCTTTGTAACATTCAGAAAAATTTCCTCTGCACCCTCTCCTAGTCCTTTGTGTGGGCCAGTTGACATTTTGCTTCGGTGACCTTTATGTATAGTATCATGCATTGACAGCAGCCTTAGATGATAGTTTGCACCATTATGTCGAGCATCATCTGGCACAGCTCAGGGGCCTGCACTCTGGCACAGCTGCCTCTTTCTGCAGATCAAGTCCTTTGATCCAAACCTTCAATGCACCCTCCATGTTCTCATCCCACTACTCCTTGTGTTGGAGATCTCTGCCTCCTGAAGTTACACAAGGTCAACACACCAACCATCCCATCGTATCAAGCAATGGGATACTGCAAGAGAATCTCTCTGGCTACGTCAAGGGCATCCTGAAACCCATTGTATAAAGAACCCTCCAGCCTCTGTCACAACATTACAGGCTTCTTACAGAAACTCAACACACACACAGCAGTTGAACCAGAAACACTCCTCGTCACAGTGATTGTCTCAGCATTCTACACTAGCATCTCTCACAATGACAGCATTGCTGCAACTGCCTCAGTACTCAACATTGACAACTGCAACCTCTGGACACAATTCTGCATTTCATTTGCAGAATCCTGGACCACAACGTCTTCACCTTCCACAACCAGTTCTTTATCCAAATACATGGAACAGCCATGGGGACCAAATTTGCACCTCAAGATGCCAACATCTTCATGCATAGGTTTGAACAAGACCTCTTCACCACCCAGGACCTTCATCAACTGATACTATACATTGTTGACATTTTCTTCCATTGGATACATTGGACTCATGGCGAACAATCACATGATGATATCAACAAGTTCCATCCCACAATCAGACTCACCATGGACTATTCTCCAGAATTGGTTGCATTCTTGGACACACGTATCTCCATCAATGACAGTTGTCTTAGCATTTCACTAAACCGCAGGCCCACAGATAACCTCACAATGCTTCATTTCTCCAGATTCCACACTAAATGCATTAAGAAACCATCCCGTACAGAAAAGCCCTCTGTATGCACAGGATCTGCTCAGATGAGGAAGATTGCAACAACACCTCTGACCTCAAAAGGACATGGCGCTCAACTCATTGATTGACAGATCCAACACCCCAGTGAAAAGCCGCACAGGCATCAAAAGATAAACACAAGACAACAAATAGAGTACCCTTTGTCGTTCAGTACTTCCCAGAACAGAGAAGCTATATCATCTCCATAGCCTTCAACATGTCATCGATGAAGATGAACATTTCGCCAAGGCCACCCTTATACTTCCACTACTTGTCTTCAAAACAACCTCTAACAGACCACTATACACAGCAAACTACCCAGCCTTCAGGAGAACAGTGACCATGACACAACATAATCCTGCCACAGCAACTTCTGCAAGACATGCCAGATCATCGACACAGACGCCATCATCTCACATGAGAACACCATCCACAATGTACATGGTACATACTCAGCCAACATTGTCCACCTGATACACTGCAGGAAAGAATGTCCCAAGACATGGTACATTGGGGAGACCATACAGATGCTACAACAGCAAATGAATGGACATTGTTCGACAATCATCAGGCAGGAATGTTCCCTTTCCAGTAAGGGAACACTTCAGCAGTCAGGGCATTCAGTCTCTGATCTTCCAATAAGCGTTCTCTAAAGGTGGTCTTCATGGCAACATAGAATTACTTAGCAAAAATGGATGGCCAAATTCTGCACACATGAGGATGGCCTCAACTAGGATCTTGTGTTCATGTTACACTATCTGTAATCCTGGGCTGGGCTTGCAAAATCTTACTAACTATCCTGAGTGGAGACAAATTACATCTCTAACTTGTGCTTAACCCTCTCTCCACTCACACTGTCTGCACCTGAAAAGACTTGATTACCTGTAAAGACTCACATTCCAACCATTATCTTATATTTGATAATGTGTCTATGTATACCCTGTTTGTGAACTGAACTCTTCACTCACCTGAAGGGGCAACGCTCTGGAAGTTCGTGCTACCAAATAAATCTATTGGACTTTAACCTGGTGTCGTGAGACTGCTCACTCTTTCTGCAGAGGAAGACGGTGGGCTGGGAGGATGCACGATTTGCTGGTCTCTGCTTTCTCTGGGCCTTCTTCTCAGCCAGTGGAACATTTTGTTTCTTCTTGTCTCTTCCAATGCCTTTCCATACATAAAAAAGATCTTTGGGCATACGTCTGCTAGCCGTTGATGAATGTGACTGAATTAGTGCAGACGTTGTTGATTCAGCAGTTTATGTATGTTAATGGAATTCTCTAACTACAAGACTGCGGAATTGCCCTGCCACATGATGCCAACAATACATCTCAGACAGCAAAAATAAAGACTGTTCAGCCTTTTTTCATGCCCATCATGTGTTGTCCAGCTCTCACCATTGTAGAGGAATGCGCGTGGAGGATGCAGGTTTGGTAGACTTGCAGTTTAATGTTCTCAATCAGGTTTCTGTTATTCTGCACTTTTATACTCTGCTTGGACATTAACAGCTGCGTTTTTTGCAATTCACATGTTGATTTCAGCATCAAGCAACAGATTACTGGTGATTGTGGAATCTAGATATGGGAAGCCATCAATAACCTGCAGCATCAACATGATGCTCTCCTTAAAAAATCTTTCAAGGCTAGGATCAATTGAACATTTAAATGCCAAGATTGAGCAATTCGGCAAAGATATTAAAATTACAAGGAAGATGGTTGCTCATTAGTTCAGGTGGCTAGAATACAATGCAGAGAAACCATAATACAATGTGCTCAATTCCCAGATTGGCTAAGGCAGTTCTGGGGGTTATGCCTCCTCAACTTGCCCGTAAAGTGATATCATGGTATACGCCATGATTAGAAAGTCTTGGTCAACAAGGACACTCCATGAAGAGAGATTAGAATCATTGAGACTCATAACAGAAGAAATTAATTCAATCTGTGCCAGTTCTATCATTTTAGTTCAGGCTCCAGCTTTTCCTCCCCCAATTTTCAAGAGCAAAAGTGGTTGATTGAAGTTAAGATACAGATCACCCATGCCAATACAACACATTAGGAGACTGAACAGTCTACTCATGGCTGATACTTCCCTGCAGTAATGGGAAGTGTTGTACTGTTGAGGTGCCACGGCTGTGAAAAATCCCATTGCTCCATTTTAAAGACTAAGAGAACTTCCCCTGAAGTCTTGCCCAATATTAACCCCTTAACCAAAATATTACAGATGCTGGATAAACAAAAGTGTGTAGAAATACCTGGTCACAGAATCATAGAATCTGACACTACAAAGAAGCTCTTCAACGCATTGTGCCTGCACTGCATATCAAGCACCCACCTATTCTAATTCAATTTTCCAGCACTTGGTCCATAGTTGATGCGCTATGGCATTTCAAACGTCCATCTAAACGCTCCTCCAGAGCTTCCACTGTTTTAATCTCCCTGCAATGCCATACATAAGCCTCCCTCTTTTTTTCTTCCCCAATCCTATATATCCCTCAACATCCAGAGTTCTCTGGACATTTTGGTCCCAGCCCTTTATCTTTATGGTAACACATTGGCCTCAATTCTTTCTATTTCCTTTGCAAATGACTCCCACTGCAGATTTTCTAACAAGTAAGTTGCTCCCAATCCACTTTGGCCAGATCCTGTCTTATATTAAAATCAGCTTTCTTCCAATTCGGACCCTTTATGTCCACTCTATTTCCATAATGATCTTAAAACTTACTGAGTTATGGTCACCAGCACTAAAATGGTCCCCCTCTGACACTTCCACCAACTGCCTGGTTTCACACTGTAAAATTAGATCCAGTATCACCTCCTCTCTTATAGGACTTTCTATGTGCTGTCTCAAAAACTCTCCTGGGTGCCCTTAGGAGTTCCTCCCTGTTGGCCTTTCAAATTTTTAATATTGAGAAAGTTAAAATCTCCTACTATTATTACACTATATCTGTTCTTCTCTCTCTCCCTCTCTCTGATTATTTAAGGGACTCTTGTACACTCTTTTTCTTTTAAGTTCTACCAATATGGCCTCAATTTAGGCAGCTGCTAAGACATAATACCTCCTCATTGTTGTAAGTGATTCCTTGATCAATAATCCAACAGCAATTCTTCACCCATAAACCTCACCTGAAGATTCTGTACCCCGGAATATTGAGCTGCCAGTCCTGCCCCTTCTTCAACAAGCTTTTTTAATTGCAACAATATCATATTTGTGTGAATCAATACCCTCAATTCATCTGCTTTACCCATAAAACTCCTTGCATTAAAATAAATGCCATCCAGTTTTGCCATATTCCCTTGTGCCTCAACATATCTAATGTTGCTCTGCCTTCCAGTCAGGCAGCATATAGGGAGAGAAATGGAGTTAACATTTCATGTCCTAAAACGTCAACTGTTTCTCTTCACAGATTCTGCCTGACATGTAAAATAACATTTGTAGAACAGAATTCCTGGAATGCATAAGGAGGCCATTCAGCCCATCAAGTCTAAAATGTACCTTACCAAGTCCCCAACCCTGCAACACCAACATTTTCCATGGCCAACCCCATAAACCTACAAGTCTTGGAACGCTAATGGGTAAATTAGCATGGCCTTCCCACCTAATTGGCACATCTTTGAAATGTGGTAGGAAACTGGAGACTCAGAGGAAACCCACACAGATACAAGGAGAACGTGCAAATTCCACACAGTGACACAAAAGCAGAATTGAACTCAGGCACCTGACACTAAGACACAGCAGTGCTAACCATTGTGCCATCTAGCTATTACTACATTACTCTTTTGGTTAAGAGGTTAATATTTTGGGCAAGACTTCAAGAGAAGTTTTCTTATTCTTTAAAATAGAGCAATGGGATTTTTCACAGCCACTTGTTTTGCGGTTTCATTGGAAAAAAAGGGCATCTCAATAGTGTAACACTTCCCATTACTGCAGGCAGCCAGCAATAAGCAACTGACTACCCAGCTTCCTACAACAATACTCCAAGAGAATTTCATTAGCTGCAAAATGCTTTGGAGCCTGCTATATTTTTGACAGAGGCTATATAGGAAATTAGGACAAGGACAGCAGAGTTTTGATGAGGTCAGGTTTAAGTGATATGAAAGATGGGAGGTCAGGTGGGAGAACATTGACTTGTAAGTTTAAAAAAAACAGACAACAGTCTCTGCAACAAATGGGTAGCATAGTGGTTAGCACTGCTGCCTCGCAGCATCAGGGACGCAGGGCCAATTCCCAGTTTGGGTCACTGTGCATGTGCTGAGTCTGCACATTCTCCTCATGTTTGTGTGGGTTTCTTCCAGGTGCTCCAGTTTCCTCCCACAGTCTGAAAGACGTGCTAGTTAGGTGCATGGGCGTGCTAAATTGTGTGTAACCGAACAGGCGTTGGAGTATGGCGACTAGGGGATTTTCACAGTAACACCACAGTGAAGTTAATATAAGGCTACTTATGACACTAATAAACAAACTCTAGCAACTTGGTCCTTTGCTGCTCCCAGTTCCAGACTACAATTCCCAGAATGCCAGGCCGGACCAGGGCAGTCACGTGGCTCAACGCTCGAGCCGCCGGACAATCGCCTCGAGCTCAAAACTCACTCGGTGAAGCTGCCGCTCCGAGCGGCCACGCTCCTCCGGCAGCAGCGGCCCGAGTCTGGGCAGCGAGCGGTGAAGCACAGGCCGCCCTCTCCCTCTCCGGCCGGGCCCAGACCGCACAGCGCCTGGCAGCAGCGCACTGCCTTGGCCCGCCGCAGGCCCTTCGCCTCCCTCCACTCGGGCGCCGCGTCCAGCAGGACCTCCAGAAACTTCGGCCCCTCCGCCACTGCCGCGGTCACTCTGTCCGGCTGTGGCTCTGTCTCCATGGTGTTCCTCAGGCCAGGCCTCCCGCTGTGGACAAGAAGCTGGCGGGTGGCTGCTGAAAGGGAAAGCAGCGGGTACAATCAAACCTGCTGGCTTTGGGGGGGTGGGGGGGGGAGAAGACTACATGACTGACAGCGGCTTCACCCAATACGCTTACAGCCCTGGTGTTCCGCGTCCGCAAACTAGCCAATAGCTGTGAAAGGGGCGGGGAATCCTTTAGCACGTTCGGTTGATTCGTAAACAAGCGAGTGTGTCTGATAGACAAAAACAATCGATCCTGATCTGGAGTTATTCAGGATCTGACTGAGACCAATCGGCCCATCCTATCTACTAGCTGTTAGACAGTTGGGAAAGGTTACGGGAAAAAGTCAGGAGAATGAGGTTCAGAAACATATCACCAAGACTGAATGGTGGAGTAGAGTCATAAGGCAGAATTTTACAAGTATGCCTGCCTGAGGTTTATACGAATCTGCTCGGGGTTAATGGAGAACGCTGTCCTCCAAGGCTCTCCTGCCTTTGGAATCGGACCAGGCATACAGGTAAAATTCTGACTGTAGAGTTCCCACAGTGAAGAAGGAGGCCATTTGGCCCATCCAGTCTGCACCGACCACAATCCCATCCAGGCACTAATTCTGTAACTCCACATAGTTACCCTCCTAATCCGCTGACACTAATGGGCAATTTAGCATGGTCAATTAACGTAACCCGCACATCTTTGGACTGTTGAGGAAACTCACGCAGACATTGAGAGAATATGCAAATTCCACACAGATAGTGACCCAAGGCCAGAATTGAACCCAGGTCACTGTGAGGCAGCAGTGCTAATCACTGCTATTGTGCTGAGATGGGCAAAATGGCCTAATTGTTCTTCTCTATCTTATGGCTTTTCTAGTTATCCAATTAGTCCTTGTTACTTATTTATCCCTTTTGGCTCATTACTAATATATGCAGGAAAATGATGTAATGAAACATGGAATGGGAAACAAAGAAGCAGCAAGTATGAGAGACAGTGCATCACAATAAAGTTGGATTCATTTATCAAATGTTACTGAGTGTCATTCTCCAAATACACAACAAAGATAATAGACACATGCTTGCTAAACCATAGAACCATATAGTGCAGAAAGAGACCCTTTGGCCCATCAAGTCTGCATCGACCACAATCCCAACCAGATGCTACCCCCATATCCCTACATATTTTACTCACTAATCCCTCTAACCTACGCATCCTAAGGGGCAATTTTAATATGGCCAATCAACCTAACCTGCACATCTTTAGACCGTGGGGGGAAACCAGAGCATGCAGAGGAAACCCACGCAGACACGAGGAGAATGTGCAAACTCCACACAGACAGGGATCGAACCAGGTCCCTAGAGTGTGAAGTAGCAGGGCTAACCACTGTCCTACAATGCTGTAAACTCAGTAAGAGGTCTGACAACACCAATTTTAAATCCAATGCTGTGCCAGCCAGAGGAAAAAGTTTAAACAAAGAAAAGTCAGATAAAGAGAAACTTTTCACATGCTGTCTGCAGAGAAAATCAGTTGGCTAATGTAGACATGAATTAAAGATACCCTGAAAACAGATGCTAGAGTGGCCATAGTAAATGGCAGACTGAAGCTCAAGTTAATACATCGTGCCAATAAGAAAACTGAGGTAGTTGCAGGAAACGTTGCAAAATACACACACAGAAAACGTGCATGAGTAAAAATGACAAGGGTTTTCTGCATCGTTGAAACTTTCGAAGGAGTGATGGAGCTGTTAGTCTAAGTGATTATTTTACGTTGGTGAAGAAAATAAATGAAGACATTATGGTGCCTACTTTCCTGACCATGATGGGAGGAAAAGGTTTGAATCTCCTCCACAGTCCTGTGCACATTAAAACCAGACACTTTTTAGTTTTAATATGAGCAAATTGTGGTGATTGCAGAGATTCTATAAAATTAAATTCTATAAAAGAAACTAAGAGGAAGAGGAGTCAATCACACATTGTTGCTTCAAAGATGTGCAGAATTTGGAAACGTGCTCAATAACATCATTTGTGACAGACTTTTCTGTCGTCCACCAGTCTAATTTACACTGTAACGTGGATGGACTTTCAAGATTGCCACTACCTGTCAGTTATCCGAACTGGTCGAAGGGGAATATTTTCTACTTTAAACAAGTAAACAACAAACCAGTCACTTTTCTCACACAGGTGAGGAAACCCATTTAGAATGATCCTGTGCTCTCAGAAGTGACGAGCATAGTTTTACAAAGAATGACTTCAGGACTAACACCTAGCCTGAAACTCAATTACTCCAGGAGATTGGAGCTGTCAGTTCAGTAAGAGTGTCTTCAATGGTAGCTCAGAGTAATTCTTCCTCCATCATTGAGGAAATGCACATTAGAGAAGCTACACAAAGGCTACTGCGTACGAATGAAGGAAATAGCAAGATGTCACATCTGGTGGCCTAGGACTTGATGCTGTGATCAAGGGAAAAACTAAAACATCTTCTTCTTCTGCATAGTTAAGCAACCTGCCACTCTTTGCACTGCTGCCTCCAACTTAGTGGCCTGAAGAGGCTTGGCAATTTGTGCATGTGGATTTTGAAGGACACATGTTTTTTAGTAACTGTTGACACTTGCACCAATGGCCAAAAGTCACCGTGATGACACCTACTTCATCTGAAAAAAACCTCTGAGAAGCTGGGAGAAGTTTTAAATCGATTTAGATTTCCTGAACAGCAGGTGAGTGACACTGGACCTCAACTTTTCGCACAGGAATTTGAGAACTCCCTAAAAGGAAGCATTATTCAACACATTACATCCACAGCATTCACCCTGCCACTAACAGATTAGCAGGACGTTCTGTCCAAACCATGAAACAAGCTTTATAAGCAACTAAAGAACAAGGTTAGCTTATCCAACGCCGACTCTCACCAACGTTTACAGATACACCATAGAAAATATTTTTTCTGGTTGTATCACAGCTTGGTATAGCTCCTGCTCTGTCCAACTTCAAAAAGTATTTCATTGGCTGTGAAGTTCTCTAGGTATTCTGAGATTGTGAAAGTCACTCCATATACGCAAATCTATTTTGTCTCAAGGAACAGTCAATGCATTAGGCTGACTTCAAAATATTGATACTGGATATCAAAGAACAAGGAAAATTACAGCACAGGAACAGGCTCTTTGGCCCTCCAAGCTGCACTGACCATGCTGCCCAACTGAACTAAAACCCCGTACAGTTCCCAGGACCATAGTTCTCTATTCCCATCCTATTCATATATTTGTCAAGACGCCCCTTTGAAAGTCACCATCGTATCTGCTTCCAATACCTACTCTAGCAGTGAATTCCAGGGACCCACCACCCTCTGTGTGAAAAACTTGCCTCCTACATTTCCTTTAAACCTTGTCCCTTGCATCTTAAAGCTGTGCCCATCAGTAATTTATTCTTCCACTGTGGGAAAAAGTTTCCGACTATCCACTCTGTCCATGCCCCTCATAATTTTGTAGACTTATGTTAGGTCGCCCCCCCCCTCAACCTCTGTCCTCCCAGTGAGAACAAACCAAATTTCTTCAATCTTTCTTCATAGCTAATGCCCTCCATACCAGGCAACATTCTGGTAAATCTTTCTGTACCCTGACCAAAGCCTCCACATCAAAGAACAAAAAAAATTACAGCACAGCAATAGGCCCTGAGATCCTCTAAGCCCACACTGACTATGCTGTCCAACTTAACTAAAACCTTCTACCTCTCCGGGGACCATGTCCCTCTTTTCCCATCCTATTTATGTATTTGTCAAGATGCCCCTTAAAAGTCAGTACCGTATCCTCCTCCACATTCTCTCCTGCAACGAGTTCCAGGTACCAGGTTCCAGCCTCTGTATAAAAATTTGCCTTGTACATCACTTTTAAACATTGCCCCTCACACCTTAAACCTGTGCCCCCTAGTAATTGATTCTTCTATCCTGGGAAAAAACTTCTGACTATCCACTCTGTCCATGCCTCTCATAATCTTGTAGACTTCCATCAGTTCACCCCTCAACCTCTGTCATTCCAGTGAGAACAAACCAAGTTTCTCCAATCTCTCCTCATGGTTTATGTCCTCTGTACGAGGCAACATCCTGATAAATCTTTTCCGTACCCTCTCCAAAACCTCCACATTCTTCTAGTAGTGTGGCAATCAGAATAACACTATATTCCAAGTGCAGCCTAACTAAGGTTCAATCAAGCTGCAACATGACTTGCCCATTTTTAAACTCATTGCCCTGGCTGATGAAGGCAAGCATGCCATATGCCTTCTTGATTACCTTCTCACCTGTGTTACCGCTTTCAGTGATCTGTGTATCTTATACCCAAATCCCTCTGCCTAACCATACTCATAAACATTCTGTCATTTACTGTATATTTCCCATCTGTATTAGACCTTCCAAAATGTATTACCTCATACTTGTCTGGATTAAACGCCATCTGCCATCTCTCTGCCCAATTCTCCAACTGATCTATATTCCCATATATCCTCTGACAATCCTTATCACTATCCACAATTCCAACAACCTTTATGTTGTTTGCAAACTTACTAATCAGACCAGTTACATTTTCCTCCAAATCACTTATATATATTACAAACAGCAAAGGTTCCTGCACTGATCCCTGAGGAATGCCCTTGTCAGAGCCCTTCATTCAGAAATGCATCCTTCTATTGCTACTCTCTATCTTCTATGACTGAGCCAGTTCTGTATCCATCTTGGTAACTCGTCCCTGATCCTGCACGACTTCGTTTTCTGCCATGAGGAACCTTGTCAAAGGCCTTACTGAAGTCCATGTAGAAAACATCCACTGCCCTACCTTCATCAATCATCTTTGTCACTTCCTTGAAAAACTTGATCAAATTAGTGAGACGTGACTTCCCCTTCACAACACCATGTTGCCTCCTTCTAATATGTCCACTTATTTCCAAGTGAGAGTAAATCCTGTCTCGAAGAATCCTCTCCAATAATTTCCTGACCACTGACGTAAGGCTCACAGGCCTATAATTATCTGGATTAACCTCGCTACCCTTCTTAAACAAAGGAACAACATCATCTATTCTCCAATCTTCTGGGACTGTGTGATGTGGAGATGCCAGCATTGGACTGGGGTAAACACAGTAAGAAGTCTCACAAAACCAGGTTAAATGCTCTCTCCACTCACATTGTCTATATCTTTGAGACTTGATTACCTCTTATAACTCGCATTCCAATCATTATTTTGTAAATTGAGTTTGTGTCTTTAAATGCCCACTTACCTGATGAAGGAGCAGTGAGCGCTCTGAAAGCTACTGGCTTTTGCTACCAAATAAACCTGGTGGACTTTAACCTGATGTTGTAAGACTTCTTTACTGTATCTCCCCTGTAACCAGTGAAGACACAAAAATTTCTCTCAAAGCCTCAGCAATTTCCTCCCTCGCTTCTCTCAGTATTCTAGGATATATCACATCAGGCCCCGGAGACTTGATGTTTCCCTAATGTTCCTCAAGAATCACAATACCTCCTCCTTTTTGATGTCAAAATTACCCAAACTATTTACACACCCTTCTCTAGACTCACCATCCATCAAGTCCTTCTCTTTGGTAAACACTGATGCAAAGTACTCATTTAATATCTCATCCATTTCCTCTGGCTCCATACATAGATTCCCTCACTTGTCTTTGAGTGTGCCAACCCTCTCCCTGACTATCCCCTGGCTTTTTGTATGAAAAGCTTTGGGATTTTCCTTAATCCTGCTGGCCAATGACTTTTCATGACCCATTTTAGTCCTTTTTACTCCATGCTTAAGTTTCTTTCTACTTTCCTTGTATTCCACAGTTGCTTCATCTGTTTCCAACCTCCTAGCCTTGACAAATGCTTTTCCTCTTTGACTAGGCTCATAATATCTCTCATTATCCAAGGTTTCCGAAACTTGCCATACTTATCCTTTATCCTTACTGGAATGTGCTGGTCCTCAATTCTTATCAACTTACGCTTGAGAGCCTCCTACATGCCAGCTGTTGATTTGCTTTCAAACATCTGCCCCCAATCTACATTCTTTAATTCCTGCTAATATTGTAATTAGCCTCCCCCCAAATTTAGGACTCCACTTTTATTTATCCATCAGTATCTTAAAACTTACTAAATTGTGGTCACTGTTCCTGAACCGCTTCTCTACTGAAACATTGACCACCTGGCTAAGCTCATTCCCCAATACCAGGTCCAGTACGACCTCTTCCCTAGTTGGACTATTGACATAATGTTTCAAGAAGGCTTCCTGAATGGTCCTTATGAACTCTGCCCCATCCAGGCCCCTGGCACTAAGTAAATGCCAGTCAATAGAGGGGAAGTTAAAATCTCCCACTACAACAACGCTGTTACTTTTACACCTTGCCAAAATCTGTCTACGAATCTGTTCCCCTATCTCCCACTGGCTATTGGGAGGCCTGCAGTGAATTGTGATTATTCCCTTTCCCGAGCTCTACCCATATTGCCTCGCTGTATGAGTCCTTCCCCCTCTCCTTGCAATTCAACACACAGACACACATTCTTGGCAATAATTCTCTTCTATGTCACAGGCTGTGCATTGTTTTGTGCTATGAAATGTTTGATTATTTTGGTTTATACCTATTCTTCTAACTACCAACTCAATCCCCTATCAAAAAATATTCTGATTCAGCTTTTTTGCCTAACATCAACGACTATTCTTGTCAGGGATTCTTCTGATTTATAGTCTTGTTTAATGTTTCTCAGAATCATACAATCCTTACTGTGCAGAAAGAAGCACCTTTGCTAAATGAGTCTGCACTGACTCTTACCAGGCCCTATCCTCGTAATCCCATGGATTTATCCCACTAATCCCCCTACCCTAAACATATTGGGACAATAATGGGGCAATTTAGCATGAGCAATCAACCTGTTCTGCATATCTTTGGACTGTGGGAGGAAACTGGAGCACCCAGAGGAAACCCACACAGACATGGAGAGCCTCCTTGGCGCTGTGAGGCAGCAGTGCTAACCATTGTATCACTCTAAGTTTGTGAACTTATTTTTATATTTCCATCTTGTATCCCTTTGTCTGCATTTGTAATGAAAACCACTGATATAAACATCACCCTTCAATTACGTCTGCTGCCAATGTTAGCTTTGCAGCTCTATGGTATCCGGAAGGTAATGGAGATCAGAAATCTTACATTTAAAAAATATTTGGATGATCACTTGAAATATCATAACTTCCAAAGTATGAGACGAGCGTTGGAATATGGGATTAGCACACCTTCAGCATAGTTATTGTTGGTGCAGACTCAGTGGACCAAAGGCCCTTTTCTGTACTGTTTGATTTGATTTATTACTGTCACATGTACAATGAAAAGTATTGTTTCCTGCACACAATACAGATAGAACATGCCGTTCATAGAGAAGGAAATGAGAGAGTACAGAATGTAATGTTACAGTCATAGCTAGGGTGTAGAGAAAGATCAAGTTATTGCCGTTCAGAAGTCTGATGGTAGCAGGGAAGAAGCTGTTCTTGAGTCAGTTGGTACGTGTACTCTGACTTCTGTATTTTTTTCCCCAACGGAAGAAGATGGAAGAGAGAATGTTCGGGTGCGTGTATGACTCTTATTTTATTTTTGAATAATTACTACTCTGTCCAATGTATTATTATCTTAATCTCAGCACATGGTTCCTGTCAAGTTCTTTTCCAACGGAGATTTCTAGCCTACGTTTATCATGAATTTTCCCCTGGCAGTTTTCATGATAAATGTAGGCTACAAATCTCAGTTGGAAAAGAACTTGACAGGAACCATGTGCTGAAACTAAGAGAATAATACATTGGACAGATTAGTAATCATTCAAACATAAAATAAGAGTCATACACGCACCCGAACATTCTCTCTTCCACCTTCTTCCGTTGGGAAAAAAATACAGAAGTCAGAGTACACGTACCAACTGACTCAAGAACAGCTTCTTCCCTGCTACCATCAGACTTTTGAATGGCAATAACTTGATCTTTCTCTACACCCTAGCTATGACTGTAACATTACATTCTGTACTCTCTCATTTCCTTCTCTATGAACGGCATGTTCTATCTGTATTGTGTGCAGGAAACAATACTTTTCATTGTACATGTGACAATAATAAATCAAATCAAACAGTACAGAAAAGGGCCTTTGGTCCACTGAGTCTGCACCAACAATAACTATGCTGAAGGTGTGCTAATCCCATATTCCAAGGCTCGTCTCATACTTTGAAAGTTATGATATTTCAAGTGATCATCCAAATATTTTTCAAATGTAAGATTTCTGATCTCCATTACCTTCCAGATTCTCAACAACCTCTGCGTGATTTTTCTCAAAATCTGGATGGCATGGTAGCACAGTGGTTAGCTCTGCTGCGTCACAGCAGAAGGGGCTCAGTTTGATTCCTGGCTTGAGTCACTGTCTGTGCGAGTTTGGACGTTCTCCCCATACCTGTGTGGATTTCCCCCAGGGTGCTCCGGTTTTCTCCCACATTCTGAAAGATGTGCTGGTTAGACGCATTGATCCAAACAGGTGCTGGACTCTTGTGACTAGGAGAAATTCACAGTAACTTCATTGCACTGTTAATATAAGCCTTACTTGTAACTAATAATTTTTTTTTACTTTACTTTGAATTGCCTGCGCCTTGTGATTGACCCTCTGAACAAAGTGGAACAGCTGCTTCCTATTTACCCTGTCCAAATTCAAATAAGCTTCTAGCTTCCACTATCTTCCCGGGGAGCGTACTCCAGATTCCAACACCCTCTGAGTGAAAAAGTTTCTTCTTTCAAATCCCCTCTGAATCTCCCTGCCTATTACCCTAAGACTATGCACCCTCCCAACGTTTATATATTTATTATCTGTTTGCTGCTGTTTAACCCTCTGAATACACTAATAAACATTGGAGAACTTCCAGGAATCTAAGTGAATTGTAACTTTTTCCTCTCTGTGCTCGATGTATCCAGCCTGGCAGACCCGGAAGTTTAGCTTGTATCATTTTGAGAGCTGTTGCAGCGTAATGGCTGAAAGATGGAAATAGTCTCAGGGCTTGTGTCTTATGCCCTAGCAAAGTTCCTCTTTCTGTCGCGGCTCTCCAATAAAGAAGATGCGGAGAAAATCAAAAAAATGGAAGAGAAAGTTTTAGAAGTCTATGGTAAGGCTGCATGACTTAAATTGAGATTGTTGTAGTTCAATGAAGAGGTCAAACTCATGAAGGAAACTTCAGCACACCCCACAAAAGCGTTACAATCTTTACAAATCACCGCAGCAGGTAGACGTGGTGCCTATAACTGCGCCCCCCCCCCCAATCCAAACGTTGTCCCAAAAGGATGGTTTTAAATATGATAGTTATTGTGTATACATAGATACATTTCCCATTCAAACTGTCTTCATTCCCAAGGCAGTAATATCTTTGTTGCTAAAACACAGATGTGGGAAGACAGTGACCAATTATTGCTAGAATATTAATTCAGAAACTCGGTTAATGTTCAGAGGGGACCTGGGTTAGAATCCTGCCATGGCAGATGGTGAAATATGAATTCAATAAAAAAAATTCTGGAATTAAGAATCTACCAATGACCATGAAACCATTGTCAATTATCAGAAAAAATCCCATTTGGTTCACTAATTTCCTTTAGGGAAGGAAATCTGCTGCTCTTACCTGGTCTGGCCTCCATGTGACTCCAGAGGCATGACAATGTGGTAGACTTGTAGTTGCTCTCTGAAGTAGCCGAGGGCAACTAGGGTTGGGCAATAAATACTGGCTGGCCAGCCAGTGATGCCCATGTCCCACGAATGAATAAAATGAACACGAACAAAATACTGCGGCTGCTGGAATCTGAAAAAAAACAGAAAATGCTAGAGAATCTCAGCAGGTTTGAAAGCGTCTGTGGAGAGAGAATAGAGCCAACTTCCTAGAATCAGCTTTACACAGATGCTTTCAGGGTTGCTGAGACTTTTCCAGCATTTTCTGTTTCTTTTTGTGTGAGATATCTGTGTAGTAACCGTTCCCTACAATTATGTGATTTTAAAAAATAATAATTTATTAGACCTGGCACTAGTACAAAGGCCAACATTTTATTGCCCATTCCTGCAACTGTGTGGCTTGATAGGCCATTCAGAGGACGGTTACAAATCAGGCAGGTTGCTGATAATTTGCTATTGTCTCTAAAAGTTATAAATTAACAAGCCTTGGATTCAGTCAAAAAAGTTGTCCTAAACTCAGTATCGTTGATAAAATTGTTATTGTGCAGATTTTTGAGCATGATGGACTTGAGATCCTGCTGGCTCTGTACTGTCATGCAGATTGGGCAAGAAATGATTGTGATCAAGCTTTAAGGAGAAGTTATGAAGTTCTGTTCATTCCTATAGAATGCTAGCTATATTTCAACATCCGGAAACTAACTGTCCAGTCAACTTCAAGAACATTGAAAAAATAAAACTAGAGTTTCAAAGTTTCCAAGTCTCCCAGTCTTTACAGTGTTGCAAGACATGGGGTCAAAGCTGTGAAGGGCAGTGTAACTATTTCCAGGAGATGGTCTCATTCTGATTACCTGAATGGACTTCAAATTGCCTCACATCCGAAATACACAACGGTTTGCAGCAATGAAATGTCAATTTGTGTTGATCAGACTTTGTGCTGTAATTACCCTGTAAGATTTATTGATTTAATTCCCCTGGTCAAACATCTGCAGATAATTAATGAACAGTGGCGGTGCAGGAGACAGATAATTTCAAATGCTCAGTGCAGACATAATCCATGCCAGGCACTTCTCCAAAATATGAATCATCGTGCATCCTTGGCTGTGTTGGGCTATACATTTTCTGAGGAGCCCCTGAAGCTTTGCGATGGTGGAGTGGGGTATAAACTTCCAAAAAAGCTGCTTACATTTTGTTACCCCAACTTTGTGAAGTTTCAGAATCAGTGGAATATGTATTTGGTGATGGTAGAGAGATGGGTACAGGGAGCAGAGAATGAGGTAAAAATGTACAGTCATTCTCATAAGTGCCCTTCAGCCTCTCACTAAATCTTCCAGTTTCTAAATTAAGCTAATCTGTTGATGGACACAGTGGTTCTGCTGGTTGTTCATTGGCTTGTAATCTGTTATGTACATGCTCAGCATGACAGCTATTAAAGATGGTTGACACATCTGATATCTATTTAATTTAAATATAATTGCCTGTGGCGCTATGGTAGAGTGTCAATTTTCAGGGATCTGCGTTGGAATTCTCCGGTCTCATTTACTCCATGGCACCATGGCCAGCGAGAATGGAGAATTGGGCCAAATCGCTGTGAAGAATAGCGGAACGGGAGAAATGCAGCCGTGGGTGAGATCAGAAAATTCTCAATGCTGATCTTATTTCAACCAGTTGCTATTGTTCATATAACAAAATGACTTACCAGACCATTTTAGGATAGAGTCAAGTGTCAATTGCATTAGTGTGGACTGGATGTCATCAGTCGGACAGATCCAGGTGGAGGTGAAGTTTCCCCTTGCCTGAAAAATATTAGTGAACCTTAATCATCTTTATTTTATAAACCACCGCATCTATTGAATTGAATTTTGTAATTTTCTAGGGTGGGACTTCAGCTCTCAATCTTTGCATTGTGAATCCACAACCATACTGCCATATCGCTTTTCTACACTGTGATTTCTCTTTGAGGGCAACATTGCTGAGAACATTAGTTGCTTATCTTTCTCTGTCCTGTCAGATTGGGTGTAATGTTTGGCTTAAGAATTGTGATTGCTCCAGTCATCTTTCAAATATCTGTTGTATTAAGTTATCTCCAAGTTCTCCTTTCCCAGCCTACTCATCTCCAAGCTGTCTAAAATACTCTCATCACATCACTGAAGTCCACCACTCTGCATCAACAACTCCAGCAGACCACAGTGAAACTCTGAAGACCTTGACATCTTTTAACTGCCCCGCCCCCCAATTGCCTCATTGTACCTAATCTTTTCAAATTCTTATGTATTTCTTTGTACTCTTTTGTCCTGTCACTCTCACCTCTTGCCCCCGCTCCCCCCACCCCAACCCTCCGTGCCCTTGCTTCACTACTGGAAGAATTTTGTTCTATCTAGAATTCCCTCTGTCAATCCTCTCTCTTGCTATTTCTCTTTCTGTCTTCCAAAAATCCTCAAAAGTCTGTCCATTTGACTGTGTCCTGGACTATCTACTCCACCTGTTATTTAGTTCTTTGTGTTTCATTTGGTCTTTCCTTGCAATGTTATGAAGCACGACGGAGAGAATAGATGAGATTTTCCACTCTGCCAGGGAATGTTTTAAGAAGCTTGCAATGGGTGACACCATGGCACAGTGGTTAACATTCTTGCCTCACAGCACGAAGGACCTGGGTTCAAATCCAGTCTTGGGTCACTGTCTGTGTGGAGTCTGCATGTTCTCCCTGTATCTGCGTGGGTTTTGTCTGCGTGCTCCGGTTTCCTCCCAAAGATGTGTAGGTTAGGTAGATTGGCCATGTTAAATTGCCGCTTAGTGTCCAAAGATAAGTAGGCAAGGTGAATTGGCCATGGTAAATGTTTAGGATTACGGGGAAAGGGCTGGGGAGATGCTGGAGACTAGGTAAGATGTTCTTTTGGAGTGTTGATGCAGACTTGCCTCCTTCTGCACTGTAGGGATTCTATAGTTGTATGGAATATACACTGTAATATTGCCTGTAACATAGCATTGCTGTTATTCCAAGAGCACAAGATATGGGCAATTTAGTGTGTGATGGGGAGCAGTGTTGGAAAGATCTAAACCAGATCCTGTTGAGATTTAAATGGCTTTTGCATTGGAGATTAAAGATATAATACTTTGAGAACTATTAACTTTTTCTAATGTCTTTCTCCAATGTCAGATATTATTCGTACAATTCGTGACCCAGAGAAGCCCAACTCTCTGGAAGAGTTGGAGGTGGTAGCTGAAGAATGTATCGAGGTGAAATCGTTAGGTGATGACGAGTATCTCATTATAATTCGTTTCACACCAACCGTACCTCACTGCTCGCTAGCAACACTGATTGGTGAGTGAAGTAAGAAAGAAGTTGCATTAACTTGATGCCTTTTGTTCTTTTAGGATGTCAAAAAATGCTTTACAGTTAATATTGTAATGTAAGAAACACAGCAGCCAATTTGCACAAAGCAAGCTCTCACAAACAGCATTGCAATAATGATCATCTGTTTTGTTGAGAGGTGAGTATCTGAGTGAACTATTTTCTGTTCTTCCAAATAGTGCCACATGATCTTTCATGTTCACCAGAGATAGTAAATGAGGCATCAGTTTAACATCTCATTAAAAATACGACACCTCCAACAACGCAGCACTCCTTCAATGCTGTGCTGCGAATGTCTGACTGGCTTCTATAGTTGAATCTCTGCAGTAAGATTTGAACTCATAGTCTTCCGATTCAAAGATTGGAAAGGTATCATTTAGTTACTTTTGACACATTTGGGGACCAAAAGTGTAATGAGGCAATTGACATGGGGCAGCACAGTAGTTAGCACTGCTGCCTCACAGTGCCAGGGACCCAGATTCAGTTCTCGGCAAGGGTCACTTTCTGTGTGACACATTCTCTCTGTGTCTGCATGAGTTTCCCCCGCATGCTTCAGTTTCCTCCCACAGCCTGAAAGACATGCTGATTGGGTGCATTGTCCATGCTAAATTCTCCCTCAGTGTATCTGAACAGTTGCCAGAGTGTGGCGACTGGTGAATTTTCAAAACTTCATTGCAGTATTAACATAAGCCGACTTCATTAGAGTCATAGGAACTCTACAGTGCAGAAAGAGGCCCTACTGTTACATCCGTCTAAAACTAATCCCTCTAACCTACACATCTCAGGACACTAAGGGGCAATTTTAGCATGGCTAATCAATCTAACCCACACATCTTTGGACTTTGGGAGGAAACCCATGCAGACACGAGGAGGATGCGCAAATTTCACACAGACAGTGACCCAAGCTCGGAATGGAACCTAAGTCCCTGGAGCTGTGAAGCAGCAGTGCTAACCACTGTGCTACAGTGACTGTGACACTCATCAATAAACTTCAAATATTCTCATTAATCTCTGACCACTCAGCCAAGAAATGTGTTTCAAAAGCTTCATTCCTAATAGATTGGAATCCTCATCTTAATATTGCCTGTAACATAGTTTTCCTGTTACACTGAAACTACAAGATAGGGTGAAATGGGTATTTGGTATATGGCTGTGGGGTGGAGAGGGGTTGTAATCAACCGGTCTTGGTGTTTTCTGTCGCCAATTCTTAGAGCAACATGAACCTTGTCCAGTCAAGTGGCTGTCCCTCCAGCCTTTACCATTTAACTTTTCCAAATGACATTGATATGATGAGGAAAAGGGAGAAAGAAGGAATACAGAGTCTCCCACTAAATGATGAACCTTATCTGAAGAAAAACACTGTACCCACCAAAGGCTGCAGTATTACAAACAAACCCATCTGCCATGCCTCTGCTCCTTGAACAGTACAGATTAAGGCTGTGATGGGAGGGGATCACAAAGTAAAATTTAAAAACTCCATTTATCCTGCCCCTTCACATTTATCAGAGCTTTTTGTACATTTCCTGATGGCAAGTTTGGATTTGTCATTTATCTCTCTCCCTCTTGGTGTGCGACGTTACCCGTCCGTCACTTATCCAAATATGACAAACTCTCTGCAGTCTCTCTAATGTACCACGCCCAGCCCATGATAAAGGGGGGCGGGGAAGAGGAAGAGTTATAGAATATCCTGTGCCACGAGTTGTTGCAATAATGTTGCAGAGAAACTGCTGAACTTGATCTCAAATTGGAAATAAAAGTTGAAGTTTACTTACTAGTTACAAGTAAGGCTTACATTAGCACTGCAATTAAGTTAGTGTGAAATTCCTCTAGTCACCACAGTCCGGCACCTGTGCGGGTCAATGCACCTATCCAGCATGTCTTTCAGAATGTGGAAGAAACCAGAAGGAAACCCATGCAGACATAGGGAGGTTGTGCAAACTCCTGACAGACAGTGACCCAAGTCGGGAATCGGACCAGGGTCCCTGGCGTCTTGAGGCAGCGGTGCTCACCACTGTGCCACCGTGCTGCTAAGTGAAGTGTTGCCGTGATGCCTTCAATCAGAGATGTTTCTACTGCAATGGAAGACCGTGTAAATGTCTGCTCACAGTAACAATGTTGTGGGTCCTCATGTCAGGGGCTGCTATTTAATTTTCCTCTGAGTGCCACCCCCATCCCCCCGCCCCATTCCTTGGGAACTTCCTGCTGTCACCACGGTTACATATTGGTCAATTCTGAAATTCCCCCAGAGCTTTCCTTGACGGTGGATGTTCTCTTCAGCCCTGCAATAAGAACAAGAGGGATACTCTTTAAATGCTTTGCAATATTAACACCAGGTCATTGTTGCTGGGTTTTGAGAGGGAGATGAAAGCCTTCCACAGCTGTTGTATTATTTTTACAAGTTTCTGACCTTCAAATAGAATTAACCTCCCGGTGACTTGGTGCTCGGAGCTGTCACTCTTCGATAAACAAAATGGGCGTCTAGTTCCTGAGCATTGTGCTTCCTGTTTCGTCCTTGAAACAGGTTATGACCTATGCTAAACATTTAAAAGTAATTGTATTTGAGGGTTAAAGGGTTGAAGGTCAAAGGGCATTGCATCAAGTTTCTTGTCAGGAGTTGAAAGCATTTTCACACAGTTGACCGTTGGAGCTTTTTTCTTCACGAAGTAATCTATTGACAGAACCAATTACATGTTGCACAAGGCATGGGAAAAAGTTGGACATGGGAGAGTATTACCTTCATCTCCCATTTTGAGAAAGCGATGAGGGTGAAAGAAGGTAGTTTGAAAAAGCTGCACTTTGACCTCTGGGGCTTGGCTTGGATCTAATGTAGCTTTAGAGCATAAAGTCTTCACACTGCTTGAAATTTGATTTGTTATTGTCACATGTTTTAATATACAGTAAAAATTGTTTCTTGAGTTCTATACAGACAAAACATAGGGGAGGAAGGGTACAGAATGTAGCGTTATAGTTTTGGCAAGGATATAGACAAAGATCAACTTAACATAAGGTTCATGATGGCAGCAGGGAAGAAGCTGTTCTCGAGTCGGTTGGTACTTGACTTCAGAATTTTGTATCATTTTCCCAACAGGAGAAAGTGGAAGAGAGAATGTCCAGGGTTCATGGGATCCTTGATTATGCTGGCTGCTTTTGTGAGGCAATGGGAAGTGTAGACGGTGTCAATGGATGGGAGACTGGTTTCTATAATGGACTGGGCAACGTTCACAAGCCTTTGTAGTTTCTTGCAGTCTTGATCAGAAAGAGAGCCATACCAAACTGTGATACATCCAGAAAGAATAATTTCTACAGTGTATCTGTAAAAGTTGGTGAGACACAGTCTCACAGCACCAGGTTAAAGTCCAAACAGTTTATTTGATAGTAAACCCACAAGCTTTTCGAAATGCTGTTCCTTCGTCAGGCGTGTGGAAGAACCTTTCACACATCTGACAAAGAAACAGCGTTTCCGAAAGCTTGTGGGTTTACTATCAAATAAACTGATTGGACTTTAACTTGGTGTTCTGAGACTTACTGTGTTTATCCCAGTCCAATGCCAGCATCTCCACAAAGTTAATGAGAGTCATGGCAAATATGCGTATTTTCTTAGCCTCCTGAGAAATTAGAGGCATTGATGGGCTTTCTTAATTATAGTGTCAGCGTGGAGGGATCAAGACAAGTTGTTGGTGATCTGGACACCTAGAAACTTGATGCTCCTGAACATTTCCACTTCGTCCCCATTGATGTGGACAAGGACGTATCTTCCACTGTATTTATAATGGTCCTTGGTGAAATGGGTTTAGGGAGTCTTTGCCTATCCTGTTTTAGGCTCATGCCCAGAGCATAACTGTTCCTATAACATTAGTCTTGTCAAATTGTGAGCATTGGCAAATTAAAGTATTATCGATTTCTGTGGATGGGGGTTAAAGTGTGTTAATGAGGCACAGTAGGGGGAACCCCCAGCTGGGGGTGCAGAATGGAGAATTAGGGCTACAGTACTTTTTTTTAAGCCCTAACTCTCTTTATCTTGTGCTTTCCTACTGGGAGTACAGGACCTGAAACCGAGCTCCCACACCGAACCTATATTCTACCTGTCTTGGAATCGCACGGGCATAACGTTGGTGCGTAAAATTGGAAAAACGCTTGATTTCTCAGCACTGATACTCTTTGGCTTGATAGGTATTGTTTTAAAATGGAAGATTTTGTTTTCTTAACTGTCCTGTTTAAGGCTTCACATGCAGGACTCACTGCAGTGATCCCTACTCCTGTCGATAGCAATGAGGAAAGAACTTGGCAATTGTTTCATATCGTTCACAACCACAGGATGCCCTAATGGGCTTTACAGATTATGGAGGCGTTTACAAAAACAATCCTTGTTATAATTCAGCAGGCAGTGTTGTGCACAGCAAGACCCCCTACAATTGTCAATGGGATAAATGGCCAGATAATTTGTTTAATTCATGTTTGTTAATGGATAAATATTGGCTAGGATATCCGAGAGAATTCTCCTGTTCTTCTTCAAATGTCGCTGTGGGACATTTTACATTCACCTAGCGGGTAGCTGGGGCCTCAATTTAAAATAACATCTAAAAGACAGCATCTCTGATTATGCAGCACTCCCTCAGTGTTGCACTGGGAATAGCATGTAGACTATGCACTGTCATGTGAATGTTCCTTTAAGAAAGATTTTTTTTAAATCATGCAGCTTACAGCTTCAGCGATGTCATTGGGGATAGAGCTAAGCTGTGGCAGTCAGGCAATAGAGTTTTTTTTCCATTGGGCTTTCAGTTTTGTTTTGGGTTGTGCGTTTGAAGCAGTCTCTCCCTCTCTCCGTTCTTCTCTTTGTTTGGTTTTGAAACTATTATGAGTTTGCTGAAGGAGGGACTTATTGCCAAACTAACTTAAGGAAGCTGTGTTTTGAGAAACAGATTCAACTACCGTCTCTTCTGAGTTTCTTCATAAGGGATTGTCAGCATTTAGCCCAGGAGACAGGATTCCTGTAACAAGTGGGCATTAACTTCTGCTGTATTGTACTTATTTGGAGGTTGTGTGTATCAGAAGTTGGCTTTGGTTGGAGCACTTTAGAGATATTCCTTAAGAGTCATTCATTATCATCGTTGTTGTGTTTCTTGTTTGTAATTGATAAAAGTTCTTGCTAATTGTCTTATGATACATGTCAACAACATTCTTGATTAAACTTTGTTTTTGATAAAAGCTCCCCGTGGGTCAGTTGATTCACACTTGGAGTGAAATCTTGTCACGCTTATCCTAGCCAAATTCAACGTAAAAACATTACAGGTCAGGCAAGCTTCATACAACACCTTGAACAATCCAACCTGATTTATAACAGTACCTATACCTCTAGATGAGGGAATTCTAAAAAGGGATTTTAAATTGAAGATTACCAAAGGCAATAGGAGATGCCTAATGGCACCTTGGACCTATTTAGGGGGTAGGTGAACCAAACTATAGAATTAATCCTGGGTCTGTGTTGAGTTGGAAGGCACAGTTGGCTTCAAATAAACTGAACTAAGGAAAGGGGAACATTTCCATGTAATCACTGTCACCGCTGAGAGTGCATGGCACTTCTATGGGTGAGAGTAGAGTCGACTTCATCTCTTGTCCACACACAGCCTGTCAACAGAGGGCAGATATCAACTAATGCCCTTGAAACAAAGCAGCCATTGCCTTCAAAATAGCATGTGGGAGGATTGGAAAGGAGAAGAAAAGTAAATGGCTGTGAAAGGTATTAGTGAGGATTTATTTTATGCAAAGGCTAATGGGTTTTTTCTTAATGTTTGTAGGTCTCTGTCTACGAGTCAAGTTGCAAAGATGCTTACCATTCAAACATAAGGTAAGAAAAAATGTTTTGCTGCTTCCTTTCACTTTCTATCAAGATGGACCTTGATATTTTGTTTTGCTGAAAGCTTTTCTTTAACACATTCCCCAATAACTTTCCAAAAAATAAACACTAGGCCAGGCTTCAACATTCCATATGTGATGAAGAACATTGCTACAACATCGTATTAATGAGAATTCCTCCACCCCTAAATGAACATGAACAGTAGGACACGAGAACATCATCACCTGCAAGTTCCCCTCCAATGTGCACCAAATTGACTTGTTTCTAGGACGGTACGGTGGCACACTGGTTAGTACTGCTGCCTCTCAGTGCTAGGGACCCAGCTTCGATTCTGGCCTCAGGTGACTGTGTGGCATTTGCACATTCTCCTTGTGTCTGTGTTTGGTTTCTCTGGGTGGTCAGGTTTCCTATCACAGTCCAAAGATATGTAGATTAGGTGTTTTGGCCATGGTAAATGTGCTGGGCTATAGGGATAGAGTGAGGGGCAGGGCCTCGTGGGATGCTCATTTGGAGAATCAGTGCAGACTTGAGAGCTGGCTTGGTTCTGTAGTATAGGCACTTCTACTGCCTTCTGAGGCTGGGTGTTCCAAAGTTTCTCGTAGAGAAAAAAAATCCTCTTCATCTGTCATAAAAAGGCAACTCCTAATTTTGAAACAGTGCTCCCCATGGTTCTGGACTCACCCATAAGAGAAAGCATCTTCTCCTTATCCACCTTGTCCAGACCATTCAGGATCTTACGTACTTCAGTCGTGTCAGTCCTCACTCTTCTAAACTCCAGTGGAAACGAGCCCAGCCTCTCCAAGCTTTCCTCATAAAACAACCCACTCATTCCAGGCATCAATCTAGTAAATCTCCTCTGAACCACCTCCAATACATCTACATCCATTCTTAAATGAGGAGACTAAGAATACTGCACAGTGTTTGATGTGTGGTCACACCAATCCCTCCATATCTGGAGCATAACATCTTTACTTTGATGTTCAATTCCTCTCGGAATAAAGGATAGCTTTCCATTAGACTTCTTGATTATAGTCCAAAGATGTGCGGGTTAGGTTGATTGGATATGCTAAGTTGCCCCAAAGGATTACGGGGATAGAGCCTGTGTGGGATTGTTATCGGTGCTCAATGGGCTGAATGGCCTCTTTTTGCACTGTAAGGATTCTATATGCTGTACTACATTACCAATATTTTGTGATTCCTGCACCTAGGTCCCTCTGCACCTCTGAATTCTGTAACCATTTTCCATTTAAGTAACGCTTCTTTTATTTTTCCTGCTAAATTGAAGAACTTCATGTTTGCCCATGTCTGCCAGATATTTGCCAATCACAGACCCAATTATATCTTTGTTTTCTGCCAGCCAGACAACCTTCAATCCACATTACACCATGAGCTTCTATTTTCCACAATAAACCTTTGATGTGACACCTTATTAATTGCCTTTTTGGAAATCCAATACAGCAAGTCTACAAGCTTCCCTCTGTCCATAGCACATGTTACTCCTACAGAAATCCTACAGTACAGAAAGAAGCCATTTGGCCCATGGAGTCTGTACTGACCCATATCCCTATACATTTACCTGCTAATCTCTACCTACACATCTCACGACACTAAGGGGCAATTTAAGCGTGGCCAATCCATCTAACCCACACATCTTTGGATTGTGGAAGGAAACCAGAGCACCTGGAGGAAACCCTCACAGACACGACGAGAATTTGCAAACTCCACATGGTAAAAAGTCTGACAACACCAGGTTTAAATCCAAACAGTTTATTTGAAAGTAATCTGACAAGCTTTTGGAAAGTTTTACAACACCAATTTTAAATCCAACCAATTTATTTGATAGTAAATCTGCGAGCTTTCGACACTATGTGCCTTCATCAGGCAAATGCAGTGTTCTGATCTGCAGAGGCACTCATATCCACACAGACAGTTACAGATTGCTGATTTGCATTCTAATCCTTACATCTAACCTGCTATTCAAGTGTTAAAGTGGCTAACAATGTGTGTGAAGGGAATCCTGAGCATTGGTTAGAGAATTGTGTATTTTCTCCAGACAGCACAGTAAGTGAGGTTTTTTGCTAATCCAGGCAAGTTACGGGGGTTACAGATAGTGTGACATGAAGCCAAGATCCCTGTTAAGACCGTCCTCATGTGTGCGGAACTTGGCTATCAGTCTCTGCTCAGCAACTCTGCGCTGTCGTGTGTCACGAAGGCCCCCTTGAAGAACATTTACCCGCAGGTCGGAGGCCGAATGCCCATGACTGCTGAAGTGTTCGCCCACAGGAAGGGAACTGTTTTGCCTGGTGATTGTTGAGCGATGCTCATTCATCCGCTGTCGTAGTGTCTGCATGGTCTCCCCAATATACCATGCTTCGGGACATCCTTTCTTGCAACGTATTAGGTAGACAACGTTGGCCGAGTTGCAAGAGTATGTACCATGTACCTGGTGAATGGTATCCTCACGTTTGATGATGTCGTCCATGTCTATGATCTGGCATGTCTTGCAGAGGTTGCTGTGGCAGGGTTGTGTGGTATTGTGGTCACTGTTCTCCTGAAGGTTGGGTAGTTTGCTGCGAACAATGATCTGTTTGAGGTTGTGCGGTTGTCTGAAAGCAAGAAGTGGGGGGGTGGGGATGGCCCTAGCGAGATGTTCATCGTCATCAATGACATGTTGAAGACTCCAGAGAAGATGTCGTAGCATCTTCGCTCCGGGGAAGTACTGGACAACTAAGGGTACTCTGTCCACCTTGTCCTGTATTCATCTTCTGAGGAGGTCAGTGCGGTTTATCGCTGTGGCACGTTGGAACTGTCGATTGATGAGTCGAGCGCCATATCCTGTTCTCACGAGGGCATCCTTCAGCGTCTGGAGGTGTCTGTCATGATCCTCCTCATCTGAGCAAATTCTGTGTACACGGAGGGCTTGTCCATAGGGAATGGCTTCTTTTCAGTTTTCGGATGCAATTTTACAACTCATCCGCTTCATCTTGGATTACAATGTCTTCACCTTCAACAATCAGCTTTTCATCCAGACACATGGAACAGCCATGGGGACCAAATTTGCACCTCAGTATGCCAACATCTTCATGCACAGGTTCAAACAAGACTTCTTCACCACACGAGATCTCCAACCAAGGTTATATACTAGATACATTGATGACATCTTTTTCCTTTGGACTCATGGTGAACAATCATTGAAACAACTGTATGATGATATCAACAAGTTCCATCCCACCATCAGACTCACCATGGACTATTCTCCAGAATCAGTTGCATTCTTGGACACACGCATCTCCATCAAGGACGGTCACCTCAGCACCTCACTGTACCGAAAACCGACAGACAACCTCACAATACTCCACTTCTCCAGCTTCCACCCTAGACACGTTAAAGAAGCCATTCCCTATGGATAAGCCCTCTGTATACACAGAATTTGCTCAGATGAGGGGGATCGTGACAGACACCTCCAGACGCTGAAGGATGCCCTCGTGAGAACAGGATAAGGCGCTCGACTCATCAATTGACAGCTCCAACGTGCCACAGCGATAAACCGCACTGACCTCCTCAGAAGACGAACACGGGACAAGGTGGACAGAGTACCCTTAGTTGTCCAGTACTTCCCCGGAGCGGAGAAGCTACGACATCTTCTCCGGAGTCTTCAACATGTCATTGATGACGATGAACATCTCGCTAGGGCCATCCCCACTCTGCCCACTTCTTGCTTTCAGACAACCGCACAACCTTAAACAGATCATTGTTCGCAGCAAACTACCCAACCTTCAGGAGAACAGTGACCGCAATACCACACAACCCTGCCACAGCAACCTCTGCAAGACATGCCGGATCATAGACATGGACGACATCATCAAACGTGAGGATACCATTCACCAGGTACACGGTACATACACTTGCAACTCGGCCAACGTTGCCTACCTAATACGTTGCAAGAAAGGATGTCCCGAAGCATGGTATATTGGGGAGACCATGCAAACACTACGACAGCGGATGAATGAGCATCGCTCAACAATCACCAGGCAAAACAGTTCCCTTCCTGGGGGCGAACACTTCAGCAGTCATGGGCATTCGGCCTCCGACCTGCGGGTAAATGTTCTTCAAGGGGGCTTTCGTGATACACGACAGCGCAGAGTCGCTGAACAGAGACTGATAGCCAAGCTCCGCACACATGAGGACGGTCTTAACAGGGATCTTGGCTTCATGACACACTATCTGTAAACCCCGTAACTTGCCTGGGTTAGCAAAAAACCTCACTTACTGTGCTGTCTGGAGAAAATACACAATTCTCCAACAATGCTCAGAATTCCCTTCACACACATTGTTATCCACTTTAACACTTGAATAGCAGGTTAGATGTAAGGATTCACATTCTAATCAGCAATCTGTAACTGCCTGTGTGGATATGAGTGCCTCTGCAGATCAGAACACTGCATTTGCCTGACGAAGGCACATAGTGTCGAAAGCTCGCCGATTTACTATCAAATAAATTGGTTCGATTTAAAATTGGTGTTGTAAAACTTTACTGAGTTTACCCCAGTCCAACGCCAGCATCTCTACATCAAGCTTTTGGAAACAGTGTTCCTTTGTCAGGTGTGTGGAAGGTTCTGATCAGAGAAAGGCATATAAAGTCACACACAGTTTACAGAATACTGATTAGAATGCAAGTCTTTGCAGCTAACCTGCTATTCAAGTCTTAAAGATGCAGACAATGTGAGTAGAGATAGCATTAGCATAGGTTAAAGAGATGTGTATTGTCTCCAGACAGGACAGTAAATGAGATTTTACAAGTGAAGCTTGTAAACCTGGTGTTGAGAGATATTTTTACTGTATTTACCCCAGTGTAGTGCCGGCATCTTTACATCAAACTCCACATAGACAGTGACCCAAGCCAGGAATCGAACCCAGGTCCTTGGAACTGTGAAGCAGAAGTGCTAAACCACTGGACTACCATGCCACTCCTTTAAAGGACTCTGGTTAATTGCTGCAATCTGATAGAGACTATAGTCAGAGACCATCCTTGGCACTGTTACAGCAAATGATTTTAGCTTCTCAAACATTTATCCCCATAAATATTGTCTTTTTTTTGTTTAAACAAAATTCTGTCACCATATATAAAGAAATCAAAAAAAAAAATTGACATTTGTAACTTTACAGTTGGAAATCTACATCTCGGAAGGATCACATTCTACCGAAGAAGATAGTGAGTATATTTTAAGCAAATTCTGGTTATAAATGCCAATAATTTTTTTTGCTAAATGATACTTTGCTCACTCGTATTTCAAGTGCATTTTTATCATAGAATCCCTATATTGCAGAAGGCGGCCATTTGGCCAATTGAGCCTGCACCGACTATCCGATAGTATCCCACTGAGGCGCTATCCTTGTAGCCCCATGTATTTACCCTGATGATCCTCCTAATATACACACCATTGGACACTCGGGATATTTGGCATGGCCAATCCACTTAACCTGCACATCTTTGGAGTTTGAGAGGAAACTGGAGCACCCAGAGGAAACCCATGCAGACATGGGGAGAATGTGTGGACTCCACACAGATAATCAACCAAGCCAGGAATCTAAACCGGGTCCCTGGCGCTATGAGGCAGCAGTGCTAACCATGATGCCACTGTATCTTATGGCAATTCAATGTCCATGTATTACCGATAGAACATATTTAACTGTTGATAAATTCATGAAGCAGCAAACTAAGTAGACTAAAATGTTTGCAATGTAGAAAATTGTCTTGGAATATTGTATCTGGAGAACGTCTAGTAATGTTGAGCATCCAACAGTTAAAGCACTGTCCCTCTATCCTATATTTTTAAATGAATATGGCTAACAATAGGCTTTGGATTTTAGCAACAGCATGTGGTCATTTAACCTCTCAGACCTGCTCAAATTAGATTGTGTCCAGTTTAATAATTTGCACCTCAACTCCATTTAACTTTCCTTAACTCCATAAACCTGGATGTTCTCACTCTTACCTTAAATGGTCCACCTGAAGTATGCCATAGAGTTTTGGGCACTGCACTTCAGGAAGGGGTACATTGACCCTGGTGCAATGTTTCATATGGGCCTTTACGTCGGCCTTTACCTCGGTCTAGCATTCACCGAATTTTGGAGTGTTTCAGATTTCTCCTGTTTTTAAAGGTGAAAAAGTCCCCTTTGATATCCCTCCAAAATAACTGGCCTCTAATTTTAAGATTATGTTCCCTTGCTCTCGATTTCTTCATTAGGAGGAAATAGCTTTCTCTCTATTCATGTTTTTAACATTTTGAGCACCTCGATCAGATTACCAGTGTCCTATGCTCAAGGGAACACGAGTTGTTTACGCACGTCTTCATAATTCCACCCTCCTAAACTGGGTAAAATTCATGTGAAACATTGCACCAGGGTCAATATGTCCTTTCCTGAGGTGCAGTGCCCAAAACTGAATGGCGTACTTCAGATGGGCCATAAGACATAGGAGCATAATTAGGCCACTTGGCCCATCAGGTCTGCTCCACCACTCAATCATGACTGATATTTTTCTGATCCCCATTCTCCTGCCTTTTTCCCATAACCCCTGATCTCTTTATCAATCAAGAACTTATCTATCTCTGTCTTAAAGACACGCAATGACTGGCCTCCACATCCTTCTGCAGCAAAGAGTTCCACAGATTCACCACTCTCTGGCTGATGAAATTCTTCTCATCTGTTTTTAAAGGACCATCCCTTCAGCCTGAGGTTGTGCCCTCTAGTTCTAGCTTTTCCTAGTAGTGGAAACATTTCTCTCCACGTCTACTCTATCTAGGCCTTGCGGTATCCTACAAGTTGCAATAAGAGCTCCCCTCATCTTTCTAAACTCCAACGAGCATAGACTCAGAGTACTCCATCTCATACAAAAAGCTCTTCATTCCAGGGACCATTCTTGGGGTCTGATCCAACTGTGTACAACTGCAGCATCATTCCTTCCCTTTTTTATTCTGGTCCCAGAACAAACTGCAGCTAAATTTACTTTTCATTTTAGTCTGCAAGAGTGACTGATGTGGGGAAGCAAGAATCCCCCAGAGGTGTGGCAGGGATGCAGGACAGTTGTAGGTGTTCACAGCATGTTGTTGTTAGACTAAAGGGAAAATTTAGGCACATTGTGCCCTCTTTCTAACCTGGCAGTGCTCGATGTTGAGCAAACTTTGGGGATGATTTGGTAAAGGGGAGTGTGGATTCAATTATCCAGCACTGACATCTCTTCACCTGATGGACCTAAACATTCCTGCAAGCAAATAACATTTCTTTCACGTGGCTTTACGAGCAGAAGCTGTCATCACAGTTTTAATGTCAAGTTCTCCCACCAATCCCTATTGGAGGGCAGGTCTAACTCATGGATATGCCCCTGTTAGAATCAAAAATTCACTGATACTTTGTAGGTCCTGAACAGGTTTAATAGGAGTTCATTCAAGATGTATACCAGCTTCTCAGTCCTGCTCGCCCTCCCTCTCTCTCACGTGATGTCAGCAACCTTTCTCTTTCCTATTGTTCTTACGCAGCATTATTATTCGTTACTCCAAAGAACACCCATTAGTTAATTAAATACATCATGTAAGATAGTCAACACTGATTAGTCCAGATCTCTGATCGTGCACTGTGCGTGAGTTAGTGGTCTTGTGCCAACGTTAGCTGATTCACACACTGAGTACGTGACCAGCAAAGCAGCGCGTGTAACATTGTAACATGATTCCAATATAGATGAAGCTTTCAGCCTAGTTTATCCCATGTGAAACATGAAGCTTATGTAGGGTTTATCCCGTGTAAAAATGTTAATAAAAATATACCATAGAAAATGTTATATATAAAAATGTAGGATAAAACAGTGGCCCCCCTCCCCGGATCCTTTGCAACTAAATTTGCTGCAAACCACTCTCGTGCAATGTTGCATTCTACATTAATATGGTTCCTTTTGTTCCCTTTAACTTTAGTTAACAAGCAGATCAATGATAAGGAACGAGTAGCAGCAGCAATGGAGAATCCAAATTTACGGGAGATTGTGGAACAGTGCGTTCTGGAGCCTGATGATTGAATACTACTCAGTGGCCACGCAGGAAAAAGACTTTTGCTCTCATCCTGCACTTTGCAAGGTCTGGCAACCTGAGGATGGCCTCCAGTTGGCCTCTTTCTCATTCTTTACACATTCTACAGATCTTAATATTTTGGCAATCATTTAAGAAACACTTTTTTTTTTGTAACGTGCATACAAATGAGTAATTTCCAATATAATAGTTTGGTTTTGTTTTTGGGAACTTCACTCGGAGCATGAGGTGTCTTGGAACTACTCGAAGGTTAAAGCAAGTAAAATAAGTGGAATCAGACAAACACAATATTACTCCAATGCAAATTGATAAGGAGCATTTAATGTTTCATTAAAATTCTATTTATGATTGAATAGGAAAGAACAAAATATTAGGTGGGAATACTAAAGGGTAACAACCATTGTCATGATCTCAACATTTGGGAAAGAAACCTTTGGTTCCCCTGCGTCCCATTTTTGCCTCTAACCAAAACACTTGGTTTGTCCTGGACTCATATTATTGACAAGGTATGGAGGGATTCAGTTTGGATTTTACCATCATCTTTATAAATTGCTTGCTTCCTGAGGGGAAAGCCCAAGTTTAGGGCAAGTACCTGGCTATGTGTGTGTCAACAAAGACTTCTAAAGTCAGAGAAGGGGAGAGAATTGAAACAGGAAATCAATATTGGTTGATTTGACTTGCCTGTGGAATGCATTTAATTACCATGATCTTTGATTGAACAATCCACTTTCAATGTTAATTATTGTTTCCCAGAATAACTTTAACACAGAGATCCGTCACTGACTCCACTTAATCACCGAGGTCCCGTGATGTGACATTTTGTTTAACCTTTTTAAACTTGCCAGTCTGCAGTAGCACTCAGATCACAAGCAGCATCTTGAGAGGAGCTTGCGATGCTCCACACGTCAATACATTTGTTGAAAGACTCTGAAGGTTTATATGCTCGATTGTTACATGGGAATTGGAGACAAGGCTTTATTGCTTAATCTAGAAACCGTCTGGAGTGTTTTTGTTTTTGGGAGGAAGGAATAGTGGGTGAACTAGAACATGTTACTCACTCACGTACTTTAGAATCCAGTCCCCGTCAATCCAGATCTACATGTTCCTGGAGAAAGCAGCATCCAATGGATGTGCTGGGGAAAATGTCAAACAATTAAAAAGGAATGCTTAATTTCACAAACTGGATGGTTTATGTCAGCGACAGCAATAATATAGAATAACCGTGAGCAAATTGTAAAGGTTAATGCTCATTAAAGGGCAAGTATCATTTGAGTCCTGGAGCCCACTTACATTGTATTTACAGCTTTAAAAAAGATGACAAGTCATTCAGCTCAACGTGTTTCTGCAGTAGTTTATACCTCACCCTCTCAGCATGTTCTTTTCTCCTTTTTAAACTAACATAGGTAGTTTTATACAGCCCAGTTCCTGCTATGGTGGAGCAACATAAAATCTAAATAAAATTGACATTTCAGTTGTGTACTTGCCCTTCCCTAATGTGGCATAATTTCCCTTCCAGCCGATCTCCTGCTGCAGATAGGTTAATCAGATTATGCAATGCTGCAAATATCTGCTGTCCGTATGGTAAACTTAACCAATGAACTTTGGGCTGCCTGACCCAGTGGAATCACAGCCAAGCCAGATTTTGACCGTGGCCATCATTCGCGCAAAGGGGCTTTCCAGCGGTGGTCACTGGGTGGCAATCGAGCATGATCAGAAGTGGGTCCTGTTCTCCCACCTCTCGCCACCTTTATCCAGGGACACTGATACCAGTGCCAGGCCCCTCCAGCTACCCTTGTGTGAGACCATCCAAAACTGTAAAACCAGCGTACCTGGAATCTCCCAGCCTCTCTGCCGCAAATCTACCAACTGAATCACAAGGTGCTTCTGCACCTAGATGTTTTGAAAGACTCTCCCCTATTAGGCCAACCTGTTGCTCATTTTTATACGTTGTTGATCCATCAAGGAGCTCCTATAATCCTTCCCATTACACTTACTTGGTCTTGAAAACTCTTGCCCTGGTTTTTATTAATGAACAGAGGATTTGGGCTCTGAAGCTGTGTCAGGTGCACAATGCAATAGTTTGCTGCATAGAGCATACCATTGGATTGCAGTTAAAGCTGCCTTAACACCGAGGGGGGATTTAGCCATGATTTCAGAAGCATTGTGCAAGGTTCCAAGGGTTTAAGTTTATTTATTAGTGTTATACATAGGCTTACATTAACACCACAATGAAGTTACTGTGAAAATCCCCTAGTCGCCACACCCTGGTACCTGTTCGATACACTCGGAATTTAGCACGGTCAATGCACCTAATGTGCGTGTCTTTTGGACTGTGAGAAGAAACTGGAGCACCCAGAGTAATCCCAAGCAGACATGGGGAGAATGTGCAGGCTCCACACATTCGGTGACCCAAGTTGGGAATTGAATTTGGATCCTGACACTGAGGGAGCAGTGCTAACCACTGTGCCACCATTGCGTCCGTCAGAACCTTTCTGTGGTTCGTCTTTAGGGGTGAATATTTTGACCTGGCATAGTGTGATATCTTGCAACAAATCCTGAGAACATTTCCATTCTTATCGCAAGGGCTCTGATTGCGAAAATACCAGAGGCTACAAACGTTTTTGAGCAGATTTGACTGATAACAATTCATCTGTCTTTTGTAATATCATTCAAAAGTGTCACCAATACTTCAACCTCTATGCTGAGTGAGCACAGGATTGTGTCGGAACTGCCAATACTTGTTATAATGCATTATAATAAAATATTGCAGATGCTGGAAATGAAATACAGAAAAGCAGGTCAGGAGAGAGAAAAGCAGCATTCTGGATTAATGACCTTTCATCTATTGCCTCTGTGATTTAACTAACTTGTGATTTAAAGAAATATATAATAACATTCGATTCAAATCTTATCGTAATTCTTGAAAAATATTTCTAAATTTCGCAGTTAGCTGTTTCAAGCACAATAGGTCAAAAATAGTGTTGGTGAAGAAAGGGACATACTGTCAAAGCTTTTCATCTTGCACCCATCCGGACAGACACAAATACCAAATTTTCAAAGCGAGCTGCTGTTTATACTGCATGAGAAAACTTTTCTTATTTGTTTGCAAGTGGACTCTGATCGATAGAGGTATTGCCATGAATATGAATATACATTGTGGATCAGTGATTTTTCACAGAAAAACTGAAGGTGGGTAGCTCTATAAAATGCAGCCCACTGAGATCTTAGCACTCTTCTAGTTCTGGCCTCTTGAACATTCTTGATTTCCTTCTCCCCACTATTGTTGAGGTCCTGGGTTCTGAAATTCCTTTCCTTAACCCCTTCTCCTTTTCTCCTAAAGATGCCCCTTAAAATCTAACTCTTTGATTAAGCTTTTACAGTGTCCTTTTATTTGGCATCAATGATAAAATCCTTACAGTACAGAAAGAGGCCATTCGGCACATCAAGTCTGTACTGACACAATCCTATCCAAGCCCTATCCCCGTAACCCTCATTTACCCTGCTAATTCCCGTGACAGTAGGGTCAATTTAGCATAACCAATCTATCTAACCCGCACATCTTTGGACTGTGGGAGGAGACCCACACAGACACGGGGAGAATCTGCAAACTCCACACAGACAGTGACCCAAGGCTGGAATTGAGCCTGGGCCCCTAGTGCTGTGAGGCAACAGTGCTAACTACTTTGCCACCATGCTGCCCTTATGTTTGATAATGCTTCTGTAAAGTGCAGTGGGATGTTGACTGTGCTACACACATGCAAGTTATAAATTATATCTCCGGTCTTTAGATTGATACTAAGCTTCATCTTTCCAATACTTTCACAATACCTTATTTTAAATAATATAAAGGAAGGTAGTTATTATTATCATCTGTACCAAATAATATTTTACTACAATTTTCTATGGGATGTACCCCATCCTACAAAGATCAACACGTAGGGTAACATTACATTTATCCTTTAAACAGCTGCACAATGTTTCAGCACCACTTTCAGGATCATTTATCCAGCTCTGTCTTCCTAAGTCACTAATGAGATCACTGTCTCCTGAGAGATGTCTGCAACCAGTGTCCACACTGCCTGCAGCTGTCCAGCTAGAAGTTTACACAAGTGCGCGCGTATGGGGAGGTGATGTAGTGTGACAGTTACCCACACACAGGTCAAATGGTTCTGCTTAATGTACCCAGGTATTTAATACCATTAGTTTACAGCTGAATTAACCAGAAACTCAACTGGACTTGCTACATAAACACAATGGTTACAAGAGCAGGTCAGAACACTATGGCGAGTAACTCACCTCTTGACCTGCCAGCAATGCCCATATCCCATGAATGAATAAAAACAAGAAACTTAATAAGGTATATATGGTGGCACAGTGGCTAGCACTGCTACCTCACAGAGCCAGGAATCCAAGTTTGAGTCCAGCCTTGGAAGGAAGTGGAGGTTCCACATTCTCCCCATGTCTGCATGAGTTTCCTCTGGTTTCCTCCCATAGTCCAGAGATGTGCAGGTAAGGTGAATTGGTCATGCTAAATTGCCCCAAGATGTGTAGATTGGATGAATTACTGGAGTAAATACGTGGGTGTTACAGGGATAGGGTGGTGGGGGGGGTGGCCCGAGTAAGAAGAGTCAGTGCAAAGTCCATGGGCCAAATAGCCTCCTTTTGCTCTATAGGAATTCTGTGATTCAGGAACAAGTTTGAAAAAAAAACTGAAACTGGAGATTGTGATTCCTTACTGAATCAGCCTTATCGATACTAACTTCTTGTTCCTAGAATTTCCAACAAAAACTTCTAAAACGGAACTGAGATTTAATTAAAAAGGACAGTGTCATTTCAGAGAAGTAGTAAAATACACTTTTACTGGGATTGCTCATAATGCCAGAATAAATGGACCTTACATTTTGTCATGTGGTTGGCAGAGACCAGAAATCTTTCCCAATCCCAAAACTAATCCTCAACCACCAAAACCCCACGAGGGCTGGCCCAGACCTCTCGACTCTTCCCACTAGCTCATGATGTAAAAGAGAAGTGGGTCCTCCTCCCCTTCAACACTGCAGCCCTGGACAGGAAGCCATGGGAACTCACTGCACTACACATCACATCGTCCTGAATTGGAAGGTCGGGCAAGAAAGGATCAGTTGGATTGCCAAGTAAGTAAATAAGAGTGGATTGGAAATCTGGCTCAATTACAACTCATCCAGAGGCTTACGGCCCAATATATTTTATTGGGTGACGTTGGGTGAGGGATAAATGTTGATCAGAACATTGAGCTAACTCTTTTGAAGTAGTACTGTGGAACTTTGTATCTCCATCTGAAAGGGCAGAAGCAGCATTATGTTAATATCTCATTGAATGACAGTACCTCCAACAATGCAGCACTCTCTCAGAATTGCACCAAGTGTTAGCATAGACTTGGTATTCAAGTCTGCAGACTGAGGTGTGAATCTGCAACCCTGAGACTCCAGTGCAAGTGCTCACCACTGGAGTAATGCAGATACACAGCTATACAACCCAGTTTCTCCCCCTGACAGATGAAACAATACAGTCAATAAAACAGATTTTAACAATCAAGTGACTTGAAAGAGGAGAGAGAAGCACGAAAGAATTCAGAGCTTTGGGCCTTACAGACTGAAGACATTGCCACCGATAGTGAGGTGAAATTGGGAATGCGCAAGAGGCCAGAATTGGAGGAGTGCAGCCATCTGAGGGTCACAGGGTTGGAGGAAGCTACAGAGCTAGAGTCATAGAATTTACAGCATTGAAACAGACCCTTTGGCCCAACTTGTCTAGTTTTTATTACTAAGCTAGTTCCAATTGCCTGCATTTGGCCCACATCCCTGTACCCCTCTTGCCCATGTAACTGTCTAAATGTTTGTTAAAAGACAAAATTGTAATCACCTCTACTACTACCTCTGGCAGCTTGTTCCAGACACCACTCTCTGTATGAGAAAATTGCCCCTCTGGCCTCTTGCATCCCTCCCCTCTCACCTTAAAAACATGCCTGCATTTTTATTCTGGCATTCACCTGACAAAGGGGCAAACCCCAAAAGCTTGTGGGTTTACCATCAAGTAAACTAGTTGGACTTTAACGTGGTGTTGTGAAACTTCTTACAATCGAGGATTCACAGATCAATGTCTCGATTAGTCAGTTTACCTCCTGTCTTTTTTGTGGTGTAACTAAGTACAAGTTGGGTAGACAGTGAATTAGTTAAACAGATATCTGTTGACTCAGGTGCTTGGGTGGTTGATTTATGGAACTGCCACTTGATTAATAAATTGTTTAAATGTGTGGCGACCTCCCTTTGACTTTAATGGATGTCAAGGCTATTGAACTTTCACAACTCATGATGAATATTGTCTCATGGAGACTTGCAGTATTGTCCTGCAATTAAATAGTTCTTTGTTGAGCACCAGAGAAGCTCAGTTGACTCATTTTGAACTTCCTTAATTACATTGACCCAACCAGTTTTATTTACTTGAATCAATCCTTTCCATGGCACCTTTCCCGGGCAAGGAGTAATTTCCAAACTAGGCTTAAATATCGCGCTCCAAGAACTTGTGATTCCAAATAAACTTTAACTTGGTGTTGAGACTTCTTACTGGAATTTAGTAGGCAAAAGAATAATTTGTTGAAGAAATTTCAGAATTTTTGAAAGGAATTGATAAAGCAGAGGATATGGGGAACTGTGTGGTAAGGGGGGAAGGGGGGGAGAGAGAGAGGGGGGGAGGGAAGGGGGGGGAGAGAGGGGGAGGGGGGGAGAGAGGGGGAGGGGGGGGAGAGAGAGGGGGAGAGAGAGAGGGGGGGGGAGGGAGAGGGGGGGAGGGAGAGGGGGGGGAGAGAGGGGGAGAGAGGGGGGAGGAGGGGGGAGGAGAGGGGGAGGAGAGGGGGAGGAGAGGGGAGGAGGGAGGGAGGAGGGGGGGAGGAGAGGGGGAGGAGGGGGGGGAGAGAGGGGGGAGGGAGAGAGGGGAGGGAAGAGAGGGGGGAGAGGGGGAGGGGAGGGAGAGAGGGGGGAGAGGGGGGGAGGGAGGGGGGGGAGGGGGGAGGGAGGGGAGGGGAGTACAGCCTTCAAATCAGGGGACATCTTTTGTTGAGGGAACAGGTTAGGAAATCCTTCTTCAAACAAAGAGTGGTACATTTACATTTAAGTTTATTTATTATTGTCATAAGTAAGCTTATATTAACAATGCAAAGAAGTTACGGAGAAAATCCCTTAGTCACACTCTGGCGCCTGTTTGGGTACACTGAGGGAGAATTTAGCATGGCCAGTGTACCTAATCAGCATGTCTTTGGGACTGTGGGAGGAAACCAGAGCACCCGGAGGAAACCCACACAGACAAGGGGAGGATGTGCAGACTCCAAATGGACAGTAACCCAAGCCAGGAATTGAAGCCAGGTCTCTGGCACTGTGAGACAGCAAAGTGCCACCATTGTGCCACCATGCCACCTAGAAGTGTGGAACTCATTCCCCACAAAAAAACAATTGACACTAATTGGCACAGATTTCAAAACTGGAGATTGATGGATTCTTGTTAGCCTAATATGTAAAAAGAGATGGAGCCAAAGCAGGTGGCAGGAGCAAGTGATAGATCATCTATCATCTAATGAATGGCAGAATAGATTCAAAGGGCTGAATAGATTGTTCTGCTTTTTATGTTCCTTATATGGCATGTAACCTTTCTCAGAAATTATCCGATTCCAATTTGCAATCAGGAAATTACAACAGAATCATAAAAACTTACAGCACAACAATGAGGTCATTTGGCCCATCATGTTGGTGTCAGCTCTTTTCTAGCAATATTAAATTAGTCCTACTGTCTTGCTGACTCCAGTAAAAAAAATGTTCATGGAGACTATGCAGTTAAGTTTGATATGCTTTGCATTACAATATTATGTTTCACAATAAATATTAATTGAACGTGAAATATATAAAATAAAGACAACATACATGAGTGTCTGAAACAAGGTGCCAAAGGAAATAGTAGGTACAGAACAATCTTTTAAAAAGCATTTAGACAATTATATGGATAAGATGGATATAGAAGGCTATTGGCCAAACATGGACAACTGGAGCTAGCTTAGTGATAAAAACCAGGTGGCAGGGACAAGTTGGGCCAAAGGCCTGTCTTCATGTTGTAAACCTCTATGACTTTAAAAGGGGATTGTATTATGAGTGAGGATGCTGATCTATCTTCTCCCCATCTAATAATTTAACTTAATTTGAAGCTATGGTCTCGAGCTGCTGTGTATATTGTCACAAGAGATTGAGTCAGAAGTTATACATTTTCTGGATGATGCTCCATTTTCTTTCTCTTCAACAACAGCCACCACTTGTATTGTATAGTGCCATTACTATAATAAAACCTGGAAGGAACACATAAGGCGATACAGATGACCAAAAGCTTGCTCAAAAATGTAATTTTAAGGAGTATTTTAAAGGAGGAGAGTGATGATAGCTTAGTGCTGAGGCAGCTGAATGCATGGCCACCACTGTTAGAGCTATTAAAATTGGGGATGCTCAAGGCCAGTGTTAGATTAAGACAAAAACCTTTGAGGATTATGGGACTGGAGAAGATTATAGAAATTGAGAGGGGGGGGGTGAAACCATAAAGTTAATTGAAAACAGGAATGGGAATTTTAAAATTGAGGCACTGCTGAATTGGAAATTAATGTAGGCCATTAATGTGGGTGAACAGGACGTGGTGAATTAAGACATGGGCTTATCAGATTTTTTCCCCTCCTGAATTGCTGATTGCCAAATTGGTGACTCTATTCTGAATTTATCATAGAATCCCTACACTGCAAAAGAGGCCATTTGGCCCATCAAGTCTGCACTGACTCTCTAACTGAGTATCAAACCCCAGGCCTTCTTCCCCACCCTGTCCCCATAACTCCACATATTTACTATGGCTAATTCCTTTAACTATATATATTTGGACAATAAGGGACAATTTAGCATGACCAATCCACCTAACCTGCACATCTTTGGAGCGTGGGAGGAAAGCGGAGCAACTGGAGGAAACCCACGCAGACACTGGAAGAATGTGCAGACTCCGCACAGGCAGGAACCCGAGACCAGAATTGAAACTAGGTTCCTGGTGCTGTGAGGTAGCAGAGCTAATCCCTATGCCACCATGCTGCCCCAATCATCTTAAAGGTGACAGATTTTGAAATTGCAAGATCAGATAGTGCAACCTTAAACCTAATATTTAGCATAAACACTCATAATGTTTGACTTTTACCTGGGGACTATTTTCAGATAGCCATGCATATTCTAAGCTCCTTAATCCAGCCAAGTATCCTGGGACTTGATGATGTTATGATGACAGCAGAGGGAGATATTAATAAAGTCAACTCTCCTCCATCCTTTGTTTTCTTAGTAACATCAGTGTCTCTACCTCCTGCTCGACTCATTTATTCAATGAGAAGTAAGAGACTTGAACAGACATTTCAACAGGGCATCAGCCAGACTGAAGATTTGCTTGAGTGCATACTCATTTATACAGTGTATTAAGGGACATTGAAAACTAAAACTACAGATTCCAGGTCAAGCTGCAGTTACATCCTGAATGGTTTTCAATCCACCAGAAATCAGTTTACTGCATAGAATGTGAGAGTGTGAAGTGTTAATGGTTCAACAAGCCAAAAATTTGTTTTAACTTAACTAAAGATGGTGAGATTTTATGTTAGGATTCTATGATTCTATGAATGTCAGAACTTATCTAGTCCACTATCTTCAAAGAAAAAGGAAGAAGTGATGTTTGACCAGTCTTGTTGAATCTAAATTCTTCATTGAATCACATCCATATCATGCCTTCCTCTTAAAAAAAAAGGAACAGAAAGAGTGACAGATGCCTTTCAAATTGTACTTTCAATTACCACTTGTGCTTACAGCAAAATACAAAGGGATATTTATTGATAGCAAGTACTTTAAGACACAGGTGAATAATCAATTTACTTTTAATGTTTTTTGGAGTGACCAGCTAAAGAGATATAAAAACTAGCTAAAAGCTACTCTGAAACAGCACCAAATAGATAATCCAAAATATGGAACATTTGGTCAATCTAAGAAATTATGTTGAAACCGTATCCATTAACTTACTCCCTATATTTGGAAAGAATTATAAGGGATAGGATTTATAAGCATCTAGAGAGAAATAAATTGATTAGGGATAGTCAGCATGGTTTTGTGAAGGGTAGGTTGTGCCTCACAAACCTTATTGAGTTTTTTGAGGAGGTGACCAAAGAGGTAGATAAGGGTAAGGCAGTTGATGTAGTGTATATGGATTTTAGCAAAGCGTTTGATAAGGTTCCCCATGGTAGGCTACTGCAGAAAGTGCAGATGCATGGGATTGAAGGTGATTTAGCAGTTTGGATTAGGAATTGGCTAGCTGATAGAAGACAGAGGGTGGTGGTTGATGGGAAATATTCAACCTGGAGTGCAGTTACAAGTGGTGTACCTCAAGGATCTGTTTTAGGGCCACTGCTGTTTGTCATTTTTATAAATGACCTAGATGAGGGTGTAGAGGGTTGGATTAGTAAATTTGCTGACGATACCAAAGTGGGGGGAGTTGTAGACAGCGAGGATGGATGTTACAGTTTGCAGAGGGACATAGATAGGTTGCAGAGCTGGGCCGTGAGGTGGCAAATGGAATTCAATATGGATAAGTGTGAGGTGATTCACTTTGGTAGGAATAACAGGCATATGAAATATAGGGCTAATGGAAGGACCCTTAATAGTGTTGTCGAGCAGAGGGATCTTGGGGTACAAGTACATAGCTCTTTGAAAGTTGGCACCCAGGTTGATAAAGTTGTTAAGAAGGCGTACGGTGTGTTAGCTTTTATTGGTAGAGGGATTGAATTTAGGAGCCGTGAGGTTATGTTACAACTGTACAAAACTCTGGTGCGGCCGCACTTGGAGTATTGCGTACAGTTCTGGTCGCCGCATTATAAGAAAGATGTGGAAGCATTGGAAAGGGTGCAGAGGAGGTTTACCAGGATGTTGCCTGGTATGGTGGGAAGGCCTTATGAGGAAAGGCTGAGGGACCTGAGGTTATTTTCATTAGAGAGAAGAAGGTTACGCGGTGACCTAATTGAGGCGTATAAGATGATCAAAGGACTGGATAGGGTGGATAGTAAGAGCCTTTTTCCTCGGATGGTGACGACCAACACGAGGGGATATAACTTTAAATTAAGAGGTGGTAGTTATAGGACGGATGTCAGAGGTAGGTTCTTTACACAGAGGGTGGTGAGGGCGTGGAATGTTCTGCCTGCAGCAGTTGTGGACTCGCCTACTTTGGGGGCATTCAAATGTTCGGTGAATAGGCATATGGATGATATTGGAATAGTTTGGGTTAGAGGGTCCACTGGCCGGCGCAACATCGAGGGCCGAAGGGCCTGTACTGCGCTGTAATGTTCTATGTTCTATATTTGTCACATCCTATTGCTGTCGTTGAATACAAATCCAGCTGAGGAAATCTAAGAGAACAGAATATTATTTAAACAGAGAGAAATCACAGAACGCTGCAGTACAAAGGGAACTGGATGTCCTTGCACATGAATCACAGAAAGTTAACAAGCAGAATGAAAAATCCCATCATCTCTGGCACTTTCTCCCATGGTAAGTTGGCCAGCAGGGAATTTTCCCCATTCCTGCTATCTGCCTTGAGGATAAAAATCCAGATCTTAATCTCAGGCTTTTGAGTCAGCTTGGCTCAGATGAAAACACCCTCATTTTTGAGTTAGAAAATCATTGACTAGAGACCCAGTCCAACACTCTAGGCCAGTACAACACTGAAAGATTACAGATCCGTCTGCAGGAGTCATCATTGCAGCTAAACTGTCAAACCTAAACCTGATCTAGTTGTTTGGTTATTTGGGGAAGTTAAACATCCCATGGCTTTATTTGAAGAAGATCTGACAGTTTACTGTATTTTAATGATACAAAAGGAGGCTATTTGGCCCACCATGCTTGTATCAACTCATTGAAAGAGCCATCCAATTAGTCCCACTCTCCCAATTTTTATTGTCCTGTACATTTCTCAAGTATTTATAAATTCCCTTTTGAAAAAGAAAGTTTATTTATTAGTGTCACAAGTAAGCTTACATTAACACTGCAATGAAGTCAGAAGAGAAAATGCTGGAAAATCTCAGCAGGTCTGGCAGCATCTATAAGGAGAGAAAAGAGCTTTGAGATGATCTAGATGATCCTTTGCCAAAAGGTCTCAAAATGTCAGCTCTTTTCTCTCCTTACACATGCTGCCAGACCTGCTGAGATTTTCCAGCATTTTCTCTTTTGATTTCAGATTTCAGCATCCACAGTAATTTGCTTTTATTTACTGCAAAGAAGTTACTGTGAAAATCCCCTAGTCGCACACTTCAGTACCTGTTCAGATACACTGAAGGAGAATTTAGCATAAGCCAACGCACCTAACTAGCACGTCTTTGGACTGTGGGAGGAAACCCATGCAGACAAGGGGAAAATGTACAGACTCCACTCAGACAGTCACACAAGCTGGAATTTGAATCCAAGTCCCTGGTGCTGTGAGATAACAGTGCTAATCACTGTGCCACTGCAAAAGTTACTATAGAACCTGCTTCCTGATCTTTCAGACAGTGCATCACATAATAAAATTCTCTTCATCTCACCTCAGTTTTTTTTTTACCAAGTTATCCTAACGTATTTGCTAATATTACTTCTTTTTAACAGTGGTAAACATAAAGGAAATTATTGTTGATGTGGGATTTTGCTGTGTGCAAAATGGACATTGCACCTGCCTAGATAACAACAGTCTTTCCATATTAAAATATTTCTTTTGTTATAGAGGCAGAGACAGAATGGGTCCAGGTGAGTGAGATAGGGAGACAGTTTATTTGTAGGAGAGGCAAAGAGTGTGTGTGAGAGAGATGGAGAGAACGGAGAGTTTTAAAAGAAACAGTTGCCAGAATTTTACCATCCTGCCTGCCTCGGGAATCAGAGCAGGCAAGGGGCAGACAATGGGAAGGTCTATTGACCTTGAATGGGATTTTACAGTTTTGGGATGAGTGAGTGATATTGGAGAGGGAGCAAGGAGAGAGATATTAAAAACAAATATCTCTCTTTATTTTTAATTTCAATTAAAATCATCTGTTCTTGTCATTTTCTATAACAAACATGGAAATGTTTCTATCTTATTCCAGCCTTGTACTCTGAGTACTCATTAGAGTGTACATAGTTAAGGTCAACCCAAAGTAGAAGTCCTGCAGTCTCAGGAAGCTGCATGCTCTTTTACTGTGGGATCCTATCAATGAACAACTGTCTATTCCCTATTACTTATGCTCGAGCTATTTTTCCAGCTGTTTCACTGAGTGGGTTTCTCCACATCTGTTATGTGTAATTGGACCATCATCGTTTGTTGCAAACTGCAGGAGGGACAGTGAGGGGTGGAAATATACACGAAACAATTTCAGTGCTGCAGCTGGGGAATCAGTCAGTGTGTCACTGCGACAGAAGCAACTCTCTCAGAAATTGTTGAAGCAACTGCGTTTGGAAATGTTTGGAGCTTATTTTTAAATAAAGTCTTTATGTACATGCATGTTAGTGGCCTGATTTATTCTCATATCTTCTCAGCATCAAATTTTGTTTCTTAACTCTCCTCTGTGAAGCATCTTGGGATATTTTATCACATTAAAGATGCTGCATAAATGCACCTTGTCATTGTTGTACACACTTTACAATAGATGAAACTGACAATCAAATGTTGGTTAACTTTTGACTTCCCAATCCCACGGAATCAAGGCCAACCAATGGATCACAGCCTGAGATGGCATCATTTAAGATGGCACTCACCAAGATTTGAAATATGGATCTTTCTAATCCCAATGGCTCAGCACTCCATCAGGAACCAGCAGTGCTTTCAACCACAAGTTCATTAGGAAAGTTGACAGCAGTGAAGTTTACAAGATGATTGATAACATAGATCCACCAACATTAAATATGAATGCAACCAACTCTATAATTTACACTGATCTTCTCAAGCAATGTTACACACATCCCTCATGTTAATCCTCAAATGAAACTGATTTGATGTCCACTATTCTGTAAATGATCAGATGTCTATTCTGTGAGAGACAGTGCCCTGAGGCTACAATCTCCTTTATTAAGTAACACACTTTAGTGAGTTAGTTAACTCATTGGTTTTGATAGGTTAGGGATTGATGAGTTTCAGAGATATGGTTAAGTTGTCATGGTCTTCAGGTTCTGTGAAGCAGCCAGCTGAGCAAGTGAACATTCCTAAAGTATAAACACAAAGCAGTTAACTGGGACAAAGAAAGCTCACTAAATACAGTAACAAAGGAATGCTGTTGGGAGCAGCAGTTTATTCAAAGCTGCTTTGTTGGAAGATAGTGATTTCTCAGAATAACTGAGTACTATCCGATGCAATATTCATTGGATCCATAGAATCTCTACAGTGCAGAAGGAGGCCATTTGGCCCACCAAATCTGCACTGACTCTACAAAAAAGCATCTCGCCTTATTCACATAACACTGTGCGTTTACCACAGTCCACTTAACCTACACATCCTTGGATACTAAGGGGCAATTTAGCATGACCAGTCCATCTAACCTGCACATATTTGGACTGTGGGAGGAAACTGGAGCACCTGGAGGAAACCCAAATAAATGGGGAGAACTTGCAAACTCCACACAGACAGTGACTGAAGGCTGGAATTGAACCTGGGTCCAAGACACCGTGAGATAGCTTTACTGTGCAACTGTGCCTCCCTATTGTGTACAATGTACTTCTGACAGTCAGCCAGTTGCACTAGTGCACAAGGCAGCTGTAGTTTAAGGTTCTGACACATACTGGGTTAATGTGAGACTAAGTACAGTGCCACCTACAAAGCAATGTAAGATAACATATTTTATTTTGCAAAAGTATCTTTTATTCATATAAAATCTGAGAGATTAGTAAACACTTCCAATAATTATAACAGTAAAGTTTGATAATATTTACATATTCTCTGGTGGTCACGATTCACTCTGAGATGCTGCACTTCAGCAATAAGAACACAGCCTACGTTTCAATATTTTCATTACAAAGTACAAAATTCTTTACAAACTATACACATTAATCATGTTACACTCTGTGGTTCTTCAACAAAAAGTAATCACAGTTGGATGATGTGTTTAATTCTAAGGGGTTTTGCCCAGTAACCAGTCCCTCAATGTACATTGGCTGAAAGGCCTTACATAGTAACCTTTCCCCATTGTACCTTGATGGCAATTGTCCCAAGCTTGAGTATGTCCTTCAGTATGTAACCCTGGACCCTGCCATGACCTGCACCTAGGAATAACTTTAATTTTTGACAGAGCTGTGCACACATGCAAGCATGGCGATTGCTCCCAGCTTGAACCCTTTACTATAAATATATACACAGTTTTTGTAGTTAATAAGTAAATACAGTTAATTTACTTAAAACTACAAATATCCCATTAATGGTATCCAACACGCTACAACAGTAGCCTGTGGACTTTGGGCTTGTGACTCAGTGATAACATTCTCAACGCTACATTGTAGGTTTGTGAAATATTCCAGCCACCGAAGCATAAACAAGAGCTAGTTTATGTATTGAGGGAGGGCTGCTCTGTCAGAGATGTTGTATTTCAAATGAAACTACAACAATATTTATATAGCATTTTTAACATATGAAAAAGTCCAAGGCACTTGATAAAGATTGTTACTGGCTTCAGGAAGTGTAGTGGAGAACATGCCCCTGTCTACATCAATGAGGATGAAGTAGAAATAGCCAAGAGCTTCAAGTTTTAAGGTGTCCAGATCATCAACAACCTGTCCTGGTGCCCCCCCATGCCGACACTATGGTTAAGAAAGCCCACCAATGCCTCTATTTTCTCAGGAAACTAAGGTAATTTTGCATGTCAGCAACGACTCTCATCAAGAGATGCAACATAGAAAGCATCTTTTCTGAATGTATCACAACTTGATATGGCTCCTGCTCTGCCCAAGACTGCAAGAAACTACAAAACGTTGTGAATATAGCCCAGTCCATCATGCAAACCGGCCTCCCATCCATTGGCTCTGATTACACTTCCCACTGCCTCTGCAAAAAAGCCAGCAAAATCAAAGAACCTATGTATCCCAGATATTCTCTCTTCCATCTTCTTCCATTGGGACAAAGAAACAAAAGTTTGAGATCACGTATCAAACGAGTCAAGAACAGTTTCTTTCCTGCTACTGTCATCAGACTTTTGAATGGACCTACTTTGCACTAAGCTTCTTTACACCCTAGCCATGACTGTAACATTCTGCACTCTCTCCTTTCCTTTTCCATGAGTGGTATGCTTTATTTGTATAGCATGCAAGAAACTGTACATTTCACTATATATTAATAAATGTGACAATAATAAATCAAATCAAGAGTGTTATCAGTACAGAATTGACACTGAACCGGGTGAGACATCAAAGTGTATGATCATGAGCTTAGTCAAAGAGGTAAGTTTTCAGGAGCATGTCATAGGAGGAGAGATGAATAGGCAGAGGGCTTAGGGATGGATTTCCAGAGCTTATGATCTTAGAGAATAGGTAGCTGAGAAACAAGATGGTTACTGTTGAAACAATTAAAATGAGGGTATGCAAGCTATCAGAATTGGTGGTTAAATTCTATGAGGTAAATTTAGAAAAATCTGTTGCATTATTCAAAGAAGAAAATCGATCCTCTCCTGGTGACCTGCCCAATATTTGTCACTTGGTCCTATTAACGTTTTGGCAATCTTGCTGTGTATAAATTGACTGTTGTGTTTCCTACATTACAACAGTAGCAATATTGAATAATTCATCGGCTGAAAAGTGCTTTGGGATGTCCTTGGTCATGAAAGGCATTGTTTGCATGCAAGTCTTTGTGTCCCTCCCTCTAAACATCTATTGACCTTCAATGTGTTATGGAAGGGATCAAGTGGGGAGTATTTTGAAAATTTGTATTTCAATGTTATTTACCAACCTGAAAGTTTCCCTCAGAAATGGCATCAGCAATAAAGAGCAACTTACGAACAACTCGAGAGAAGGTAGTGTGTCAAGAGTAAAATAGGCACAAAGTATTCTTACTTTGAACTTGATTAAAAGTTTATTTCATGTCATGAGATTAATGCAGCACAGGAGGAGGCGATTTGGGTCAATGTAACATGTGGCAGTTCTGTAAAAGTAGAGATGATTATATTAGTTAATTGGTTATAGTAAATTGACCCTTAGTGTCAGAGGGACTAGCAGGGCAAATACAGGGAGTTATGGAGGTAGGATTGGGTGGGATTGTGATCAGTGCAGGCTCAATGAGTCGAATGGCCTCCTTCTGCACTGTAGGGATTCTATAATTCTATGATGTACCTAAGGGCTGGTTCTTTCATTTTTCCATATTGCTGTCTTGTGTTTTCCTCTTCAGTTGCTCAGAGCATGCCTCCCATTTTCAATTACAGGTGTCTAATACCATAATTCTCTTTCTCCTTCTTGGTTTCCAATCCTCTATTCTCTCTTTAATCACCTCTTCCAACGGGTTCTCAAACCTTACAATGTGGCTATTCCAGGCTTATTGCCTTTTCCTGATAATATTCACAAATGATCTTTCCTCCTCCGTAATCCTGAGAACTTCTTTATTAGTTTCTTGTTCTCTCCACTCACCCACTCTATTCCTCTCCAGAACCACATTTCTCAGCAGTCTAGCCATTGACATCCACTTTTCTCAAGGTCTCACCTTTCAACTCCATACAACAAGACACTCAAAATCAGAATCTTGGCAATTCTTTTCTGAACATCTCTATTTATTTCTGCGCTGAACAGTTTTTGATGTTTGGAGAATTCATTCTTTTTCAATTCTATTCTGGCTCTGATTTCTTTATGGTAATCATCTTCTGACAAGATCCTCTCCCACTATTGACACTGCGATACCTCTCACAGCTAATAGAATGTTATCATTTATTATGAGAGGAGTTGATTACAAAAATAGGGATGTTATGCCTCAAATGTACAGGGAATTAGTGAAACCAATGGGAAACATTGTATACAGTCTCCTTATTTAAGGAAAAATGTTAATGTGTTAAAATATCTGGGGAGGCAGGTTTTCTTATAGGAAAAATTGGCGAAGTTAGTTTTATATCCATGGGAGTTCAGAAAAATAAGAGGTGACTTGATTGGAACCTTTAAGATCCTGAGCCCATTGACAGGATGGCTATGGAGAGGATGTTACCTCTTGTCAGAGAACCAGGGATCACTGTTTAAAAATAAGGGGGTTGTTAATTTAAGACAGGAGGACTTTTTTCTTTCAGAGGATCACGAGCATCTGGGACTCTCTCAAAAATCCGTGGAAGAAGTATCTGAATATTTTTAAGGCTGAGCTAAATAGACTCTTGATGAACAAGATTATTGGGGTTGGCGAGAACATGGAGTTGAATTTACAATCAAACCAGCCATGGTCTTTTTGAACGGTGGACAAATGCGAGGGGTTGAATGACCTACTCCTGTTACTGGCTTGTATATTCATCTCAATATCTGTTTTTCTACCATTATTTTGTCTAATCTTCATAATTTGCATATTTTAAAATTGATTTTCATTTCATAAGTTTTTGCCACTTCATTTATTCTGGTCATTAGTATCTTAGATCTTCTGCTGTGCAAACAGGGACCCCTGCCAATCACTTCACAATTTGACATCCAACTTTGACACCTTTCAGTATTTCATCTATGTTTCTGTTATTTTCTCATGATTTCCACAAGGATGTCAGTGGTGATAACAGCTTTGCACCAGATTCAGTTTTTCCAAATACTGTTCCCGATCTCGGTGGATTGTTCTTTATTCAAAGCTGTTCAATCAGCCTCATCCGTCTGCACTTTCACAATGGGATTTGAACTCATGTCACTGAATTGATCCTGACTTCTGGATTACCATTCCAGTGACAGAGGCACCTTGCTCCTATTCTCTAATGAAAGCACACATTTTCAAATTCTTTTCAGGTGAAATTACAGACCGAGCATTTCGTCACCATTATTTGATAGCGTCATAGAATCTCTACAACGCAGAAGGAAGCCATTCGGCCCATCGAGTCTGCACTGACAACAATCACATCCAGGCCCTATCCCCATAACCCCACATATTTACCCTGCTAATCCCCCATTTGCCAATCCACCTAACCATCTTTAGAATGTGGAATAAACTAAAGCACCTGGAGGAAACTCCCATAGACACAGGGAGAATGTGCAAACTCAGATAGTTACTGGAATTGAACCCAGATCCTTGGTGCTGTGAGACAACAGTGCTAACCATTATGCTGCCCTTTTCACAATATTTTATGATGAAATTTTTTCATATTATTTGCATAGGAAGAATAGCCCTCATCTTACTTTTGAGACACTTAAGAAGAAAGTTAACTAACTTAAACTGAAATTATCATCCCTTTACTAACAGAGGCCAGGTGCATTACTTCTCTCGAGAACTGATCAAATGTTTCATAAAGTTCACATGGTGAAAGAAAGGTTGATGTAATCCTTAACAAAAAAAAAGGAAGACATCTTAAGATGGGTTGCAAATTACAGTGTGAACACAAAAAGGGAAGACTAAGTGTGCTTTCTGAGCCAATTACACCTTTTCAGCCTTTGTGCATGACTTCTTGAGAATCTTGTAGCATAGAAAGACATCATAGAATGATCCAATTAGTCTCACAGCTGCTCTCTCTCCTTATGAACCAGTGAGCTTTTCCTTTTCAAATCATTTTCTAACTCTCTTCTTGAGTGGCTTGGTTTGAGGAGATAGAATCATAGAGACCCCACAGTTCAGAAGCAGGTCGTTCAGCCCATTGAGTCTGTACTGACAACAATCCCACCTGGACCCTATTCCCGAAACTGCACATATTTACCCTGTTAACTATGCATCCTGGGACACTAAGGGGACGTTTAGCATAGTCAATGCAATTAACTCACACATCTTTGGACTTAGGAAACAGGAGCACACGCAAACCCATACAGACACAAGGAGAAAGTGCAAACTCCACACAGGCAGTGACCCAAGCTGGGAATCAAACCCAATTCCCTGGAGTGGTAAGGCAGCAGTGCCACTGTGCCAATTATTGGTATGTATCAGAATAGATCTACCAGGTATTTCCAATCACCACCAAGCCCATTGAAAAGAGCCCCAAATGTTTAGAAATTGTATACAGCTGAATTTCAGAATGTGTGTGCACGCACGCGCGAAGGGGGGGGGAGGCGGGGTGTGGTTGAGGGTTGCATAGAAGATAAAATAAGTGGATATGTTAGAAGATCATTGTTAACAAACTGTAGGTGGTCCTGAGGGAATGAGACAAGCTCCTGGCAGCTAAATGAATTCATTGTGTTGTGATGTTAGTTACCTTTAAGAGCTTTTTAAAAACCCATGCTCACAGCCTAAGGTGATGTCATTTCTGGAGAAAAATCTGTGGGTGGCTCAGGTGACAGGGATTTCATTTTTAGTCTCAGTTTGGAGCTGTAAATTAGAGTTGAGTTTTAGAAGGGACAGCGAGTGAAGAAGAAATGTTTTTCCTCTCGCTCTGTTGATTTGAAAATTCTATGGGGTTTCCAGAAGGGTGAAAATTTGCTGTTGTTGGAGGCTGGGTCAGACTCTCTCAATGTTTTGTGAAACTGTTTCACCCTCAAACTTTTCTGTGTCTTAAGAGCATTGGACTGCAGAATTCAAACACTGGCCTCGATCCCAGAATCATGTGAGCAATAGTCTGTGCAGTGCTAAATCTGTGAAAATGGCCTTTTGTCAATGGGAAATTTTGGTTTTGATTGAAACAGCTTATTTATACTCATTAAGAGTTATACATTAACATGATTATTTATTTCCTATTTATAATTGATGAAAGTTCTTGCTAATTTCCTTTCTATACATGTTAACTATATTCTTGATTAAACTTTTTTTGATAAAAGCTCCCTAGTGGGTCTTTTGAATCATACATGAAGCAAAACATATTCAGCTTATTCTTGCCAAACTTATGATTCAGGCGGGCTTCATATAACACTTTGGAGTTTCTGACCTGAACCATAACAAGTTATGAATAATAATGGGCCATTAAGACACTTGATCAATAAAGTGTCTTACTAAACATTAACTTCCTCCACACATTATGTATTATCCATAAGGAACAAAAGGCAGTTTCTAGCTTACTATATGAGTCCATCACCTATCTTCACTGATAAGAGAAAAATCATTGAAAGAAGAATATTGAAGGAAGTAATAAGACAACAAATATTAATCTCAGGGAAAATCTTGTTTCCATCTTCAATGGCTTTCCAGATTCTTGTGGAAGTCCATTGATATGAAATACAGAGAGTTGGGGAGTAGATTTCCCCAGAGCTGTGATCATTGGTAATCTACAAGATGCCCTTTTGAGAAGATGATGATGAATGCGGGAATCCAGCATTAAATCAGATTTGTCCCAACCCAGCAAACAAGTAGTGGATCACATGTGAATTGATCATTTTCAGAAGGTTTCAAAGCTGGGAACTGGAGAAACTCATACTCTTTGCTCTTGGATCTTGGTGACCCACTTGAGGAAGGAACAGTGCCGCAAAAACTCATGATTCCAGATAAACCTGTTGGACTTTAACCTGGTGTCATGAGACTTCTTACCAAGTCAGGACTGAAATTTCTAGCTGACACTTCTGTTATAAATTGGAATTACAGAATTATGAAACATTTTACTGAATTCCTCTTTCTTAGTTTTCAATTTAATTCCTCACGCCTTTGTGGTATGGTAGCATAGTGCTTAGAACTGCTGCCTCTCAGCTCCAGGGACCCAGGTTCAATTCTGGCCTTGGGTCACTTTCTGAGCAGAGTTTGCACATTCTCCCTGTGCCTGCGTGCATTTCCTCCCACAGTCCAAAAATGTGCACATTAGGTGGATTGGCCGTGATAAATTGCCCCTTAGTGTCAGGGGGACGAATTAGGGTAAATAGGTGGAATGGCATTCTGCACTGTGGAATTCTATGAAGTCACAACTACCTTTCTCTAATTGGAACTGGGTTTTTACAGGTGGGGAAATCAAACTTCTATTTGTAATTTTCTGCAATTTGATTGCTCCAATGATGCCCCTGTAAAGGATAGGCATCCTAATGGTGAATGTGGCTTGTTTACCCATCAAAATGTCCAATCCCCAGTCACCAGCTGCTCAGTCACCCTATTTTGCTCACTGTTCTCTTTTGGGGCAATTCAGACAGATCAGATTATACACTCTCAGGGTTAGAACATGTTCTGCAGAATTAGTTTCCTACTGATTCAGTTGGTAATTAATACGCTGTGCTCTTCAATAATTGCTGCTTTCTTGCTCGGGGTGTGGGTTGAGGGAATAGTAGTCAGGCTGATAGGAGAAAATAGTTCCACTTTGAGGGGAGATCAGAGCTAAGGGCCAAAATAGTCACTAATAAATGCACAGGGGAATTCAGCACCATTCTGCAGTGCTGCTTTCAAAGTTTAGAAAGCGAGTTTTACTATAAAACACTCAGGTCTGAATGGTCCCAGTCAGTGTCTCGTGTGTTGCTCAGTTTTTGAATAGCATAAACCACAACAAAAGGCATCGAGGTAACTGATTCCAGGGCAGGATTCTGGTGAGAACCAGCCAGCTATAATGTTTCACTGAAATCGCAGGAAACACTACTCTTATCTCAAAGAGTGGTGAGAATGTGTAACTTGCTACCACATGAATGATTATAGCAAATAGCACCAAAGCATTTAAGGGACAGCTGGATTTGTAGATGAGGGAGAAAGGAGTAGAAGGACATGTTAAAAGCAAAATATTGTGGGTGCTGGAATCTGAAACAAAAACAGAAAATGCTGGAAACTCCCAGCAGGTTTGACAGTATCGAGAGAGAGAGAGATCGAGAGATTTAACCCTGCAAGGTCATCCTGACTCAAAACATTCACTCACCTAACGAAGGAACACTGAAAGCTTATTGATTTACTATCAAATAAACCTGTTGGACTTTAACCTGGTATCGTGAGACTTCTTACTGTGTTTACCCCAGTTCAATGGTGGCATCTCCACACATGTATTGGGATACAGTGAAAAGTATTGTTATTTGTGTGCTATACAAACAAAGCATACAATTCATAGAGTACACAGGGGAGGAGGAAAGGATGAGTGCAGAATATAATGCTACAGTCATAGCTAAGGTGTAAGGAAAGATCAACCTAATGTGGTAGGTCCATTCAAAAGTCTGATGGTAGCAGGGAAGAAATTGTTGTTAGTCAACTGGTGGGGGAGGTAATGGCCTAATAGTACTACCACTAGATTATTAACCCAGCAACTCGATCAATGTTCTGAGTAACCCAGTTTAAATCCCGCCACAGCAAATGGTGAAATTTGAATTTAAAAAATAATCTGGAATTAAGAACCCATTGATGACCATGAAACCACTGTCAATTGTTGGAAAACCCACCTGGTTCATTCATTTCCTTTAGGGAAGGAAATCTGCCATCCTTTTCTGGTCTGGCCTACATCTTACTCCAGAGCCAGCGATGTGTTGACTCTGAACTGTCCTCTGAACAAAGGCAACTAGCGATGGACAATAAATACTGGCCAGCCAGCAATGTCCAAGTCCCATGAATGAATATATAAGAGTGTTTTCATACTTTTGCATCTTTTTCCTGATGGAAGAAGGTGAAAGAGAGAATGTTGAGGGTGCGTGGAGTCCTTAATTATGCTGACTGTTTTTCCAAGGCAGTGGGAAACATAGACAGAGTTAATGGATGTGAGGCTGGTTGATGGAATTAGATCTTGATAAGAAAAAAAAAATGTATATAGTGCTATGGAGAAAGAGCAGGATTAATTGAATAGCTGTGTGAAACTTATGAAAGAGCTGGCACAGACACCATGGGCTGAATGGCCTTCTTCAATGGTTTCAGGATTTTATGATGAATTATTGCCGGCGGATAATGGGGGCCTAACAGGTGGGGGCAGTAGAGAGCCACAAAGGGAAACAATTTTGTTTTTTCACATCATAACGTAGTCAGTGTTTGGAGAATTGTTTCTCTTTTGAGGAGTGCCACTGTCACTAAGTGCCAGTCTAGAGCACTCCCTTCAGAGTTTAGAAAGTTAGTTTCACTGTAAAAAAAACATTGGAGTATGAGTGGTCCAGGATGGTGCCTTGTGCATTGGTCAGTTTTTGAACACAGCAATAAAAGGCGTGGAGTGGAGCAGGGGGATCCCTGTCCGAACATCTGTTCAGGATAACCGGTGCCAAGGCTCCGGGAGGCAGCCCAGTTCTGACGTCGCCCCTCAATGCCTGGAAGCTCTGCAGTGTTTTCAAATTCACATCACAATTTCCACAGTTCTCATCTACATCACAGGGAATTAAAGAATTGAAATATCAGAATCCTTACAGCACAGAGGAGAGCCATTCAGCCTATCGAGTCTGCACTAACTCTCCAACAGAGCAAGTTAGGGCAAGGGGTGGTCCTGGCTATCTCCATACATAACTCCACACATTTACCCCACTAGTCCCCCTAACCTATACACCTTTAGACACTAAGGGGCAATTTAGCATGGCCAATCAACCTAATGCACAAATTTTTGGACTGTGGGAGGAAATTGAAGCATCCAGAGGAATTCCACAGAAACATAGGGAAAACATGCAAACCTTGTGCAGTCACCCAAGGTTGGAATTGAATCTTGCATCCTTGGTGCTGTGACACAGCCATGCTAACCACTGTGCTATCTCAGAAACAGAAAACACAGTTAGTTCTTTGATGCACTGTGAGATTGGTTGAGTTTTGGGAACATTTTGCCCAGGTTCAAAGCACAGCAATCTCTGTGAAGCAGGTTGACCACTGACCTGCTGTCTGCTGCTCTCGTCTCGCATACGTCAGGACAAATGGTCAAACCAAGAGGTTGCTGGTCTTTATTTCCCAGAACAGATGATGATGCAGATTTTCCAAAAAACAGCAGCCAGTCCAGTCAGACGGAAGTGTGTAGCACAATGCCATAATCCACCCACATCAATGACACAGTGGAACATATCAGTCTTAACTGAGTGGTTGGCATTTTACTTCAAGGTTATAATATTGTATGTTCAAGCTCCACTTTAGAGACTGAAGGACAAAATCTCCAGGTTGAAATTTCTGTAACTAGTGCAGTGAACAAGTCTGTGCATCACATATAATCAATGGAATGCTGGTCTTCATATCTAGAGGGGTGGTGCACAGGGATGCAGATGTAATGCTGCAGTTGTACAAAACTGTAGTTAGACCCCACTTAGAGCACCATGAGCTGGTCTAGGCATCTTAGGAAGGATATTTTGGCTCTGGAAGGAGTTAAACACAGATTTACAAGACACCTGGACTTCAAGAGTTAAGTTACGAGGAAAAATTAAGTCTTTCCAACTTCTGTGGATCCAGGAACAACCAATAGTCAGAGCATGATAACAGATGAAACTTGCTGACGATAGTGTGGGGTAACTCTGGTTAAATTCCATAGGATTACATAGGAGATAGAAACTGGTTATTTGGCCCCAATCAGTCCATGCTGTTTATGTTCCATTTGACCCCTTTCTCCTCATTCAACTCAATCATCCTAGTCCTCTGATTGCTTCTCCCTTTTTGTTTGTCTCGCATCTCCTAAAACACGTCTCTATGATACATCTCAGCCACTTCCTGTGGCATCGAGTTCCATAATCTTACAATTCTTTGGGTGGAGTTTCTTCTGAATTCTTGCTGACTACCCTTGTATTGATGACCGCTGGTCCTCCTCGTCCCGACAAGTGGAGCAATTCTCTCTCTATCCACTCTATCACACAGAAACACACAGATTGCACAGATCCTCTTAAATAAACTAACTTCCAATTTCTGATATAAACATTACTCCTGCGATTCTAGGAAAAGGGATATTCCTGTACATTGAAGATCTTTACAGTGAAACCTCTCTATAATGGACATCCCATACCCTTGCACAGCGCAGCACAGTATGAGCTTCCATCGTCATCCTTTTATGTTTGAAACCAGGACAAACCCCTCCCTTCCAGACTGCACAGCATGTGGGACAAAATGTGTTTCTCGTGAATGTGATTCTTCAGGCAATGATTCCCCTTCGTTATAAGGGAAGTGATGAAAACAGGAGTGGACTTATCAGTCTATTGCATCTGCTTCTTCTTTCAATAAGATCAAGTCTACCTCAACCCTATTGTCCCTTGAGTCATTTAGTGTCCTAGAATCTATCGATCGCAGTCTTCAATCTGCTTAACAACTCAGCATTCACAGTTCTCCAGGGTAGATTTCCAACCGCTGAGGGAGGAAATTCTTTCCTCAGTTCCATCCAAAATGGTTGACTCCGAATTCAGAGTCTGTGTTTCTCTTTAAGGATCAGTCTGATCAGTAGGGGTCATATGATCTGGGTGCAGGATGGGAGATCTCATTGGTACGCATGGACTTCTGTACTCAGAGTCAACTGGGGAGCTGATTGCTGCCATGAGGTTGCGAGCCTCTGAATATTTATAACCTGAAAATAGATGAATTGTGTTTTCCTCAACTTATGAAGGAGCATCTTTACAGTCTGTGATCCCTGCTCCTAGACAATCCAATCGGGGGAAAACAGCCTTTCAGCACCATTCAAATCCTCCCAGAATTTTATACACTTCTATTTTCATTTTGAAACATCTGTTCTCTACATTTGAGCCTTGATAGCAAATGTTTCACAACATTAAATAGACTTTTCAGCACAGCAACAGTCAATAACAGTGGAAGGCCCACAGGAGCCTTCTCTCACCCTCCCTCCTCTCATTTCATGGATATACGCTTCTATTCTTTTCTCCCACGTTTGCTTATCCAGCTTCCACTTAATTACCATTTGCCTCATCCACTCCCTGTGGGGAGTGAGTTCCACATTTTAACCAGCCCTGCATAACTCTTCATGTATTTTACCAGTGACTGTATGGGCAGGATTTTACAGCCTTGCTCGAGAGAGACCAGAGATTCTTGCCTGCGGTCAGTACCATTGTCCATCCCTTGCCCACTCCGATTCTGTGGTGGATGGGGCAGTAAAGTTCTGGCATAAATTTTTGGTCCCCAAAGTTTGATTTTTCCCCACAAATGGAAACGTTTCCACGTCTATCTTGTTGAACAAGTTCATAATTTTTCCTCTTGTCAGGTAATCCCTCAAACTTCTTTATTCCATGAGAGGACCAGGAGGCTATTCTTCAACAGTAAGCATCACAATTGAGATGTATCTGATTGTTAATCAACACACACAAACGCATACTATGTGCGTGGATATATTTTCAATGTGTGCTGCCTTTCAATATTATTCCATGGCAGAGCATATCTGGTATTTAACCTGGAATATAACCTTGTCAAATTCAGCCCTTTGAGCCTGCTCCACCATCTAGTCAGATCACGGCTGATCTGTCCCTGGTCTCAAATCCACCTCCCCACTTGTTCCCCATATCCTTCTTTCCTTTTTAATCAGAAATATATCTATTTCCTTCTTGAAACCATTCAACAGTTCAGACTCCATTGCGCCAAGGGGCAGCGAGTTCCACAAATCTACCCTCCTCTGCGAGAAGTAATTTCTCCTCATCTCAGTTTTCAATCTATTGCCGCTCAACCTATACCTACAACCTCTTGTTCTAGATTGCCCCATAAGAGGAAATATTTAATCCATATTTATTTAACAATCCCTTTTAAAATTTTGTATATCTCGGTCAGATCCCCCCTCATCCTTCTAAACTCCAGCAAGTATAATCTCTCCTCATACGTCAACCCTTTCATCCCTGGAATCAGTCTGGTGAACCTCGTCTGAACCGGCGCCAATGCCACCATATTCTTCCTCAAATAAGGAGACCAAAACTGGACACTACACTCCAGATGTGATCTCACCAACACCCTACACAATTGCAACAACAAAGTCCCATGAGGTACCTTCAAGTTGTTACACTGCCTTACACAAACACAGCTTAGTGGAAATGTTGTTAATCACTACACTGGTGCCAGTGTAACCTGGGCTGAGATCAGCTAACACCACACAAGCAGAGGATCAAACCCAGCACCTTCCAGGTCAGGGTGGATTTGCTACATTACAGAACCCCTCCAAACACTGGAGAATTAAATCTGTTCCTTATTATTGGAAATTGGCAAAAGAAAAGAAAATTAGCATTAGATCTTTTTGAAAGAAGTCAAAAGTTATGAAAACAAAAAAAAATGCTAGAAATACTCAGCAAGTCTGGCAATGTTTGTGGAAAGAGACAGTTAACATTTCAGACCAATGAGCTGTTTCTATTTCCCAATCTTGCTGAGCACTTCCAGCAATTTCTGCTTTTTATTTCTGATTTCCAGCATCCATGATGCTTTTGTCAAAAGTTATAAAACTGTTGGCAAAATTAAAATTTGGCCGTGCACACACTGAGTCAAAGAGAAGATTGATGATACTAATATATGAAATATTACTCCAAATGAAAAACTGACGAAGTTCAGAAGAGGTTGACCAGATTGATTCCAGGGATGAAAGGGTTGAAGTACAAGGACAGACTTAAGCAGTCTGGGCTTATACTCACTGGAGTTTAGAAGAATGAGAGAGGATCTGATCGAGGTATATAAAACTCTAAAAGGGATTGATAAAGTAAATGTAGACCAAATGTTTCACTAAGAGACATAAAGTTGTGTAAATAGAGTTGAGTTGCAAATCAGCCATGATCTAATTGAATGAGAGGTTAGATATGAAGGCTGAATGGCCTCTTCTAGTTCCCATAATCTTCTTGTCCTTGAGGTTCCTGCTCAAAAGCACGTCTGACCTCATAGTGCCACCACTTTTGCCATGAGGCAGTCCCAAACCTCCCCAGCTGGAACTAGTCCATGGACAATAAGTTGACATTGCATACCAATCGTCTCAAGAACAGTTTCTTCCCTTCTGCCATTAGGACCATTCAAAAGTCTATCACATATTAAGTTGACCTTTCTCTACATCCTATTTATAACTGTAGCACTATATTCTGCACCCTCTCCTTCTCCCCTACATGCTCCATGAATGGTATGTTTTGTCAGTATTTCATGCAAGAAACAAAATACTTTTCATTGTATCCCAATACATGTGACAGTATTAAATCAAATCAACATCAAAATTTAATGTGAGTATTGGATCCAGAATGAAGAGAAAAACATCACAATTGGGGATCTTGTACCATTCACTAGAAGTGCGTGTGTGTGAATGTTGATTGACAATCAGATATGTCTCAATTGTGATGTTTTTGTTGGAGAATCACCTCCACTAATCCCTTAGAACATAGAAGGCTGAGGGGTTATTTGACGCAGGAGGAATGGTTGACACCAATTTGACCACACCAGCCTTCCAGCTCCCCTCTTCACTCCTTCTCCACCTTCTTGTGCAAGTTGTAGTTTGGAGCTACGTACAGTAATAGTGGAGGCTCCAGTTACCTCTCCCTCTCTTACCATCTACCAGTGGTATGTGTTGGAAGGACTTAAGTGGATTCTCATTAGCTACATTAAGAACACACTTTCCCTGGGCAAAATCCCAGAATGGGACTTGAACCCAGAGCTTCTGGTTCAGAGGCCGGAAAGATACTCACTGCGCCACAAGACTTTCTCTCATATCCTACACAGGAGTAACTGTAAGTAGCTTGTAAATCCATCCTCTCCACCATAGAGAAGTCAAAATGAACGGAGCATATGAAAATAATTTCCCACCAACACACATTTGCAGACGTTCTCTCCCACCCACTGATCTTTGCAGGAGGCTTGAGGTCAGACTGTGAGCCAATTTCAGGAAATAAACTCTTGCAAAATTTCTCACTAACCCCATGAAACAATCAAGCAAAACTCCATGGGGTTGTGTCTGAGCCCAATGCAGCACTCGACAAAATCTACTCCAAATCCTTTAAAGCTGGAGATTGGACCTGATGTGTTTTATATCATATGGAACATTCCTCGTGACTGACAACACCTAGTTTATTCCAAGGTGGGGCCAATTGTTTTAACACACTCAATGTTTTGGTGCATTCTTTGCATTGAAAGAACTCTTCATGTAAAAGTGAAATGGTCAGGCAGTGAACACATGGTGAGGAAGGAAGCGTCGTGTGATTGTCACATCCACTCATCTTCTTAAATTCACTGGCCTTCTGTGACCTGGTAGAGTGGTGAAATGGTTCAATAGGGTCATCATTGTAGAAGATGATTTCACTTGTGCAAACTCAGGGCTGAAAGTGTAATTTATTCACTAATAAATCCATTTGGGAATTCAAGAGAACCTTGAAACTGATAAGAATGTTGATAAGGTGGGATGATGATGAGATGAAACTTGTGTGGAATATACACATCAGTATAAACCATAGAGTTATTGAATCCTACAGTGCAAGAGGCCATTTGGCCCATTAAGTCTGCACTGACCACAATCCCACTCAAGCCCTATCACCGTAACCTCTTGCATTTACCCAACTAGTCCCCTTGACACTAAGTGTCAATTTAGCATGGTCAATCCACCTAACCCGCAGATCTCTGGATTATGGAAGAAAACGGGAATATCCTGAGAAAACCCATGCAGACACAAGGAGAATGTGCAAACTCCACAAGACAGTAACCTGAGGCCAGAATCAAACCTGTGTCTCTGGTGCTGTGAGGCAGCAATGCTAACCACTTGCCAATTTCCCATCATTGCCCTGCTCCCTTGCCAGAGCACTACCTCCCATTATCACTGCCCGTATACGCAGAAGGATTCAAGATTGACAATCCTTACCCTGGTTCACCCAACACCTGAAACATGTTAAGTCCTCCACCAGAGTTTGAATTTCCAAAGTTAGTTACCAAGAAATCCAGGCAGCTGGAATCTCTGCTCAGTTCAGAATGCCTTCCGTCTCCCAGAATCTACACACCCAAACTGGAGCCAAGAGTTATGGCAGGAAAGTGGAGTTAAGGCTGCAATTAAAGTAAAGTAAAAGTAAAATTTATTTATTAGTCACGAGTAGGCTTACATTAACACTGCAATGAAGTTACTCTGAAATTCTCCTAGTTGCCACACTCCGCAACCTGTTGAAGTCAATGCACCTAACCAGCACATCTTTCGTACTGCAGGACAAAATTGGAGCACCTGGAGGAAACCCACGCACACATGGAGAGAATGTGCAGACTCCACACAGACAGTAACCCAAGCTAGGAATTGAGTGCAGGTCCCTGACGCTGTGAAGCAATAGTGCTAAACACTGTGCCACCGTGCCGCCCCTTGGGTCAACCACGAATGCTGGAGGCGGCTTAGAAAGCTCCTCATTTGGGGTTCAGCATTGATACGCCCATCTGGAGTATTGCTGGAGTTTAGCACATTCAGAAACTGTTGGTTAGCTGCTGGCCCTTGCTCTGTCTTACTGACTATCAGTTATCAAGAGAAAATAGTCCCAGATCTTATTACAGATTTTTCTCCCTTCAGGTTTCTGATGGTGAGTTATCCAGTGAAAAGGAAGATTATATTTATATGGCATCTTTTGCAACCTTATGACATTGAACGTCAGAGACAATAATACACGTTTGGAGTATAGTTACTAGCATATTGCAGCAGGAACAAAGTTATGCACAGCAAGATCCCACAGACAGTAATGAAATAATGACCAGGCAATATATCTCAGCACAAATAACAATCAGCGAGGTTACTGGGGAGAACTACAGGGTGACTCTTAATAGTGCTGTGGGATATTTTTGCACAATATAGGGACTTGGTTTACATCAACACGTGGCCGAGCGGTCTAAGGTTCTGGATTTAGGCTGCAGTCTCTGTGGAGGCGTGGGTTTAAATCCCATCGCTGCCAAAATTTCTAGGACGGCAGGGTTAGCACAGTGGTCAGCACTACTGTCTTACAACACTAGTGACCTGAGTTTGATTCCCAGCTTGGGTGACTGTCTATGTGGAGTTTGTGCAAACTCCCCATGTCTATGTGGGTTTCTCCCTTCCACAGTCTGAAAGACATGCTGGTTAGGTGCATTAGCCATGCTAAATTCTCCCTCAAAGTACCCAAACAGACACTGGAGTGTGGCAACTAGCGGATTTTCACAGTAACTTCATTGCAGTATTAGTGTAACACTAGTGTGACACTAATAAATAAACTTTTAAAAAAAACTGAAAGATTGTACCTCATACAGTATTAGCACTCCTGGTATCACACTGAAGCATTGGGGTTAAACAATTTCCTCAAGTCTCTGGAATGGAATTCAAACCCACAGTCTCTTAAATGAAAGAAAACCACCCACTGAACACAGCTGATACTTAGAAAACTTAACCTAAAATGTAATGGTTGTTACCATGACTATTAACCTCAATTTCAAAATCCACAGTGATGATGAACTGACTGTGTCACAGATGGACAATGCAGCATGACAAGCTATTTGTGATAACTGACAAAGTGATGAACACATTGACTATCTTGAACTTTATGCTAAAATGATGATCCCTTTAGTGAGATATGTATTTTCTGTTTATGGCTTTTAACCTCTGGGATAAAATTGAGTCAGTCTTCTCATTTTGTGGTAACAGTGTTCATCCAGTATTATCCAAGCCTGTGTGTATGTAATAACTGCTGTGATTCACATAACTGGGGCCAGCGGAAAGGTTGGATCTGTGAACATGTCCTCAATTTAAAAGAGCAAGTCACAAAAGGTTAAAGACTTCCATTTCTGTAGCACCTTTCACAACCTCAGAACATCCCAAAATGCTTAAAGTGTAGCTGATGCTGTCATGTGGGAAATGCATTTTGTACACAACAAACTCCCACAAACAGCAATGCAACAGTGACCATATAGTCTGCCCTTGTTGGTTTTGGGATAAATATTGACCAGGTGCCAGGGAAAAGCATTCCAGTTCCTTTCATTAACTCCCTTCAACACAGATTCAGTAACAATCATAAAATAAGAACAAGATGTGCTAACAAGTCGTAGTAAGACTGATTTGTCTGTATGGACAACATGGAGGATTGACCAAAGATCATTAATGGCAAGAGATGAAGAAGTGGAGTTAAAACTAATAAAATATTAAAAATTGAAGGTGTTGGAGGGAGAGTCCATGAGAAGGAACAATGTTCTGAGTATAGAGCTTAATCATACATGCTTTTTATTTCAGAAACTATTTTGCCCAGTTATAACAAAGAGTTCTTCATGTACATGTTTTGATTGGTGTAATTTTGTGGGGATAAGACTGAAGCCACTGTTTGGGTTGGAAACAATGTAAGGTCTTTAATTATGAGGTGAGGTAATTGGATGGGTTCTGAATTCATCCTTTCACTCACACTTAAGCCCTAAACAGCCTCTTCGATTTCACAAAGTACCAATTAACCAATCCTCTGTCATTGCTTCAGATAATTGACACTGGGCAATGTAAACCGGTTGCTTTATTGTCAAAATCCTTTTCTTGTCTGTAGTGATTCAGGAAGGTCAGGATTTTAAAGGGGAGAGGTTGGGGCAGTTAAGAGTCAAGTGGCCAGAATTCAAGGAGTGCATTGATCTTGTGGTTTGTATGGCTGGAGGAGGTTAGCTGGATAGGGAGGATGAACCCATGGAGGGATTTAAAAACAGGAATGAGATTTTAAGTTTATTTAAAAGTGTCACATTAATAATGCAATGAAGTTACTATGAAAATCCCTTTGTCACCACACTCTGGCACTTGTATGGATACACTGAAGGAGAATTTAGTATGGCTAATGCAGCTAACCAGCACGTCTTTCAGACTGTGGGAAGAAATCCATGGGAAGAACATGCAAACTCTGCAGACAACCCAAGCTGGGAATCGAAACTCAAGTTCCCTGGCATGAGGCAGCAGTGCTAACCACTGTGCCAACGTGCCACCCCAAGAAAATCCAGGAGTTAAGAGGCCAACCCATGCTCTTTTCTCCAAATATTTAATAACTAGCTACAGGGCTGTAGTCTCTGGTTAGACCACAAAGGAACTTTCTCCAAATTTGGAGCAACTCATACCCATGCACAAAGCCTCACACTCACTCACAAAAATACACACACAAAAGCACCACAAATAGTCACACACACACATACTCACACAAAATCACACATCATACACACAATTGGCCAAATACAAGTCTCAGTTCCACTGACAATCCTCAGAATATTGATTCTCTGCCTCATGAATGCTCACATACACATGTTCACACACATGTATACATTCATACACTTATGTTCACACACACATTCACATGCACTCCTCACACATAAATTGCTGAGAATGAGTCCTTCATGTTACAAATAAACTACAATTCTGTGACTGCTCCACATGCACAGACTTATGTACACAGACATATACACACAAAGGCACACTCAAGCATATCCATATATGTGGCTTCTCACTTGTTAATATTTTCAGCCAATTCAAATGGCCATCTGCAACTTCCACTACAATTTAATTCTGTTTTCATGTCTAGACAGCTGTGATGATACAAACCAGGTTTGAGAGACAGCTACAGATTGAGCTTTCAAATTTCTGCAAGATGAATTATGACATATTTATTCTTAAAATTGTTGTATTTTTACACAATCTTTCTATTCTTTTGCTTTCTTAACACCAGCCCTGATTATCACAGGAGGGCTTTAATTCTCATTTTTATTTTACATTTTTGATATAATTTTTGTTAAACTACTTAAACAATCTCCAAGTTTTGTTGAAAACATCACTTGATGTCCTGCCAGATCTGACTTCTTGTGAAGTCGTCAGTTGCTGCTTCCGTATAGACCGCTCAGAGAGGAAAAGGGGGTGAATTGGGAAAGTATATCATGTTACCCTTGGCCAGCTGGTAGTTCAGCTACAAAGAGAAAAAAACATTTAAGTGGTCTCTCAAGAGTTCTCAATATCTGATGACAAGCTTAGTTTTCCAGGAGTGAACTTAGAAAGGTATTACAGTGCAAACATCCCTCTGGATAGTGTAGGAAGTTTTGTGTTCACCAATTTCCTGATCTGGTGACACCTTGAATTTGCATTTCCATGGCCCTCACTCTTCCCCTCCGCACTTGTGACCCTCTCCAGCCCTACAACCCTCTTGGGCTCTCCAATTTTGGCCTTTTGTCCACCCTCAATTTCCATTACTCCATCATTGGCAACCTGCCCTTCAGCAGTTTTGGAATTCTCTCCATAAACCTCTCTGTTTCTATCTTGTCTCTTTTAAGTAGTTTCTTAAAACCCACCTCTTTGCCCAGATTTTTGATCATCTGCGGTAAAATCTCTTTTGTGGCTCAGTGACAGATTTGGTTTTCTAATTTCTCCTGTGAGATTTATTGCAATACTTACCGTGTTAACAATGAAACCTCTCACATCCCCATTGTAGGAAACAGCAAATCATGAACTGTTGAATAAGGTGCTCAGCTGGAATAAGACAGATCCAGTGCTATCCTGGTTTACAATCAGGAGAGGCAATTCATTGGCTTAAGAATGATTGGGAGAATTAGTTATTTTGTCATCCCTGGTTGGACACATTCCTCAATTGACCCAACCCCATTCATCCAACATGGATCACCTGACCTGTCAATCATCCTGATGCCCTGCTTTCCTGCACCCAATTGGAAAGATTCTTGGGTTGTGCTGATTGGATGATTTTTAATGTCTGCCAGTCTTTTATTTGAAAATGAAAATAACAACTTTTTCCCCATCCCAGTTGTGCATTGCAGTGGAACGGAGAATAATCTTTAATTCCTGAAGATAGAATCCCATCGAGGATGCACCGAAACAATCCCCCCAAGTCCATGTATATCCCCACAACTTTATGAAGTTACCCTTCTAATCCCCCTGACAATCTGGGACAATTTAGCATGGCCAATCAACCTAATCTGCACATTTTTGGACTGTGAAAGGAAACTGGGAGCACCTGGAAGAAACCCATGCAGACACAGGGAGAATGTGCAAACTCCACACAGACGGTGACCCAAGCCAGGAATTGATCCTGGATCCCACTGGCTAACCACTGTGCCATCCAATGGGCATCACGGGATGCTAGGGATAATCCTGGATGGTTGGCAATCCTTGGATTTGGTAAATCTGACAGGGAATATTCAACCTTCCATTTCAGAATGAATGGAGAGTAAAAGCCTCATGGGAATAGGAATCAACTATTCAGCCCCTCGACCTGGCTCTGCTCTTCAATTAGTCCATACCCACCTTCACTTTAACTTCAATTACCTGCTTTTGCTCCAGTGGCAGCAGCTGTGGGCATTCTTTCCTGGGATGTGGGCACCATTGACATGGTCAACATCTATTGCCCACTCCTAATTGCCCTTGGACTGAGAGGCTTGTTAGGCTGTTTCTGAGGGCAGGTAAAGTTCAAAAGTTTAAAGTTTGTCCATTAGTGTCATAAATAGGCTTACATTAAAATTGCAATAAAATTACTGCAAAAATCCCCAAGTTGCCTGCTCAGGTACACTGAAGGAGAATTTAGCATTGAACCTAACCAGCATGTCTTTGGGAAGAGTCAACCACATTGCTGGAAGGAGGTCTTCCAGTACAGAGGGTTAGTGTCCCTGCCTCTGAGCCAGAAGCTCTAGGTTCAAATCCCATCCCAGGACCCGGTGGCCAAAGAAAGTGCATTTGTAATGTGGCCAAACAGGTTGACTGTTAACCTGCAAATCCTTCCAACGTGCCAATGGTTGGTGGTAAGAGCAGGAGAGACTCCTGACCATGCACATTCGAAATAGAGTGGGGTCTGTCAAGCTATAAGCTTCTGGCAACAGCGTAGCAATCTGTTCCAGGAACTACTAATCATGGAAATGGATGAAAGTCCATCTTAGTGACCACTAGTATGGGAAGAGAATTGGAGTGGGGAAAAAAAGTTGCTTTGCTAGTAGACCCAGGTATGGAGGACAGATTCCCTTCCCTAAAGGGCATTAGTGAATCAGATGTGTTTTTTACAACAATTGGTGATAACTACCTAGATAGATTGGAGAAATTGGGACTGTTTCCTTTGGGGGAGGCTAAGTAGAGATGTGATCACAGTATCCAAAATTGTGAGGGCTCAGGGCAGAGCAGATCAGGAAAACTGTTCCCATTGGTGGAAGGATTGAGAACCAGAGGGCACAAGTTGAAGCCAACTGGCAAGAGGAAACGATTTTCTTGCAGCAAGTGTTAAGGGTTTGGAATGCATGGTCTGAGTGTGGTGGGTGGCAGATTCAATCAAGGCTTTCAAAAGGGAATTAGATTTTAGCTGAAAAAGAAATGACTGTACAGGACTATAGGGTGACTAGTGTTAAGTTAATTGCTCCTACAGAGAGTTGGCATGGACACAAAGGGCTGAATGGCCTCTTTCTGTGCTGTACCAATCCTGAGATTCTCTGAAAAGAGAATGACAAACTGGATTCATAAACAAAACCCTTTTATAAAATCCTGAGATCATCTGAATAAAATAATGAAGTCAGAGTATTGATAAATACAAGTTTAATGAAAGTACCATAAACATATCAAAGTTACTTGGAGACTGCACCTTTCAACTGGACCTGATATTTAAATTACACAGACAAATGTGAATTTCCCAGAAGGGAATGAGACTGTATTCCAAAGGTGAGAATTCTTCCTTGCAGAGAACTCAAGTGAAATATTAACAGTAGTAACAGGGGGCAGTGTTCTGTGTTCATTCTGGAGAGGGAGAGGGTCGTGTCTGTTCTCTCATGAGGGTATCATTTGCATTCAGTGTTAGTATCAAACATTTCCAGATCAAAAACAGTGCAGGCCACAAAAGTCTCCTCTTCTCGCACGTCTATCTCAAACACAAACTTCACAGGGATGTTCTTGGAATGCACACTCACTCACCTTGTTTGTGGTTTCTTTGACTCAAACTGCCAGTCTGTGCTCAATTTGGGGCAGTTCTGATCTTTTGGCTTGCTCCCCTGAAATCTGACTCTGTTTCCAGATTCACCTCATTTAGAAGCACAGAGAGAAAGATACAGAGATTGAGAGAGAGAGAGATAGAGAATCAGAGTTGACTTTGAAACCTGGTACTACAGGCAAAAGAATCAAGTAATTCACAGGAAAAGTGTTTATTTTAATTGCAGCTACAGATTTTGCAACATGCACGCTAATCCCTCATCATTCAGCTTTTAAACTGTCCATGTGTCTCAGCCTTCTGTTAATACTGTCATTTAATGGGACATGCACAGTATTGGGACATGATTACTGATGCAATATATCCTATTGGGAATGTGGAATCACCTCGCAGAGACTAACAGCTGCTTGGGATTCTAGCTGTGTCTTTGACCAGGAGAATTATAATTTTTATCTCAACTCAACAGTGTTTCATTCCATACAAATATACCCAGCCTTTTCAGTCTTGCTAAAAGCTGCACCCTTCCACGTACAAAATGAATTACACAGTTTCTTGTGTAGGGTAATGCATTCCGTTATCATCATCTACAATGAATAGTAGATTTCAAATTGTTCTCAAACATGCAACATGCAGTTACTGAATTGTTTCCTTATTGAAAATATTGAACTGTACTATAGAGATTCTTTGAAGCTGCAAATCAGCATTTGGATTCAGCCAACTAGTGCAAATAAAACACCAAACAATACAATGTCGGAAGTAAAAATGTCTTGAAATTGATGAGCACACGGAACACTCCAGGCACAGATGCAATAGCAGCAGAATATCTAAAAGCGCTTGGAGAAACAGAATGAGAAATCGCAACAGAAACATGTAATAAAATATATCCCAAAGGATGCATTCCAAGTGTCCTGAGACATTCATTATTCCTTAAGATACCCAAGAAACCTAAATTAATAGAATGCAATCATTTTAGAACTATAATCTTAATGAGTCATCATTGAAGTGATCTTGAAAATCTTAACAGAAAGAAATAACACATCTGAAGCAGAAATTGGTGAAACACAATCTGGAGTAGGGACAATTGAATCAAAGAATTCCCTACAATGTAGAAGGAGGGCATTTGACCCATCAAGCCTGCACTATCAACATCCCAACCAGGCTCTATTCCTGTAATCTTGCTAATCCCGCTGACACTAATGGGCAACTTAGCATAGCCAATTCCACATATCCCGCACATCTTTGGGAGGAAACCAGAGCACCCAGAGGAAACCCACACAGACATGGGGAGAAAATGCAGACTCCACGCAGACGGTGGCCAAGATTGGAATTGAACTCACGTTTCTGGAGCTGTAAGGTAGCAGTACTAAACACTGTGCCCCCCACCGTGCCGCCAAAGAATAGAAATATTTAACATAGAAAGGAAGGATAGAATATTTATCTGAAGAGCAATCTTTGAAATTATATCTATAAGTGAACAAGAATATTTACTTATGCTTCACAGGCGATAAAAAACATTCAAGCACGTCTTAACATCAAAAACAAATAGACATGTTGCTAAAATGTGACATTGACAGTAAAGATGTGAGATTTATCCAGAGCCTATATTGCAAACATCAGGATACCAGATGGATAATCAGGTGTTTCAAGTGAAGGGAGGGGTACAGAAAGACTGTGTACAGTCAGCAATGCATTCCAATCTATACTCAGAACAAATATTCAGAGTATAAGATGTACATCCAGGGGAAGAAATTGCAGATAAAAGCTTTCTTTGTTCAATAATTACAGGAACTCAGTGTGCAGATACAGCATGTAATAAAAAAGGCAACTGGGATGTTGGCATTTATTACAAAGGGATTGGAATATAAAAGTAGAGAAGTATAGTTGCAATTGTACACTGTGTCTATGAAACCACATCTGGAGTGATGTGTCCAGTTTTGGTTTCCTTATTTGAGGAAGGATGTCATGGGATTGGAGGCAGTTCAGAGGAGGTTCACTAGATTGATTCTGGGATGGAAGGGTTGACACATGAGAAGAGATTAAACAGTTTGAGCTTGTTCTTGCTGGAGTTTAGATGGATGAGGGAGGATCTGATCGAGGTACATAAAAGTTGAAAAGGGATTATTAAGTAAATATGGACCAAATGTTTTCTCTTGTAGGGAAATCTTGAACAAGAGGTCACTGGTATAGGTTGAGAGGTGGTAGATTTAAAACTGAGATGAGGAAGAACTACTTCTTGCAGAAGGTGGTGAATTTGTGGAACTCGCTGCCCATAGCACGGTGAACTCTGAATCATTGAATGGTTTCAAGAAGGAGATAGATATATTTCTAATTAAAAAAAGGATAAGGAGATATAGAGAATAGATGGGGAGGTGGATTTGAGATGGGGAGAGATCAGCCATGATCTGGTTGAATGGCGGAGCAGACTCGAAGGTTGAATTTGCTTACTTCTGTTCCTATGTTCCTAAGAACACAACAAACTTGTGGTACTCCGATGAATGCAAACAGAATCAAAGAGACTCTAGAAGTTTGGAACATGAATTGCATATAAACACCAAAAACACAAAATAATTGTTGCTAGAAGAAATGTATCGAAATTAACCACAATAAAGAGTGAAGTGGATGGTATCACACTGGAACAAGCAGATAACTTTGTCTATTTCAGACACGTGATAACAGATGTGATGCCAAAGTTCGAAGCAGGATAGAAATAGCCAGGAGCAACTCTGCGAAGATGAAGGATGTGTTAACAACAAGAAAACTCAAGCTCGTATCAAGGGAAAATCTCATAAGATGCTACATTCTACCCACTTTCAGTACACCTCAAAGACCTGGATAATAAATGAGGTAAATAGAGACCATTGAAACATCGATGCTGAGACATACATTAAAAATTCCACATCTGGAATAGCAGATGAATGAAGAGGTGCTTGAAGTTGCATTTGTGGGACACGGTCATCGCTGGCTGGCCAGTGTTTATTGGCCATCTCTAGTTGCCTGAGAGCAGTTCAGAGTCAACTGCATTGCTGTGATTCTGTAGTCACATGTAGGCCAGAATGGGTAAGGATGGCAGATTTCCTTCCCTAAAGGATATCAGTGAATCAGATGCACTTTTTTGACAATCGACAATAGTTTCATGATCATCAGTAGATTCTTAATTCCAGATATTTTTTATTGAATTCAAATTCTACCATCTGCCATGGCGGTATTTGAACCTGGGTCCCCAGAACATTAGCTGAGTTTCCGGATTAATAGTCTAGTGACAATATCATTGGGCCATTGTCTCCCCCCACCTCCACCCTCTGTAACATCAGATGTGACATGAGAAAAGGAAATATCAGTATTTTGGCCACTTGATGAGAAATGAAAAGCTGCCGAGATCTTTTTTGGAGGTCAAAGTGGAGGACAACTGCAAGAAGGTTGACTTAGGCTTAGTTGGATGACAGACATTACAGCGTGGTTGCAGTTGAGCCATAGTGTATGTACGAGGATGGGTAAGACAGATAAGTACGTCATCCCATGACAACAGATCTCCTGGTAGGGGTAGCTCCAAGTGGCAGCAATAACAATTTACAAAGCATGGTGATTGTGTGCCACACTGAACCTGAACAGAACACCGTGATTATTACTCTAGTCAACATTACAAAAAGAATGGGTAGCCCCATTGCGGGACTAGCATTGTGCAGTTTACCAATGTCAGTCATAAAGTTTTAGCAGGTTAAATTTCCACAGTGCCGCTGCACACACTTGGGAAGGCAGAGCCTTTGGGAGATAATGTGAACCTAAGCTGTCAGAATTTAGAAAATATGGGTTGTGCACATATGTAGTGTGAGCATACAGTCTATTAGAATCAGACACTTTCTTTGTAGCTTGGTGGAGTCTTAAACACAACGGGCTTTTGTGTGAGTCAGCCTCTTTGGAGACCAAAAAACAGAGTTAGGAGTGTAATATTCACAGGACATCAAATAACCCTGACTGAGGCACAAAACTGAGCAGATTGTACACATTAGCTGCAACCTGAGTTTGTCTTTTGTGTGCGGGTTTTTGTCAGCCAGGTGAAGGGCCAGAACTTGTAACACAGAATAAAGTCAAATCCCTCATACTCTGGGGGGTGGTGGGGAAGCTACAATATCTTAACTCTGATTACTTTGTGCTGTTCCCCCTGCGATGGTGAGGCACAGGGGAGGCGGCAGACATTGTTAGATACCAACTTAAGACTTCTCAAGGGAGGCAAATCCAGACAGTGGTAATTTCAAACACGGTAGATTGCAACATGGATAGACTCAAACCAAGGGAAGAGGTGATAATTTGACATTAACATTTAGAAAAAAAAAAATTTTGTATTGACCTATTGGAAGGTATTTACTGGAGATTTCAATGCCATAGATAGTTATTCCACATGACCCATTCTGCAATTTCTGGCAATGAATACTGTTATTGCTACATACATACACATTCTATTCAGTAGAAAGCACAGCACAGACTTGCGTGCACTGTACTGTTAGGCAGCCCCTTTCAAAAAAATAACAGTTTAAAAAAAATTATTAGCACCATGACTCCAATCAGAATGACACATGATCTCGCACCTAAATTTGATGCTTGAGAGTTGAAAATAAAATAGGATTAACAAAAAAACATTCAAGTATGTAAAAGTTCTGTGCTGCCCAGCAACACTCAGGGCAAGTTAAATGCTGCCAGTCGGACACAGCAGCACCACATGGCATCTTTATTCCTGCCTTCTTAGCCCTTCAAGTTCTCTGTGCTATTAAACATGTCTTTTATAATTAACAAATCTCACAAAAAGATTTACTAAATCTTTACTAAACCACTTTTGGGAAACACTGTGGTTGTGTTATGGAAGGGAGAAGTGTTATTCTTGAAGATAAGGAGCACCACTTATTTGAAAGGACGGTGAGTAACTATAGCAACCGCTAGGCCTCAGACCTTGCTGAGCAATCCCAACATTGTTAAAATCTTCAGTCAACAGTTAGGATTGCTGTCCTGTCAATATGGTTGCATAAACAAGAATACTGAAAGAAAGACTCTTTCTTTTATATATATACGTATATATATAACATAATGTCCACGTACAAATCTCTCTTTTTTCCTGAATCGCTTTTGTGCCTTTCAGTCCCTGTAATCCTTTTATTTTCTTGAATTATTATTTTTCCGAAATTTTTTTTTGTGGCATCAGTATTAGTTTTTCATCTCCTTGATACGCGTTCGTTGCCACGGTCTCGTACTCCATTCGATCGACATGTCTGACAGCATTGCGCCCGCACGGTCTGAAGATAGCAGCGGCCCAAGAGCTTAAGCGTCTGACAGAAGGTGAAGGTCAACCGATCTCGCTCACAGACATAACCTGAGGATGAGGAAAAACATACACAAATACGTCTATTAGTGTGAAGCAATGAGATTCTATTCTTTTCCTCTCACTCCCTGGCTCTCTGACTTATAATTCCAAAGGTGTGTCCAACAGTCAGTAGCCCACTGGAGTGTCAAGGGGTGGGACTTTACGACCTCGCTTGACCTGAAACTGGAAAATCCCACCTGAGGTCAACAGATCTTTCCATTGTCTGCCCCTCACCCATTCTGATTCTCATAGTGGAGGGGGTGGTAGAATTCTGGCAAAGATGTTTGTTCATTCATTCTTGGGACATGGGCGTTGTTTGCTGGCCAGCATTTATTGCCCATCTTGGGTTGAACTTGGAGGGACTTGAGAGTCGGCCACATTGCTGTGGCTTTGGTGTCACATGTAGGCCCGTCCAGACAAGGACAGCCGATTTCTTTCCCCAAAGGACATTATTGGATAGCACAGTGGCACAATTGTTAACACTGCTACCTCAGTGCCAGGGACCCGGGTTCGATTCCTGGCTTGGGTCACTACCTGTGCAGAGTCTGCACATTCTCCCGAGGGTTTCCTCGGATGCTCTGTTTTCCTCCCACATTCCAAAAGACGTGCTGGTTTAGATGCATTGAATGTGCTAAACTCTCCCTCAGTGTACCCAAACAGGCGCTGGAGTGTGGCGACTAGGAGATTTTCACAGTATCTTCATTTGCAGTGTTAATGTAAGCCTTCTTGTGACTAATAAATCAACTTTTCTTTAGTGAACCAGATAGGTTTTTCTGACAATCAACAAATGTCATCAGTAGATTTTTAGTTCCAAATTTTTTTTATCAAATTCACTATCTGCTGTGGCAGGATTCGAACCCGGGTCCCCAGAATTTTAGCTGAGTTTCTGGATTAATAATGTAGTGACCATACCACTAGGCCATCACCTCCCATCAAGTGGTTATGAAGCCTGAGGGTTACCACCACCACCATCCCCCAATCAAGCATGAGGCGAGGCAAGGCAAGGCAAGGAGGGAAACCTTCATGACTGAATCTGTGTTGTTGGCATTATTCTGTCTTTGAGCCACCTAACTGACTGAGCAAATAGTAACATAGAGAATAGTAACATAGAGAATAAGCCCACATTGTGAAAACTGATGGACCTCATGAAAAGTTTTGATGGTGTACATAAGAAGAAACTATTGCACAAAGGTAAGTAACCACAGTTCAAGATTAGATGGAAACAAGTCAGAGGGGAAGATAGGGAGTTTTTTTTAATGTTGAGAGTTACTGTGATCTGCAATACACTGCGTAAAAGGGTGGTAACTTTCAAAAAGAAATTGGGTAAATATATGAAGTGGAGAAAATTGCAGGGCTATTGGATCTGCGAGTGAATAGCTTTCTCAAAGTGGCTGACAGAGGTCTGATGGACAGAATGGCCTCCTTTTATGCTAAGATTGTATATTACCCCAATACCATATTTGAATCATTGATAATCACGTTTGAAGTGCCTGAAGATTGGAAAGAGGCAAATGTTGTGCCTTTGTTTAAAAAGGGCTGCAGGGAAAAGCCTGGGAATTAACAGGTCAGTTGTGGGTAAATTGTTGGAAGGTATTTTGAAAGACAGCATCCATAGGCATTTAGAGATAGATACAAGAACTGATTAGGGACAGTCAACATGGCTTTATGAGTAGAAAATCATGTCTCACAAATTTAATTGCATTTTTTGAAGGGGTAACCAAGAAGGCAGATGAGGGCAGTGCAGTTGATGTTGTCTACATGGACTTTAGCAAGGCATTTGACAAGGTACCACATGGTAGGTTGTTGCATGAAGTTAAATCTCACAGGATCCAGGGTGAGGTCTCTAAATGGATGCAAAATTGGCTTCTTGACAGAAACCAGAGGGTGGTTGTAGAGAGTTGTTTTTCAAACTGGAGGCCTGTGACCAGCAGTGTGCCTCAGGGATCAGTGCTGGGCCCCTGTTATTTGTCATTTATATTAATGATTTAGATGAGATTATAGGGGGCATGGTTAGTATGTTTGCAGGTGACGCCAAGATTGGTGACATGGTGAACAGTATGAAAGGGTATCTCCAATTGCAGCAGGATCTTGATCAATTGGGCCAGTGGGCTGACAAATGGCAGATGGAGTTTAATTTAGACAAATGCAGAGGTGATGCATTTTGGTAGATTGAACCAGGGCAGGACTTATTCAGTTAATGGTAGGGCGTTGGAGAAAATTACAGAACATAGTTCCTTGAAAGTGGAGTCACAAGTGGACAGAGTAGTGAAGAAGGCATTCGGCATTCTTGGTTGCATCAATCAGAACATTACATACAGGAGTTGAGACATTTTATTGAAGTTGTACAAGACATTGGTAAGGCCACACGTGGAATACTGTGCGCAATTCTGGTCACCCTATTATAGAAAGGATATTATTTGACTAGAAAGAGTGCAGAAAAGATTTACTAGAATGCTACTGGGACTTGATGGATTGAATTATAAGGAGCTGAGACTGATAGTCAAGTTCCGCACACATGAGGATGGCCTCAACTGGGATCTTGGGTTCACGTCACACTATCTGTAACCCCCACGACGTGCCTGGACTTGCAAAATCTCACTACCTGTCCTGTCTAAAGACAATATACATCTCTTTAACCTGTGCTTAATGCTCTGTCCACTTACATTCTGTACTTTCAAAACTTGATTAGCTGTAAAGATTCGTATTCCAATCATTATTGTATAAATTAAGTTAGTGTCTTTATATGCCAGAACTCCCACTTACCTGACAAAGGAGCAGTGCTCCGAAATCTAGTGGCTTTTGCTACCAAATAAACCTGTTGGACTTTAACCTGGTGTTGTGAGACTTCTTACTATCTTTGATCTTTAGACAGGGGTTGTCAATAATTCAAAAATATCAGCTTCGTTATCTGGTAGAAAAAGGCATCAGCTCCACATTGCGATTCCACAACTATTTTCTTTTGTTAGTTTAAATGCATTCTGTGAAAATTAATTAAATTGACGCCTGTGACAGGTTTCAGCAGCTGGAGGATATTTCCCATCTGAAGATTTTTCATCACGTATGACAGTCTTTAATAGAATGTGGCCTTTTCATTTTCTTTCTTTCTTTAACAGACAGCAGAGAAAGATTGTTTGTTATAATTGTGAAGAAAACAGCAGCCAATTCATTCACTAACTTGAACGAAAATCAAACTGGATTTTTTGACGTGGTTACAGTTGGATAGTTAAGAGTTTGGGAGTTGTAGTGAGCAAGGAGACCCTAAACAACACTCATCAATAAGGTGCTAATATTTAGTCTATTTGGCTGCTCTGAAAACTCTTGGGAAAACCAGCGACTGTGTTTCCAGATGGAGCAGCACGGTGGCCTCCCAGCTCCAGAGACCAATTCCTGGCTTGGGTCACTGTCTGTGCGGAGTTTGCACATCCTCCCTTGTCTGTGTGGGTTTCCTCCCTCAGTCCAAAGATGTGTGGGTTAGCTGATTGACCGTGCTAAATGACACTTTAGTGTCCTAGGATGTGTAGGTTAGAGAGTTCAGTGGGATAAATGTATGTGAATAGGACCTGGGATGGGATTGTTGTCGGTGCAGATTTGATGGGCTGAATGGCCTCCTTCTGCCCTGTAGGGTTTCTATGAGTTTCTATGATCTTTCCTTGGTCATTTTATATATCAAAGAATTAAAAAAAAATTTTGTTTCATGTGGAACCACAAGCACACAAACATTGCAAAGTTTCAAGAATTAGGGAAGAGTTTCAGGAATTAGGAAGAGAGTTTCAAGATCTTGGGGTTCAAATCCATAGCTCCCTGAAAGTGATCCCACAAGTAAATCAGGTGGTAAAGAAAGTGTATGGCACACTTGCCCTTTTTGGTGGGGGCACTGAGTACAAGAGTCAGGATGTCATGTTGCAGCTTTATAAAACTTTGGTTAAACCACCTTTAGAATATTGCATTCAATTCTGGTTGCCACATTACAGGGATGTGGGGAGGCTTTAGAGAAGATGCAGACAAGATTTACTAGGATGCTGCCTGGATTAGATGGTATAAGTTAGAAGGAGAGGCTGCAAAAAGTCGGGCTGTTTTCACTGGAGTGCCAGAGGCCGAGGGGAAAAACCTGATAGAAGTCTATTAAATTGAGAAGCATAGATAGGGTTGATAGTCAGAATCTTTTTTCCAGAGTTGAAATGTCTAATACTAGGTGTCAGGCCCTTATAGTGAGAGAGGGAAAGTTCAAAGGAAGTATGAGGGGCAAGGTTTTTTCCAGAGAGAGTGGGAGGTGTCTGAAACAGGGGTAATGGTGCAGGCAAAAACGATAGGGAGTTTAAGGAGCTTTTAGATAAACACATGAATGTGCAAAGAATAGAGGGATATAGATCAAGGGCAGGCAGGATGGATTAATTTAATTTAACATTATGTTTGACAAAACATTGTAGGCCGAAGGGCCTGTTCCTGAGCTGTACTGTTCTATGTTCTATAAGTTAAGGAGTGAATTTCAGGAGTTAGAGAGAAAATTTTAACGAACAGGGTAAGTTTTCCTCAGCTGTGGGTCCAACTATCGTCAGCTGCATCCCTCTATTATCAAACAGAGGTAGGTATGTTCGCTGATAATTGCACAATTTTCCATTCCATTCACAACTTCTTGGACAATGAAGCAATCTGTGGCCATTTGCAGCAACATTCAGCTTGGGGGCCTTGGGTTGATAAAGTGGCATTTGTCTGACATGTACCAACACTACCCAAGAGAAATTGTAACCATTACACCACTGTTGCCAAAACCTCTGCCATTGCAGCCATCTTTGGAGTTACTATTGACCAGAAGGTTGATTGGATCAGTTACATAAATATGACAGCTGGTACAACACTTAGAGGTTGGAAATTTTGAACTCACAGCTTGATCCCCCAAAGCCTGCCCACTGTTTACAAGGCACTAGTTAGGAGTGTGATGGAATAATCTCCTCTTGCCTGGGTGAGTGCAGCTCCAACAACACTCAATCCTCAATACCAGGACAAAGCAGCCTGTTTGAACAACAGCCATCCATCACCTTCAACATTCACTCTCTCCACCATTGACAGACACAGTGGCAACTGTGTGTAATCTATACAAGATGCACAGCAAGCACTCACCAAGGCACCTTCAACAGTACCCTCCAAACACACAATCCCTACCATCTAAAATAAGAGGGGTAGACACATGGGAACATCACCACCTGCAATTTACCCTTCCAAGTCATATACCACCCTGATTCAGAAATACATCACTGTTCCTTCACCATCACTGGAAGTCTCTCCTTAACAGCACTGTGGGTGATTCAAGAAGGGGATTCACTATGACCTTCTCAAGGACAATTAGGGATGGACAATAAATGCCAGACCTAGCCAGCAATACCCACATCTCATGAATGAACAAAAAGAAATTACTGCAGTCTTGAAATTTTTCCATCCAGGTAGAAGGGGAAAATTTGTGAAAATCTCAGCAAAAATTCAGGACTGAGATCATAGATATCTGAAAGGGTCTCCTCTTTCCAAACAAACAAATGATAAAAAAGGGCAAGCTTAGCATTTAACCAATTCACTGTACTGATAACCTTGATGAAAGATTAGGAGCTGTAAGATAGCAGTGGGAGTAGCTAAGGACATCAGAAGGGAACAGATAATCACTGATTAGCATAGGGCAAGAGTTTGCACAGAATGCAGCACATATTCATTTGTACAAAGGCTCAATCTCACAGTAACAGCTCCTTTATTTACCGTTGAGAATTGCAGTGGGAATTACTGACGGGCTTTGGCATCCAAGCTGCAGGAGTGCACCTTTGATTCTTAGAGGAAGAAATGGTGAATTAGTGAATCAAGTCAAGGTTCAGCAGTCAGTAAATGGGAGCAGTGCCTCCTGTTGTTTTTATTGACCTACGCTTTTTCTGGTTAACTGCAGAAGTTGAAGTGAGGGCTGATATTAACATGCCAAGACACTGAGGCATAATGGGACCTGTGTGTTGCAGACTAACCACTGCCCTGCAATTCTTCAATCTTCTCTCCCTTCCTGACACATGCTGGGTTCTTGGTTTTAGCTAGACTCCTCTGCCGTGCCCCTTTGAACATGCATTGTGTGCTATAGACAGTAAATATTGGTGGGTTATTCCGAGAGGTGGAGGAGGGGAACTTGATCCCATCTTTATCTGACATCTGCAGAAAGGCAGACTGATAGGCAACACATTTTGTGCTGCTGCAGTTATCTTGACAGCATCAGAAAGATACAAAAACTTCAGTAATAGCAAAAATAGGTCATTCAGCCCCCAAGCCTGTCCCTGTTCCATCATTCAGTAAGACCATAGCTGAACTTCTACCTCAACTCTACTTTCCCTTCTGTCACAGGCCACTAAAAAACCCAGAATCGTTTAGAAAGGAAGCATTTATCAATGCACACACAAGGCATGCTGGGCAATGATAGAAAACTCAATCCTTCATTTGTACCCAAAATAAAAACAGCTTTGCTAATTGGTCAGCCAATGGCATTCTTTGTACCAACAGGACATGAAATGAATCAAGTTTAACTCTTTCCCACCAAGATTCTTCATATACTTTGCTTTGTTTTTGATGCAATCCTGCACTTGTCAACGATTTACCAATTTCCAACTATTCCTTGATAACTGATTACCAATTTTGTCTCCTTTGCCTAAGGAAGGATATGTTTTCCTTAGACAGGGTGCAACATAAGTTAAAGGGATTTATTCATGGGTTGAGAGGAATGTCCAATAGGTTTAAGTTTGTTTATCAGTGTCACAAGTAGGCTTATATTAACATTGTGTTAAGTTACTCTGAAAATCCCCTAGTTGGCACACTCTGGCGTCTGTTTGGCTATGCAGGGAGAATTTAATGTGACCAATGCAATAGCCAATGCATCTTTTGGACTTTGAGAAACCAGAGCACCGGAGGAAATCCAAGCAGACACAGGGAGAATGTGCAAATTCCACATAGACAGAAACCCAAGCAGGAATTGAACCTAGGTCCCTGGCAGTGGTGCTAACCACTGTATCACTGTGTTGCAGAGATTCAGGAAAATCAGGCTGTGTGCTCTGGGGTTTAGAAGAATTAGAGAAGGTGATCCATTGAAATGTATAAATTCTAGGAGGAATGAAGAGAATGGATGCTGAGATGCTGTTTCCCCTTGCTGGCGAGGTCATGCTCTCACGGTGAGGGGTTGGCTAGCTGGAACTGAAATGGGAAGACATTTCTTCATGCAAGAGGGCAGTGAATATTTGAAATTATTTATGACAGAGAACTGCCATGAATATTAGTTGTTTATTAATTATTTTTCATTGAATGCATTAACTAGTGATTCAATTGTGCCTTCCAAATAAAAACAGCTTGAAATGATGGTGGTGAGTTAGGAAGTGTACACTTGTAATCCATAACACTGGAAATATATTTGATTTGGAAGGAAAAAAAATTCCCACTTCACCACCCTCTCCCAATTCCCAGAATGTGACAATGGTAACTATCTTCAAGAGGGGAGGTAAATTTTTATTTTCCTGTTTTTCATAGTAAGGAAAACAGCAGGATTGGAGCTATACATACTACAGAGAAAGACTGTTGCAGTTCTTTAAGGTCAAGTGTTTCAGTTCCAGGAAATTGCTGAAGGAGTTCCTTAGGATAATGTCTTCAGCTGTTTCATCAATGATCCTCACTCCAGTATAAGGACGGAAGTGAGGATGATTGCAAATGATTGCACAATACTCAGCACCATTCATAACCCCTTCGACATTGTCCACATGCAGCAAGACCTGGACAATATTCATGCTTGGGCTTATAAGTGGCAAGTGACATTTGCAGGGGCATGTTATTAAGTCATAATGGTTGTTTGGAGAGCCAGTAATGCGTCAAATGGTCTCCTTTGGTGCTGTAGCAATTCTGTGCTTCTGTGATATAAATACAGTGACTACAAGAGCAGGTCAGAGACTGGGAATCCTGTGATGACTAACTCACCTCCTGACTCTGCAAAGCCTGTCATCCACCAGGTACAAGTCAGGAGTGTGATGGAATACTCTCCACTTGTCCAGCTCCAACAACATTCAAAAAGCTCGACACCATCCGGGACAAAGCAGCCGCTTCATTGGCACACCATCCACCACATTTGGCATTCACTCGAAGCATCGACACACAGAAGCAGCAGTGTGTACCACCTTTGAGATGCTCTGGAGCAACTCACAAAGGCTCCTTAGGCAGCATCTTCCAAACCCACAATCTTTATTACCTAGAAGGACAAAAGCAGCAGATACGTGGGAACACCACCACCTGCAAATTCCCCTCCAAGCCACTCATCTCCCTATTATGCAGAAGGAGGCCATTTAGCGCATGGAGTCTGTACCGACAATACCCAGGCTGTATCCTTGTACCCACATATTTACCCTGCTACCCTGCAATTTTGCTTGGCCATTGCACTTAACCTGCACATCTCTGCACTGTGGGAGGAAACCAGAACAGCCGGAAGAAACCCATGCAGACACGGGGAGAATCTGCAGACTCCATACACTCATTCAAGACTGGAATTGAACCCAGGTCTCTGGCCACGTGAAGTAGGGTCATATTCCAGAAACTCCCTCCTGAACAGAGTGTATCTACACCAAAGGAACTAGAAAGGTTCAACAGCTCACCACCACCTTCTGATTGGCAATGAGTGATGGGCAATAAACACTGGCTGAACCATCCCCTGAATAAATTTTTAAAGAAACTCTCAACCATTTTGCTGAATCGCCTACTCCCCATGGCTGAGGAAATCTTCCCAGAGACACAGTTTGGCTTTAGTTCTTCCAGAGGAACATCTGACATGATCTTTGTTGCCAAACAAATCCAGGAAGAATGTCAAAAACAACATCAGGAAATCTTCACTGTCTTCCCTGGCCTGACCAAAGCACTTGACCTCAGTAAATCATGGAACTTTGTGGATAGTGCTCCAGAGATTTGGATGTTCAAGAAACTTCATCACAATTCTGAAACTGCTTCCTAATAATCCGCCTGCAACTGTCCTGTGTTCGAGATCTGAAACAGATGCATTCAATGTCTAGGCTGGTATAAAACAAGGCAGTGTGAAAACCCACATACTATTTACAATCTACCTGACAGTGGCTATTCATCTCGAAACTGCCTCTGGTATTACAAATCGCTTATACAGAATACACTTTAAGCTCAGTGTCAAAACTAAATCGACAGCCACTGATATAGATGATCTACAGTTTGCAGATGGCAGCAGTCTTGTTACCCACTTGGGACCAAATTTGCATTTTTGATCCCTTCAAATCGGTCTGTCTTTGAAAAATTCTGAAAGTAACTCACATCAATCCACACCTCCTCTACATCCCTGCTGAAGGAGGGCTTCTGAAACATGTTGAGCATTTCTCACACATTCATGCTCACCTCTCTCAGAAGATCACTATTGACAGGAAGACGGGGGCAGCTTGGCCATTTACAAATGATGGCAGTGAGCATTTCACCGCAAACACCTCCGCAATTGAGCAAAAGTCCTTGGCTGGATTCTCCGATCTTGCCCATGGCCATCCCACTGCCTGCAACTAGAGATCATGAATCGATCTGTTCAGGTATGTGATGACCCACGAAGGAAACTTGCGACCTTGACAAGACATTGTCCTCAAATTCAGGGGCAGCAAAAATGATGTATGCTTGTAAATAAATGCTGAGAAAAGCATGTAAAGATTGGCTCCAGTTCCATTCTGCTCCATTGGGTGACACAGTAGCACAGAGGTTAGCACTGCTGCATCACAGCGCCAGGGACCTGGGTTTGATTCCCGGCCTGGATCACTGACTGTGTGGAGTTTGCATATTTTCCCCGTGTCTGTGTGGGTTTCCTCTGTGTGCTCCGGTTTCATACAATCTCTACAGTGCAGAAACAGGTCATTCGGCCCATCGAGACTGCACCGACCACAATCCCACCCAAGCCGTACCCCCATATCCCTACATATTTTACCTGCTAATACCTCTAACCTATGCATCCCAGGACACCAAGGGGCAATTTTAGCATGGCCAATCAACCTAACCTGCATATCTTTGGACTGTGGAAAGAAACCAGAGCACCCAGAGGAAACCCAAGCAGACACAAGGAGAATGTGCAAACTCCACACAGACAGTGAATCGAACCCAGGACCCTGAAGCTGTGAAGCAGCAATGCTAACCACTGTGCTACCGTGCCGCCCATGTCATGCTGTTTCCTTCCACAGTCCGAAAGGCGTGCTAGTTAGGGTGCATTGGCCATGCTAAATTCTCTCTAAAAACAGACACCCGAGTGTGGAAATTTCACAGTAATTTCACTGCAGTGTTAATGTAAGCCTACTTGTGACACTAATCAAATAAACTTTTATTTGACTTTCTTTCTGGGAATAGCAGTGAATGCTCAATCACTGATTATTTCCAAGACTGAGAGGAATAGTATTTTGGACACCAAGCCAAATTAAGGAGTTTAAGGACCGGGTCGGAAAATAGAATTGAGGCAGGGGATCAGCGTTGACCTATTGAATAGCAGGACAGGCTCAAAGATTCAGATGGCTGACTCTTCTGTTCTTCATGTATCTTTTTATTTTTCTCTTGTTTATTGACATTTCGAGCTTGCTCCTCAGGGCTCTTTGATTCCACCTGTTACTTGTAAACATGGAATAGCAGATGTAATGAATGAAGGCTGTGTTGCTGTTCCTCGTGCCACTCTCAATCAAAGAGATTCAGGCTCATTTGGAATTATTTTCTGAAAGTAATTTCACGTAAATTAAATCCAAAATGTGGAACAACTTCAAGTAAATTTTCATAATCCTAGTTAAGCTTGTTTTGCCATTTCAGTCACAGATCAGCTCCAAGTTCACATATATGTCATGTCACTGAGACTTATTGCACGTGGTACTCTCAAACAGCCTGTGGGAAAATTGCTTCCCGCTCTGAATCTCACTTTCCGGTCTCTGATAGTCTATAGTGATGTTGATTGGCCATGCTAAATTGCCCCTTAATGTCTGGATGACTAGCGGAACAAATAGGGTTACGGAGATAGGACCTGGGTGGGATAGTGGTCGGTGCAGATTGAATGGGCCAAATGGCCTCCTTCTGCATTGTAGGGATTCTATAATTCTAAGTTCTTTACCAGCTGGCTGGAGGGAAACAGACAATGCACATTTCCACCACTGCAAAGTTGATCAATATGGCACTGCCTCAGCTCAGAAGTTTAAACTTGTAATGAAATTACGGTGAAAATCTTCGGTTGCTACAATCCAGCACCTGTTTGGGAACAATGAGGGAGAATTTAGCGTAGCCAATGTACCTTACCAGCGCGTCTTTCAGACTATGGAGGAAACTGGAAGAAGCCCAAGCAGACATAGGGATAACATGCAGACTCTACATAGACAATGACCTAAGCCAGGAATCAAACCCCTTGTGATGGCAGCACTGCTAACCACTGTGCCAGCCATTCACTCCAGAAACCATGGTCATGTCTTTTTTTTAAAAAAATAATAAATCAATGCTCTCCTACCTGTTCTTCCACCTCACTTAAACTGAGTTCCCCAAAACTCTGCGGTCCTTGTCCTAATTTGCACCAAGTCTCTTTATATATCACCCCTGTACATGCTAAGCCACCTTGCTTTCCAGATCTCCAATGCCTTCATTTTAAAATTGATTTTCGTTTTCAGATATTTCCATGGCCTCATCCACCAAATCCCGTAATCCCTTCAAACTTCACCACCCTCAGATATCACTGCACTCCTCCAATTCTGGAATCATGAGCATCCTGATTTCTATCACTTCACCACTTCATTGTCTGGCTCCTAATTCCTGGAATTCCCTCCCAAAACCTCTCCATACCTCCCTCTTCCTTTCAAACTCTCTTTAAAATTTACTGTTTCATCAAGCTTTTCGTCACCTGTCGTAGTTTTTCCAGGTTCAATGCATATGTATGTTTGATGACACTGCACTCAAATAACTTGGACTACATTACAAGTGTTGTATAAAGTGCTGTTGTTTACACTGAAACAGATTCCTCATTGTCATGTCCATCCCATGTTTCATCATTTCATCTGTCCAATAATCTGCTCAACAAACTACTCACCAGGGCTTGTTTCCCCAAGTTTAACCTCTTAGGCCTATTTATCTCTGCAGATTGAAACAGGAGGAGGCCACTCAGACCCTCAAGACTGTCCTGCCTTCTTTGAGACAGTGGTTATCTCATGATCATAGAATCCCTGCAGCACAGAAGGAGGCCATTTGGCCCATCGAATCCATACCAAACTCAATCCCACCCAGGCTCTATTCCTGTAACCCTATACATTTATCCTGCTAATCCTCCTGGCATTAGGGTCAATTTAGTACGGCCAATGCACCTAACCTGCACACCTTTGGACTATGAGAGGAAACTGGAGCACCTTGAGGAAATCCATGTAGATATGGGGAGAACATGCAGACTCTGCTCAGACAGTGACCCCAGGCTGGCATTAAACCCGGATCCCTGGCGCTGTGAGGCAGCAGTGCTAACCACTGTGCCACCCGAGATATTGGAACTGCCCCCCAAACAGCATTTTGCGTTAGTGTAATTGCTCCAGATGGACTCATAGCATCACCTTTGCAAGGACAAATATATCTGGGTAATAAATACTTTTCAGCAGTGATATAGTGATGTTGGATTAGCAATCCAAAGACAATTTAATTCTCTGGGGACTTGGGTTCGAATCCCACTATGACAGATGGCGAAAATCTGAATTCAATAAAATTCTGGAATTAAAAGTCTAATGATGACCATTAAACCATTGTCAATTGTAGTTAAAAATCCATTTGGTTCACTAATATCCCTTAGGGAAAGAAATCTGCCATCCTTACCTGGTCTGGCTGACATGTGACTCCAGAGTTACAGCAATGAGGCTGACTCTTAAATGCCCTCTGAAATGGCCCTGCAAACCACTCAGTTCAAGGATAATTAGGGATGGACAATAAATGCCAGCCCAGCAATTCTCACATCCCCTGAACAAATGTTTAAAAATGGCTGATCTTCATCTTTCACCCTGACTTCATCCGCCATCTTTCAATACCTTCATCCAGGAAAAATCTATCAATCTCAGATTTTAAATTAAAAATTTACCTCCGATAGCTCCTATCATTTGCAGGAGAGAATTTCACATTTCTGTCACCCTTTGTCTCAAGAACTGTTTCCTCACTTCTCCCCAATTGCATAACCTCTGATTTTAAGGTAATATCCCCTCAGTTTAGTCTCCTCCACCAATGGAGAAAGTTCTTCTTGCACTAATCTATAATTTACCACAAAATTCTAAAACCTTCAATCAAGTCTCACCATCTAGACTCAGGGAACTTGTTTACTTAATCCCCCTTCCGAATTTAACCCTTGGTGCCTTGGAACCCTTCTGGTAAATCTGCTCTACACCCTTTGAAATCCTTTCTAAGATAAGATATCCAGAAACAATACAATGTGCTCCAGATGTGATCTAACCAGGGATTTGTACAGATGCAGCAAGACACCATCCTTTTTACATTCCCATTTAAGGTCATCTGGAGACGAGAGTGGTGACCTTGGAAGAATCAAAGTCAAAGGTTTTCACTTCTGCGGTTAAACCACAATGACCTTTGCACAAAAGGTCACAAATCTGCCTAACCTCTCAGTATTAATTTGTTGTCCAAGTAATCTCACACGGGATCTCAAGACCTCCAATGGAATTTGACTCCATAAATTTCTCTGCACTGTATGAAGTAGTTAATGTGAAAATGGCCAAGTGTGGGGTCCAGATGTTTCTCCTATTACCACAATAGACAGTTTGGTTAGTTTAACCCACAGCACAAACAGATAGGAAGAATGGAATGGGATGTGTCTCCCCACAACTTACTTAACCTCATTCCAGGTCATGGCAATTACACAAAACACCATCTGAATGTGCAAACTCTGGGTGTGGTCTGAGGAACTGCTTATCCAATGACCCTCATTGGAATGGACCATGAATAGGTTTGGGTGAAAATCCAGATGATGACTCCCATAGTTGGATAACTCACTGGAACCAGGTAGTCTCTGAGACCCTCCCCAGCTACATGGTGACTGACACATCCACAGGCTGCCCTGTGGATGGGTTTCCCATCCAAAATGATGCTCCAATACATCTATGGCCATACTTCACTACAAAATGAGAGGAGAGGGTGCCTCAAGTTGGAGGTGCCCTGTCACTCTCTGACCGACAATGGCAGGCTGAAGCTCCTTCTGTACTGCAGCATCTCCTATTGCCTTCCAGCTTGCCTGCTCACTGTCCCTAACTGGATACTAATTGGCCAATTCAGGAGAAATCTCTGCTGGGTGACTGCTCCTTGCACAATGCGGGCTGGGACTCCCATCTGACTCTAACTCTTGGATCCTGCCCCAAAACACCAAATCCTGGCCCAAGTGTCTCTGCTCAAGACAACACAAACAGGGACTTGTTTGAGACATTAGAGTTCATTTTTTTTGTGGTCGGACAGAGAAACAACATATCTCCCTTTGTTTTGTGCTCTGCCACTTTTATTTTGGCTCACGTCCAATGGGATTGAAGAATTGGCGGAAACCCCAGCACAACTGCACACTTCAGGAAAAGAAACGGGAAATGTGAAATGATACTTCTGTCCGTTGCTTTTAAATGTATATTTCAGTTTTGACTTCTGTGCTGCTCTAGACTGCTGTGAGATTGCATTAACAGATCCCAGGCTGATTTAACAATTCAAATTCAAAGTACAACTGTTTTCAGCTTTATGAACCCAGAGCCTCTCGGGAGTCGGGAGTTTGGGGGCAGTGAGATGGAGAGCCAAGTGACGCCTGGATAATCTTCACACTTAAAAGGAATCCTACTGGGAAATCTAACGCCGGCTCATGTGGCAGGAAAAGTGGAATTCCTCTCTGGATCTCTACGTTTAGAAACCTTTCTGACAGCTTCAATAATCTGAAGACAAAGTGGATCTGAAGATTGTTTTGAACTGTTACTGGGGCGACGGGGAGGAGAAGGAGAGCCAGTTTCATCCAACTTGTTTTCTGTCATTCAAAGTAAATTCCACAAGAGCAGGGTGGGTTTTGCAAACTTCATGGGCCTTCTCTCCTCCCTTTGCATATTTTTATCGCATAGTTAAAATGTAATAAGCAAGTATGATTTTATTTTTTATTTTCCCGTGCCCACTTTTGCCATCTGCAGCAGCTATAAACATTCCTTACATTCTGGAGCAAAAACACAATAGGATAAGTGGCCCAAACATGGCTAACAATAAATATTCAGGATAGTATTAAATCCAAAGGGGAATCATTTAAAGTTGCTTTAAATGAAAAAGTAGCAAACCTGAAGATTGGGAGCAGTTCAGAATTCCGCAAAGGAAGACCCAAAGATTGATCAAAAGGGGAATAATAGAATACAAGAGTAAACTTGAAAGTAATATAAAAGTGGACTGTTAAAACCTCTATAAATAAATTAAAAAAACAAGATTAGTGAACACAAATGTAGGTCCCTTATGATCCAAAACAGGAAAATTTATAATAGAGAACAAGGAAGTGGCAGAACAATTAAACAAGTACAATAGCTCTGCCTTCATGGAGAAAGACAAAAGTGACTTCCCAGAAATACTAAGGAATCAGGAGTTTCGTCAGAAGGAGGAATTGAAAGAAATTAGTATTACGAGAAGAATAGTGCCGAATAAATTAATGGGACTGAAAGCTGATAAGTTCCCAGGACCTGATAACTTACATCGCAGGGTACTAAAGAAAATGGCCATGAAAACAGTGGATGAATTGTTTGTCATGCAAAATTCTGTAGATTCTGGAACAGTCCTGGCAAATTGGAAGGTGGCAAACGTAACCCACTCTTTAAAAAAGGAAGGAAGAAATAGTGTTAGGGAAAATAGTAGAGTCTATTATAAAGGAAATGATAACAGGACACTCAGAAAATATCAATAGGAACAGACAAAATCAACACAGATTTATAAAAGAGAAATTGTATTTGATATACTCACTGGAGTTTTTTGAGAAAGTAACTAGTTAAGGATAAATCCGTGGATGTGGTATATTTGGATGTTCAGAAGCTATTGACAAAGTCCCACATAAGAGATTAGTATGCAAAATTAGAACATCTAAGATTGGGGGTGATATATTGGCATGGATTGAGATTTGGGTGACAGACAGGAAACTAGAGAGTAAGAATAAATGAGTATTTTTTGAACTAGCAGGCAGTGATTAGAGGAGTCCCACAGTGCTTGGGCTCCAGCTATTCACAACGTGCATCAATGATTTGGATAAGGGATCCAAATGTAATATTTCCAAGCTTGCTGGCAACACAAAACTTGTTGGGAATGTGAGTGGTGAGAAGGATGTTAAGAGGCTTCAAGATGATTTAGACAAGTTGAATGAGTGGCTGATGCAGTATAATGTGGATGAGTATGAAGTTACTCACTTTGGATGGAGAAACAGAATGATTGAGTATTACTTAAATGGTGATAGATTGGGAAATATTGACTAAAAAGGTCTAAGGGGGGCTTGTGCCAAAATTGGGAGAGAGGTCTTCAGTCAAGGCTGACATAGTCATATTCAAGGTATCATAATGTCCCAGATACCACCACCCCTAGATCTGTCCCACCAGCAGGACAGACCCAGCAAAGGGGGTGACACAGTGGTATACAGTCAGGAGGGAGTCGCCCTGGAAATCCTCAACATTGACTCAGGACACCCATGAAGGCTCACGACATCATGTCAAACATGGGCAAGGAAGCCTCCTGCTGGTTACCACTTACTACCCTCCTTCATCTGATGAATCAGTACTTCTCCAAGTTGAACATCACTTGGAGGAAGCACTGGGAGTGACAAGGATGCAGATTGTCCTCTGGCTAGGGGCTCCAATACCACTCAAACCAAACAAGGGTGGCTTGGCTGGATGATTGACCAGAAACAGGACTGGACAAGCCATAGAAAAATCATTGGTGGTAGAGCAGGTCAGAGGCTGGGAATTCTGTGCAGAGAAGTCACCTCCTGACTTCCCAAAACTTGTCTACCATTTACAAGACAGAAGTCGGGAGTGTGATGGAATAATCTCCACTTGCCTGGATGGGTGCAACTCCAACACGCAAAAATTTCAACATCACCCAGGGCAAAACAGTTTTCTTGATAGGTAACCCATCCATCTCCTTCAATACTCATTCCCTTAGCTACTGATGCGCAGTGGCAGCCATGTGTACCATCTATAATGCCCTGCAGCAGCTCACCAAGACACCACCTTCCAAATCTGCAACCTCTACTGCCTAGAAGGACAAGGGCAGCGACGCATGGGAATGCCATTACTTGCAGGTTCTTCCCCCAAGTCACACACTATCCTGATTTGGAAATATGTAAACCGTTCCTTCACTGGTGCTGGGTCAAAATCCTGGAATTCCCTTCCTATTAGCAATGTGGGTGTACCGACAGCATATGGACTGTAGCAGTTGAAGAAGGCAACTCGCCACCACCTGCTCAAGGGCAATTAGGGATGGGCACTAAATGCTGAGCCAGCCGGAAATGCCGACATCCCATAAAACAAAAAAAATCCTGGAAGGGCGAACAGAATCATGCGGATAATTTTCCCATCCCATCCGTCACGGGACTTGTAGCAGACATGAGCGGGGGTGGGGGGGGAACCATGCAAAGTCTGTTGATGCCAGGTGGGATTGTCCGCTTTGGAGCAAGTGGGGCTGGAAAACTGATGATTGCTGTCCGAGTGGCCTCTTTCTCTGTTGTGAACCTCACTGATTTCCCACTATTCCCACTGAGTCTCAACCATCTCCACCAGAATAAAACAATATCATTTTGCTGCTGGACCAGTCTTTTCATTCCTGTATTTGGAGTCAATTCTTTCACTTAGTTTTTGGTGCTTAGTTAAAATATATAAACTCAATCATTCCAGCAGAGGAGAGCAGATATGTTGGCAGAGAAGGAGGGGTTGCCAACTCAGTGTGGCTGTATTCCTGAGGTTTGGTCACATGATACCTTGCTTCAGAGAGTCAAAAAGGCTTTTATCCCCTCATTGTCAGTATCTGTTATAACAAAGAAAAGTCTGAACAGAAACTGGAAATACTGTGTATAATTTCAATTTGATGCTGTTACGAATCTTCCCGGGAATTTTTTGTTCGCACAGTAAGTCAGTTTAATCTTTAGTTATTGGTGTCTAAGAACAGACCTGGAGGGATGACAGTGAGGGAGGGGAGACTTGGAAGAACTGGGGTGGGAGGGAGGGAGAGGATCTGCTCTCTCCAAAGCATTGGTCAAATTGGAAAGGCCATCGCTAGGACTTCAAACATCAGCCGATGAAACGGCTGCCAATGTAACTGAGAGGGATCCTTGCCCACAATGTAGGGAAATCGCATCCTGGTAATGTCTCCAGGAGCTGTCCGCACTGGCAGACACGACCTCAGGGTACAAGGCCTGCTTATTTTTGCTTTCTCTTCTCCTGCTGATTACCATAAATAAACAATATCATCTGTGTTGGAAAAGTCACAGCAGCCAAATAATAAAACAAGAAAGCTAAAACTAAAGCCATTTTCCAATAACTTGCATTGGCCATTCCCCAACTTTCCTTACCGCACACAGCTTCTAACTCAATTACTCAAAGTTTAAGGCAACTTAAGATATTCCAGTCCTCTTTCTGACATCACCCCCCCCCCCACCTCCCTCCCCCACCCCCCACATCTCCAATTTACCCGAGTGAGCTCTATTAGAATGATCTTGTTATTAAGGATTCAGCTGATACACTGTGATCCCTGTTCACACAGTATCTCAAACACTCTTCTTTACATCCTTGTTGCAAGAGGCTCCTGGGCCACTCAGACAGCCAGCAGTGAGTGGATTAAACTCCGATGTACCTCTACGGTCTTAGACATCAAAAGCAATTAGTTCCTTCACCACCATCATCATGAAAACACTGGACAGAAATCAAATATATTTAATCTCGCAGTTGAATGCTTTCACTCACTTCCATTGGGTGGCACGGTGATTTGCACTGCTGCCTCACAGCACCAGGGTTCGATTCCCGGCTCGGGTCACTGTCTGTGTGGAGTCTGCACGTTCTCCCCGTGCCTGCATGAGTTTCCTCTGAGTGCTCTGGTTTTCTCCCACTGTCCAAAAGATGTGCTGGTTTGGTGCATTGACCGTGGTAAATTCTCCCTCAGTGTACCTGTACAGGTGCTGAAGTGTGGCGACTAAGAGATTTTCACAGTAACTTCATTGCAGTGTTAATGTAAGCCTACTTGTGATACTAACGAATTAACTTTAAATCTGCGCAATAATGTTTTGCGCAGAAATTTCTGGATTTTTAAACCTGTCAGGACACACTCACTATCTATTTCTCTCAGGATCTCAATCCGCTTCTAGATTTTAAATCATTTGCCTATTGATTGGCGCTTACTAATCCTGTGTGCCGGGGTGGGACCAGAACTCTCTGCCAATGGGTCAAAGGTCTCAGGGTGACCTTTTTCTTTCCCATTGATAAATGGAAGGGGCACATCCCTGCGCTGCCATGGCAACAGAAAGCGTCCAGCAACAGGAAGTAGCAGCATCACTGGAGCATCAATCGGCCCAGGATGTTCGCATCGACTGGATAGGCTTTTTGAGGGCTGGAAATGATAGAGAAGTGAATAGACAGAGACAATCACAATAGTCCTCTGTGTCAGGAAGGAGTGTGGGGGGAGAGGACCCAGGTTCAACAGGGCAACCTTCTGGAGGCTTGGGGAATCAGAGAGAATTTGAATAAACCTTTCATTCAGGAGGTCAAATGGGTGAGACAAGAAGGGAAATTGCTCAAGCAACAAGGAATTGTTTCAACTAAAGCTCCCACTAGAATATTGATGGGAATAAATTGGCTGCCATTTTACACCCTGGCCAGTTTTACTCCCCACTGGCTGTGAAGTATCATTAATGTAAAAAAGCTATGGAAATAATGGAAAAGGTGCAAAAGGATTTGCAAGAATGAATCTGGAATCTCAGGAAAGAATGCACAGTTTGGATCTCTATTCTTTTAAAAAGAAAGTAAAGTTTATTTATTAGTCACGAGTAAGGCTTACATTAACACAGCAATGCAATTGCTATAAGATTGTCCTAGTTGCCACAATCTGGCGCCTGTTTGGGTCAATGCACCTAAACAGCACGTCTTTCAGACTGAGAGAGGAAACCGGAGCACCGGGAGAAATCTGCGCAGATATGGGGAGAAAGTGCAAACAGCGACCGAAGCTGGGAATTGAACCAGATCCCTGGCACTGTGAAGCAGCAGTGTTAACCACTGTGCCACCGTGCCACATTGGGCATGATAAAGCACAGGGCAAATTAATAGCAATCTTTCAAATAATGGGAGGTTTTGATAGGACAGAGGGTAAGTTGGTAACTAAGCCTCACTTACACAATGTTAAAGTTGGGATCTTTTAAGAGAGAATGTTTCCACTTCTGAAACTTCTGGGCAGAGCAAAGCTGGAGGCCATCAATATAAGATAGTCCTCAAGAAATCAAATAAGGAATTCAGATGAAACTTCTTTACCCAGAGAGCAGTAAAAGTTTAAAACGTGCTGTCACGTTACATAGTTGAAGAGAATGGTATAGGTGTATTTAAGGGGAGTTACTTACACACAAGAGAGAATGGAATAGGGGGTTATGTTGATAAGGAAGAAAGATGGGAAGTGGGACAATAAAGACTGACAGGGACTGTTTGGGCCAAATTAGCTGCCTATATATATTTTGTGTAATTTAAAGTGTAAAACAAGCTCCTGACCCAATCCCACTGCTTCGAACATGATTTGGAGACACGGTGCGCTCGAGGGGCCAAATGGCCTTTTTTAAGTTACGTGCTTTCTCATATTGTATTCACTTTGAAGGACAATATATATTCACATATAGAAAATTTGAAGATTAGTTTGGACTAACAAGTCCTTGACCATTTCTCAAAGTTCTCCCAATTACTATACTGTTACTAAGTACTATACTGTTCGATAATTAGCCAAATTTCACTACATACAAACATTCAAATGTTATGCTTTTGAGTCACAGTGTGGTATGGTGACACAATGGTTAGCATCACTGTCTCATAGCACCAGGGTCCCAAGTTCAATTCCAGCCTGGGGTCCCTGTCTGTATGGTTTGCACATTCTCTCTGTATCCTCCGGGTGCTCTGGTTTTCCTCCCTCACCCCAAAGATGTGCAGGTGAGGTGGATTGACCATGATAAATTGACCCCAGTCTCAGGGGGATTAACAGAGTAAATGGGATTGTGGGGACGAGGCCTGGGTGGGATTGGGATGGGACACACCTGATGGGCCGAATGGCCTCCTGCTGTGTTGTAGAAGTCCTATGATCTGATTGGAGAGGTGCAGTAGCTGTATGTGACTAAGTGTTACCGTTTCAGAATCAAATTGATCCAAATTAAATCAAATCACATGCACAAGTCTTTGAAGTGTGACATTGCTTTTAAAACATTAGATTTCAATGTTTAATCTCATCAGCAATGAGACATTTCATTATCTCACATCTTCCTTCCTTGAACAGATCCAATTTAAACAACAATGTAGTTTGTTTACAAAAGCGTTTCAAACATCTGACAGGAAGCTGCAGTCCACTGCTGTCCAACAACATTATCAAGGAGGTAGATTTCAAGAATCACCTTTAGGATGGAAATCAAGATAGAAGCAAAGAGATGAGTGAGGGGTGGCACAGTGGTTAGCACTGCTGCCTCACAGCGCCAGGGACCCAGGTTCAATTCTGGCCTCTGGTGACTGTGTGGAGTTTGCATGTTCTCTGCACGGGTTAAGGGTATTTGCAGCATAAATACATGGGGTTACAGAGATTGGATGGGAGACGAGAGCCTGGTTAAAATGCTCTATCAGAGAGTCTGTGCAGACATAATGGGCCAAATGGCCTCTTGCTGCACTCCAGGAACTCTCTGAAACAATGAATTCCTGAGCTTAGAGATCAGGAAACTGGAGGCATTGCAGCCAATGGTGGGGTGGTTAAAATCAGGGGATATCCAAAAAGCCAGAATTCAAGAAGTTCAGCTTACTTGGAGGGTTCAGAACTGGAGGAGGTTACAGAAATAGGGAGGGGTGAGGCGATGAGAGATTTGAAAACAAGGAGGCGGATCTAAAAATCAAACAGCGAGTTTAGGTTTCAGTCAGTGAGCACTGGGATGATGGGGAGAGTTAGGGCAGTAGAGGTTTGGATGAACTCAAGATGAAAATAGGAGATTGGCCTGCAGAAACTGAATTTAGAGATAATAAAAGCAATAATGAGGGTTTCAGCGGCAGATGGGCTGGCACAGCAGAAAACAGCAAAAAAACTCAGAATTCTGCTCTCCCATCTGATTGCTGCCAAAGGATGCGCAAGAAAATGTTACTTTATCAATAAACAGAATTAAGCCACACACGACGAGAAATCTTTCAGTTACAGCTCCTTTTGGTAAATTATTCAATCTATTACATGGCTTGTTTGCCACACAATAAGTTACTAAATCATCTCAAATTATACAACAGCTGGCCAAATCCGTGGCCAAACATCATTCTGGGTAATTTTCTTGCCAATTAAAGCTTTACTGAAAGTGCTGGGAGCTGTCTTTCTGGGACAATGCAGTGTGATGTGTAAATAGTTCCTGATAATTAACTGCATTATGGACAACAAATGGCACAGGTAGCTAATGGCCCAAAGGCTCATTCACTCTTATCCTTCCAAAGCTTGAAATGAAAACATGAAAATCTGTGCATTGCTCCTGCAGCCACAAATGAACCGTCTATCTTTTTATGCAGGATTCTTTCTGAAGGGAGATGGCCTTGTTTATCTCATTCCACTTGCGATAACATCATGTTTGCAGAGTGTTGGCAGCAGGAGAAAGCCAGGGAGCTTTTACAGGACATGAGGAATGGATTAGCATCACTCATAATACTCTTATTTAAGGCTCAGTTCCAATCTTCGAGCACAAGCTTATCTTTCGATTAGATTTCTATCCATTTCTGTTGGCGTATGGTGGTGAATTTCTTCCCTTGGAGGGTCTATGGGATTTGCAACCTGAGAACGAGCAGGCCATTGAATATATTTGAATTTGTAATTCGAATTTGAATCTGCAAGGGATTTGAGAGTTATGGAATGCTGGCAGGAATGTGAAGTTAAAGCTATAATCAGATCAGCTATGATTGTTGGATGACAGCAGAGGCTTGAGGGACTGAATGGTCAACTCCTGCTCCTTAGTCAATTACATTCATTGCTCTATATTTACTCATCACAAGTTCAAAAGACACGGGGGCAGAATTAGGCCTATCAAGGGCGGCACGGTAGCACAGTGGTAAGTACTGGGATCTGGGTTTGATTCCTGGCTCGGGTCACTGTCTGCGGAGTTTGCACATTCTCCTTGTGTCTGTGTGGGCTTCCTTTGGGTAGTCTGGTTTCCTCCCACAGTCCAAAGATGTGAGGGTTAGGTTGATTGGCTATGCTAAAATTGCCCCTTAGTGTCCTGAGATGCTTAGATTAGAGGGATTAGGGGATAAAATATGTAGGGATATGGGGTTAGGGCATGGGTGGGGTTGTGGTCGGTACAGACTCGATGGGCTGTAGGGCCTCTTTCTGCACTGCAATGTTCAATGATTCTATGAAGTTTGCTCCGCCATTTGATTATGGCTGATAGTCTCCTTGACCTCATTTTCCTGCCTTCTCCCCATAACCCTTCAACCCATTACCAATTAAAAATCTAACTCCTTCTTAAATTTACTCACTGTCCCAGCATCCACTGCAAGTTGGGGTAGTGAATTCCACAGATTCACAACCCTTTGGGAGAAGTAATTTCTGCTCAACTTTGTCTTAAATTTGCTACCTGTGATTCTTAGGCTATGACCATTCATCCTAGAATATTCCAGAAAAGAAACATCTGCTCCACGTCTACTTTATCCATATCTTTTATCATCTTGTATACCTCAATTTGACCTCCCCTCATTCTTATAAATTCCAGAGAATTTAGGCCTATATAACACATATTTTCCAGCAACAACTGAAATGGTAATGTAATTATTTAGCTGTCCTCAATCTTTAGTCTTCTAAACTTGCACAGCAAGTTGCATCCTTCCAATCTTGCCTGAAGAATTGACATCGAATGTTACTCTTTCAAAGATGTCTCAGTGTCAAACAGAGGTCTTTCCAACCCCCATGGGAGGTCACATTGGAGTTTTGAAGAAGGGAACAAAAACAGAAAGTACTGGAAAGTCTCAGTAGATCTGAACATCTGTGGGGGGAGGACAGAACCAATGTTGAGTCTCAATGACCCTTCGTGTCGAGATGGCTTTCTTTCCCTCCTCCCTCCCCCTTTCCTAATTCTGGACAATATTTATCCTCAGTTGACTTCATGAAAACAGATGACCTGATTGTTATCACATTGCTGTTTGTGAGATTTTGCAGTGAATACATCAGCTGCCATGTTTCCTATTTTACAATGGTGACTGCACTTCAAAAATACTTTATTGGCTGGAAAGCACTTTGAAATGTCTTATGACAGGCGCTACAGCAATGCAAAATTTCTCTTAATTTATATTTGTTTTTATTAGCACAAACGATGGAGTAGTGCTAATGTCGTTGAACAAGTAACCAGAGTCCCAGGCCACTGCTCTGGGGACATGGGTTCAAATCCCACCCACAACAGCTGGTGGAATTTAAATTCAAAGAATAAAATCGGGAATATAGAAGTTAGTCTCGTTAAAACCATGAATGTGATAACCCACAGTAGTTAGCAGTGCTGCTTTTCAGCACCAGAAATTCTGGCCTTGGGTAACTGTGTGGAGTTTGCATGTTCTACCCATGTCTACGTGGGTTTCCTCCAGGTGCTCAGGTTTCCTCCCACATTCTAAATACATGCAGGTTAGGCAGATTATTCATGCTAAGTTGCTCCTTACTGTCCAAAGATGTGTAGAATAGATTGATTAGCCATGGTAAATACGTTAGGATACGGGGATAGGGTCGGGGAAAGGGCCTAGTTAAGATCATGGAGAATCAGTGCGGACCCAGTTGCTTCCTACAGTGTACTGATTCTATGATTTGGTTCACTAATGCCCCTTTAAGGAAGGAAATCTACTGTCCTTACACAGTCTAGCCTTCTCGTGACTTTAGATCTGCAGCAATGTGGTTGATTCTTAACCACTGTTTAAAATGGCCTAACGAGGCACTCAGTTCAAGGGCAATTAGGGATGGGGAACAAATGCTGGCTCTGTTAATGATGCTCACATTCCAAAAAATAAAAAAATAACAAAAATGCAGCTCAGAAGATTCAAAATTTCAACTCAAATCCCTTATTTAGTAAGGTCATGACCCTTGGGTTTTCATCTGTCCATTGTCAATCTGCTTGTGACACTGAGAGGGACGAGTTTGTCCTCTCTCCGCTAAGCTGCTTTAAGATAAAGACCTCTCGAGAGATGATAAAGAGTTTGCTTGGTTCTTCCTATCGCATTATCCGCAGACACTTCAAACTGCGGGTTGGTTCTAATCAAATAGCCACTTGAGGCAACTCCTTCTTAATCCATCCAAGCAGTAACTGAGCCCAATGGCCCTGTCAATTTGATTGGCTGAAGTGTGCGTTCAGTCCTCTGAAGGTGACCGAATATTTTACAATCAGGCATCACAATCTCTGCACTTACCCGAGGTCTGGAGTCTGGTCTTTGAGTCTGATGAGAGATGTGAGGGTTGTGTGTGGGGTGTGTGGGATATGAGGCGTGTTGAGTAAATGGACAGTGAGCTTTAGCAGTCGGGGTTAAGGAATTATCCACCTTACAGCTTTTCTCTTTGAAGTTCATTCCCACCATCTCATTTTACAGGTGGCATGGTAGCACAATGGTTAGCACAGTTGCCTCACAGCACTAGGGTCCTGGGTTCAATTCCTGGCTGGGGTCACTGTCTGTGCCGAGTCTGCATGTTCTCCTCGTGTCTGTTGGGCTTTCTCTCCCACAGTCTAAAAGACGTGCTGGTTAGCTGCATTATCCGTGCTAAATTCTCTCTCCACATACCCAAACAAGTGTAATAATAGGGAGATTTTCACAGTAACTTCATTGCAGTGTTAATATAAGCCTACTTGCGTGACATTAATAAAAAAACTTTTTTTTTTACGTGATTCCATTTGTTACACTCGATAATACAGGCAGTGTCTGCTTTTGTCTGTAATGTAGAGTGGGTTTTGTTATTCTCCAATTTAGTGTGCAGACAAGATTGTAAAATGCATGTGGATATGTGATTCCTCTCTGCAATCAGCCTCCAGCTTAAATAACTTGAATCATGTTCATCACCCGCTACATTTTCTCAACCAGATAAACGCAAAACTTTATAGCTGGACTGAGGCCAGTAATCCAGCACTTCCACAGTGTGCTTCTGCAGAAACTCCCATATCCATCTTCCAAGCTTCACCTTGGAATGATGATGTACAGAGATGACCACCAAGCTGTAAACCAGAGATGGAAGGCTGCTGAGAATATATTATCCCACTGCTGTTTGTGGGAGCTTGCTGTGCGTCCCTACAACAAAGCCTACACTTTGATAATAAATCATAGCTCAAGGTTTCAAAAGGCCCTACATCAGAACAGTGTAGCAGAGGAGGAGGCCATTCAGCCTATCAAATCTGCATTGGTCTATTCAAAGATCAACCCACTTAGCCCCACAATTCCACACTTAACCTATACACAGCAATTTTCAATTATCCAATTCCTTTTGAATGTGACTAACCAATTGGCATTCATCACCCTATTGGCAGTACATTCAAAATCCTAACCACATAAGACTGTAAGATATAGGAACAGAATTAAGCCATTCGACCCATTGAATCTGCTCCACCATTCAATTGTGGCCGATATTTTTCTCGTCCCCATTCTCCTGCCTTTTTCCCGTAACCTTTGATCCCCTTATCAATCAAGAACCTATCTATTTCTGTCTTAAAGACACTCAATGACCTGGCTTCCACAGCCTTTTGTGGCAAAGTGTTCCACAGATTCACCACTCTTTGGCTGAAGAAATTCCTCCTCATCTCGGTTCAAAAGGATTGTTCCTTGGTGCATAATGAAGCTTTTCGCCTTGTTACGTTTTTCTTCTTTTGCCAATCTCCTTTCAATTTCTGTTTTATTTACTCAATTCTATGAATTTTAAGGCCTCTACTAAGTCTCCTCATGGATTCTCTGCTCTGTAGAAATACAAATTGTTTGATTTAGCAAGAGGTCCAGTAAAACTGAGCTGCTCCTGCACCTCCAGCTTTCTACCCTGGCCTCTTGCTGCTATCATTCCAAGGCTGCAGCTGTATTGCTTCATTCTGGACGTACTGAGTTTGTTGACCTGTCACACTGACCTGTGGTTGTCTTCTGTTGTTCCTTGTTGCTCCATCATGAGTAAATTGAAACCATTTGTCTGCAGCATAGGAACAGCAGAGTCAAACAACCACACTTGGGTTATTTGATTGCCTCTTTTGCAGTCAGTTACCCAGTTTGTGTGGTAACAGATCTAACCTCCTGACTGCTCGTGGACTGCTCACATTTAATTCTTTTCACAGATGTTCCACAAGCTGATTTATTCCCGACAGGACATAACCTAGAGTGTTTCCCGGGGTGGATGTGGATCTTTTATGGGATGGACAACAGCTTGTTTATTTAATTCCTATTTAAATAATTATTTACTGAACAATGTCTTGACAATTCTGACCCTCTGATCTAAGAAATACCAAGGGAAGTCTATGTATGGAACTGCCTGTGATATTTATTGGTCAATGTGTAAATAATCCTGTGCAGTGTCAGAGTAAAGCCACACACTAACAAACTGATGAACTTGCCTACATTAATGACATCCCGCTAACTTCACGGTCCAAATTCTCGAAATGACTTTAAATTAAATTTGCTACCAATTAAAATCAGTGCACACGTGGCAGATGCGATCTCTTAATGATACTGTTTGAACTCCGGAATCCGGAGTAGGAACAGGATATTGGTAGTTTGTCCTTTCCCAGAGGGCAGTCTCTGCAATGTGTTACCAGCTGGAGTGCTGGATGCTGAATCCTCCTTCCAGAAGGAGCTGGACCAACTCCTGATTCAGGCAGAGATCATGTCAGATAGAAGGTCAATATCTTTATCAGTAACATGTCACAGAATCACAGGGAAGGGGCATAGGTAACAATATTGCAAAGAACGAATTACGTTCACATGATAAATTCTCATAAGTCCTTCTCAGGTTTAACTTCAGACTAAGAATAAAGAACTGATATAAGTAAATGAAGCTAGCTTGTTATAGAGAACTGTCTGAAGTGGCAGTTCTCTGTTATTGCCTGAAAGCAATTGGTTGAAATGATGCTAATTAATGAAATAGGAAGCTAAACTAGGTACCAACTCAACTGTACAATTTTTACAGATGCACCATAGAAAGCATTCTTTCTGGTTGTATCACAGCTTAGTATGGCTCCCACTCTGCCCAAGACCACAAGGAACTACAAAAGGTCATGAATGCAGCCCAATTCATCACACAAACTAGCCTCCAATCCATTGACTCCATCTATACTTCCCGCTGCCTTGGAAAAGCTGCCAGCATAATTAAGGATCCCACACACTGCGTACATACTCCATTCTACCTTCTTCCTTCGGGAAAAGATACAAAAATCTGAGGTCACATAGCAACGGACTCAAGAACAGCTTCTTCCCTGCTGCCATCAAACTTTTGAATGGACCTACTCCATACTAAGTTGATCTTTCTCTATACCTTTGCTGTGACTGTGACACTACATTCTGCACTCTCTCCTTTCCTGCTCTATGAACGATAAGCTTTGTCTATAAAGCGAGCAAGAAACAATACTTTTCACTGTATACTAATACTCGTGACAACAAATCAAATCAGACAGTGTGTTAATAAACAGCATTGTCAGTAAGGGACGAGGGGGCAGGTAACTATGCCAGAGTGAGATGGAAACCCAGTGAATTAGGTTCACGTGGTAAAAGTTCTGATAAGTCCTTTCTGAGTTTAAATTTAGAGTAAGAATCTTCGAATAGCTGTGAATTATTTTTAAAGTGGTTATTAAAGGGGAAGTCGGGGCAATGAAGTAAAAGAAGTAAACCAAAGTAAATGCCTAATTGGGTCCCTAATTGGCCCTAAGGAGGAGGGGGATCCTGGGAAGTTTTGGTTACAATGCTACAGCCTTTAAAATAGAATCTACAGTACAGAAGGAGGCCATTTGGCCATTGATTCTGTGCTGACAACAATCCTACCCTATCCCCGTAACCTCACATATTTATCCTGCTAATCCCCCTGAAACTAGGATCAATTTTGCCTAGCCAATCCACCTAACCATTTGGAGTGTGGGAGGAAACCGGAGCACCCAGAAGAAACTATGCAGACATGGGGAGAAAGTGCAAATTCTGTCCAGACAGTGATCCGTGCCGCAGGTGTCGGCTGGTTTGATGAATCCTTTCCTACCTGTCAGTTTTGTGTACTCAAGCTGAATTCACACACTATGTGTGTTTGTGTGTGTGTGTGTGAATGAGGTTGCGAACATTCCTCCTTGGGTATGAACGTGAAATAAACTAACCTTCTGAGTTCATCATAAAAAGAGTTTACCATGAGTTACTTATAAAATTGGACCAGCCAAAGATCTGGGGAAACTGGCAACAGCCTGCTTAAAAACAATTTAAAAAAATCTCTGCTTCTGGACAGAAGGTGAGGGGATAAAGAAGTTTAGTTTGGCTCTCTATCTCTCTCTCCCCTGTCCATAAATAATTAGCAAAATAATGGTGTCTTACACCTTGGATCTATGATTAGCTGTTTATCAATGATAATTATATTGGAAAATTAGAATAAATAGTTAATAACTATGAACATACTGCTGACAGGAATGATGAAACATCTTCCCCCAATTGGGATGGAGGCAGTTTCTGTAACTCTCGTGAAGTTGGCTAAGATTCCTAGAATCCCGAGAGTGCAGAAGGAGGCCATTCGGGTTTCCAACTTAGCAACATTGACAACATTCCAAAATTACTTCCCTGGGAGGCCCTGAGGTTGTGCAAGGTGCTATATATATGTACATTCCTTTGCCTTTACAGAAAGACTCACTCTGCTCACTGGTGTCACACTCCTGCAGGTTACATTTCTGTGTGTTCTCAGGCCAGGGTTCATGGTCACATCGACTGCTGTCCTCTTCTGTCTGACCTGTCACTGTGTTTACGCACTTCACCAGACGTCGCTGTATTCCTCCCCCACAACGGACGGTGCACTATTGTAAGACAGCAACATCAGAGGGTAAAGACCAATTTAGACTCCCTTTCATTAATGAGACAAAGAAAAGCCCTCCCAGGAAGTGCGTCAGTATGTACAGGGGCTCCCAGGAAGTGTGTCAGTATGTACAGGGGCTCCCAGGAAGTGTGTCAGTATTTACAGAAACTCTAAGGAAGTGTGTCAGTATTTACAGGGGCTCCCAGGAAGTGTGTCAGTATTTACAGAAACTCTAAGGAAGTGTGTCAGTATTTACAGGGGCTCCCAGGAAGTGTGTCAGTATTTACAGAAACTCTAAGGAAGTGTGTCAGTATTTACAGAAACTCTAAGGAAGTGTGTCAGTATTTACAGGGGCTCCCAGGAAGTGTGTCAGTATTTACAGAAACTCTAAGGAAGTGTGTCAGTATTTACAGGGGCTCCAAGGAAGTGTGTCAGTATTTACAGAAACTCTAAGGAAGTGTGTCAGTATTTACAGGGGCTCCCAGGAAGTGTGTCAGTATTTACAGAAACTCTAAGGAAGTGTGTCAGTATTTACAGAAACTCTAAGGAAGTGTGTCAGTATTTACAGGGGCTCCCAGGAAGTGTGTCAGTATTTACAGAAACTCTAAGGAAGTGTGTCAGTATTTACAGGGGCTCCCAGGAAGTGTGTCAGTATTTACAGAAACTCTAAGGAAGTGTGTCAGTATTTACAGGGGCTCCCAGGAAGTGTGTCAGTATTTACAGAAACTCTAAGGAAGTGTGTCAGTATTTACAGGGGCTCCCAGGAAGTGTGTCAGTATTTACAGAAACTCTAAGGAAGTGTGTCAGTATTTACAGGGGCTCCCAGGAAATGTGTCAGTATTTACAGGGGCTCCCAGGAAGTGTGTCAGTATGTACAGGGGCTCCCAGGAAGTGTGTCAGTATTTACAGAAACTCTAAGGAAGTGCGTCAGTATTTAGAGGGACTCCCAGGAAGTGTGTCAGTATTTACAGAAACTCTAAGGAAGTGTGTCAGTATTTACAGGGGCTCCCAGGAAGTGTGTCAGTATTTACAGAAACTCTAAGGAAGTGCGTCAGTATTTACAGAAACTCTAAGGAAGTGTGTCAGTATTTACAGGAGCTCCCAGGAAATGTGTCAGTATTTACAGGGGCTCCCAGGAAGTAAGTCAGTATTTACAGGGGTTCCCAGGAAGTGTGTCAGTATTTACAGGGGGAGAGAGTGGGAGGATTCCCAGGGGATGTGTCAATATTAGAGGTGGCCTGGTGGTATTATTGCTACACTATTAATTCAGAAACTCAGCTAACGTTCTGGGATCTGGGTTCGAATCCTGCCACAGTAGATCATGGAATTTGAATAAAAAATATATGGAATTAAGAATCTATTGATGACCATGAAACCATTGTCAATTGTCAGAAAAACCTATCTGATTCACTAATGTCCTTTAGGGAAGGAAATCTGCCGTCCTTACCTGGTCTGGCCTGCATGTGACATCAAAGCCACAGCAATGTGGTTAACTCTTAACTGCCCTCTGAACATGGGCAACTAGGGATGGGCAATAAGTGCTGGCCAGCCAGCGACTCCCATGTCCCACAAATGCAGAGAAATAATTAACAGGGCTGCCCCTAGGAATGTGTCAGCATTAACATCACTAAGTTCAATTCCTCTCAACCCATGTGAGCTCCTGAACTTACCTGTCCCCACGAGCCTTTCATCCATTTGGTACAGGGGTGGACATTACACATCCTCGTGCTGTTCAGGCGTAACATTTCATCACAGCGTCCATGTTCTGGGCACATGACCAACCTTTCTTGTACTCCTCCATCACAGGCTTTGGAGCACTATGTAAACCGATAAGAGCAAAACTATCTCAAGAAACACATAAGAAATAGCAAAGCAAATAGCCAGATAAAGAAAGCAGCCCTCAAGCCTCAACCTGATCTCTGACCTCAGAAGAATCAATCATATTTCATCTCAATACAACCCTCAGGTGCTGCCATTTTGCTTTCAAATTGTAAGACTTGGTTTTTGCCTGCACCTTCTGGGAAGTAGGAATAGAAGGAGGCCATTCAGCCTTTCAAGCTGTTCCATCATTCCATTAGATCATGGCAGCGCTGGACTGGAACCCCCATCCTCCCACCTTACCAATATAACCAATATAATCTGGTAATTGTCATTTGACTGACTGTGGGACCTTGCTCTGTGCAAATTGGCTGCCGTATTTCCAACATTAAAAAATTGGCTAAGTAAGTATTTTATTGTCTGTACTGTGCTTTGGATTATCTGGTGGCCATGAAATATGCAACATAAATGTTACCGTCTTCCTTTCTGCCATTGATTTACCTCTCCCCATGCAGACATGTACCAGTCCATACATTGCTTGGAATTGCAGGCGAGGCTTGTTGGGGGCTTGATGAGGACGGACTGGCAGTGAAAAGGTCGCAGGTGTCGTCTGTCCCTGGTGTCAATGCACTGGACATCTCGAACCTTCACCCCACCGCCACAGTTCCTGGAGCACTGCGGGAGGTAATCAATAATCTGTCAACATGGACTCCAAAGGATTTGCAAAACATTACAGATCGTAAGCGTCATGTCAGGAGTGACAAGGATTTGAATTAGATTTATAGTGCAGCATATTGGTGTATTAAAGATATACAGTACAAAATGAGGCCATTTGGCCCATCATGCCTATGCCATTTCTTTGAAAGTCAACTCAATTAGTTCTACTCTCCTGCTTTTTCCTTGTAGCCCTGCAAGTATAAATGTTTAATGTCATATATTATGCTGAAAGAGTTTGCTCTGAGCCTCACACATAATCTGGAGGCTTTTGGTTGAACATTAGTATTTACCTGTCACACATAAGTATCACCAGGAAATAACCCTGAGTAAGTATTGTCTCCAAACTAATTTCTGGTTGATTTCTACTTTATTCCATCCATTACCATGTGACTTTGTACATCATACTGTTCCCCATTCCCACATTAATTTTTTCTATGCTGAACACACCAGTCTTTACATATTTACAGTAAATATTTCTTCAGGCAGTCTGGAGGCTTCACCACTGTTTCAAATCTTGCTTGTGCCATGTTTTCAGGAATGGTTGGCGTGTTTATTTTGCACAAGCTTTTCTTAGTCCGGAATTTATTTCATTCTATTGTGTGTTTCAGGCACTTGATGGACTCATCTGATTCAAATCTGTGCTCCTCAGAGTTGAACATCTTATTGACAAGTTGCCTGCTTTGTTTGGATATTACAGGCTTGTTCTATTCCTTCCAGATATTAGAATGTAAGCAGTGACAACTTTGCATTGGCTGTAATTTGACCAATAGTAATAAGCCTGAAGGGTCAGCTGACCCAATAAACCATGGATCTAATTACAGAATGATGGTCAGCTGGTTCATTATAAATAAGAACCTGTTGAGAAGTGTGGAGAAGCTTGGATTGGCCCAGGATGAGGCCCCAAGCTTGGAGTAATGAAATTTCTTTGATTTATAAGTTGGAGTATGATTTGTTGTATTTTTATTGTCTACATTTGAAGGGTTTCTTCTGAAGAAACACCAGGGGGAATGTTCACTCCGTTCATCCAGAGAGTGGACCTTGGCTTTTCTTGGAGTTTGGCCACGATCTTGCTAGAAGTAAACATTTCAAAAACGGACCTGCATTTCCTCACATTTCAGAATTTCACCCCAATATTTTTTAAAATCTTCTTGTTTCCCAAACCTTTTTCAAGCTCATGACTCTTTTCATTCAGCAACCACTCTGGTGAGTTCAGTCATCTTTTTTCAGAGTTATCCATGGAATCCTTACACTAACTTCACAGCTTCTGCTGGGTATTCAGTTCCTTTCTCCACGGGTCACTGAATGCTCCCTCGCGTCATTCAATTCATTTATTAGCTCCTTAGTCTGTTTCTTAATATTCTCCTTCTCTATTTTTGAAGTCCCTTCCACACTATACACCTCACCTTTCATGCTCCTCAGATTGGATCAGGTTCAAGAAGTTCATCATTTTTTGTTGTTAATTCTGCATTCAATCAACTGCTCTGATTCATCACCTCACCCCCCTGCTAAGACATTCATCTGATGAAGAGGCAGTGCTCTGAAAGCTCGTGCTACCAAATAAACCTGTTGGAGCTGGTGTTGTGAGACTACTTAGTGTGCCTACTTGAATCTTCTGTTTCAACTCTTCTAATTTTGAATTTTTTTCTAATCTTATTTCTTTGGCTGCCTGCAGCAGACTTGGTGCTTATCTTTCGGTTTCACTATTAGCCAAGTCTGTCTCAGCTTAGCTTGTCTCACTCCTGTAATCGTGCTACTTCTGGCTTCCTTAATGTAGGTCTACTTCTAACACTACTAAATAAACTTTAAGCAATTATCTACTTGCAGTTATAGTTTTCTATTTAATGAGTCACCTGACTCAGCATTGCTACCTGCTGTTGAAGTTTGGGTAATATGTGTTAGCCTTTCCAAAACTATTAATGTTTTCAGCCTTCCAAATTGTTCTCAGCCTTCTCTTTCTCTTCCGTACATTCTTCAATTTCTGGACTCCAAAATGCTGATATGATCAGCCCCCATTATGTAGTTTGTTTGGTATTGTCTTTTACCCCTTTGTTGCTTTCTTGGAGTTGCTCTATTCCTCATTTGGAGCTCTGCATTCTCCACAACTTTAAGATTAAAATACTTATCAAAGGCTTTTAATTGCTCAAGGCTGGCTAAGGATTCATCAATGCCTTGTAATCAGTGAATTCCATTAGCAATTTCATCAAAATGGCACGGCGGCGCAGTGGTTAGCACTGCTGCCTCACAGCGCCAGGGACCCGGGTTCAATTCAGGTCACAGTCTGTGTGGAGTTTGCACATTCTCCCCGTATCTGTGTGAATTTCCTCCGGATGCTCTGGTTTCCTCCCAAAGTCTGAAAGATGTGCGGGTTAGGTTGATTTGCCATGCTAAATTGACCCTTAGTGTCAAGGGGAATTAGTGGGGTAAATATGTTGGGTTACAAAAATAGGGCAGCATGGTGGCACAGTTATTAGCACTGCTATCTCACATCCCCAGGGACCTGGATTTGATTCCTAACTTGGGTCACTATCTGTATGGAGTATGCACATTCACCCCGTGTCTGCATGGGTTTCCACTGAGTGCTCTGGTTTCCTCCCACAGTCTGAAAGATATGCTAGTTAGGTAGATTGGCCATGCTAAATTGCCCTTTAGTGTCCCAGCATGAATGGATTAGAGGGATTAGCGGGGTAAATAGTCGGACTTCAGGGATAGAGACTGGGTGGGATTATTGTCGGTGCAGACATGATGGACTGAATGGTCTCCTTCTTCACTGTAGGGTGCCTATGATTTCTAAGTATAAAAACCTATTAATGTGGCTCTGATTTTCTGTCTAATCCTGATGAACTCCTGTGACCTAAGAATTTTCTTCTCCATGGTGCCCAATCTTGCATCTGGAGTGGCCTCGCATGAACTCAAATTTCTCCCAAGGTGGTACCTCAGTAGCCATCTTTTCAATGGTCCTTCCTGAGCCAATCAGGCCTTAGCGGGTTCTCAACAGTCAGATTTTTTAAACTAATTGATTCTGCAGAACATTATAAAATTCTGCAGTTTGGGCCAGTGCGTGGATTTCAAAGCATGAAAGTGTGGTAGAAAGGCATTATAAAAAGGTGTTTTTTAAAATTCTTCTATGAAATGCAGGCATCTTTAGTTGAGCCAGCATGTATTACCCATCTGTAACTGCCTGATTCAGTCATTCATCCGCCATGTTTTAAGCCACTTCTTCACCTTCTCTGCTTTAAGGAGAACAATCCCAGCTTCTCCAGTCTCTCCACATAACTAAAGTCCCTGATGGTTGGTTGCCTTGCTGTCGGAAAGATATTATTAAACTGGAGAGAGGGCAGAAGAGATTTACAAGGATCTTGCCAGGACATTTTTCTTTGAAGTGTAGGAGACTGAGTCATGATCTTATAGAGACGTATAAGATCATGAGAAGCGTGAATGGGGTGAATGCACTCAGTCTTTTTTCCAGGGTTGGGGAATCGAGAACTAGAGGATAGAGGCTTAAGAGGGAAAAGAATTAATGGGAACTGGAGGAGCAACTTTTTTTTACAAGAGGGTGGTATGTGTGTGGAATAAGCTGCTGGAGGAAGTGGTTGAGGCAGGGACATTGACAACATTTAAGAGGTATTTGGATAGATACATGGACAGGAAACGTTCAGAAGAATATGAATCAAACCAGCTTAGAAAGGCCACTCTGAGCTGAAGGGCCTCTCTTTGTGCTGTAGATTCTATGACTGCCTCGCTAGTAAAACTCTGCACACTCTCTACCCCTCAATATCCCTCCCCAAACACTATTCTCCAGCTGAAATGTAATCAGTGATTAACAATATAATGACTTTGTTTTGGGAATGGTAAGCAATGAGAAGATGACTAAAATTGACTGGGGGTGGGGGGGGGAGCGATGGGGAATGTTACAAAGTAAGGATTTGTAGAGGAGGATGCTTTGAACAGTAATTGCAGAACACAGTAAGTGAGTCAAAGCTTGGTCAGATATAAATCCAAACAGACAGATAATTAATCCCCTGGGAAACACTCCTTTTGGTTCAGGATCTGCATAACCGGGGATCACGAACAGTCACTGTTCTGATCTTTCCCCGCGCTACATCCATGCAATTATTATCTGGGCTCTTGATTTGTGACCATGTGACAAAACATCATAACAAAAGCCTTTTTTAAGCAGCTATAATTAGTTTTGGCAGAAGTTGACACTGTACAGAGTGTTTTATAAAAATATTTTGGGAATAGTTTAAGTCTGAAGGATGAGGATTTGTATCTAAATGTTTATTTAAAAGGTTGGATCAGAAATTCAATGCAAGTCACTGGGAAGGAGTTTGATCCATTGTAATTTTGCACAATGTAAGTGAATTAGTTCATCGGAGGGACTGGGACAGGTTTGAGTTTTCTCCGCACAGTCAGAGTTAGATAAAAGTTATCATTGAATCTCTACAGTGCAGAAGGAGGTTCTTCAGCCCACCAAGATTGCACCAACAACAATCCACCAGGTTCTATCCCCATAACCCCACACACTCACCTTAATCCCTCTAATCTACACATCCCAGGAGCCTAAGGGGAAACTTAGCATGGCCAATCCAACTAACCTGCACATCTGAGGGAACCAGAGCACCCGGAGGAAACCCATGCAGACACAGGGAGAAAACTCCACAGACAGTGACTCGAGCCAGGAATTGAACCCAGGTTCCTGGCGCTGTGAGGCAGAAGTGCTAACCATTGTGCCACCGTGCTGTCCCAGGATGGAATAGGGAAAATGGGGGAGGATAGTAACTCCAGCACAGACCCTGCTGCTGTTCACTGGACTACAACAGAGAAGCCAAGGGGCTAACCCCATTCCCTCCCCCAACACCTGCAATATTTTCAAGCTAAATACAGACTAAAAGGAATAAAGCTAGAGTGAAAGACAGGCAAGTCATGATTAAAATGTCCAATTGGTGAGAATGAAAAGTTTATTATCATTAAATGATTCAGTCAACTTCAGGGACCATATCCCTCTATTCCCATCCTATTCATGTATTTGTCTAGACACCCCGTAAGAGTCATTATCAAATCTGCTTCCATTACCTCCGCTGGCAGCGAATTTCAGGCACCCACCACCCTCTGTAAAAAACTTGCTTCAGACATCTCCTTTAAACCTTGCCCCTTGCACCTTAAACCTGTGCCCCCTAGTAATTGACTCTTCTATCCTGGGAAAAAGCTTCAGACTATCTGCTCCGTCCATGCCTCTCATTATCTTGTAGACTTCTATCAGGTCTCCCGATGCACCAGTGAGAACAAATCAAGTTACTCTAAACTCTCCTCATGCTAACACCCTCCATACCAGGCAACATTCTGGTAAATCTTTTCTGTAACCTCTCCAAAGCCTCCACATCCTTCTGGTAGTGTGGTGACCAGCATTGAACATAGAACATAGAACAATACAGCACAAACAGGGCCTTCAGCCCACAAGTTGCGCCGATCACATCTACCAATCCACAGACCTATCTATAACCCCCTATCCTATTCGTTTCCATATACTCATCCAGAAGTCTTTTAAAAGACCCCAGCGAGTTTGCCTCAACAACCTCCGACGGCAGCCGATTCCATTCACTCACCACGTTCTGAGTGAAAAACCTACCCCTGACATCTCCTTTGTATTTGCTTCCCTGCACCTTAAATCTGTGTCCTCTCATAGTAACCATTTCAGCTCGGGGAAATAGTCTCTGAGAGTCCACCCTATCTATCCCTCTCAACGTTTTATAAACCTCTATCAGGTCGCCTCTCAACCTATGTCTCTCCAGTGAGAAGAGTCCCAGCTCCCTCAACCTTTCTTCATAAGGCCTGCCTCCCAATCCAGGCAGCATCCTTGTAAATCTCCTCTGCACTCTCTCAATAGCCTCTACATCCTTCCTATAGTAAGGTGACCAGAACTGCGCACAATGTTCCAAGTGGCCCTAACTAAGGCTCTATCAGGCTGTAATATAACTTGCCAATTTTTAAACTCAATGCCCTATTCGATGGAGGCAAGCATGCCATATGCCTTCTTGACTAATTCTCTACCTGCGTTGCCACTTTCAGTGATCTGTGTGCCTGAACAATCAAAGCCTATCAATATTCTTAAGGGTTCTGCCATTTACTGTATATTTTCTATCCATATTAAACCTTCCAAAATGCATTATCCAGATTAAACTCCATCTGCCATCTCTCTGTCCAAGCCTCCAACCGATCTATATCTTGCTGTATCTTCTGATGGTCCTCATTCCTGTCTGCAAATCCACCAATCTTTGTACCATCCGCAAACTTACTAATCAATCCAGTTATATATTCTTCCAAATCATTTACATATATTACAAACAGCAAAGATCCCAGCACTGATCCCTGAGGAACACCACTTGTCACAACCCTTATTCAGAAACACAAATTCATTGAATTTGAATTACACTAGCTGCCATGCTGGGATTTGAACCTGTATCCCCAGTCTGTGTTTCTGGAATATTAGGCTAGGGCATTACCATTATGCCACCATTTCTTCACTGGAAAGACAGAGGCTAAGGGGAGACTTGATCGAGGTCTACAAAATTATGAGAGTCATAGACATGATGGATAGTCAGAGGCTTTCCCCCAGGGTCAATTACAAGGGGCCACAGGTTTAAGGTAAGAGGGAGAAAGCTTAAGGGAGATGTGCGGGGCGAGTTTTTCATGCAGAGTGTGCTGGGTGCCTGGAATGCATTGCCAGGGGAGGTGGTGGAAGCAGGCACATTAGCAATGGGTATATGAATAGGAGTGAATAGAGGAATATGGACTGAGTAAGGGCAGAAGGTTTTTTTACAATTTAGTTAGGACATCATGATTAGCATGGGCTTGAAGGGCCGAAGGGCCTGTTCCTGTGCTGTACAGGCCTGTTCAGTAATCCTCCTCATGAACTCTGCCGCATGGTGGCAGCAGCAAGGAGAATGATGTCAATATTCCTGAATTAATTAGGAAACAACCAATCCAACCCTTAGCTCCTCATTGCTTAATATCCTTATCGATCTCACTTTATAAATGTGTAATTGCCCCTCCCAGCATCAACTGGGAGGAAGGAGGAAGGAGTTCCAGGCAGCTGCTGAGTGACTGAATGATTCCTGATATCAGCGCTGAGGGGCTCAGCTCACATTTTACTGTAATGTCCAGTTGTTAGTGTATGCTTGAACTGGACCATTTGATGGGCAACACGACAGCTCAGTGACTATAGCTGTGCTGTGCAGATACATGGATTTGGGCCTGTGTCTGTGGGAGTTTGTGCATTCTCCCCGTGCTTGCGTGGGTTTTCTCCGGGCGCTCCGGTTTCCTCCCACATCCCAGAGATGTGCTCTTAGGCTAATTGGCAAAACAAATTCTCCCTAAGTTGTCTCAAATTTGGTTTTCAATTCATAGATCTATAAACATGGACAGGGATCACGGGTAGAGGTGGGAACATTGGGGTGACGGCGGGGCTCGTTGGGCCGAAGGGCCTGTTTCCCGTGCTGTTTTGTTCTTTGTTCTATTTCAGATACTCTCACCTCACATCAAATCCTTTAATTATTTTAGACATTCCAATTAAATTCCCCCAAACCTTTTATATTCAAGGAAATACTAAGTCAATAGGACGTGTGTTTGAATGGGATGCTGAGCTAAGGTAGGCAGTGTGGGGGATGGGGTGGGGTGGGGTACGATGGAGCAGAGAGAGAATACAATGCAGCGGGGGAGGGGGAGGTATGGTAAAGCAGGAGGGGTTATGGTGCGGGATGGGGGTATGGTGCAGCCGGGGGGTGGGTGGGTATGGCGCAGCAGGGGGGGATTACGGTGCAGGGGTGGGGATGGGGTGGTGGGGTCGATGGAGCAGAGGGGGAATACAATGGCGGGGGAAAGGGGAGGTATGGTAAAGCAGGAGGGATTATGGTGCAGGATGGGGTACAGTGCAACAAGGGGGTACGGTACAGCGGGGGGGTTACGGTGCAGTGGGGGGGTAAGGTGCAGCAGCAGGGGGGGTATGGTGCGGCAGGGAAAGGTTACAATGCAGCAGAGGTGAATAGTGCAGCAAGAGGAACAGTGCAGTGGGTGGGGCAAGAGTGCAACAGGGCGGAACAGTGCAGTAAAGGGAAAAGTGCAGCAGAAGCATTGAGGAGGGTACGGTGCTGGGGGGAAGGGTGAGAGGGGTACAGTGCAGCGGAGGAACAGAATATCATCAAAAATAGCAACATGTAATTAATTAAGACTTGGAATCTTTCACTGTCTTTTAAGCCAGGCATTCTGGTTATCAAATCCAGCAATTTAGACAAATGGAATTGTGATGCTGGGTCATTTCAATGGGTGTCAGATGGTCCAATTGTATAAAATATTTCGTCCTCCTCTTTATATGAAGCTGGAGCTGCTGGAGTGATATGGGGAACTTACTTTGCTCCAGTTGCCCACACGCCAGGCTGAACAGGGTCTGATGTAGCATCTCCGAGCTGGAACTGGCCTCTTGGTCTTGTTGCAGTCGCTGTCTGAGCCCGTGCTGCAATGCACTGTTCGCCAGATCGCTCCCATCCCACATGTAGTGGAGCACTGTACAAGACAATTATTGAGATAGTTAATAGACTCCATTCAAACACACCTTGTACATGATTTAAACCACTGTTCCCTTCGCTTTGTTTCCTTCCTCTTTCTGAGCTTTTTTTGCATGATGTCATGGGGGTTTGCAAAGAGCGAAGGTTTAAGAAGAGATTTTGGTGGGAGCTTGGGCTTTCAGAAGCATCTTTAGAAAGCTCACACCTGTACTTTCTAACAGCTGAAAGAACAGGTTTGTGTTTACAGAAGGGTACGGGAGATTTGGTGAATTTGCTCTAAGTAATCAGTCTGAAAAAAGAGAATCTGTTTCTGATAGTGATGGCAATCTACGGAAACATTAAACCAGCAAAATGAACAATCTGCAAAGTTGTTGATTTAACAATGGTGGGATTGGAAGATCCCACCAAAGGCTGCCTCGGCAAAGCACACCTTGGGGGGTGGGAGGGTCTGGAAAATCCCACCCAGTGGGTGTGATTCTCTGACCTGAAAGTGTTTTCTTTCAGTGGTAGCAGGATGCTCCAGTTCTGCCAGTGTCAGTAGAAATTCCCATTGAAGACACTCCACATTGCTGGAAACCCATGGCAGGGGGCGCACCCGATGGTGGGGCCAGAGAATCCCACTGGCATGAACGGCCAGAGAATCCCAATATATCTGCAGAGGAAATGAGCACGTTCTGTGTTGTGATGTTCATCGAATTGTATTCCCTGGAATCAAAAAAGGTTAAGGCAGGGGCGATTCCACTGGATTGAAACTTTTAGGTTCTTGACTGTAACTAATATGGTGGGATAGAAAGAATGCCTTTTCCTATTAGTAGGGAAGACTCACACAAAAAGATTAATCTTAACATCAGAGCTGGATCACTGGGGAAGGGAAGTTCGGAAAAATGTCTTCATAAAGTGTGATGTGAGTTTGGAACTCAATCCCACAAAAAAGCAGCAAATACTAATAACCCGAAATCTGAGATTGAGTATTTTTTTGCTAAGACAAATGGAACTAAGTGTGGATGGATGGTGTCAGTATCTACATTAACTATAATTCCAATGAATGTCAGGACATAGGGTTCAATGTCTCAGTCCAATCCTTTATTTCTACATTAATTCCTTGATTAAAGAAACATTTTCAATATTGCTGCTTGCTCAGCTAACTCTGATACTTGCCTCACTCCAGTTGCCAATCACCCAGTAAGCACTGGATTCTTCCGATCCCTCGGAGATTGGCTTAATGGCTGCGTCCATCACTGAAGTTGTTGAAGTTGTTTGAACCTCCAAACTTGACAAAGGCTTGTGCCCGGAGAGAGCAGGGGGATGCTTTTCGGGAGCTGCCACTGGCCAGCTGCTCACAGTAGTTGTTTGGGAGTCATTCCTGATTTCTGAATCACTGTCTCCAAGATCAGTTTTACCAAGTTTTACAGTCCATTCATCAGAACTCCACCTTGTTAAATCTGTTGTTTCTGTTTCCATTGCCTCCATGTTAGGCTGTGTTGTTGAAATTGTCTCACGTGGCCCTATGATAGCAATCCAAGGAATGTCCTCAGGGACAGTGGCTGATGGCTCGGTTCTTTTTCTTAATGTCACTGATGTAGTTAAATGTGAGGTAGATCTTAGCGATGCAGTTGTCACCAGGTTAGGATTAGAAATGCCACGAGCAGGAGAGGTAGTTCTTCCAGAGCCCCTGTCTACTGAATGTGAGGGTGATACTAGTCTTGTCCTCTCTTGATGTAGATTTGCTAGTGTCGGTGGTCTTCTGGTTGTCAGCCTAAGGTGTGGACTCGCTGTTTGAGAAAATAAATGGCCAGAGTGGGTCTCCTTGGCCAGCTGCAAATGGTTTGATTGGATTGCCACAGTCGTACTTTGCGTCTCTGACCGGGAGTCTGGATTTGGCAGAACCGCAGAAGTCACCGGAGATGTTGATACTTGCAATGGCTGACTTGTCTCTGGGAACACCAATTGCACTGACGTGGCTAAAACTGGTATCAGTAACAAAGACATTTGTGTCGCAGGGGAATGATGGTGGGAGTGTGCCTTTCGGGCATCATGATACTCCAATTCTTCGCCTAGGAGCACATTCCCTGGTAACCCTAAAGAATTGCTGGAACTTTGCCATTCCCGTGTGCTTGGCAAAGTTTGTCCTTGTTTCATAGGCCAATCTATCACTTCTGAAGCAGGAACAGCATTTGGATCAATGAACCTCCAAAAAGGTTTTGGAGTTACAGTACCAGTGATGGCGGGGAGACGGCCAAGCTTTCCCCAGTGGTTAAAGTTTTTATGAGTAGCACCTTCTGTATTTTTATTATTGATGTCAGGATGTGGGGACTGACTGTCACCCACAGGCGCCGTGTCACTTAGTCTATAATTATTACTGAGCGTGCTGCTTGGAAAGTGAGCTTCCTCATTTCTAATCCAATGTCCATCCATCTGCACTCTCTCAGCTTTGTTCAATAGATCCATGTCTTTGTCCACATTCTTCTCTGATTGGAGGTTTCTGCCCTGTTCTCGTCTGTCTGAGGAATGTGTGTAAACTTCAGCATCTACATGATGTGGATCATCCTGCTCACTATCGCTCGCACCATGCTCACTATCGCTTGCACCATGCTCACTATCGCTTGCACCATGCTCACTGTCACTTGCACCATACTCACTGTCACTTGCACCATACTCACTGTCACTTGCACCATACTCACTGTCACTTGCACCATGCTCAATGCTGCTTGCACCATGCTCAATGCTGCTTGCACCTTGCTCAATGCTGCTTGCACCTTGCTCAATGCTGTTTGCACCATGCTCAATGCTGCTTGCACCATGCTCAATGCTGCTTGCACCATGCTCAATGCTGCTTGCACCATGCTCAATGCTGCTTGCACCATACTCACTGTTGCTTGCACCATACTCAATGCTGCTTGCACCATACTCACTGTTGCTTGCACCATGCTCAATGCTGTTTGCACCTTGCTCAATGCTGCTTGCACCATATTCACTGTCGCTTGCACCATGCTCAATGCTGCTTGCACCATGTTCACTATCGCTTGCACCATGCTCAATGCTGCTTGCACCATGCTCAATGCTGTTTGCACCTTGCTCAATGCTGCTTGCACCATATTCACTGTTGCTTGCACCATATTCACTGTTGCTTGCACCATGCTCAATGCTGCTTGCACCATGTTCACTATCGCTTGCACCATGCTCAATGCTGCTTGCACCATACTCACTGTTGCTTGCACCATGCTCAATGCTGTTTGCACCTTGCTCAATGCTGCTTGCACCATATTCACTGTCGCTTGCACCATGCTCAATGCTGCTTGCACCATGTTCACTATCGCTTGCACCATGCTCAATGCTGCTTGCACCATGCTCAATGCTGTTTGCACCATGCTCAATGCTGTTTGCACCTTGCTCAATGCTGCTTGCACCATACTCACTGTTGCTTGCACCATGCTCAATGCTGCTTGCACCATGCTCAATGCTGCTTGCACCATACTCAATGCTGCTTGCACCATACTCACTGTTGCTTGCACCATGCTCAATGCTGCTTGCACCATATTCACTATCGCTTGCACCATGCTCAATGCTGCTTGCACCATGCTCATTATCATTTGCACCATGCTTACTATCACTTCCACCATGCTCAATGCTGCTTGCACCATACTCACTATCGTTTGCACCATACTCACTATCATTTGCACCACGCTCACTATCACTTCCACCATGCTCAATGCTGCTTGCACCATACTCACTATCACTTGCACCATGCTCAATACTGCTTGCACCATACTCACTGTTGCTTACACCATGCTCACTATTGCTTGCATCATGTTCACTATCGCTTGCACCATGCTCACTGTTGCTTGCGTCATGCTCACTAGTGCTGTGGTCACCATTATTCCGCTTGGCTACAGGAAGCTCCTGCCTCCAGGTTTGTGGCATGTTGGGAATGTTTACATGGTTATTTGGTGATGAGGTAGTCATTATTATTGATAGGTCATTGTGGTGATAAGGACTGTGGGGACTGATCATATTATGAATGCTGCCCTGATCTTCACTTGATGAAAAACCTGGAGATGTATTTTCTATAACGCTGTGCCCTGTTGTATTTTGAACGGGCAGCAACTCATCTTCCTCATACAGTTCCCCTTGGCCAACTTCATTCTCAGCATCAGATGATATACTAGGTGTAATCTTTGTCACTCGGAGATGTTCAGAAAGATGTTCCTCACTCAGCTGAATATCCACTGAGTTTGCTCCTGAGGTAGAATTTAGCATCGGATTATTTGTTGTTCCTATCTGATCCTGACTGGAGGGTTTTTCATTGGCTTTGGAATGAATCTTCCCCAACCCATCTGGTCCTGGCCAATCATCTGAAGTTCCACTCTTCCTTTGGTCAGGCATATTCTCCCAAACATTGTTCAAAATATTGCTTATTTCTAAGTGTTCTTCTTCATGTTTACTGTCCTCTCTTGTCTTCTCTTCCTCTTCAACATCAAACCTATCTTCAGGATCATAGTCAAGATCCTCATGGAAATTTATGAAGTTGTAATCATAGTAGAAATCATCTACAAAGATGTTTGTTTTTGCAGAATTCTCGTCCTTGCTGCTCTCAACAGCGAAATCATCTTCAATGATATGGTTATTTATCTTATCTTCTGATGGATGTGATTGGGATGTCTCTACCTTGAGATTGGATAAGTGAAGGTTGGGGTTATTAATAATTTGGTTTAAATTGTCTTCTTGAGCTGTTTTGCTGGGGCCAAAGTTCAGATTGAAAGCCACTTCATTGTAAAGTTCCCTGCTGGACCCGCCACTCCCTGACCAGTCATGTAAGGCGAAGCCATTGCTGTGTCGGGGACAAGGTTTCGGGTGGCACGGGTCTTTCGCAGCCGGCTTCATCTCAAAACTGCACGTCATGTTGGTGTTGTTCAGACACAGGACATCCCGTCTTCTTACTCCTTCCCCACAGGTCACAGAGCACTGAAAAAGACAAACGATAAACCGGAAATTTAAAACCCTCAGCAATGGTTATAATTTATCAATCAACTTCAAGAAAAACACATGAACAGAAAAGACTTAAAAAAATCTTATTTCGAGCAATTCATTGGGAATGAATGACAAGCAATGAATAGGGTGGCACAGTGGTTAGCACTGCTGCCTCACAGCACCAGGGACCCTGGTTCAATTCTGGCATTGGCTGCGGAGTTAGCAAGTTCTTCCCGTGTCAGCCTGCGTTTCCTCCAGGTGCTCTGGTTTCCTCCCACACTCCAAGGATGTGTAGGTTAGGGGACTTGGCCATTCTTAATTGCTCCTTATCATACCAAAATGTATAGGTTAGGGAGATTAGTGTGTAAATAAATAGGGCTAAGGTTTCAAAGTTTATTTATTAATGTCACAGATAGGCTTACATTAACACTGCAATGAATTCACTGCAGTGAAAATCCCCTGAGTCACCACACTCCGGTGTCTGTTTAGGTACACTGAGGGAGAATTTAGCATGGCCAATGCATCTAACCAGGCTGTGGGAGGAAACCGGAGCACATGAGGAAATCCACGCAGACATGAGGAGAACTAGAAATAGATTACTGAGATAAATAGGCAGCATCTGAACAATTGTAGCATCCTATCCTCTAAAGTAAAAACAAGGTGAAAAATAGGGACCGATAATGAATGAAATATGCACAAATAAATACCTTCAGCACCGTTTTCACTTAACCAGACTGTCTGCCGTGATATAGATGCAGAGGAAGAATTCAGAAGAACCCTCTTCCCACAGAGTGGTAAGAATATGGAGTTCACCAACATGTGGAGAATTGAGACCAACAGAATAAATACTTTTAAGGAGAAGCTAGATAAATGAGGGGGAGAGGAATAGATGGATATGTTGATGAGGTGAAAGTTGGAGAAGGCTGATGTGGAGCAGAAACACCAGCAAGGACATACTGGATGGCCTGTTTCTGTCTTGTTGATTCTACATCAGTTTTGGTCTTTTAAACTGACTGGAGAACAGTACAGCTTTAAGACAAAAATACAAAGTCAAATTAACATGAAGAACTGTTTAATGGTCGGCATAGTTAAAGCTTAGTTCCTGCCTAAAACACGTGGGGTTATTGGAAGTCACTTTGTGGATTGTCACAAGACTTCACTTACGTAAAAGCATGAACTCCATTCTCATTCCTGTTTGGTCTCATTGTTTCCCATAACAAGGTCCATTCTTAATGGGCAGATTCAATAACAGTAGCTGGTGCAGGTCGCTGTCTAAGACCTTTCAGCCCCAATAATCGGGCTGAACGATTCACATTGAATGGATACAGTGAATATTACAAGCATCACAATTGCATTGAAGTGACCCAGAGTGCAACTTGATGTATGTAGAGAATTTAAATATTATTGCATTTTGGGCATCACAGTGCCAGGGACCTTGGTTTGATTCCTAGCCTCAAGTCACTGTCTTGAGTTTGCACATTCTCTCTGTTTCTGCGTGGGTTTCCTCTGGGTGTTCCGGTTTCCTCCCATAGTCCAAAAATTAGGGGGATTGGGCATGATAAATTGCCCCTTAATGTCAGAGAGATTAGCAAGGTAAATATGGGGATATGGGGATGGGAACTGGGTGAGCATTGTCGGTGCAGTCTTGATGGGCCAAATGGCTTCTTTCTGCATTGTAGGGATTCTATGATTCATTGCAACATTACAGGGCACTTCCACTGCTTTCAGCGAGCTACGATTGTGACTTACTACCGCCTACTGAACAGGGAAGGGCATTAAGTGCTGGCTTTGCCTACAGTGCTACAAAAGGAGAATGCAGAAATAAAACTCAGGCCAACAAAATATAGTGCAGTACATTAAAACTACATTTCTTTGTAATAATTCTTTAAATGGGTGATAACTGGTGAAACAGTCCCTTTAATAAAAAGCAACAAGAGCTTCTAAGGTTTCAGGAGCATAACATTTATGAGGCTGGTACAAGACAAAAGCTTAAAGGGTCAGGTCAACAAAACACAGCTAACCAAGACCAGACTCGAGTAGCTCAAGACAGACATTTCCTTGTTGAACTAATTGCTTGTCAATCATTACCTATGTCTTTTTAAAATGCCTCCTGCTTCAGGATGGTTGCCCTGACATTTGACCTCTGACCCTCTCACCTCTGACCAGCTGCCGGCGCTCCAGTCTGACGGGCAGGGAATCTCCCGGTTACATGGGCTGGTAGATTCGGGCTTGGGCATGTGCTGACAGTCGGAGGCCTGCAGAGCTCGCTGCTCGTCCAGCCCCACGCTCTGGATACAGAGGACTGTCCTCTTCATGATTCCTTTCGCTCCACAGGAGGCCGAGCAGGCTTGCCACTCTCCAACCCACCACCTGTGAAAATAAAGACAAGTCTCAGAGCAATCAGCCAAGTCTCGAGGGCACTCCCTGGAAAACACTCGCTTCTTACTGTTTGCCAACCGTGGGCCAGGGTTCTCCTTGGACAGCACAGTGGTTATCAGTGCTGCCTCACAGTGCCAGGGGCCCGGGCTCAACTCCAGCTTCGGGTTACTGACTGTGTGGAGTTTGCACATTCTCTCCATGTCTGTGCAGGGTTTCCTCCGGGTGCTCTGGTTTCCTCCCACACTCCAAAGAGATGCAGGATAGGTAGATTAGCTAGGGTATATATGTGGGGTTACAGAGATAGGGTGGGGAAGAAGGCATGGGTAAAATACTCTGTCAGTGAATTGGTGCAGACCCAATGGGCCAAATGGTCTCTTCTGTACTGCAGGGATTCTAGGATTCTATCAGGCAATGGGTTTAGTTTAATATGGAAATTGGGAACCAATGATGTAAACTTCCAATTGCCATTTCAGGTAGGGGGCTTTCTGAGACATCTCTGTGCTCACTCCAAACATTACCATCAGAGACAAGCAATCACCTGAAGAATGTTGTGGATTTTTTTTTATGAAGGGTTAAATTGGACCATTCTTTCAAAGAGCTCGCACAGGAACAGTGGGATGAATGGCCTCCTTCTCTACTGTAAGATTCTATGAATGATTCTAAGGAAACTATTATAGTGTACACAGACAACAACAACTTGCATTTATACAGCACTTTTCATTTTGCAGAATATTCTGATGCTGTTATGAGACTGAATCAGATATTTGGCTAGGTGATGGAAGGTTTGGTCAAAGAGGTCGGTTTTAAGAAGCATCTTAGAGAAAGAGGTAGAGAGTTGGGGAGTTTTGAGGGACGGGTTTCCTGAGGTTTGGGTCCTGCCAGCTGAAGGCACGGTCTCTCATTGAGGGGCAAATAAACCCAAGTATGTGCAACAGATTAAAATCAGAGGAGGGTAAAGATCTTAGGAACATGGGAACAGGAGGAGGCCATTTTGCCCCTTGAGCCCGCTCTGCCATTCAATAAGATGATGGCTCATCTGTGGTCTAACTTCATGTACCTGCCCTAGGCCCATATTCTCTGATACCCCTGTTCAGTAATAATATGTCCATCTCAAATTTAAACGTGACAATTGAAACAGAATCCACCACTCTTTGAGGAAGAGAGTTTCAAATCTCCCCCACTCTTCGCAATGTAGAAGCATTTTCTAAAATCTCTTCTGAGTGGCTTGGCCTTAATGTTTAGATTATGATCCCTGGTTCTAGAACATTCAACCAGTTATCTTTTTCCACACTGTATTTCTCTGTAAATATTTTGTAGATTTCTATCAGATCACCTCTCACATTTCTGATTTTGAGAGTATAAAGGCCTAATTTGTCTAATCTCTTCTTGTAACTTGAAGGGTTGAAGAGTCGGAGGAAATTACAGAGACAGGGAGGGGAGCAGCCAGTGAGTGATTGAACAGAATGAGGATCAGGAGCTATTCTGCACCAACATGAATGTAGCAGACTACAGTTATGGATGAAGTCTTATGAGCAGTTTTTGAGGAACCCTTGTCCCCTGGAGATTGGGTACTGACCGAGCTGGGCACGGCTCTGGGTGGCAGCTTCTCTGCTGATCATCGGGTCGCGTTAGGAAGTCACAGTATTGCTCTTCCACGATTCCCACAATCTTCTCCAAACAATGCACAATCTGTCTCTGAACTCCTGAGAGCAACAGAACAAACATGAGGTCATTCCGGAGATGAGAACCCTTGAGGAAATGTGCCTGAGCAAGTTAGACATTGAGCATTTACAAACCTCTGCGCACGTGATCAAATCACTCGGAGGAATACCCGCAATTAGCCACCTGGAGTTTTGTTATCCGGACAACAGAACAATCGGTTGCCGGTAATGAGGAACTGTCCCCACCCTGCACTTCCCTCAAGGGAGTTACAGAAATGACCAGGTAATTGGTAGTGTTCCAATACTTAGTCTGACACTCTGAGATTTCAGCTTTAGATTGGCCTAATTTACAACATCGGGGGTTAGCACTGCTGCCTCACAGCTCCAGCAACCCAGGTTCGATTCCTGGCTTGGGTCACTGTCTTTGTGGAGTTTGAACATTCTCCCCATGTCTGCATGGGTTTCCTCTGGGTGCTCCGGGTACTGCCTGCAGTTCAAAGATGTGCTGGTTAGGTGGATTGGCCATGCTAAATTCCCCCTCAGTGTATACCAGAGTGTGGCGACTAGGGGATTTTCACAGTAACTTCATTGCAGTGTTACTGTAAGCCTCCTTGCGACTAATAAGTAAACTTTACTTTTAACATTCATTCTCACACTGGTGACCATAACAATATTCCAGGGAAGGGAGAGAGCTGTGAAACCATGTGGAAGGGCTTGCAAGCACAGCTGAAGGCTAGTGTGAAATGGGAAAGGGCCATCGGCAGCACAGAGTGGGCTGTTTCTCTCACCTCACAGGGGAGGAAGCATGGAGATGTGCTCAGGGCAGCACAAAATTCATTATTTCTGTGATAGTCTCCACATAAATACTGACTAAACATTATAAAACATTCTAAAACACCCTGCAAATGCAGTATCGTCATATTGAGTATTATGGTGCATTATAATTTAGATTGTGGGGGTGGGAGAGTCTGTGATTAATAATCCATTTGAAATGCAGTCCATAAAAACATTTGGGAAATGCCAAATTCCATTAACCAATTTAGTCTTTGATTTGATTTATTGTCAATCTTTAGATACAGTGAAAAGTATTGTTTCTTGTGTGCTATACAGGCAAAGCATACCGTTCATAGAGAAGGAAAGGAGAGACTGCAGAATGTAGTGTTACATTCATAGCTAAGCTGTAGAGAAAGATCAACTTAATGCAAGATAGATCCACTCAAAAGTCTGACGGCAGCAGGGAAGAAGCTGTTCTCAAGCCGGCTGGTACGTGATCTCAGAGTTTTGTACTTTTTCCTGAAAGAAGATGGTGGAAGAGAGAATGTCCAGGGTGCATGGGGTCCTTAATTAAGCTGGCTGCTTTTCCAAGGAAGCGGCGAGTGTAGATGGAGTCAATGGATGGTTTAAGTGATGGACTGGGTTTCATTCCTAGCCTATTGTAGTTGCTTGAGGTCCGAGACAGAGCAGGAGCCATACCAAGCTGTGATACAATCAGAAAGAATGCTTTCTATCGTGCATCTGCTTTCTATGGTGTAAGGTAGGTCCATTCAAAAGCCTGATGCAGCAGGGAAGAAGCTGTTCTTGAGTCGGTTGGTACACAACATCAGACTTTTGTATCTTTTTATTGATGGAAGAGAGAATGTCCAAGGTGCACAGGGTCCTTAATTATGCTGGCTGCTTTGCTGAGGCAGATGGAAGTGTAGACAGAGTCGGTGGATGAAAGGCCGGTTTGTGTGATGGATTGGGCTTCATTCATGAGTGGATAAACCCAATGACTTTTTTAGATAAAATCTTGAACAATGTGCCTCAATTACTCAATTCTGCTGGCACCCCAGATCATCAATGTCCCCGATACCTGGGGCTGGCTTTTTAGGGTGCTGGCATTTCCCACCTTTTCAACAATGAAATCAGTGGGGAGCTCACTCCTGCCCCGACTCCGAGATTGAGAAAGTTAATTCGTGGGAGGCAGGAGCTCCATCTCCAGCTGGGGAAAGGTCACACTTCTGAGCTGCTGATCAATGTGATTGGCCGGCAAGTCTCTGGTCCCCGCCATACCACTGAGAGCAGTGGCCACAGCTGGAAATGCACTCCAATGAACAGAGTGCTGGAGCCCAGGGTGGAGATCAGTTAGAGAGAGCCAAGGCATGGATAGCAGGTGGGTGGACCGGGCCAGAATGGCACCGACAGAATTTTACTAGCCCTTTTTGCTTGCAAATCCATCAGTGGGAGATTATAAAATTGTGTTGGGTGGCACAATGGTTAGCACTGCTGCCTCAAGTGCCAGGGACCCGGATCGATTCCAGCCTTGGGCATGCGGAGTCTGCATGTTCTTCTCATGTCTCCTCCAGGTTCTCCAATTTCCTCTCACAGTCTGAAAGACATGCTGGTTAGGTGCACTGGCCATGCTCCCTCCCAAACAGATGCCAGCCGGAGTGTGAAACTAAGGGATTTTCACAGTAACTTCATTGCAGTGTTAATATAAGCCTACTTGTGACACTAATGAATAAACTTTAAAAACTCAAACGTTAAACTTAAAAAAAACTGTTAGCAAATTCTACCCACTGATTCACCATCACCTTCTTCAGGAATGGGCATTAATATTGCCAGCTACTGCCTGGGAAAGAAGAAAGACTCTTGCCTCTGAGTCAAAAGGTTGTAGGCTCAAGTCCCATTCCAGATAGCTCCAGCGCAGTTCTGAGGGAGTGCTGCAGCATTGGAGGCACCATGTTTCAGATGAGATGTTAAACCTTGATCCTGCCACAGTGCTAATCCCAGCGAGACCCCCTCTGAGGCAATATCACTATTATACTAAGTGTAAATTAGATCTGATATTTCCTGGAGAGCATAGTGGGACAATGGTTAGCAATGCTGCCTCTCAGTGCCAGGATCCCAGATTCAATTCTGGCCTCAAATGTCTGTCTATGTGGAGGTTGCCCATTCTGCCTGCTTCAGCATGATGTTCCAGCAAGTGTTTGCACAATGCAAAGATGTGCAGATTGGGTTGATTGGCCATGCTAAATACCTCTAGGTGTCAGAGATTGGTAGGTTTAATATGTGGGGTTAAGGGAATAGGATCCAGGTGGGGCTGTTGTTGGTGTAGGTTTGATGGGCTGAATGGCCTACTTCTGCACTGGAGGGATTCTATTCTATGGTTTTCATATTACGCATCACTATCACGCAAACCAACTTCCCATCCATTGACTCTGTCTACACTTCCCACTGCCTCGGCAAAGCAGCCAGCATAATTAAAGGCTCCACGTACCCTGGACATTCTTTCTTCCACCTTCCTGCTTTTGACATCACAAAAGTCTATGGTCAGACTCAAGAACAGTATCTTCTCTGCTGCTGTCAGAGTCGAATGGACCTACCTTGCATTAAGTTGAGCTTACTCCACATCCTAGCTATGACATTAACACTACACTCTACATTCTCTCCACTCCTTCTCTAGGAACAGTATGCTTCATCTGTATAATGCACAAGAAACAATACTTTTCACTTCATGTTAATACACGTGACAATAATAAATCAAATCGAATCAAATCAAATATTACTGCAATGGTTATGTTTTGGGACATCTGGAGGTCATGAAAGGCACTTTATAAATACAAATCTTTGCACCGTTTTTTAAAATGACTTTAGCATACTATTTTGTGCAGTTTCTGTATTTACTGGCTAAGAAACCATATCTGGTTAGCTTCAATGAGCTGTTTACACCAACAGGAATATCCTCACTGCCACAACCTATTATGATTATACTAGAAAGCAGGCACATTGTGTTAGCCTCAGCGTGTCTATTACAGGAGACGGAGAGTCTATCTGGAATTTCAGAAACATAAGAGAAGGAAGCTCAAACAAACCATGACCATAAACCAGGGAGGCAACAAAGGATGCAACAGGGAGACAGAGCAGGGAAAACAAAGCCCGTTCAGTCAAATTGAAAGCTTCAATGAACAAATCCAGGTGGCCAGTCTCAATTCCTGCCTTCAGGCCAGAACACACTTCAGTCTATTGTGCAAATATTAACATTCCTGTAAAGCAACCATCAGGAATCACCTGAATCACCAACTAACGACCTGACTGGGGTCAGATTTGGGATTTACTGCCTGCTAGCATTTTATTCCATGCAAATCTGTCCAATTTGAATCTCTGTAATTTGCAGCAGGACTCCCAATTCTGGTCACTGGTGCACAAAGTTTTGATATGATTTGATTTATTGTAGTTTAATGTGTTAGTACACAGTGCTTCTTGCATGTTATACAGACAAAGCACATCATACATAGAGAAGGAAAGGAGAGAGTGCAGAATGTAATGTTACTGTCACAGCTAGGGTGTAGAGAAAAATCAACTTTCTGCAAGTTAAGTCCATTCAAAAGTCTGATGGCAGCAAGGAAAAAGTTGTGCTCCAGTGATCAGAATTGGGAAGAAGTTTTTCTTGAGTCATTTGGTACATGACCTCAGACTTTTGTATCTTTTTCTTGATGGAAGAAGGTGAAAGAGAGAATGTCCAGAATACGTGGGGTCCTTAATTATGCTGGCTGCTTTTCTGAGGCAGCGGGAAGTGTAAACAGAGTCAACGGATGGAAGGCTGGTTTGCGTGATAGTTTGGGCTACATTCACAACCCTTTAGTCAGTTGCAGTCTTGGACAGAGCAGAAGAGAGCAGAGGAGATGGCCATGCCCTAGTTTAGAGGAGACTGATATCTAATGCTAGCGACTGAGTAACAGAGAAACAGGCCAGAAATGTCAGCATTATTCAGTTGGATGACTGCTGGACACTACACACCAATCCATTGGAGGGAGTGCAGAATTAGATTTTCTCAGATGGAGTTCAGTTATGGTGGAGAAGCTGGGATTGTTCTTCTTAAAGAAGAGGAAGCAAAGATTTGAAAATGATGTTGAAATGATGAATGGTTTTATAGACTAAATAAGGAGAAAGTTTTCAGTTCCAGGAGGGTCAATAACTGGAGGACACAGATTTAAAATAATTGGCAAAAGTACCAGAGGGGGAGACAAAGAGAATTTATTTTCATAGTGTTACAGTCCCTCCAGTGCAGAAGAAAGCCATTCAGCCCATCCAGTCTGCACTGGCCACAATCCCACCCAGATGATTTTCTTGTAATCCCACGTATTTACCCAGCTAATCCTCCTATCACTAAGGGGTAATTTAGCATGGCCTATCAACCTAACCGGCACATCTTTGGACTGTGAAAGGAAACTGGTGCACCCAGCAGAAATCCACACAGACATGGGGAGAATGTGCAAACTCCAAGCAGTTACCCAAAGCTGGAATTTAACCTGAGTCCCTGGCACTGTGAGGTAGCAGTGCTAAACACTGTGCTACCGTGCTGTGTAATCTGGAAGGTGTTGCCTGACGGGGTGGTGGAAGCAGATTATACTGCGACTTTCAAAGAGACTTTGAGAAAAGTTGAAAAATTTGCTGGGATATGGAGAAAGATTCGGGTAGTGGGACTAACTGGACAACCCCCTTTCAGAACCGGTGCGCGCTCAATGGACCAAATGGCTTTCTTCTGTGCTGTAGGTTGTGTGACATAGCGTGCCCAGTTTATACAAGGATGATACCAGGGCAGTAGGGCTGTGGATCCACAGTTATAGACTGGAGTTCCAGTGAAGTTAGGCCCTGGGCTAGGATTGAAGGATTGGCAAAGTCACAGAAACAAAGACCAAATCTCCATGTGAATTGTACCAGCAGTGGGGAGTGGTGAGTGAGTTGAGCAGCAGTGCTCAGCCTGTTCTCCCAAAACCTGAACAGCGCCTGTGGGGTGGGTAAAATGCTGATAGCCTTTGAGCTCCATTCAGTTAAAAGGATCAGATCCAGAATTGCAATTACACCAATACAGTCACTCCATGTGTATAAACAATGGAAGGTTTGTGTGTGAGAATAAAAGAAATTCCGCTGCCTCAGATCAGAGCTTGTTAACAATCTCAATGATCCGCTTCTATCACATGATGTCATCCTTTGCAGACCCATCTTTTACTGTAAAGATCAAAGGTTGAAGTATACAAAGCCCAGGTATTGTCAGATGTGCATCGACTCACCCTCTCCGACCCAGGCAAACAGGAGCTCTGGGAGGTTGATAAATTCTCCCTGATTCTAATTTAAACTGGCAATCTGTAAATTGAAGAAATTCCATCGCTTGTGACCTCTGACTCATAAAACTTGCTCATGTCAGTGCCTGGGGCTGAAGAGTTTGAAGATTTGTTGAGGGATTTGAAAAAGGAATGTCAAAGCAAACCTCACTGATATCAGAAAATATTACAGTTTCTCTGTAACCTGGACAGCAGAAACAAAACCAAGAGAACCAGTCACAAGTTAATCAGAAATGAGGAAGGCCATTCTGCCCATCGGTTCATTCTTGCAGCGAGATCCCAGCATCTCACCAGAAGTTTATTCCACACATTGTACTCATCAGGACAAACACAAGAATGCCAAATTTCAAACAATCACAGGTTATATAACAGCAGAGGAGGATTGTGACTGGTTAGCTGAGATGTTTATTGCACTGTTTGTGAATTATTCGGGAGCCTATTGTTCCCTATTATTTTCTCCATGGCAATGCCTCGGCCAATCAGAGTTGACTTGCCAATCTAACAGAAATGTCTTCTCCTGTCGCATAACTTGTTGCTATTGTCTGAAATTTAATATTCTTGCTTTTTATTATTCTTTGATAGGATGTGGGCATTGCCAGCTGGGCCAGTATCTATATTGCCTATCACTAATTGCCCTTGAGAAGGTGGTGGTGAGTCATCTTCTTGAACCCAATCTTCAGCCAGAAGTCCAAGTGGATGATCTATCACTGTCTCCTCCAAAGGTCCCCAGCATCACAAATTCCAGTCTTCATAGAATCAAATAGCACATGAAAGCCCCTTTGGCCCATTGAGTCTGCACTGACACATTAGAAACACTTAAACACCCACATAATCCCATCTGCCAGCACTTGGCCCTTAGCCCTGAATATGATGATGTGCCAGGTGCACATCCAGATCCTTTTTAAAGAATGCGAGGCAACCCGTCTCCACCACCCTCCCAGCGTAGCGCATTCAGACCGTCTCCATCCTCTGCGTAGAGAAGTTTTTCCTCACATCCCCCCAGAATCTCCTGCTCCTCACCTTGAACCTTTATCTCCTCATGACTGACCCTTCAACTAAGGAGAACAGCTCATCCTTATCCACTCTTTACATGTTCCTCATAATCTCATACACCTCAATCAGGCCGCACTCCCCCCCACCCCTCAGTCTTCTCTACTCCAACAAAAACAACCCAAGCCTACCCAACCTCTCTTCATCACTTAAATGTTCCATCCCAGGCAGCATCCTGGTGAATCTCCTCTGCACCCCCCACAATGCAGTCACATCCTTCCTATAGTGTGGCACCAGAACTGCACACAGTACTCAATAAAGTTCAATACAACTCCTAATATGGCTCTCCTGCTTCTGTAATCTATACCTTGACTGATAATTCATTCACTCTACATGATATCAAGATACAGCTCAAGGCACTGGATACTGCAAAGGCTTTGGGTCCTGACAATATTCCAGTTATAGTACTGAAGATGTGCTCTGGAACTTGCTAGGTCCCTCGTCAAACTGCTTCAGTACAAATAGAACACTGGCATTTATTCGGCAATGTGGAAAATTGCCCAGGTACGTCCTGTACACAAAAAGCAGGACAAATCTAACCCTGCCCATTATCGCCACATCAGTCTATTCTCGATCATCAGTAAAGTGATGGGAGGGCACATCATCAATCGCACTTGCTTTGCATTAACCTGCTCACTGACACTCAGTTTGGGGTCCACCAGGGTCACTTAGCTCCAGACCTCATTACAGCCTTGGTTCAAACATGGATAAAACAGCTGAATTCCAGGGGTGAGATGAGAGTGACAACTCTTGATATCAAGGGAGCATTTGACCAGGGGTTGCATCAAGGAGCTCTAGTGAAACTGGAGTCAATGGGAATCGGGGGAAAATCTCTTCTGGTTCTGGAATATCTGGGAAAATCTCTTTGTGCCAGGAGTCATACCTGGCACAAAGGAAGGTGGTTGTGGTGATTGGAGTGTCAGTCATCTGAGCTCCTGGACATTTCCCCCTGAGTCCCTCAGGGTAATGTTCTAGGCTCAACAATCTTCAGCTGCTTCATCAATGACCTTTCTCATGCCTAAATGAAGCAAGAGCTGGAACATATCCAGGCTTGGAATGTCTCAAATACTTTGGAAAAGAACGGAATCTCTCCAGTACAGAAAGAGGCCATTTGGTCCATTGAGCTTGCAACGACAACAATCCCACCCAAACCCTACTAATCCTCCTGAGACTAAAGGTCAATTTAGCATGGCCAATCCACCTAACCCACTTATCTTTGGGCTGTGAGAGGAAACTGGAGGAAACCCATGCAGGCACGAGGAGGACTCCACACAGTCACCAGAGGCTGGAATTGAACCCGGATCCCTGGCGCTGTGAGGAAGCAATGCTAACCACTGTCCATGAATTGTGGTTACTGACGTAACATAGGAAACGCAGCAGCCAATTTGCACTCAGCAAGCTTCCACATCACTCATGAGAAAATGATCAGATAATCTGTTTTTTTTGTGATGTTGAGCAAGGGAAAAATATTGGCGATGATTCTGCTTCTTTTTAAATAGAGCCACAGATCCTTACCATCCATTTGAGAGGCAGATGGTTTATCATCTCAACTGAAAAGTGGCATAATTATCATCACAGTATTCACTGACTGTTCCAAAAATAATAAATAATATTTCAGAAGCAATAATATTTAAAAAGGCAATAAAACATTCCATAGTGCTTCACAGAAACATTATAGAACATAGAACATTACAGCGCAGAACAGGCCCTTCAGCCTTCGATGCTGCGCCGACCAATTATGAAAAAAAAAGCAATGACCCTCCAAACTAAACCATTCTCTTCTCTTCCATAAACTTATCAACTAACCTCTTAAACGCCACCAAACTTGGCACATCTACAACTGCCGCAGGCAGGGCATTCCACTCCCTAACCGCCCTCTGGGTAAAGAACCTACCTCTGATATCCGTCCTATAACTATCACCCTTTAATTTAAAGCTGTGTCCCCTCGTGCTAGCTTTCTCCATCCTAGGAAAAAGGCTATCACTGTCCACCCTATCTAAACCTCTAATCATCTCATATGTTTCGATAAGGTCTCCTCTCAGCCGCCTCCTTTCTAACGAAAACAACCTCAAATCCCTCAGCCTCTCCTCATAAGACATGCCCTCCATACCAGGCAATATCCTGGTAAACCTCCTCTGTACCCTCTCCAATGCCTCCACATCTTTCTTATAATGTGGGGACCAGAACTTCACACACTATCCAAGTGCGGCCGCACTAGAGTTTTGTACAGTTGCAACATGACGTTGCGGCTCCGAAATTCAATCCCCCTACCAACAAAAACTAAGACTCCGTATGCCTTCTTAACAACCTTATTGACTTGACTGCCTACTTTCAGGGATCTATGCACATATACACCAAGATCCCTCTGTTCTTCAACACTATTAAGAATCCTACCATTAGCCCTATACTCTACACATATATTATTCCTGCCAAAGTGCATTACCTCACACTTTTCCACATTAAACTCCATTTGCCACCTCTCGGCCCAGCTCTGCAACTTGTCCAAGGCTCTCTGCAAACTAGAACACCCCTCTTCACTATCTACCACTCCTCCGACTTTGGTGTCATCCGCAAATTTACTAATCCATCCCTCAATACCCTCATCCAGATCGTTTATAAAAATTACAAACAGCAGGGGCCCCAAAACAGATCCCTGAGGTACACCACTTGTAACCGAACTCCACGATGAATAATTTCCATGAACCACCCTCTGTCTTCTATCAGCTAGCCAATTCCTAATCCAATTAACTAAATCACCCTCAATCCCATACATCTGCATTTTCTGCAGAAGCCTTCCATGTGCCACCTTATCGAACGTCTTACTAAAGTCCATATATACCACATCAACTGCCTTACCCCCATCCACCTCTTTGGTCACTTTTTCAAAAAACTCAATAAGGTTAGTAAGGAACGACCTACCCTTCACAAAACCATGCTGACTATCCCCAATCAATTCATTTCTCTCTAAATAACTATAAATCCTATCCCTAATAATTCTCTCCAAAACTTTGCCCACAAAAACAAAAACAAAATATTCATCAAATAAGAGATATTAGGCCAGGTGACCAATAGCTTGGTTAAATAAGAAGGCAAACTATCCTCTCATCCATTGATTCTGTCTACAATTCCCACTGCCTCAGCAAACCAGCCAACATAATTATCCCACACAGCCCGGGTATTCTCTCTTCCACCTTCTTCAATTGGGAAAAAGGTACAAAAGTCTGAGGTCACGTACCAACTGACTCAAGAACAGCTTCTTCCCTGCTGCTGTCAGACTTTGAAATGGATCTATGCATTAAGTTGATCTTTCTCTTGCCCGATCTATGACACTACATTCTGCGTTCTCTCCTTTCCTTCTCTATGAACGGTATGTTTTATCTGTATAGTGTGCGAGAAACAATACTTCCACTGTATGTTAATACATATGACAATAATAAGTCAAATCAAATCAAACCAGTTGCAAGAAGAAAGTGAAGGAGAGAGGTGGAGGGAATTCCACCACTTGGGACAGCTCAAGACACAGACACCAATGGTGAAGTGATTAAAATCGGGAATGCTCAGGAATCCAGAATTCGAGGAACTCCAAGATCACAGAGTGTTGTAGAGCTGTGGGTTGTTACTGGGATTGGGATGGAACAGACCATGGTGAGATTCCAATACAAAGATGGGAAATCTAAAATTGATATGTTGCCAGACGGGGTCAGAAAGCACAAGTAGTGGGGGCAGCGAGTAATGGGTGAAGTGGATTTGTTTCTCGTTAGGTTACCAGCAGCAACGTTTTGAGTGAGGTCTGGTTCGTAGAGGTCATTGTTGGAAAGCTTGTACAGTGTCAATATGTGATTCAGTGGTGGGGTCTAAGCAGAGCAGTCAAATGTTCCTCTTTCCAAACAGTGCATACAGGGACAAATGTTCCTGAGGAAAGGGGAGTTCACTCAAAGGTTCATTCTTTCCAAAGTGGAGCATTCTCAGCTGAAGTTTAGGTTTGCCAAGATATTTCATCTTATAAACTCCAGAAGTCCTCCTCTTGACAAGTCCACTGAGGCTTTCTGCAAGTTTTCCAAGTTGACCACTTCTATCAGGTCACTCAACCTTTTGCCAACTCCCACTGTGCTTAGTCTGACACACACACACACACACACACACACGTACCCCCACCCACCCTCCCATCAGATGCACACAGAGGCATTGCCACAGATACACACCAACATACACATTGACGCACACAGACAGAGATGCACACAGAGACACATACACTGATCAGACACACGCGCAAGCATAGACACAGACACACATATCAGAGAGACACACACCAATACACATATGGACACAGACATAAACACAGACATAGACACACACACACACAGACATAAGACAGACAGATAAACACTCACACGGATGTAGACATTCATACAGATACTCACGCAGATGCTCACACAGACACAGACTTTCCACGGGCCAGAAGCTCAGACTCTTCTGGGTTGCTATGATACCTTTGCAGCCATTTCTCTAGAGCCATGGGCTTCCAGCTCCAGCAGCTGGGTTTCAATCCAGGCGGAGGCTGTGGGGATCAGAACTTTCTCTTCCAACTCAGATGTTCTGCTTGGCTGATTTTCAAAAAGCCTGTGGCAGAGACTATGCTTTGGTTTGCAGCACCAGAAGCAGCAGCTTGTGGTTTTATTGAACCTCAGGGAAGTGCAATGGGAAAGAACGGTCGATATCTAAGAGGTTATCAGGTATTACAGGGAGGCTGAAGGCATGATAGAAAAAAGTAAAATTTATTTATTATTGTCACAAGTAGGCTTACATTCACACTAATGAAGTTACTATGAATATTCTCTAGTTGTTGCACTGCAGCATCTGTTCAGGTACACTGAGGGAGAATTTAGCATGGCCAATTCACCTAACCAGCACATCTTTGGACTGTGGGAGGAAATTGGAGCACCCAGAAGAAACTAATGCAGACATGGGGAGAATGTGCAAACTCCACACAGACGGTGACGCAAGCCAGGAATCGAACTCGGTCCCTGGTGCTGTATGGCAGCAGTGTTAAGCACTGCCACTGTGCACTTTTCTGAAGCAAAGTACAAAAAGTAAAGAGAGTAACATAAATAGGTTATTTTGGAGACAGAATTCAGAAGGAATTGGTAGCAATCAAAAGAATCATTACTGATGGTTGAGTGGAAAGGGTAGAGAATGAGCAATTAGAAAGAGAAGAACTGACATTGATATAGCAACTTTTACATCCTCCTCAACTCCAAAAGCAAATTAATCCAATTAAATAAGCTTTGACGAGTACTCATTCTTACAATACAGGAACTACAAGAACCAATTTGTGCACAACAAGTTCCCATAAACTATAACACAATGAACAGTTATTTGTTAGTATGAATCAAATGTTGCTGAAGACATTTTGTCAAAGCTTTTCATCTTGCATTCATCAGGACAGTCACAAGAATACCAATGTCAGAGGAAACAACAGTTTTCTACTGTATGAGAAGAGGGTGCTGGATTCTGGATGGTTGAGGTGTAATCATGGAAAATGCCCCAGTTGATGGTACCTGACAGTTAACTGCCAAACATTGCATGACATTTAAACCAGGCAGCTTGAGTCTGACTGTTCAAGGCATTGTGATGTGCAATGAATCAACAAATAGTTACCACTTGTTTTGTTTAGTTGAAACAGGCGCAATGTGAGCCTACGTTCTTTCTGTTTGCAACGAACATGGTCCCCTGTATTAATATATATAATTTCCAGGACACAAATACACCACACTGTGAGCCTAACTGACAACCTTAAATTGGTTACCAGCATAATTTTTGTTTAGAACTTAACTTCTTCCAGTCTTGCCTCTGGCCTTAAACATTAACACTGTTTCTCTCCCCCACGGCATTTTCTGTTTTTATTTCAGATTCCAGCATCTGCAGTGATTTGCTCTTGTTAATTGTGGACAGACTGATCAATGGAGAGTCCTCTGGAGATTCTATAACACGTGCTTCTACTTTTCAGTGGGTTTCAAAGACCCCTATTAAACCTCGAGGTTCATCCATGCAGCTGATTCGATCACAATCTTATTTTAAGGTTGTGATGTTGATACCTAGGCATTTATGTCACGCCTGTAAAATGGTAAAACATTCGGAGGCACTTTACAGGAGCATTATCAAATACAGTTCAATGCTGAGTGACATGAGGATAGGACAGAAATGATCAAACTACGTCAAAGGGGTAGGTATTATGGAGCGTTTTAAAGGAAGAGAGTGAGAGAGAGATAGAGACACAGAAAGGTGCAGAGAGGAAATTCCAGAACATAGGGCCCAGGCAGTTAAAACTTGGCAGTGAGTAAAACTAGAGAGTGAGGAAGAGGCCAGGACTGGGAGGAGTTATAGGGCGAGTGAAAGGTTTAGGAAGAGGGCAGTAAAGACACAGAAATGCAAAGTGATGTATTAAAAGTGATTAGTTTCATTTAATCATCTTGAATTGGGCTTTCTTCAGAAAATCAATTCAGGGTCAACAGCTAGGAAAAGTTGTTAAGTTTTTCTTGAATCGATACTGCGCTGATAATGACTTTAATCCTGGCTGAGCTCATTGCGGAGGTGGTAAATAAATCTCTACCCTCAGGAACCACTCAACAAGAGATTGACAGGGAAGGCACAGCTATGCTGGGATATAAATCTTCCTGAGAACGTCACTAGTGCATCAAACAATTACAGTTCAATCAATAATGATTCTTACAGCTTCTGTCTCAAACTCAGATGAAATGTTCTGACTGCATCTCTGTCAGGTAATTCTGTTTTCTGCTACCAATGAACTATCTGGCTTTTCCGGGTGCCGTTACCAATCTTGGTGCCCAGTAGGTAAACCTGCCTGCCCTGCGGTTAAAAGAAAATCCCACGGCATTCTCCCAGTGCGCTATCCAACATCACCCCATCAGACACCACCGTCTGGTCATTCATCTCACTGTGCTTAATAGCACTAATTATCGGCACCATTCTTACAATTCAATACCGAGGGGGAGGGGGGGGGTGCTTTACTTCAAGAAAATACTTCACAGGTTAAGAAACACTTTGAGGAAATCCTGAGACACTATAAATGTGAGTATCTCTGCTCTTTAAATGCAAATTTTGACCAGTTTATCTTAAAGCCTGGACGAAGTAAAAAATCACAAGAAGGCTTACATTCACACTGCAATGAAGTTACTGTGAAAACCCCTTAGTTGCCATATTCCAGTGCCTATTTAGGTACACTGCGGGAGTATTTAGCACGGCCAATTCACCTAACCTACATATCTTTGAACTGAGAGAGGAAACTGGATCACCCAGAGGAAACTCGTTCTGATACAGGGAGAACGTGCAAACTCCACACAGACAGTGACCCAAGCCGGGAATCGAACCTGGATCCCTAGAGCTGTGCGAATAGCAGTGCTAACCACTGTGCTACCGTGCCGCCCCTATTAACTGTGCAGAGGAACTTTGTATGGCCACTTTATCATTCAGCCAAGGAATATCAGCGCTGTAACTCCCAGGTTTCTACATTCCTGTTCAAAGGATGCAGGAAGGAATGATGACACTCCAAATCTCACCTACTGGGTGTTTGAAATTAGCAGATGGTGTTGGAATAGAAGGAGAAGGGAATCAGCTGAGTGTGTCACCGGCATTACAGCACCACAACAGAGTGGGAATGAAGGTAAGATTTTAACAGCATTCAGCGAAGGTCTGTCACTGAGATTGCACCATTTTGCTCGATGCTACTCCAGTGTGTCAGCACTTCCAGCTGAACTCAAAAAACCTAAACCCCTAGGATTTATGCAGGGCAAATCCTCACGTGTTTACCCAGCTTTCCCTTAAATCTATCTGCTTGACTCAACCACTCCCTGTGGTAGCGAGCTCCGCATTCTCACTACTCTCTGGGTTCAGAAGTTGAGAACATTTTCTTTGTTGATTACCATGGGGCTGGTCTCTTCACAGCCAGAATCTTCACCGTGTCAACTGAGTCTGGAGTCAGTTAATCACAGTCCTGCTTCCTGTTCTCACAGCCTGCGCTATCGTTTCCTGCCTCTTCCAACCAGACAATTGCAAAGTTATGCTCGTGGGATAGAAACAAGTTCTTTTTTTTCTCTCAAGTTTTCGCACACAGTGGTGGGCAAAGAGGCTGGAGGAAGCTCCACAGTGGGTAAGGGAGTTCTGAGAATTCTGTCCTTGAAAGGGGTCAGGAAGAGATGGGGGTGAGAAGGGACCACATTGAATTGCCTTTTCATTCTTGACCTCCTTCGTAACAGGGATAGGGCTGCCTTGGTCACAATCTCACAGTGTGAGGAACTGTTCAGAGATCGTTTCCTTCATTACACTTTTACCAGTCTCTTCACAGGAGAATTAAGAAAAATATATTGAATTTAGTTTATCTGGGGGTAGAGTGGGGAGAACAAAGACCGTTACAGCAGAGGAACAGGCCCTTCAGCCCTCCAAACCTGCACCAGCCATGCTGCCCAATTGAACTAAAAGCCTCTACCCTTCTGGGGACCATATACCCCTATTCCCATCCTATTCATGTATTTGTCAAGACGCCCCTTAAAAATCACTACGTATCTACTCCCACTACCTCCCCCAGCGACGAGTTCCAGACACCCACTATTCTGTGTAAAACATCTACCTCATACATCTCCCTTAAACCTTACCCCTTGTATCATAAACCTGTGCCCCATAGTAATTGACTCTTCCACCCTGGGAAAAATCTTCTGATATCCTCTCTGTTCATGCCCCTCATAATCTTCTAGACTCCTATCAGGTCTCCCTTCAATGTCCATTGATCCAGTGAGAACAAACCGAATTTTCCAACCTCTCCTCATAGCTTATGCCCTCCATACCAGGCAACATCCTGGTAAATCTTTTCTGTACCCTCTCCAAAGACTCCAATTCTTCCGGTAGTGTGGAGGCCAGAATTGAATACTATATTTCAAATGCAGCCCAACTAAGGTTCGATAAAGCTGCAACATGACTTGTCAATTTTTAAACTCAATGCCCCGGCCGATGAAGGCAAGCATGCCGTATGCCTTCTTGACTACGTTTTCCACCTGCATTGCCATTTTCAGTGACCTGTGTACCTGTACACCTAGATCCCTTTGCCTATCAATACTCTTTAAGGTTCTGCCATTTACTGTATATTTCCTATCTGTATTAGGCCTTTCAAAATGCATTACCTCATTGTCCGGTTGAAATTAGTGAATACGTTTTGCTCATTGGAGTGTTGGGATTGGAACAACATATTTTCGGAAATAGTGCCAGTTTCCATCTGGTGTGAAACTACCCCAATCTTTTTAAAATAAATTATTCAAGGGAAGTTGGTTCCATTGGCAACGCTGCCATTTGTTTCCCACCTCTAATTTCCTATAAATGGCTTGCTTGGATATTTCAGAGGGGCAGTTAAAAACCAACCACATTGCTGTGGCTCTAGAATCACATGTAGGCCAGACCAGGTCAGAATGGCAGATTTCCCTCCCTAAAGGACATTAATGAATCACATGGGCTTTTTATAACAATGGTTTCATGATCATTGGGTGGAAGCTGGAGAAGTGGAGCATCATGAAATTATCTATGAGCTTGCAGTGTAGCGAAGTGCTTCCACTCTAAACACATTAAAGATGCAATCCCCTTCGGACAAGCCCTCCATACACACAGGATCTGCTCAGATGAGGAAGATTGCAATAGACAGACACTTATAGATGCTGAAGAATATGGCACTTGACTCATCGATCAATGTTCTGACGCGCCACAGCGAAAAACTACACTGACCTCCTCAGAAGACAAACACGGGATACGGCGGACAGAGTACCCTTTCTCATCTGGTACCTCCCTGGAGCGGAGAATCTACAACATCTCTGGAGCCTTCAACATGTCGTCGATGAAGATGAACATCTCACCAATGCCATCCCCTCGTCCCCACTTCTTGCCTTCAAACAACTGCACAACCTCAAACAGACCATTGTCCGCAGCAAACTACCCAGCCTTCAGGAGAACAGTGACGACACCACACATCCCTGCCACAGCAACCTCTGCAAGATGTGCTGGATCATTGACATGGATACCATCATCTCATGTGAGAACACTATTCACCAGGTACACGATGCATACTCTTGTGTCTCGGACATTGTTGTCTATCTGATACACTGCAGGACAGGATGTCCTGAGACATGGTACACTGGGGAGATCATGCAGATGCTACAACAATGGACGAATGAACACCACTTGACAATCACCAATCGAGAAACACTTCAGCGGTCATGGGCATTCAGCCTCTGATCTTCGGGTAAGCGTTCTCCAAGGCGGCCTTCAGTACACATGACGACACACACTCGCTGAGCAAAAACTGATATCCAAGTTCTGCACATATGAGATGGCCTCAACCGGGATCTTGGACTCATGTCACACTACCTGTAACCCCTACGACTTGCCTGGACTTGCAAAATCTCACTAACTGTCCTGTCTGGAGACAATACACATCTCTTTAACCTGTGCTTGGCCCTCTCTCCATTCACATTGTCTGTACCTTTAAGACTTGATTACCTGTAAAGACTCACATTCCAACCATTATCTTGTAAATTGAGCTTGTGTCTGTATGTGCCCTGTTTGTGAATGTAACTCCTCACTCACCTGAAAAAGGAGCTTGAGGCTCTGAAAGCTTGTGCTACCAAATAAACCGGTTGGACTTTAACCTGGTGTTGTGAGACTTCTTACACTCCTTCTGCTTTGCAGGATTTTATGATTCTCTCCACCTCCCTACTAATACTCCTTAAAACATCTCTCTTTGGTCACATATCTCCTTACATGACACATGTACATTTTGTTTGATGACATTTCTGTAAAATGCCTAAAGATGTTACAGATGTTACGCTACAGGAACACAAGTTATTGTTGTTGAATACATTGGAAAATTAACCTGTTTCATTTTAACCCCTCCCTGACTGGTCAAGGAGTTAGCATTCTCCCAGTAGACTGGACTGGTGCTATAATCACCGTGTTAGGACAGCTGAGTTACATATGAATGGAGGAATCATTCCCTGAGATAGAATTTCTGCACGACGTGTCCCTGGAGAGTGAAACGGTTTCATTATTGGCCTAAGCCCATTCTGTTTTTGCATTCTCTTAAGCAGAAGGTATTTCCTTACACGACTTGCCAATCTTGATGAGAAAAGGTGATAGATGCCACAGAGCTGACCACCCACGACAGAAAGAAATGAGCCTTTATACCAACAACCTCAGCGCAACCTGAGCTTCTTGGTGTTTTTCAAAATAAAGCTCCAATGCAGATGGCATTAAGCTTGAAATCTCAGGTCTGAGGATCAGAAAACCAAACCAACAGCCTGAGTGACTGAATACAAGTGGGATCCAGTAACACATTTGACCAGTGTTGAAACAACAATAACACTGAGTTTGGTATGCAAACATTCTGATCATTTCCCCTTCCCACCCGGGTGCTTGTTCTGTTGGTGCAACAAATTGTTTTTATAAATTTTAATCCTGATTTTCGAACTTATTTTTATATTTTTGAGTTTTTAAAACAAGGTTGAAACAGGAACGTGTGGCTCAATCTCGTGAGCAGCAAATTCTGTTCCACTTCAGTCAACACTTTAAACAATCTTTAGGATGCCACTGTGGCACAGTGGTTAGCATTGCTGTTCTCACAGTGCCAGGGACTCAGGTTCAATTCCAGCCTCGGGTTACTGTCTGTGCGGAGTTTGCATGTTTTCTCTGTGTCTGTGTGGGTTTCCTCCAGGTGCTTTGATTTCCTCCCAAAGTCCAAAGATATGCAGGCTGGGTTGACTGGCCATGCTAAATTGCCCCTTAGTGTCAGAGGAATTAGCAGGGTAATAGGGAAGGGATCTGGGTGGGATTGTGCAAACTCAATGGGCCAAATGGTCTCCTGCACTGTAGGCATTCTATAAAGTAAAGATTGAAGTAAAATTGATAATCCTGGGGTCAGGGAAAGTAATGGGGAATAACTGGAAACTTGGTGGGGGTGGGGTTCTCCCATCCACTGCATTACTTTTGCAGTGCAGCAGGCCGGGAGACTTGAGTTGAGTTTCTCGGCTCCCCGCTGAGTGGCATTGCCTCCTTACATATCCAACAACTGGATTTCCGGTGCCTTCAGCTTCTGGCTGGAAATTGGCGCGGAGCTGCATAATATATGCAAATTCTAATTTGCATACATTTTAAATAGCATTAGTGGGCCAGAAACTGAAATCACCAGGCCCAATAGCATTCCCCACACCACTGCGCCAGGAGTGGTTCACTCTAGTGGGGTTTAGTATAGCTCTCCACTTACTGGGAGCTGGAGGCCCAACCCTGCTGGAGCGAAGCAGCGGGGCAACTGAGGCTGCAGAGGGTCGGGCAGGACTGGTAAATGTCTTCTGGGCATTGCGACCTTGGCAGTGCCAGCCTGAACCCCCTGGCAATGTCCAAGGAACAAAGTGCCAATGCCCAGGGGACACATTGGGAGGTGCTCTGGGGGTGGGGGGAGTTTCACTGCCACTCTGCATTTGGGCTGAGTGGCAGAGGGAGAGAAGCCAGGGATCGGAGCTGGCCATTGGGGCGGAGGCAGAGGGGGCGGTCGGACTTCAAGGCAGGTTGGGTCGAGGCATATTCAGGGGAGTGAGCCAGCGATTGGGCTGTGGAGGGCAATGTGGGGATCTCAGCGCTGGCCTGTGATTACGCTGGTCAGCAGTTGGGAGGCCGGCAGACAGGGGCCACTGCGCATGTGGTGATCTCCACTTTGACAGATCAGTGCACGCACAGTGGCCTGCTCAGCATTATGTTGCTGGCCTCTCCAGCGGGAATAGGCCCCGTCCACTGGTTTTCAGCAGGATTTACACTCTGAGGTGCACAAAACGTGGAAGATTCATTTTGAAACTCCCATTGAGAAAACCAGCATGATTTACCAATTGTGGAAAATCCCTTTATTTACAATTCCAACAGCACTGCAGAGTGCTCGCAGTTAGCAGTTTACTTTCAGCAGTGCCAGAGGAACTGATATTCCCAGTGAAATACAAGAAATAGATTCCCTAATTGGGCCATCAAGTGACTCCTTAATCAGGGAATTCATATTCCAATAGGCCAACCGCAATGGTCTGATTGAAGTCATTACAAATCCCGTAGCAAACAGTTTTGAATAGTGTTCACACACTTGCTAGCATGGTTTAGGTCAAATTGTGCACATCTGGCTGTTCATTATAGACCAATTATCACTGGATATGACGCAAAGATGTATTGTTTGTTGTTGCTGTATTGTCCCTTATGTTGTATACGTGAAGGATGGATAAAAATCAAGGTTTCCATCCAGCCGGTTCCTTCCATTTGTTTCATCTTGGTCCCTATTCATGTGGAGTTTATATAAAGTTCTCGCTTTCCTCACAAAAACTCCACAACACCTGTCTAACTTTATGTCTGGCTGCCTTCCTTGGAGACATATGAAAGCTTAACACACAAAATCACAGAAGGCATTTTCCTCTGATTTTCCTGCATGTGTCTCAGTGCAGGACACTGCGGCATTAACTCCAATTAGTGAAGGCCAGGGTTCACACAACATGGAGCACAAACTGCAGCCCAAGACCCCTCTGCCAATGACGAACGAAGGGAATATGAGCATCTTTTCAGTAACAAATAAGCCACCAATGAAATTTCAGCATTCTGAATATATGGGCAACCCTACAGGAGACTTGGTGGATATTTTCCAAAAATCTTGCGTCTTCCACAGAGGATCTTGGGTTCAAGCAGTATACACTCTGAGCTGATACCCCTGGTGCTGTACTGAGGGAGCTCTGTCATATGTGCTGTTTTTTTGGATGAGTCGCTAAGCCCTCTGTCAGAGCCAGTTCAGTCTTGACCAATGTTTATCCCTCATTCCATCTTCGTTGAGAAAGAAAGATCTGGTCATGAACACTGCTTGTGGGATCTTGCTGTGCACACACTGGCTGCCATGTTTCCTACTTCACAACAAGTGACTACACTTCAAGAAGTACTTGGCTGTGAAGCAGCATGGCACATCCTGAGGTGCTACAGAAATTCAAATCTTTTTTGTTTCCCCACCCCCCCCCTCTAAATTGAGAAGTCTGACAGTTAGTACTCGTTTATTCAATGGGAAGTATAACGGAGAATATACTCATCTACATCAATGGGGATGAAGTAGAAATGGTCGAGAGTTTTAGGTTTTTAGATGTCCAGATCACCAACAACCTGTCCTGGTCCTCCCACGCCAACACTATAGTTAAAAAAGCCCACCACTTTTTCAGAAGACTAAGGAAATTTGCCATGTCAGCCAAGACTCTCACCAACTTTTACAGATGCACCATAGAAAGCATTCTTCCTGGTTGTATTGCAGCTTGGTATGCTCCTGCTCTGCCCAAGACTGCAAGAAACTATAAAGGATCGTGAATGGAGCCCAGTCCATCATGCAAACGAGCTTCCCATTCACTGGCTCTGTCTACACTTGCTGCTGTCTCGGCAAAGCAGTCAGTATAATTAAGGACCCTTCGCATCCCGGACATTCTCTCTTCCACCTTCTTCCATCAGGAGAAAGGTACAAAAGTCTGAGGTCACGGGCCGACCGACTCAAGAACAATTTCTTCCCTGCAGCTTTCGGACGCTTGAATGGACCTACCTTGAGAAGAGTTGATCTTTCTCTACACCCTAGCTATGACTGTTACACTACATTCTGCACTCTTTTGTTTTCTTCTCTGTGAACAGTAAGCTTTGTATAGCGTGCAAGAAACAATACTTTTCACCGTAAGTTAATACATATGACAATAATAAATCAAATCAAGAAGAAGTGTTGATCTCCTTACCGCCCCCGCAGGTTGCCGTGCACTCTGTCCACAAGCCGTAATGCCAGAAAAACTCCGGTGGTTGAATTTCATTCTCGTGGTCCAGATCTCGGCGAATGGTGTATTCAAACCGCACCCCAGGGTTCACCTCCTGAAACAGTAGCTGGTAAAAAAAAATTAACAGAAAATTGGAGAAAATTTCCCACCAGAGGACTTTTTTTTTTAAAAATTGATGAACCGTTGGGGAAAGGGAAATACTTGTGCTTGTGAATGTCAATGTTGTCTTCAATAATACCTCGATATGAATTTACGGACGCCTCTTTCAAAACAATGAGTATTGATCTATCAAATATATCATTTGATCAGGACCAATGCTGGGTGAAGGGGTTTGTGTGACCCAGTGGATTGCTTCTCCTGTCTCTGAGGCAGGAGGTGATGAATTCAAGTCCTGTTCCAGAAGCACAAACACAGAACTCCTGCCTGTTACTGAGGGAGTGCTGCAAGGATGACACGGTGACACAGTGTTTAGCACTGCTGCCTCACAGTGCCAGGGACCTGGGTTCGATTCCTGGCTTGGGTCACTGTGTGTGCAGAGTTTGCATGTTCTCCCTCATGCTTGCCTGGATTTCCTCCCACAGTCCAAAGGCATGCAGTTAGATGGATTGGCCATGCTAAATTTCCCCTTAGTGTCAGGGCGACTACCTAGGGTAAAATGCATGGGGTTATAGAGATAGGGTCTGGGTGGGATTGTGATCAGTGCAAACTCGATGGGCTGAACGGCCTCCTACACTGTTGGATTCAATGACTCTATATTTGGAGGCTTCAGAAAATCAATAAGACATTAAATCAAATGGTTGTAAAGGATCCCATGGCAGGATTTTGGACAGTAGAGGAGATTCCCCTGTGTCCCTCACTCGACATTACCAAAGCAGATGATCTGGTCTGTATGATCATTTTTGGGAGTTGTATTAAAGGGGCTCCAGTAACGATAAGCTGGTGCTGCTGCCGGATGTGGATCTGCAGATTTAATTCCTTATTCAATCTGTGCTGATTTGGAACTTGTGGTTGATTCAAAAGTTCCCTGCAAAGTTTTCAGCAAAGAGACCAGGAGAGCACTTCCTGGCTTGTGCTTAGATAAATGATTTCACCTGGGGGTGGGGGGGCAGATATTTCCTTTCCTGTCCTTTGACTAACTGGGATAAACAATAAGCGCTTTCTCTCTCCGGACTGATATCCTGTGACTCACTCCCATGCGTTGACATTTCCTTCTGAACAGGATTCGGTTAATAGTGATGCTTTATGCAGTTGATTAGCCTCTCTGTCTGTGGGGGTGGGGAATAGTCACTAATGAAAAGTGGTCCCTTGGGTTTTGGAAGCTGCTAATGTTTGTGAAATTCAGAGTCTGCATGGATCAGAGAGATAAAGTGAGAGAGAGAGAGAGAGATTGAGAGACAGAGAAGGTGAAAGAGAGAGACAGTGAAAGAGAGAGAGAGTGCGAGAGAGAGAGAGTGCAAGAAAGAGAGAGAGATGCGAGAGAGAGTACATAAAAGAAAGAGAGTGTGCAGGGGAGAGAGAGAGAGAGAGTGAATGTGCGGGAGAGACAGAGAATGTGGAAGAGAGAGAAAAAGACTGGAAGAGAGAGTGAGCCTTCGAGAGAGAGCAAGCATGGGAGAGTGAGCGAGCGTAGGAGAGAGACTGAACATGGGAGACAGACTGAACATGGGGGAGACAGAGTGAGCGTGGGAGGGAGAGAATGAATGTGAGAGGGAGAGGAAGCAAGGGAGAGAGAGTGGGAAGAGAAAACAGAAAGTTGAACTCAGAAGCCTTTAATACTTTCAAACATCACATTGGAAAGAGAAAAAGTGTGCAGGGGAGAGAGAAAGAGTGGGAGAGAGAGAGAATGTGTAGGAGAGAGAGAGAGAAAGAGAGAGTATGAGATAGAGAGAGAAAGAATGAGCATGAGGAGAGAGAGAAAAAAAGAATAGGAGAGAGTGAGCGTGGGAAAGAGAGAGTGAGTGTGGGGAGTGAGTGAGCATGGGAGCAGGAGTGAGCGTGGGAGAAAGAAAATGGGGGAGACAGAGAGAACGTAGGAGAGGGAGAGAACATGGGAGAGGGAAAACGTGGGAGAACGCAGCATCACAATGAATTGGCCGCATCAATGTGTGATAACACTCGGCAATGTCTGAAGTACACATGCTGGTTCTCTGTCTCAGCACAAGGAGCCATGTGGTACTGATTACATCTCAGTACTGTCTTCTTTATAATGTGACAGAAAACGCATCTATACACCAGACACAACATAAGGAATAGGAGGAGGAATAAGTTACGTGACTCCTCAACCCAACTCCAACATTCAATAAGGCCACGGATGATCTTTTACCTCAGTTCCCCTTCCATTCCCTATCTTCATATCCGTTAGCGTCAAAAAAGACCCAAATCACTTTAGAGAATCCTAATCGATACACTCGTCCAAAAAAATACATAGTCCGTCATCTGCTCATCAACATTATCTGCCCTTTGCACCTTACACTTCATCTGTTATTAGGTTGCACAGGCAAAGTTTATATTCTCTCCAGTGTTGAAGATTAAGGGGTTTTTTAAGATGATTAAAAGAGTTGATGGAGTAGAGAAAGAGAAAGAGCTGCTGCTGATAGCAGATATCCAGAATGAGGTAGAAAAACTTTAAAATTAGAACCGGACTTCTCACAGGAGGTCAGGAAGCACTTCCTCACTCAACAGATAAATGAAAATCTCAAATTCTCTTCCCCAAAAGCTGCTCGGGGGAGTGGGCGTCAATTGAAAAGATCAAAAGACAGATTGATTGAATTTTATTAGGCATCAGGAATAAGGCACGTGGAGTCATGATCTAATTGTGATGTGAAGATGCCGGCGTTGGATTGAGATGGGCACAGTAAGAAATCTCACAACGCCAGGTTAAAGTCCAACAAGCTTTTCAGGACCACGAGCTTTTGGAGCCCTGCCCCACTTACCTGATGAAGGAGCAGCACTCCGAAAGCTCATGCTACCACATAAACCATGACCTGGTGTTGTGAGACTTCTTACATGAGCTTATTGAATATTGCAATAGACTCAAAGGGCTGAAGGGCCTCCCTCTGGTCCTATGTCCCTTCAACAGTAGATCACATAAGTTTAAAATTTATTTATTAGTGTCACAAATAGGCTTACATTAACACTGCAATGAAATTCTTGTGAAAACATCCTAGTCGCCACACTCCGGCGGCACCTGTTCAGGTACATTGAGGGAGAATTTAGCATCTAACCAGCACATCTTTTGGACCGTGGGACAAAACCACAGCACTGGAGGAAACCCACAGAGATAAGGGGAGAATGTGCAGACTCCACATAGACAACGACCCAAGCCGGGAATCGAACCCAGACCTTTGGTGCTGTGAGGCAGCAGTGCTAACCACTGTGCATCTTGGAAGAAAAAATTATTGCAACCTTCTAATTAGTGCATTGTGGTGTTCAAAGGAACAATATGCATGTATAATGTTTTTAAAAATGATTATGTGTTAACTGTTGCCATTATAAATAGCTGTTCCCATATTTAGATGGTGATTGTCTATATGAATATGTTAGTGCAATGATAACTCTCATCAGGCCTGGTGCTGCTGTGACACCAGTGGCAGCACAGTGTGATTGGCAGCTTCCATTATTAATAAACATAGGGAATTCTAATCGAAAAATGAAAAATGTATGATTTTAAAATGAGGGCTGAATTACAAACAGAGGAATTGTCCCCCGGCTTCTAGCAATACTTCACCTGAAAATGACATTTGGTCTTAACTTACATTGTGGAGTGTCAAGGAAATCTGAGTGTTAATTTTTAAAAATCGATCATGCACTCCTTTACCAGGCTGACAGACTCAATCACGCCTACAGCCACACACTTCATCTACAAGTGGAACTTCATGAGTTTCAGGGAGTGCAGATCCTTCTATCCTGAGCAAGGCTCAGAATATCAGCTTTTCCTTGATTCTCCATGAGCAATGCCTCAGGAAATCCACTGTGAGGTTGCTCAAGTATTGGAAGCAGCCCAGTTATTGCGATATCGACTGCAACATCAGCCGTTCTTAATCAAAGCCCATTTTAATTGTTTTAACACTGAGATAAAGGCAAAATGCTGCGAATGCTGGAATCTGAAACAAAAACAGAAAATGCTGGAGAAACTCAGCAGGTCTGACAACATCTGTGGAGAAAGCATGGAGCGACGTTTCGAGTTTGTTTATTTATTGGTGTCATAAATAGGCTTACATTAACACTGCAATGAAGTTTCTGTGACAATTCCCTTCCGTTACACTCCAGCACCTAGGGAGAATTTAGCATGGCCAATGTACCCAACTAGTCTGTTTATTTATTAGTGTCACAAGTAGGCTTACATTAACACTGCAATGTAGTTACTGCGGAAATTGCCTAATTGCCATGTTCTGGCACCTGTTTGGGTAAACCGAGAGAGAATTTAGCATGGCCAATGCACCTAACCAGCATGTCTTTCTGACTGTGGGAGGAAACCGAAGCAGATATGGTGAGAATGTGCAGACTTTGCACAGACAATGATTCAAGCTGGGAATCGAACCTGCAGGCACTCTGAGCCTGCAGTGCTAACTACTGTGCCACAGATGCTGTCAGACTTGCTGTATTCCTTCCAGCAATTTCTGTTTTTGTTTAATAATTTAATTCTGTTTGGCTGATTGCCACCTACTGATCGCTGCCAGCCGCACATATGTTTTCTTACACCAGGCGAGAACAGGGTCAGGTTTTGCTGTGATAGCCCACAGTCAACCAGCACATGGTATATGCTCACACACAAAGTATGGACACTTGGTGGATTGCTGAAGACTGCCTGGCAGCCTTTAGAGAGGCAACCTCCTCTGGACTGCAGCTCCTAACTTTTAAATTTTTAAGAAGTATAAAACTGACTGCAGTTTCGGTTAAGACATTGTGTTCTGATACTCTCATTTGAAAAAGAAATCCAGCATTATTGTTTATCTGAGACTTCACTACAAGGTCTCTTCGCCTACATTCATGTTTCCTCATTATCAACAAAGACTTGGTCCTGTTTAATCTCCCAGATTCACTGCTCCCAACATCAGACCAAACATTCCCTCCCGCAAATCCCCTCACTCGCAGTCAACAAAACCTCAAAGGCAAGACTCTGCGCTCATGAAAGAAAATGCGACTCACGTTGCTAAATCTGACAAGAACACCTCAAAGACTTTTACATCCGTTGAAATGTGGAATAATGACTGGCTGTTATGTAGGCGAAAAGAGCAGCTGTGTAAAAGACAGCAGGTTCTCGAGTCCAGCGCACTTTAATGAGATAAGTATTTTCTCTCTCTCTCTGCTGTTTGTGCCTGGCCTTAAGTTTAATAAAACGGATGGGGTCCTGGGTTTTATAAATATAGGCATAAAGAATAAAAATCAGGAAATTGTGTTCAGCTAACATGAGATGCTAGCCCAACCCCAGCTGCAATACGGAGTCCAACTCTGCACTCCAAACATCGGGAAGGAAGTGAAAATTTTGGAGTGGGCACAAAAGAGGTTTATGAAAATGATTTTAGGGATGAAGGTTTAACATTATGACAAGAGACTGGAGAAACGTGTGTGTTCTCCTTAGAGAAGGCTAAGTAAAGTAAAACTAAAGCTTATTCATTAGTCACAAGTAGGCTTATATTAACACTGCAATGAAGTTACTGTGAAAATTCCCTAGTTGCTACATTCTGCTGTCTATTCAGGTACACTGAGGGAGAATTTAGAATGACCGATCTATCTAACCAATACGTCTTTTGGACTGTGGAAGGAAACCGGAGCACCTGGAAGAAACCCACGCAGACAGGGGGAGAATGTGCAGACTCCACATAGACAGTGACCGAGGCTGAGAATTGAACCCAGGTCCCTGACGCTGTGAGGCAGCAGTGTTAACCCACTATGTTGTCATGATGCTTTCAAAATGAAAGTTGTCAGCAATGATCAAAGCCACAAAGGAAGTGTAGAATTACCTGAATCCACACCGGCTCCTTGGTGGGACCTGGTGACGTGAGGTTCTCCAGATTTCCATTTCTTTCGTAGGTGAAGGTTGTCCCAGCCACCTTGTAGTCCCCATTCCACTGGATTATCCAGCCGCCATTCAAAAAATACTTCTCGGGATCATCACTCCGTAGGGCCAGGAAGTTGCCTGCTTCTGCAACCTCTTCGATTCGAATCTCACGGGCACCTTCGGGAATTAGCCCAATGTCTACATAACCTATAGGTAAGAACACGAATAGGTCAGAGTTCAGGGTTAATCTCACTTCAGAATCATAGAATAAAATCATTGACTCTTACAGTGCAGAAGGAAGCAATTTGGCCCATCGAGTGTGAACTGACCACAATCCCACCCAGGCCCTATCCTCATAACCCTATGCACTTACCCAGTTAATCCCCTGACATGAAGGGACAATTTAGCATGGTCAATCCACCCAACCCGCACATCTTTGGATTGTGGGAGGAAATTGGAGCAGCTGGAGGAACTCTACACAGTGACCCAAGCTGGGAATTGAACCCAGGTCCCTGGCACTGTGAGGCAGCAGTGCCAACTGTTGTGCCACTGTGCCCTCCAAGTTGCAATGCTGGTTGGACATGGTCCTTGGAACATTGAACAGCATCACAGAGTCAAACAGACCTCCCTACCAATAAACAAAATATGCAAATACAATAAAAGACAAGCTATTTTTTAATCATCGCCTCTGTGGTTCCTCTGTACAGTTGCTCACTGCAGTATCCTGGAGATTAGTTTTCAATTCCCTGTAATCCTAGAAGATGCTACTGTGCAATATCCATGATAGTAAGGGCTGATCACATCTTCACCAATGTCCTTCCTCAACTTCAGTGACACAGTGGTTGGCAGTACTGCTTCACAGCTCCAAAGACCTGGGTGTGATTCCTGGCTTGGGTCACTGTCTGTGTGGAGTTTGCACATTCTCTTCATATCTGCGTGGATTTCCCCCAGGTGCTCCAGTTACCTCTCACAGTCCAAAGATGTGCGGGTTAGGTTGATTGGCCATGCTAAAATTGCCCCTTAGTGTTTTGAGATGTGTAGGTTAGAGGGATTAGTGGGTAAATATGGAGGGATATGGGGGTAGGACCTGGGTGGAACTGTGGCCAGTGCGGACTTGATGGACCAAATGGCCTCTTTCTGCACTGTAGAGTTTCTATGATTGTCTGTGGAGTCTGCATGTTCTTCCCGTGTCTGAATGGGTTTCCCCCGGGTGCTCCAGTTTCCCTCTCATAGTCCAAATATGGGTGGATTGGTCATGTTAAACTGCCCCTAGGGGAATTAGCAGGATTAATACATGGGGCTACGGGGAAAGGACCTGGATGGGATTGTTGTCAGTGTAGGTTCGATGGCCTCGTTTTGCACTGTAGGGATTCTATGATTCTAGTTATCAAAGTTTTGAATGCATCAAACCAACATTTACTGCATCTGTAAGCAATTACTTGGGAACCAATCATTCATTCTACCAGGTTTTGTGTGTTCCTCCAACACTGGCTTCTTGTGGATCCCCCAGCCTCTACCACTTGACTATCAGGCGGATGGCCAGCCCCCAAATTCTGGAATTCCTTCCTGGAATCTTTCAGTCTCTCCACCATTTTCCCTATCATTAAAAATTACCTTTCAACCAATCCCTCGGTTACCCAGCCAACTGTCTCCTTCTTCAGTACAGTATCAATGTTTGTTTGACCATGTTCCTGGGAATGTTTTATTCCATTAAATGTGCTGCAGAAATGCTAGTTGTTATTGATGCTGAAACCTTCACTTTTTCAACCAATCATGCCATTCCCAAACCCTCTTTGAATCTCATGGTGTATTTAAAGCAAATGATTTGGCGAAGACTCATTTTCCATCCTCCGTGGAAAATGTACATATTTCCACATTATGTTCAACTTGCTGCCTGGACCCAACATAGTTGTATAAAATTTCCCAGTGGCAATATCTGCCCTGGACATATCAGAGTGATATTCCACTGGCTAAGCAAACACCCTCCTCCTATTATGTAGGATTTACATAGGAATGTCCTATGGCATTACAAAGATGGAATCAATATCGATGGCCAGGATCTTACAGCCCTGTCACGGCGTGCACCACACACACACACACACACACACACACACCCCTGTCCCCCACCTTTACTTTGACAGGGCTGTGGCTCACATGTGACCTTTGGGTGAAGCAGGATTGAACTAGAAGAGATAACTGCTTACCGGTGCACAGAGGAAATTTAATCCTGATCTTAAAAAGCATACATTCTGAATTTATTTTTATATTTCCATTAAAGATTCCTATGTCACATTTACAAGGGGAATTGTCTATGTAAACATATCACATTGCGTTTCTACCCTCCTGCCAGTGGTGGTGTAATACTGCCTGTACAGGTGGAGGAAAGGTGTAACTACAGTATGACAGATTGACACAGGCTGGGCCATTATCATCAGTGCGTCTTCCAGCCCCACGGAGAATCAATGGATTGAATCTTATTGAAACTTACGAGATATGGCAAGGCCTGGATAGAGTGGATGTGGAGAGGATGTTTCCACTAGTAGGAAAAACTAGAACCAAAGGGCACAACCTCAGTCTAAAGGTCAGGTCATTGAGTGTCTTTAAGACAGAGATAGATAGGTTCTTTATTGATTCAGGGGTTATGGGGAAAAGGCAGGAGAATGGTGGTGAGAAGAATATCAGCCATGATTTAATGGTGGAGCAGGCTTGATGGGCTGAGTGGTCTAATTCTGCTTGCATGTCTTATGGTCTTATGATTTTTGGCTGCTTCATTGCTCCTGTGAAAACTTCCCTTAGAGAGTTCCATCACAAAGGAGCCTGAAAATCCCAACCATGGTTCCAATGATGAATATGGATGTAGTCATTTACAGTAGAAAAAAAATTTGACAGGCAATGTCTAAAGGTGTAATTTTTAAAATAAACGATGTAGGTAATTGTAAAATCAATAGAAATTCCAAATCTGTCCTTCAAGATTACATTGAGGATCTCAAATTATTTTTGTTGTGAATAGTAGTGTCAATGACAGTATCCTGATCCAATATTGGAACTCTACTTCACAACTGGAATAAAGATGGTAAAACAAAATCTCCTGAGGAGGCAAGTCATGAACCAGAAAACACCGACACAAGACAGTTAGCAGAAAAATTTGGCGGCATGGTGGCACAGTGGTTAGCACTGTTGCCTCATAGCAACAGGGGCCTGGGTTCAGTTCCGGCCTTAGGTCACTGTCTGAGTGGAGTTTGCATGATCGCCCTGTGTTTGCACTGAGTTTCTTCTGACTGCTTCAGTTTCCTCCCATACTCTAAAGATGTATAGGTTAGGCGAATTGACTGTGTTAAAAAGCCCCTAGTGTCAAGGGTCCAGCAAGGTAAATATGTGGATTTCTGGGTTAGGGGCTAGATGGGATTATGGTTGGTGCAGACTCAATGGGCCAAATAGCCTCCATTTGAAGGCTGTTTGAATGTAGGAATTCTATGAATTGAGGATTCCAGAGAACGGTTTCTGGGTAATGAGTTGTTGTGATCTGGAGTCTTTTGCTTGAAAGCAGATTCATGAGTAACTATCAGAAGGGAATTTGATGAATGCTTGAAGGGGGTAAATTTGCAGGGATATGGGGCCAGAATGTGGGAATAGGGTAAATTTGATCATAATTTGATAACTCTTTCAAAGAGTCAGCACAGGCACATGGAATGGCTTCCTTCTATGCTCTGATCCTATTATTCTGAGAGATGAGATGCTAGTCTTAAACATGTTGATTTAATTTCTCTGTAAAGTTATTAATCAAAACCAAAACACATGTTTCATTGATTGCTGTTCACTGGAATGTAACTCACATCAGCTGAGTGCTGACAGAGTTTGAGATGTTTCTGTCCTTCTGCAGAGCAGTTGGAAGTTGAAGACATATTGTGGCCACATACCAATTATATAATTGTTCTGAAATAGGACTCCAGCTCCACTAGGATTCAGATAAAGTGGAACGGGTTTAATCGGGACAACTTGATGGAAACAGTGTAGAAGACGTTTGATCAGGACAACTTGATGGAAAACAATCTATCTCCATTAATCAACCCTGTCCCACCAAACAAAATTATTGGTCTGATGCCGCCAAACATTTAAGTGACGACCCAGATTTTAAAATGGTTCCATTTAGTTTTTACTGCTTTTCATTTCTCTGTCAAAATTCTAAAGTGTGTTATTAATAATGTAAAGGTTCTGATCAACTTCTCCTCATGTGGGGTTGGTTTAGCTTTTGGCATAATAAGAGAGTCCATACAAAAGTCATGAACTGTAAAAGATTTGAAGGGTTCAAGTAACCTAAATACTAAATTTAGGATTCAGATGTACGAAAATGCCCAATCTACATCCTCCAGTGTCTGGCTGTAAATGATACTTTAAATACTAACACAATTCTTAAATATCCTGTAGACCTACGAAGACTTGGCCTCAACCTTTGGAGACTGATATCGAGGAACATCCAGTCGACTATAAATCTCTCCTCTCCCACAATGTAGTTCTCCAACAAGTTCGGAACTTGGTGTAGAACTGGTCAGACTCACTTCACATTGGACATTACAACTGCATCAATTTAACTCTAAGCTTGATCCTGACCAGCTATACCATTCAGAAGGGACACGGAGGATAAAATACATCTTGGGTGACAGCATGATGCTATTCTGAATCAAAAATAAAAATGGAAAATGCTGGAAAAACTCGGTAGATATGGCAGCATCAATGGAGAGAGAGAGACAACTTAACTTTGAAGCCAATATTGTTCTCTTTTCTCTACAGCTGCTGCCAGACCTGTTGAGTCTTTCCAGCATTTTCCTGCATTATTTCAGATTCCAGCATCTGCAATATTTTGCTTTAATTTTATAATGAATTAGCAGCTGGTTTTACACAGAACCAATTCATTATTCTTTGTTTTACTCTCTGTTCGCTTGTGCTACCAAATAAATCTGTTGGGCATTCACTTGGTGTTGTGAGACTATTTACTGTGCTTACACCAGTCTGCTGCTGGCAACTCCACATCATGGCTCTCTATTACCCCATTTATATTCCAATTTAACACCCTAACCAAGAAGATTTTCACTCAGACATTCAGTACCAGCCACATGTCCCATCTTTCCTTGATAAAATGTGCACATTCTGCTCTTATAATAGGTTTCATTAATAGGTCTCACTCAGGAGCTATCTAATTCTTTGATCAACCATTTCAAGATTCGCGAAATCCACTCCAAACCAAGAGTAAAACCAGATATATTTTAATTCATTCCAGGAATGACGGAATGTTATTTATTTTGCAAATCATCCAAGCTCCAATTACATATCCGAATTCCAATAGGGATGTTTTCCCTCTAATACAGTCCCTCACAGTCAGCCTTTACATTTGAATCAATAAACTGCAGGAGATGGAATTAAATTTCAGAAAATAATTAACTTCAATGGAGAAGAACTTTAGACAGAATGTAAATCATGCTGCAAATGTGCTGTTTCCTGCTTTTCTGTCATCCACACATTTCCAAAAGGTTGTAAATGGAACTAATATTATCTTCCTCAGTTCTGCTGTGCTTTATCTCGTGACTGTCTAACTTGACACAATGTGGAAACTAAGGCTGTCTGTTCCAGTTAGTCGCTGCTCTGGAAGACTGACCATCAGAACAAGTGAATGCTTTTCTTTTCGGTTCTCTAGGATCACAGGAAGGGAAAAGAGGCCATTCAGCCCCTTGATCCTGTTCCACTATTCAATATCATGACTGTTCTTCATTCTAACTCCTTCCACCTGTCATTACTCCTTGACCTATTACATCCTTGCCTAGCAACCTCAGATTTCAAATTATTCATTGGCCTCCAGCATTGATTGCTTTGTGTGGGAGAGAATTCCACACATCGCTCGCTGAACGAACAGAGGGTTTCTTAAATTCTCTCCAGCCTGGCCCAGCTTAAGGTCATGACCCGTTGTCCGAGATACCTTCACTATCAGGAAATCTCCATCTACTCAGTCAGTCCCAACTCAAATTGCTAAAACCCTTAACCAAGTCACACTTTAACCCTACATTCCAGCAACTACTTGCCTCGTGTGTGTAATTTCTCCAGCCGATAACACTTAATCTGACTGGTTTTGAGTATAGATGGAAGTCAGATATATGGTTAATCTAGCCTGTCCCTTTAAAGCCACAATCAGCTACTCCCTATGAGGAAAAGATTGAAACCTGGACTTGAGAAGGTCAATGCTAAGTGCCAGACCCATGAATAGATGTCGCTGAGATTCAGCACAATATTGAGAATGGATTCTGTCACGATTGGAAAATTAAATATCCAAAACATTGCTGCCCGTACTCCAATTTGCACCAATCCTGTTCACCCATCACCTGCAGTGCTCGCTGGCTTACACTGACTCCCGATCCTCAAATGCTTCAATTGAGAAAATCTCTTCTTGTGTTTAAATTCCTTCATGTCCTCATACCTCCCAAATCTCTAACTTACTCCAGCCCTGACAGATATCAGCATCATTCTAGCTGTGGTCCCTGAGCATCTCTCACTTCCTTTGCCCCATTACTGGCAGCTGTGCAGTCAGTTGCCCGGGCCCAAACTCTGGAATTCCCTCCCTAAACCTCTCCACTTCTCTCTCCTTTAAGAGCATTTGATCACGTGTTTTAATGTCTCTTTCCGTAGCTGAATGACAAATGCTTGGGGATGGGGGAAATATTCTGGTGGCGGAAGATGATTCTGTTCACCGATGAAGAGAGCTTCTGGTCCAGCTACTGGGGCAGTGGTTGGGGGGGGGGGGGGGGGGGGTGCACTGCCAGTGGGACCAGAAGATCCCATTAGTGCATACAGCCGGAAAATTCTGATCTTTATCAGATTACATCCGGGATGGGAAAGGCACTATATAACCACAAGTTAGTGTTAAAAACACAGAGCGAACTTACCCAGCCCTTCAGTTTTATCAAATGTCTTCTTTACTGTCTCACACGTGGATCCATTTCCCTGACAAACTCCACAGCGATCCTCCAGTGCATTGGAATCAATTTCATAATCACAACCTACATTCTGTAACAGAAAATCCGAGTTAGCACTTGTCCTCGGATACTTCAGATTGTTTTTGGCAAGCTTTTTCATTTAAAAAAAACAACTCATTTCCTTGCTCTTGTGTTAAATCAGCCTTAATTAACTTTGCCCCCAACCATTTGATCTTATTGAGTCTCAGAACTGCACCATATCATTCATAATTAATTCGTTTAAATATTAATTTCTTAATATTGAAATTGAAAGTAATACTACACACTGAGAATTGAGATGCAGATTTTAATTCTTTTCACCAATCATACTGTGCAATACTTTAACAGCTGTCTGTCACTCACCAATTGAAATCCTTGATTAAGTATCCTCTTTTAATTAAATTCTAAAGAGACAGAATTAACTGAATGATTGATTCACTGAGGTCACTCAACTAAACACAGCACCGAATCATCATTTCATCATTGTCACTGGGCCAAACTCCCTCCCTCACAGTGGCACAACGGTTAGCACAGCTGCCTCATAGCACCAGGACCCCGGTTCAATTCTGGCCTCGGATCACTGTCTATGTGGACTTCATACATTCTCCCCGTGTCTGTGTGGGTTTCCTCTGGGTGCTTCAGTTTCCTCCCACACTCCAAAGATGTGCCAGTTAGGTTGGTTGGCCATGCTAGTTTGCCTTTAGTGTCGGGGGATTAGGAGAAATATGTAGGGTTACAGGGATGGGGCCTGGGTGGGATTGTTGTCAGTGCAAGCTCGATGAGGCAAATGGCCTCCTTCTGCACTGTAAATTTTATGAACAGCATTGTGGGTCGCACAGTAACACAGTGACACTGTTTCACAGCGCCAGGGACCCGGGTTCAATTCCCAACCGGGGTCACTGTTTAAGTGGAGTTTGCATGTTCTCCCCGTCTGCGTGGGTTTCCTCCAGGTACTCCGGTTTCCTCCCACATTCTGAAAGATATGCTGGTTAGATGCATTGACCCGAACAGGCGCCGGACTGTGGCAACTCGGAGAATTTCACAGTAACTTCACTGCAGTGTTAATGGAAGCCTTACTTATAACTAATAAATAAACATGACAAGTTTTACTTTACTCTTTCTGTGGGTCTATCTACACCACATGGATTGCAACAGTTCAAGAAGGCAGATTACTCATCACCTTTTCAGGGGTAACAAAGGCTAGCCTTGCTAGAAATGCCCACACTCCATGAAAGAATAAATAAAAAAACATTTTAAAAAATCCAGCCCCTTTATTTTGGCAGAATTGTGACCCATGAGAAAAACCATGGGGCTGTGCTTCCTCTTTAACCCACCCAAGTTAAGTCCACTCAGCTTAATTCCAAATACAACTATGTTGCTCCAGAGTTACTCCAGTTAATAACTCAGTCACTGACCATGATTTCCCCAAAAAGATGAGAAAACTCAGGCGATCTGTGCCAGGTACAGCAAGGCCAGAAAGTCATCTCCATTACCAACTGAACAGCCAAACTGATGCCTTCCTAGAATCATAGAACCCGACAGTGCAACAGAAGGCTATTCGGCCCATCGAGTCTGCACCGACCACAATCCCACCCAGGCCCTAAACCCATAGCCCTATGTATTTACCCTGCTAATCCCATTGACATTAAAGGCAATTTAGCAAGGCCAATCAATCTAATCTTTGGACTGTGGGAGGATCCCCACCAGGAGAAATAGGGAGAATGTGCAGACTCTGTACAGTCACCTGAGGTCGAAATTGAACCCATGTCCCTGGTGTTGTGAGGCAGCAGTACTAACCACTGTGCCAGCGTTCCACCCCATGCTCTGTTTGGATCCACCTGCTGGCTCACTGGTAAAGATGTAAAGATGCCGGCGTTGGACTGGGGTGGTAAGAACTCAGTAAGAATTTAGCAACACCAATTTTAAATCCAACCGATTTATTTGATAGTAAATCTGCGAGCTTTCAACACTCTGTGTCTTCGTCAGGCAAATGCAGTGTTCTGGTCTGCAATAGCACACGTCAGCACAGACAGCTGTGGCACGATAAACCGCACTGACCTCCTCAGAAGACGAACACGGGACACGGTGGACTGAGTACCCTTTGTTGTCCAGTACTTCCCTGGAGCGGAGAAGCTACGACATCTTCTCCGGAGTCTTCAACATATCATTGATGACGATGAACATCTCACTAGGGCCATCCCCACCCCACCACTTCTTGCTTTCAGACAACTGCACAACCTCAAACAGATCATTGTTCGCAGCAAACTACCCAACCTTCAGGAGAACAGTGACCACAATACCACACAAACCTGCCACAGCAACCTCTGCAAGACATGCCAGATCATAGACATGGACAACATCATCAAACGTGAGGATACCATTCACCAGGTACACGGTACATACTCTTGCAACTCGGCCAACGTTGTATACATAATACGTTGCAAGAAAGGATGTCCCGAAGCATGGTACATTGGGGAGACCATGCAGACACTACGGCAGCGGATGAATGAGCATCGCTCAACAATCACCAGGCAAAACAGTTCCCTTCCTGTGGGCGAACACTTCAGCAGTCATGGGCATTCGGCCTCCGACCTGCGGGTAAATGGTCTTCAAGGGGGCTTTCGTGATACATGACAGCGCAGAGTCGCTGAACAGAGACTGATAGCCAAGCTCCGCACACATGAGGACGGTCTTAACAGGGATCTTGGCTTCATGACACACTACCTGTAACCCCCGTAACTTGCCTGGGTTAGCAAAAAACCTCACTTACTGTGCTGTCTGGAGAAAATACACAATTCTCTAACCAATGCTCAGGATTCCGTTCACACACATTGTTAGCCACTTTAACACTTGAATAGCAGGTTAGATGTAAGGACTCGCATTCTAATCAGCAATCTCTGACTGTCTGTGCTGATGTGTGCTATTGCAGACCAGAACACTGCATTTGCCTGACGAAGACACAGAGTGTTGAAAGCTCGCAGATTTACTATCAAATAAATCGGCTGGATTTAAAATTGGTGTTGCTAAATTCTCACTGGTAAAGCCCAGCACTCAAAGATTCTCCTTGGCGATGTCCACAGGTAACCCTCGGTTGTGCTATTCAGCTGCTAATTGGCCGGGCCTTGCACTGAACACACAGACCCAGTCAATACCAGGACAGTCAAGGCCAACCACTGAGGCCAATGTTGACATTTGTAACTTTCAAGCTTTGGGTCAATGAGAATGTTGATCTTTTTCTTATTATTCTGTATCTGGAACAAAGTGGGCACCAGAGGTAGGATTTGATATCCCTCCCCCGAGGCAGGGGGCCATTTTATCAGACAGATGGTGCTGCTTCCAAGCTGCCTTCCCACTTCTGCCCTGATTAAACCTCAGTGCCTGACTGAGGGAGCCAGCTTCAGGAATGGTGAAGGATGTAGGAGCTGCTGACCATCAACCCTCTGACCCCCAAGCCACCCCCACTGACCTGCGATCTCTTGTTTCATTGGTTCATGTAATGAGGGTGTGGCCTGGATTCCTTCGTGACCCAAGGACTTTTCTAGGGTGCATTAACTGTAGCTGCCACTTCTCCCAGTGGCACTGCCTGCAGTGCACACCCACAGGCACTAACTGGGGAGGCTGGGTGAGATTTCTGCTCGCAGGATCCATGATTATTGTCACATGTATTATCGTACAGTGAAAAGTATTGTTTCTTGCACACTGTACAGACAAAACATACCATTCATAGAGAAGGAAATGACACAGTGCAGAATATAGTGTTACAGTCATAGCTATGGTGTAGAGAAATGTCAATTTAATGCAAAGTAGGTCCATTCAAAAGTCTGATAGCAACAGGAAAGAAGCTGTTCTTGAATCAGTTCTGCATTATCAGACTTCTGTATCTTTGTCCCGAAGGAAGAAAATGGAAGAGAGAATGTCCGGAATACGTGGGGTCCTTAATTATGCTGGCTGCTTTGCCGAGGCAATGGGAAGTGTAGATAGTTTCAGTGGACAGGCGGCTGGTCTGCGTGATGGATTGGGCTACATTCACAACCTTTTGTATTTCCTTGCAGTTTTGGGCAGAGCAGGAGCCATACCAAGCTATGATACAACCAGAAAGAATGCTTTCTATGGTGTATCTGTAAAAGTTGGAGAGTCATAGCTGACATGGCAAATTTCTTTACTCTTCTGAGAAAGTAGAGGCATTGATGAGCTTTCTTAATTATAGTGTCGGCACGAGGGGAGCAGGACAGGTTATTGGTGATCTGGATGCCTAAAAACTTGAAACTCTTAACACTTTCTACTTCGTACTTTCTGCAGATTCTGGGGCAGGACTGCCATTGACCACTCAATACTGGCCTTCTCCAAAGAAGGCAAATTAAGCCTCTTGTATGTTCTCTAGCCAGCAGAGGAGAACCCTGTTTCTTGCAATAAATATTGCCCCAGATTCTGATAAAGACACACCAAATACAGGATTAGGATTACTTATATCCTGTGCTGGATGTGAAATGCTGCCCCTTAAGTTATATAAACAGTGGCCTTTCTCTAATGGAGGGAGAGATACTGAGGGTGGACTACTGCTAATCACTATCCACCTATTGTACATGAAGGAACATCATTTAACTTTTTTCACAGTTGAGTGAAGGACTTTAGCATGGTATATCTATTTTATTGGGTGGCAGGGTGGCACAGTAGTTAGCACAGCTGCCTCACAGTGCCAGGGACTCAGGTTCAATTGGTCACTGCCTGTGCGGAGTCTGCATGCTCTACCCGTGTCTGCGTGGGTTTCCTCCGAGTGCTCTAGTTTCCTCCCACAGATGGAAAGACGAGCTGGTTAGGTGCCAAGTTCTTCCTCAGTGTACCTGAACAGAAGCCAGAGTGTGGCAACTAGGGGATTTTCACAGTAACTTCATTAATGTAAGTTTATTTGTGACACTAATAAACAACCTTAAACTTCTAATCTGACTTGTCCCTTTAAGGCAACTGTTGAGGTACTCTCTTGGGAAAGTGATTTAAAATTTGACAAATGCACTTAATTAAAGAATGTCTATAAACCACGAGGGTCATTTAGAGGTCAGTGGTTAGCTGCTCACAAACTTTATGTTCCAGGTCAATGATTGCCTTAATTTCTCCTCAAGACACTCTGAGTAATAACTTCTGGGGTTCCACGGGTGTGCGTTAAATACCAAAGAGCTTCAGTTATGTGGAAAAGATGCACAACAGGCAAGGCATGAGCTGGGTTACTTGACTTAAAAGTTATCTTTTTCTGGATAATTATCTGAGTAGATAACAGCTCAATGTTAAAGATTGGGGTCAATTTGAATCAATAATTCGCCTTGTCCAGATTTCTGGAATGGTTTAAATGCAAAAAACAACCTAAATCTTGGTGCCTGGATCTGTTAAATTGGTCAGAAAATGAATGAATCAAAGGGAATGTAAAATGCAAAAACAAACACATCTCTTACAAAAATGCATCTCCACAATAATGAATGACAATACATTTGGAATCAGGCATTGATGATCACTACAGTGTAAATAGGCTCAGAATTGCATTATCACAGCAATGACCCTTTATCTGATTGCACAAATTGTCATAACAAGGCAGCAGTGAGCATTCCAGTTCAATTATTCCATTCATGCTCTGTTTTGCTTCCTTTTGTGCTATTGATATCATCCACTTTGCAAATCTCTATAGCAATTATTGCAAAGTATCGCTTAATTTGCAGCCAGAACAGCATGAAAGAGCGTTCTCACTCCAGCGAGCCGCAGACTGCAGACAGTAACGGTTATCTGTCTGGATTCTGGATGGTGCATCTGACCCGTAAAGATCTTAATGGCAAGTGTCAATGAAGTAACCGGACAATGGACCCAATCTTCAACTTAAATGAGTTTCTTACAAGAGAGCTCTTTCTCACAGAGGCACGGCCATAATCTCTTCTGCACATTGCTACAACTCAAAAGGAAATTTCAACCTCTGGAACAGAGTCTCTGGAGATTTCAGTTCCATCAGCCCCTGACTCACCAGGCACTACTGGTCATCACTCTAATTGAAAAGCATTCCAGAAAATATTGCCACAGGGTCCTTCACCATGGAAATCCTGATTAACACCCAGCCGACATCTTGGGTGTCAAACCGGTCTTTAGTTTTTGAGGGAATCAAGAATTTGTGAAAGAGACACCCAAGAATGGCGGGACTGATGTATGAGGAGAGACTGACCGGGTTAGAATTGTTTTTGTTAGAGTTCAGATGAATGAGGGGGATCTCATAAAGGCTTATAAAATTCCAACAGGACTAGACATGAGATGCAGAGAGGTTATTCTTGATGGTCACGGTGTGAGGATTCAGGGTAGATTTAGGATGGAGATGAGGAGACATTTCATCACCCAAAGAGTGGGGAGCCTGTGGAATTCATTACCACAGGAAGTAGTTGAGGCCAAAATTTTGAATGTATTCGAGAGGTAGCTGGATATAGCACTTGGGGCAAATGGGATCAAAAGTTATGGGGAGAAAGCAGGATTAGGCTATTGAATTAAATGATCAGCCATGATCGAAATGAATGGTGGAGCAGGCTCAAAGAGCCAAAAGAACTCTTCCTGCTCCTATTTTCTATGTTTACCTTCCCTCCCCTGCCACCAAATTTTCCATGCCCGTTTTCACCTTCATCAAAAAATAATTTTGCCCACAAAAATGATCCATCCAGATGGAAGCGTTGCCTCTATTCTCTCTCCACAGATACTGTCAGACCTGTTAAGATTTTCCAGCATTTTTTGTTTTTGTTTCAGATTCTGGCAGCATTTTGTGTTTAATTTAATAACTTCACCCACTTTGTGTCTAATTGAGATCAGCTTGATGGGCACCCATCTTTCCCAGACAAATGGAACATGTCATACAAACACATCACACCTGGCACAATGACACTGCTATGTAGACAAAAGTCAGGCATTATCTGCTAAATCCTCATTATGGAGCCCATATTGGCATTTTCATTTGAAATTTTGGCATTTTAAGGCTTTCTGAGCTCGATCAACGTTATAAGATCTTCAACATCATTACTGGGGCCTCCGACTGTAATCTATTGCACATGGAAGGTTTCTTCCCATTCCCCATGGTGAACTGGTGCAGCAACAATAATCTCTCCCTCAATATCAACAAAATGAAGGAGATTGTCATCAACTTCAGGAACATGCCCCTGTCTACATCACTGGGGATGAAAAAGAAAGGGCCGAGAGTTTCAAGTTTTTAGGTATCCAGATCATCAACAACCTGTCCTAGTCCTCCTCTAACTGACAATATAGTTAAAAAAGCCCATCAACGCCTCTATTTTCTCAGAGGATTAAGGAAATTTGGCATCTCAGTTACGACTCTCACCAACTTTTACAGATGCACCATAGAAAGCATTCTTTCTGGTTGTATCACAGTTTGGTATGGATCCTGCTCTGCCCAAGACTGCAAGGAACTACAAAGGGTCATGAGTGTAGCCCAATCCATCACGCAAACAAGCCTCCCATCCATTGACTCTGACTACACTTCCCACTGCCTCAATAAAGCAGCCAACATATTTAAGGAACTCACACACCCCAGACATTCTCTCTTCCATCTTCTTTCTTCAGGAAAAAGATATAAAATTCTGAAGTCACATACCCAACTAACTCAAGAACAGCTTCTTCCTTGCTGCCGTCAAACTTTTGAATGGACCTACCTCGCATTAAGCTGATCTTTCTCTACACCCTAGCTATGACTCTAACACTACATTCTACACTCTCTTGTTTCCTTCTCTATGTTTTATCTGTATAGTGCACAAGAAACAATACTTTTCATTGTATGTTAATACCTGTGACAATAATAAATCAAATTAAATCAAAATAATTTCCCCCCGTTTTGTTTTCAATCACTCAGTACCTTGCAGATACCATTGATGCACATGTCCCTGCTGGCATTTCCCTCAAAGCATGGCGTTCCATCAATCACAGCATCCAACATCTTCTCTGAAAAGTAACCGTCTGCAGGGCGGCAGTGCAGCTCACAGGGGTTAACTAAGGGCAAGACAACATGCGAAGAAAATCAGTTTAAAGTTTTAAAGTTTAAAATTTATTTATTAGTGTCACAAGTAGGCTTACATGAATACAGTAATGAAGTTAATATGAAAATCTCCCAGTCATCACACTCTAGCACTTGTTCAGGTTACACTGAGGGAGAATTTAGCATGGCCAATGCACATAACCAACACGTCTTTCAGAGTCTGGGAGGAAACCGGAACACCTGGAGGAAATCCACGCAGACATGGGGGAAACATGCAGACTCCACATAGACTGTGGCTCAAGCTGGGAATCAATCCCGGGTCCCTGGCGCAGTGAGGCAGCAGTGCTAACCGCTGCGCCACCGTGCTGCCCCAACTAGGTTAACACAGGTCAATTTAGACAAAATCCCAGTCTTAATTCAGATTCTAATCGTAAACTGCAGTCTGTTTGTATTGTTAAATCATGTTGTTTCACTTTGGACACGACTGTCTTTACTTCCTGTGGGAAACTGCAAAATTAAAAGCCCAAAAGTTTTGCAACTAAATCTTTGTCGAATTTGCACAGAATTTTACTTAGAGCATACTATGGAGTTCTCTTAAATCCCACGTTCCTCTGTCGCAGTGCAGAAGAGGCCCTTCAGCCCATTACGTCCGCACTGACACATGAACAACACCTGACGTACCTATCTAACCCTAGAGTGATGAGAAAAGACTCTTAATTAGGTAGTAATTACCAACAAGCGGGTTGGCTACACAGCACCCTCATTATTACCTGTAAAATTCCCTCCATAAACCTTGACTATTTCGTCTATTAAAAATCTAACTCAGCTTTGAAAAGATGCAAAGACCCCTCGGGGAGGAGGATTCCACAGGCTAATGAACTCTGAGAGGAAAGATTTCTTCTAATCTCCATCTTTAAATGGTAGATATCTTATTCTTAACTCCATCATTCCTCAGAAGGTGGGTTGACAATGGGCATGCCACTCATAGCAAGGTGTTCCTACTTTATGAGTCCATCCTAATTGTATTTTCCTGCCTGTGGATGCCCCATTAAATGTTTCCATCTGCAGGTGAGGCTAGAATTGGAGCAAGGTAATCTCTAATTGATCCAATAGGGAACTCAGGGGAAATTCTTTAGTGATAGGAATGGTGTAATAGTAGGAACTGCTGCCTCACAATGCCTAGAACCTGGGTTCAATTCCAGCTTTGCGTGACTGAGTGGAGTTTGCACATTCAACCTGTGTCTGCATGGGTTTCTTCCTGGTACTCTGGTTTCTTCCACAGTCCAAACATATGCAGGTTAGGTGGATCCATGCTAAATGTGTGGGTTTACGAAGATAGGGCGGGATGGGGTGAGGTGGGGGGGGAGGGGAGGAATGATTGACTTGGCTCACTAACAGAAAGATCTGCACATGCACAATCACACCCTCTATTGTGAGCACCGGCTTTCTGCTGATCTTAAGCCCCGTCCCCTCCTGTCACTGGTGGGAAGCAGATTGTGCATTTCTTTTTGCACAAAGTGGAGTAAGACTGAATTTTCAAATTCGCCCAAAAACGAAGAGTTCAGGAACTCTTCTATTTTCACACTCATTTTGACACTTAAAGAGTTTTTTTGATAAGATTGCCTCTTATGATTCGGTGCGAGCAAGTGAAAAATCGCTACCCACATGGATTGATTGGGGTGAATAACAGATAGATTTAAGAGGGAGTTAGATAAACATAAAGGGAAAGAAATAGAGGAGATGCAGATTGAGGAGGGGCAGAAGGAGCTCATGTGGGGAACTGAATGGTCTGTCTCTCTGCTGCAAATATTTTGTAATAACAACATTTCAGCTGGAATCCAGATTTCATTTGCAGACAGCAGCTTATTTGCATTGGTGAACCTGGTTCTGGACCAGACCGCTTGGTTATACTCAGAAAAGCAAAGTTTGAATTTTGAAATGAGGTTTTCCAATAAATCTTGAAGCCTCGGCCAATCAAACAGCAAAGCGATCCATAAATCCCCGTCCTCTTCCTGTACGGAAAATGCGGCAAAAAGGGGAACATAAAGATGAGCTAAATCATAGATTCATACAGCAAAGGAAGGCTATTCAGCCCATCGTGCCTAGACCAGATTGTTGAAAGAATCATCCAATTTAGAATCGATTAGATTTTGAAAACCATGAATCATCTTTATAACCAAAATGCAATGAACTTACCTCTGCTGAGCACAGGAATCCACTTGAGCAGTTTGCCTTTGTACGGCATTGTGTCAAACTGACTGCATTGCATTTGACGAAAGGAAGGCGTCTCTGAGAGACAAGCTTTGATGTTGCATACCCTGAATCTCTTCCTCTCTCCCAGGCAGTACGAGCCTCCATACTTCGGCCTGTGAATAAGAGATGGAGCAAATCACTGAACACCCCACATTTCTGAGACTTAGTACTAGACCTAGCCTGGCACTCCTCAGGAAACACCGAGGAAGTGCGACACTGATGGAGACATTGTCTTTTAGATGAGATACTAAACTGAGGCCCCATTTGGCTTCTCAAGTGCATTTAAAAGATCCCGTGGCAATGTATCAAAGTTAAGGGGGGCAGATCCCTCCCAGTGTCCTGTTATTCATCATCCAAACAACATCATTAAAAAAAACAGGACAGGTGACCTAAAAAATTAGGACAGGTGACCAAAAGCTTGGTCAAAGAGGTAGGTTTTAAGGGACGTCTTAAAGCAGAAAAGAGAGGTAGGTTTTAGGAGGGAATTCCAGAGCTTAGGATCTAGATAGATAAAGGCACGCTGCCAATGGAGGGTCAGTGGAAATCTGGAATGACCAAAAGGTCAGAAAAGGAGCAAAGAGACCTCAAAGGTTTTAAGTACAAAAGGAGGTTACGGAGACAGAGGCGGGGAATCCATGGAGGATTGGAACACAAGGTTGAAATAGAATCACAAAATGTCAGTAAGTATGGGCTGACGGCACAAGTCTTTTGTTCTTTCTTTATGTTTACTGTGAATAAAACTCTAATTCCCAAATACACAACACACAATAAACGTCTCCTTGCAAGGTTTGCTCTGACAGAAAATCTCCAGTTAAGTTATTGCTGCATCTTATTGGGTGAATCACCTCTCAAAGGATGGAATTCTTCTTCCCTTTCCGCCAGAGGGATCTTCCAGTCCCGCCGAAGTCAGCCCCGCCCTGGGGCATGGGTGAGGAATGTAAATCGCTACCTTTGGCTTCGGCGGGACTGGAAGATACATGATGATGGTGAGATACCTCCATCTCAGGAAAGCCCACTGCGGAGGGGCTGGAGAATTCCATCAAGGGAGAAAGATTTTGCATTTATGTAGCATCGTCAGGCTCCTCAGAGTGCTTTCCAACCAATGAAGTACCTTTGAAGTGTACTCATGGTTATAATTTTTCTTTATGGGATGTGGGCATCGCTGGCAAGGCCAATATCTGTTACTCGTCCCTAATTGCCCTGGAACTGAACGGCTCGCTCCGCCATTTCTGAGGGCAATTAAACATCAACCACATTGATATGAGGCTGGAGTCACATGTGGGCCAGACCAGATAAGGATGGCAGATTAATAAACCAGATGCATTTTTAAACAACAATCATAACTGGGATCACCTTTATATTCTAGACTTTATTAATCAAATTCAAATCCCCTTTAGCTACCAAGACAGAATTTGAAACCATGTCCTGAGGGCATTAGCCTGAATTATTATCAAGTAACATTGCCCTTACACCACCATCTCCCCACAATATAGTATACAGGACTTGACAGCCAATTCACACTCAGGAAGCTTCCCACAAACAGAACTATGATAAAGAATAAATATTTTGTTTAGTGATGTTTATTTAAGGATAAATATTGTTCAGGACATCAAAGAGAATGCCTTTCCTTTTATTTCCAAATGATGCTGTGAGATCTTTTGCATTTAATTAAGGGAGCAGATAGGACCTCAGATTAACATCTCTCTGAAAGGAAGTGTAGCACTCCCTCAGTACTGCACTGGAGTACCAGCTTGGATTATGAGCTCAGGTTCCTAGAGTAGAGTTTAAACCCACAATCTTCTTGATAGAATGCTGCACTTAGCTCCCAAAATGATCTCTCTTCTCTTCAAATGTTAAGAAGCAAGGCTAAAAGCCAGGACGCTATTAATGTGGGTTTCCTGAACTCGTAGCTGTTTGCTGGTGATATATAGTTGAATGAGAAGACTTCACCTTTGATGTCAAGCTTTTAGAGAGTATATTTAAGTCACTGGTTAATTTACAGCGGTTAAGTCACTGGTTAATTTATCAAAACTCAGGAATAATATTTCTGAGCTTGGAAGTTTGATGCCACATCCTCTTAAATTCATGTTATCTCAAAATGTATTATTTGCCTGACCCCATGCTGACCCACGTCTGCTCTGCATTGAAATAGAGAGCTCAAAAATAAAATCACTATAGTGCAGGGGGAGGCCCTTCAGCCATTGAGCCTGCACCGACCACAGTCCCACCCAGGCCCGCTAACTCCACATATTTACCCTGCTTATTCCTCTGACACTAAGGGGTAATATAGCATGGCCAATCCACCTAACCTGCACATCTTTGAGCTGTGAGAGGAAATCAGAGCACCCAGAGGAAACCCATGCAGACACTGTAGAACTGCAAACTCCACACAGATAGTGACCCAAAGCCAGGAATTGAACCCAGGTCCTTGATGCTGAGAGGCAACAGTGCTAACCATTGTGCCATTGTCCTTTGAGCTTGCCCTGCCATTCAGTGAGATCATGGCTGATCTCTTCCCTCACCTCCACCTTTCTGCACTATCCTCTTAGCCCTTAATTCCTTTGTCTTGAATCTATTCAGCATCAACAACTCCCTGGGCTGGAGAACTCCAAAGATTGACAATGCCCTGAATGAAGACATTTCTCCTCTTCTCAGTCCCAAATGATCTCATCCCGAGACTGTGGCCCTGTGTTCCAGTTTCACCAGGCAGGGGAAGCATGTTCTCAGCTTCTTGAGAAATCTTCACCGGAATTGTCAGTCTCCTCTCACTTCACACACGAGTAGGAGCAACAGCTCATTCTGGAAATCTGCCTGCACTTCTTACAGCAAAGACATGACTACAGTGTGAATGATAATCAATAAATGCAGTTATAGACAATCATCTGTAAAGGATTTATGCAACAGTTAAGTTTTAATATTCATTGTTACTGAAGAATTTTTACTGGGAGGGAAGGTCCAAATGTGTTCAGCTGTATTTTTGGATGTAGAGTACAGCGTGAGTGTGGCCAATATCCATTGCTGGCTCTCTTCTTCTCATCTCTATCTTTCACTATTTGTCATCTTCCTTATCTTTAATCCCTCAAAACGGGATGAAGAGATTTGAAGAAAATGAGGAATAGGAGTGGGAAAAAGGGGAGGCATAGCCAGCTATAATCTTCAAAACCTCATACACTTGTGATTTCTATTATCAGATAGGAGGAGGGCAGTGGGTGCATTGGAACCCCACCATCTACAAGTTCCCCTCCAAATCACACGTTATCCTGACTTGGAAATATGTTATCATTCCTTCATCATCACTTGGTCAAAGTGATGGAACTCCCTCCCTAACAGCACTGTGGGTGTACCTACGCCACATGAACTGCAGAGATTCGAGAAGATGGTTTACCACAATCTTCTCAAAGGCAATTTACATTTTTTTGGCTTTGTCGATGATGTGCACGTCCCATGAATTAATAAAATAAATCTAATTTTAGCGAGAAGTTCAACAAAATCCAAGAAATGGATTTTATTGAGGTCTTGGAGAGATTACAGTTATTGAGGAAGATTGGGTGAAGTGAAGAGAATACATCAAATTGACTTGATTGAGGTCTTTTAAAGTTCCAAATGGGTTGGACAGTATAGACATGGACTGAAGGTTTCCCTTCATGGGGTTATCCAAATGAAGGGCCATAAATACAATCTTAATGTGCTGCTATCAGCTCCCTTCTTAGCCTTGATCACTGCCATTTATATTCCCTTTGTCCTTTTGTTTATGATATGTTTACCCCCCTCCCCACCCTAACAATATAAATATTACTCTATTGGCTTCAGCTCTGATGAAGGGTCAGCCAGACTTGAAACATTCCCCACTTCCTGCCTTCAAATAACCACATAACCTCAAACAGACCATTGTCTGCAGCAAACTATCCAGCCTTCAAGAGAACAGTGACCATGACAGTACAGCAGCCTCTGCAAGACATGCCAGATTATCAACACGGATGCCATCATCTCATATGAGAACACAATCCACCAGGCGTACGGTACATACTCGGCCAAAGTTGTCTATCTGATTCTCTGCAGCAAAGGATGTCCCAAGGCATGGTACATTGGGGAGACCATGCAGATGCTACGACAACAGATGAATGAACACTGCTTGATAATCACTAGGCAGGAGTATTCTCTTCTTGTTGGAGAACACTTCAGCAGTCACGGGCATTCAGTCTCTGATCTTTGGGTAAGTGTTCTCCAAGACGGCCTTCACAACACACGACAAGACAGAATCGCCAAGCAAATACTGATAACCAAGTTTCGCATACATGAGGACGGCCTCAAACGGGATATCTTGGGTTCATGTCACACCATCTGTAACCCCCACGACTTGCCTGGATTTGCAAAATCTCACTAACTATCCTGGCTTGAGACAATTCACGCCTCTTTAACCTGTATTCAACCCTCTCTTCACTCACATTGTCTATACCTATAAAGACTTGGTTACCTGTAGAAACTCACGTTCCAATCATTATCTTGTAAATTGAGTCTGTGTTTATGTGTGTCCTGTTTGTGAACACAACTCCTCACTCACTTGAAGGAGCATCTGAAAGCTTGTGCAATCAAATAAACCAGTTGGACTTTAACTTGGTGTTGTGAAACTACTTACTCTATTCTCTCTTCACAGATGCTGAGATTTTTCAGCATTTTCTGTTTTTCTGCTATAAATTCAAGTTACTAATAAATCTGAAAGGGAATTAGGAGAAATTTCTGTACTCATTGAAAGGTAGCAGATTAGTGGTAACATCACTGAATTGGTAATCCAGAGGCTAATACACTGGGAACATGGGTTCAAATCCCATCATGGCAGCAGGTGGAATCTGAATTTGATTAATAAATGTAGAATATAAAGCTAGTCTCAATAATGAAACCATCATCGACTGTTGTGTAAAACCCATCTGGGTTCACTAATGTTGTTCAAGGAATGTCTTAGGAAAGGAAATCTGCCATCTTTACCTGGTCCAGCCTACTTGTGACTCCAGACTCACTGCAATGTTGTTGACTCTTAGCTGCCCCCTGAAATGGGCTGGCAAGTCACTCAAGGGCAATAAGGGTGTGCAACAAATACTGACCTTGACAGCAATTCCCAGATGCCATGAAACAGAAAAAATAAAACTCAGAGGGTGGTTAGAATGTGAACTCGCTACTACAAGAAGCTGTTGAGGCAAGTAGCTAAGATGTTTTCAAAATTAAGTTTGACAAGTACATGAAAGGAGATAGAAAGATAGGGTGAAAGGGCGAGCTCAGGCAGGGGGGATGGTAGAGATTCATGTGGAATATAGCACAGCCTAGTCCGGCTGAATGACTTGCTTCAGAAGTTCTTTTTTTTATTCAAGGACATTGTACGAAAGGATCAAGTTTCTGGTAACATGAGGTATTCTGCCTATTGGGTTTTTTCTCTGCTAAAAGTATCAACGTTTTTAACATGATCACATTAGTCAAGGTTTTCGAAGAGTTTTCTAATTTTAACTCAGTATTTGAATTACAAAATGAGGAGACAGCGTTGAGAATAGATTGTGCCATTAAGTGTGCCTCATCACAGCAGTTGTGGCCAGGATAGATCCTGAATATGATTAAAACATGGCAGAAAGAATTAGTTTTGAAAGTGACACAGAGTGTGTTCCTGCTGTGATGAATTACCCAGAGTAAATGTATTGTTCAGAAGTCATATGGCATCATGTCATCCCAGTGAATCTGTCACTGTTTTCAGTATTCAGTGCAGGTAATACAAGAACCTGCAGGGTTACAACAATTAATAAATTAATGTATTGGTGAGAGATAATAATGAACATTGATTTCCATTGCTGTTTGCTCAGCCATGCACCGTTCTTCCTTTTTAACCAGGAATGAACCAATTTGCATGCACAGCTCAATTTTCCTTTATTCATTCATGAGACATGAGTGTCACTGGCTAGGCCAGAATTTTTTGGCCATCTCTAATTGCCCTCAAACCGAATTGCTTGTTAGGCCGATTCAGAATGCATTTAAGAGTCAACCAAGTGCTGTGGCTCAAGGGTCACAGATAGGCCAGACTGAATAAGGAAGATAGGTTTCCTTTCCTAAATGATGTTAGTGAACCAGATGGGTTTTATGGCAATTGTTTGATGGTCATTACCAGACTTTTAATTGCAGATTTCAACCGAATTCAAATTTCACCAGCTGCTATGGTGGGATTAGAAAATGGGTCTCCAGAGCTTTACCCTGGATTACCAGTCTAGCAGTAATACCACAATGCCTCTACCTCCTCTAAGTTAGTGTTTGGATCGTGACTTTTTTCACACCTCCCATAGACTGTTGACGTGCCAACAATTTCAGAATCTGTCTATACCACTGGAAATGAAGATCGGCCCTGGAACTTACAACACCCACCAAAATGAAATGCATCAGCAAGTGGACAATGGGAATTGGCAGCAAGTGCTCTGTTTATAAGGTTCAGTAAAGACCAGGATTGAGGCAGGACCAGCTATTAATATGTTAAAAATATTACCTCAGATTTTGATAATAAAATAAATTTGAATGATGTTTTCTATTAATGTGAAAATTGGCCACATCAGTGGCAAGGAAATGATAGCATAAACCACAGGCAGTAGTGGACTGTTGGATGATTTGCCCTGCTCCACCATTTACACAAAAAATGACATCTCAGATTTCACATATCTGTGAGTTTCATAAATTGTTGCGTTTCCACATAAATTGTCTATTAAATATTCCACAGAAAGATATGTCTTATAATTAAAGATCTAATACCCATTTTAACAATATGATGTGTTGTAATAACTGCCAATCAATCTCTCTTGCCTAGAAAATGAACAGTTGTAAGTGTGGAGTCTCATTCCTTCAGCTTTCGAATTGTTTGAATTTATAGAAACATTTTGAAAATCCTTTCCTTTCTGTCTCTTTCTCAGTTTCTTTCTCCCTCTCTCTTTCCATCTTCCTTTCGGGATCGGATATGGCACCAAATATAACCTTCTTCTCAACCCTTTATTTATTTCCAATCGTTAAATCACACTGGTTAAGGAGATTCACTGCGCGTCTGATTGTTCATCAAGATACCAGATGTTCTGATGAAACGTCATCCTGACTCAAAATGTTCATTCTAATCTCTCTCTACGATGCTGAGACTTTTTGTACCAGATCCCATTGTCTTCACGATGCTGTTATCAACTCAAAATTCAGCAACTTCTGGGCTAACAATTTCAAAACTAAATGTGGATAACAAGTCAAACTGTTCAGAAATGCTGAGAGATGTCCCACTCCCAGAAAATTCTGGATCATTACTTCTAAATGTACTTCTCATCAATTTTTAACAAAATTACGTGCAATGCTTGCATTTAAAATGGAAGCTTGGTGGCATATTGGTTAGCACACTGCCTTGCAGCGCCAGGGACCCAGGTTCAATTTCAGCCTCGGTCATTGTCTGTGTGGAATCTGCACATTCTCCCAGTTTCTGCTTGGGTTTTCTCTGTGTGTTCTGGTTTCCTCCCACAGTCCAAAGATGTGTCAGTTAGGTTGATTGGCCTTGCTAAATTGACCATGGTGTGTGGGGAATTAGCAGGGTAAATGTATGGGTCATGGGAATATGGCCTGGGTGGAATTAGTCATAAAGTCTTAGACATTTATAGCATGGAAACCTGCACTTCAATCTAACTTGTCCATGCCACTTCTTTTTAAACTCCTAAACTAGGTAGAGTCATAGAGGTTTACAGCATGGAAACAATTGTTGTCAGTACAGACTTGATGGGCTGAATGGCCTCTTTCTGTACTGTAGGATTCTATGATTTTACTTACATAAACTTTTCTTCAGTCTCAAAGACAATCTGTTGCCAGTGGAGACATTGTAATGGAGCCACTGCTGAACTGATAGAAATGTCACATTACATGTTTACACAGGCAGTTTCCATTTTAAATAGGACATAGGAATTTCAAACAGATATACAAAAATAAGAAAGTGCATCTTTAAAATGGCAGATAAATTAGACGGCTGTTCTGCCTACCCCCTCACGTTGCTGGGACTCTTTCTTCAGAATAACGGAGATTATGGGATGATTTGATAAAGTGTATGAAGGGAGGGGACATCAGAACTAGGAACAGGTTATTTATTTCGATGATTGAGAAGTCAAGAACCAGAGGACATAGATGTTAATGCAAGAAATTTAGGACAGAGAGTACAGGGAAATATTTTTATACAGATGCTGTGAAATTAACCATCAGAGGTGGTGATGAAGCAGAAAGTATTTCAACATTTACGATAAGTAAATAGGGCAGCACGGTGGCACAGTGATTAGCACTGCTGCCTCACAGCGCCAGGGAGCCGGGTTCAATTCTGGCCTCACATTACTGTCTATGTGGCACATGGATTTCCCCCCGAAGCTCCGGTTTCCTCCCACAGACAAAAGATGTGTGCGTTAGGTTAATGGGCCATGCTAAATTAAAGTGTCAGGGGATTAGCAAGTAAATATATGGTGTTATGGGAATAGGGCCTGGGTGGGATTGTAGGCAGTGCAGATTCAATGGGCTGGATGACATCCTTCTGCACTGTAGGGATTCTATGATAAGAATACATCGATTAGACAGTACAAGAAACAAAAAATTTATTTCATATAGCCTACAACAACATTTATATTCCACACAAGCTTCCTCCTCCCCACATTCATCTCATTCTATTAGCCGGCCCATCTATTCCTTTCCTTTCCTGCTCATGTGTTTATCCAGCTTCCCCTTACATGTATTGATTGATTCACCTCAACCATTTGCCTGTGAGAGCGAGTTCCACATTTTTACCACTCTCTTCACCCAGAGAATGGGTAAAGAAGGCTTCCCCTAAATCACTCACTGGATCACTCCCTGGGAACATTGTAGATGAATGGGATTAGGATACCGACTGTTGTGGAGGTTAAGTATCACCAAAAACATCTTGATGTAATTCATCCAGAGGCCACATTTAAATCTGACTCAACAATACCACAAAAGATCAGCTAGTGCAAATTAAAAAAAAATACAAGCTGTTATTATTCCTCAAAGTTAAATATAAATAGGAAAAGTAGTGGAACGAGAGTTGTCTCACACAAGGAGGAACCTCGATTGAATAACTGTGGGGCTAATGGAAGAGTTATTTTTGTATTTGTCCTTGGGTTTGGGCATCTCTTGCAAAGCTGGTATGTTATTGCCCATTCCTAGTTACCCTTGAGGAGGGAAGGGTGGGCTGCTTCCTTGAACTGACTGTGTGATGAAGATGCTCTTGGATTGTACGTTCCATTGTGTCCAGGCTGGACCACGTGCCAAATAATCAGCTTCCAAAGCAGATCCTCTTTTCACTGCTGGAGCATAGCTCCCGTTCTCAAACAGGACAGAGAAAATATTTTAAGAATGCTCAGAAAAGGAACAGATTAACATTGATGCTGGAGGGGAGGGATTTGCCACAAACCGCATCATGTGGTGGCGCCTCATCCAATAAAACCGCAACAACGTCAGAAATGAATCGTATGAACTCGCTGCGGAGAAGTGTCGAAAGTGAAAAGAGAGCAGAATCCTGGCTCAAGAACCTCCCCCAATCTCTGTCCAAAACTTGTAGCCTCAGGATTAGCCTGTCCAGTCACCCAAGGAGACACAAAGCATGATGCCTACCTGATTAATGATGATAATGCTGAGTTCCACTGTGCAATAAATGCAGAATCATAGAATCCCTACACAGCAGAAGAGGCCATTTGGCCTAATTGATTCTGCACCAACTCTCTGACAGAGTATATTATGCAGGCCCTCTCCCCTGCCCTACCCCATAACCCCATGCAATTTCCCATGGCAAATCCATCTTGGGACACTTGGGGCAATTTAGCATGGCCAATCCACCTAACATGCACACCTTTGGATCTGCTACCTTTCCTTGTTGGATGTGTTGAGTTTGAACTGGAAGGATCTTTTCTCTAGGAAGCAGGAAAAGGGATGTGTAATAACTGCACGCTAATTTACTGAAAGCACACTTTGTAATGTCAGGTCTGTAGCTCAGATGTTCGCTGGAGTCAAATCCATTAGTATTGGGGCCGTTGGGAGGATTTATTCTAAACAAGGCAGACTGGGACAGAAGTTCAATCACATTCTCTGCTAACATAACCGTTACCTTCAGACAGCGAGCTGCACACTGCCAAGAAACATAAATAACGTTTCTGTCGGATTGTATCGTGCTGTATCATCTTCTTTTCCAGTATTTCCTATTGACCACCCAAATTCTTTCCATCTGTGTTTAATTTTGGCGTTTTACTATTAATGACTACAACAGATGTGCTTAACCCTTAATGCATCCATTTACTGTCTGTCACCTCAATCAGTGGCAATCCCTGAAGACTATGGTGAGGATCCACTCTAGGATTTGATTCCCAGAGAATGCTGCATCATTGTGGTGGTGGTTGAGGGGGAGTGGGTGAGGCATCCTCTGCATGTGACATTAAGCTGAGGGCTCTACAGTATTTCAGTTGATTTTGATTTATTATTGTCACACACATTAGCGTACAGTGAAAAGTATTGTTTCTTGTGCGCTATACAAAGCATACTGTTCATAGAGACGGAAACGTGAGAGTGCAAGATGAAATGTTACGGTCACAGGGTATAGAGAAAGATTAACTTAATGCAAGGCAAGTCCATTCAAGAGTCTGACAGCATCAGGGAAGAAGCTGTTCTTGAGTCAATTGTACATGACCTTGGACTTTTGTATTTTTTTCCTGACGGAACAAAGTGGAAGACAGAATGTCCGCGTGGGGTCCTTAATTATGCTGGTATCTTTGCCAAGGCAGCGGGAAGTGTAGAAGAGTCAATGGATGGGAGGCTGGTATGCGTGATGGATTGGGTTACATTTGTAATTCCTTGTGGTCTTGGTCAGAGCAGGAGCCTATACCAAGCTGTGATACAACCAGAAAGAATGCTTTCTATGGTGCATCTGTAAAAGTTGGTGAGAGTCGTAGCTGACATGCCAAATTTCCTTAGTTTTCTGAAAAAGTAGAGGCATTGGTGGGCTTTCTTAACTTTGAGGGATGTTATGGGTTGAGTAACACGCTTGAGGAACAGCAGAGATTGCTTGCAGAAATACTGGCAAGATTCCTCCTTCTATTACTGTCTGTGTGAAGTTTGCACATTCTCTTCACGTCTGCATGGGTTTTCTCCCACATTTCAAAGATGTATTGGTTAGGTAGGTTGGCCAAGCTAAATTGCCCCTTAGTGTCCAAAGACCTATATGCTAGATGGATTAGCCATGGTAAACGCGTGGGGTTATAGGGATACATGGCAGGGGAGAGGGCCTGAGGAGGATACTCTGTCAGAGTTGGTGAGATATCATGGAGCAAATGGCTTCTTCTGCATTGAAGGGGTTCTATGGTTCTATGAATTAAATTCATTACAAACAGAATAACTCATCACAGCTTGTGGGATCTTGTTTCGACACATTTATCTATTCTAATACAGGTATTACTCCTATTATTATTGTATGTTTGAGGTGTATCTGAGAAAATATAGTCTTTTTCCCCTACATAACTTCAGAATTGTTCTGCTACGACAGGCCATGAGGAATATATCTTTGCTAATCCTACTTGAGATACATGAACTCCAGGGGCAACATTTACCTCAATGTGTTGGCAATATTGGAAGGTGAACTGAGAATGAATTAAAACAGAACCTAATAGAGAGATTCTAATGAAATAAATTTAGAAAAGCAACACATTACAAAGCGACGGCACATTGATGGGTTGAGATGGCATTTCAATCCAATAATGCTGGTTACTACAGTTTGCAGACAGAATACAGAATATCTTGGAGGGACAGTGTTGAAAGTTTCATTGGAGGCATTGATTGGGAAGAGAGTCTTGAGCTTGACAACCTCAACAAAAAGCAGCTGACATGAGCTTATAAAAGTAAATAAGATAGCAAAGATCAAGTGAGGGCAATTGAATGGTTATCCCACACTCGCTGAGACTCATTAACATGGCTCTTAGAATCATAGAATTCCAACAGGGCAGAAGAGGCCATTCTGCCCATCGAGTCTGCACTGACTCCCTGATGTAGTATCTTACCATACTCTGTCTCTCCCCCACCTTCCCAACCCTTTAACCTCACGTATTTCCCATGGCTAATTCCCCTAATCTTGGGATACCAAGGGATAATTTAGCATGGCCAATCTACCTAATCTGAACATCTTTGGAATGTGGGAGGAACCTGGAGAACCCAGGGGAAACCCACGAAGACATGGGGAGACCATGAAAACTCCACCAAAAAAAAAGTCACCCAGGGCTGGAATTGCTCCCAGGTCCCAGGCACTGTGAGGCAGCAGTACTAACCAACATGCTGTCCAGAGCAGGAGTATCATGATATTCATTACCCTCTTGATATCTTAAAATCTCTTAGGTGCATCACCCAGTTCCTACTTCCTATTTTTGTTAAAGTTTACCAGAATTACCCTGGAAAAAAAATCATTTATTTCCTTTCCTGCAGTTACCTTAAAAACCAGATGTCAAATGGGCAATGGTTGCTGCCACACTACAGAATCCCAGCTGCTGATTTTGCTAAGACAAGGCTCTGACCCTTAGTTATAAATGGAACCATATAGTCAAACAAAGGGATAAGTAAGTAAACTGCTTATATTTTATGAGCAGTGAAAATGAAGGGAACAAAACATCCAGTGATTCTTAGATGACAAGCAACCACAGTGTTGCATTCTGTTAAATGCACTGTTAATTATCCATGGAGTGTTATTCTTCGGTAAGAAAGATGTTTGGATCAGTCACTTTATAAGCTCTAGAGAAAGCCAGCCAATCCCTATCTCAGAGGCCATTTCATCAAAGTCGCATTGCTCAGTCTAAAACAAAACAGCAGTTAAACAGAAAACAGAGGAGGAGCATTCATTGAATCATAATGCGGAATCTTACCAAATCATGATAGAGTCTTGTTTCTGGCTGGAAAGCCAACGTGATTCCCTCCAGAGAATGCTTTTGGCATTACCCCCCCCCCCCCCCATCATGTTGCAGAGATGAGCTTGGGGTGGGGCAGAATGCTGATGGGGTGGGCAATCCTTCTGAGAAGGCAGTTTAAACACCTTATCTAAAAAACTGCATCTGCGACAGTGCAGCACCCAGTCTGCGAAGCATACTGTTAGTCTCCAAAGTGGAACTTGATCTCACAACTTACTGACTGAAGAAATGAGAGGGCTATCAACTGAGCCACAGCTGAGACTTCAGAAGAAGGTGTGGATAAGATTATGAGTGACACGGACAGAGTGGACTTTCCTAGGGTAGAAAAGTCAAGTACGAAAGGACATAGGTTTAAGGTGCATGGTTAAAAGATTAGAGGAGATGTGCGAGGCAAGTTTTTTTTTACACAGAGGGTGGTGAGTATCTGAAATCCGCTGCTTGGGGAGGTGTTGGGAGCAGGTACAACAGTGACATTTAAGGGGCAACTAGATGAATATATGAATAGGATGGGAATGGAAAGATACGGACTTCATAATTGCATACAGTTTTAGCTTAGGCAAGCATCGTGCAGGCTTGGAGTGCCGAGGGGCCTGTTCCTGTGCTGGGCTCTTCTTTGTTCTGAGAATCAGTTTACAATGTTACATTCATAAGGAGAGAGGTGATCAGTGCTAATAAGAGTTCCATGTCCCTTGAGTTTCTGCATTGCCTTCTGATTACAGCATCTAATTGCTCCTTCATTGACTCCAGTGCTGCACTCAATCCTAGTGTTATTCTTCTTTGTGTAAAGAACTTCCAAACCCAGCTCTAAAGCTGTATTTTACTTGACCCTTCCTCCTATTTTTATTGTTGAAGTAATGCTCCACATCTACCTTTCCAATTTCATTCACTTCTCAAAGATCAACACTCAGTTGCATCGTTCACAGCTGAAATATTCTGAGCTTTTCCTCGGATGCTAAGGAAATAATTCTTGTCTGCTGTCCCTCCAGGGACAGAATGCCTGCATTTTGTCTCAATGATTGAGAACTTGACACAATATTGGAACACATATTGGAAAACTGATAGGTTTGGAACACCACTGACTGATTGGTGCAACCTAATGGCTTCTAGCCAAGACATCAATAAGAAATCATAAGAGCTTACGTTGGATTGTTGCAGTGTCTCTCTGCACTCTGTATTCCTGCGCTGCAGGTTCGACTGCACGAAGACCAAGAACCCCAGGCTCCCCAGTTTCCATTTGTACTCTCAGGTCGTTGCTCAGTAGATATGCAATCTCCATCAAAGCACCACTGCGAGAGAAAGTTGAGAGTTACTGCCAGGTAATACACTTCCTTTTCTTGGGTCATCAACCTAGGAATCTTTAGAAGTGGAAATGTATTGTTGGCATCATTGACTCCCAATTTAGATACAACAAAAACTTGCATTTATATAGCACCTTTATCATTGTAAAATATTGCAAAGTGCAACACAAGACCATCGTCCAACAGAATTTGGCACCAAGACACATTAGGATGATATTAGGACAGATGATTAAAAGCTTGGTCAAAGAGACAGATTTTAAGGAGGACAGAGAGGTAGAGAAATATAGAGATTTAGGGAGGAAATTGAGAACATTGCTTGTTTGTTTAACAGAATCAGTTGTACTGCCCTACTGGATGCCAAGCCCATGCCACCATATCCTACCTATGAGTTCCATCCCTCAAAGTAACATAAGTGAATGTACACATAGAACATAGAACATAGAACATTACAGCACAGAACAGGCCCTTCGGCCCTCGATGTTGCACTGACCAATTAAGAAAAAGCAATGACCCTCTAACCTAAACCATTCCCTTTTCAGCCATAAACTTATCTACTAACCTCTTAAATGCCACCAAACCTGGCACATCTACAACTGCAGCAGGCAGGGCATTCCATACCCTTACCACTCTCTGGATAAAGAACCTACCTCTGACATCCGTCCTATAACTACCACCCCTTAATTTAAAGCTATGTCCCCTTGTGCTAGCTTTCTCCATCCTAGGAAAAAGGCTATCACTGTCCACCCTATCTAAACCTCTAATCATCTTATATGTTTCAATAAGGTCTCCTCTTAGCCGCCTTCTTTCTAACGAAAACAACCTCAAATCCCTCAGCCTCTCTTCATAAGACCTGCCCTCCATACCAGGCAACATCCTGGTAAACCTCCTCTGTACCCTCTCCAATGCCTCCACATCTTTCTTATAATGCGGGGACCAGAACTGTACACAATACTCCAAGTGCGGCCGCACTAGAGTTTTGTACAGTTGCAACATGACGTTGCGGCTCCGAAATTCAATCACCCTACCAATAAAAGCTAAGACTCCGTATGCCTTCTTAACAACCTTATCGACTTGATTGCCAACTTTCAGGGATCTATGCACATATACACCAAGATCCCTCTGTTCATCAACACTATTAAGAGTCCTACCATTAGCCCTATACTCTACACATTTGTTATTCCTGCCAAAGTGAATTACCTCACACTTTTCCGCATTAAACTCCATTTGCCACCTCTCGGCCCAGCTCTGCGACTTGTCCAAGTCTCTCTGCAAACTAGAACACCCCTCTTCACTATCTCCATCAATTAAGTTTCAACCATAAGCCAACATGCAGTTGTAGCAAACAATTGGAAAGGCAAACCGCATAGCCTCAAAATGAGGGGAAGCAGATTTAGGACTGAATTAAGGAGGAACTTCTTCACATAAAGGATTGTGAATCTGTGGAATTCCCTGCCCAGTGAAGCAGTTGAGGCTACTTGATTGAATGTTTTTAAGGCAAGGATAGATAAATTTTTGAACAGTAAAGAAATTAAGGATTATGGTGAGTGGGCAGATAAGCGGAGCTGAGTCCACAAAAAGATCAGCCATGATCTTATTGAATGGTGGAGCAGGCTTGAGGGCCCAGATGGGGCTATTCCTACTCCTACTTCTTATGTTATGTTGACCTTTATTACAAGAAGGTTCAAGGACAAGAGTAAGGATGCGTTGCAGCAATTTATATCGGACTTTGGCAAGACCACACATGGAGTTCTTTATATCTTTACCACAGGAACAATCTACATTCCCAGAGCAGGGGGCTAAGGAATGTTCCTGGTCAATTCCTGAGTTGGGGAAGTGTTTATTGGGAAGAAGATGGAATAGAATAAGAATGTGGTGTCTGGAGTTTAGAAAAATGAGAAGTTGGAATATATAACATTCTTCCAGAAACTGACCACTTAATGGTTGGAGAAATCAAGAGCTAAATGACCATAATCTCAAGATAAGGGGTCGGTCAATTTGGACTGAGAGGAGGGAAAATATCTTTAATATTCTGGAATTCTGTACCCCAGAGGGTTATGGATGCTGAATCAGCGAGAATATTCAAGACGGAGATTGATAGATTTTCAGACACTAAGGAAATCGAAGGATATGAGGATGGGATGGGAACAGGGCGGCAGGCTTGGGATGGGTGGGCAGGATGCGTGTGGTGATGGTGGGGGATGGTGGCAGTGAGGCAATTCGAGTGATCCTCGGGTCTGGTCAGCATCTCCCCACACTGGGGGGGCCATCCATTACTTCCTTCCATAGAAACAGGGGGACAGGTCAATATGGTCCAATCTTTCAGCCAATCAATTTGAACAGACAGACATTTTTCATCGCCTTGATTGACTGTAAAAATGCAAATCAGTGAGCAAGCTAAAGGAAACTTGGTCGCAAACATTACCTTGTCCTCTCCACATTTGGTACCATCCACAGCCGCGTCTAGCTTAGAGTGACAGGTGTTTCCCACGGTGCACCACAGGGTATTGCAGACACTCTGTCAGGGAGAGATAGACAATTATTAAACTTAGAGCGGCAACTTCCAATTCAGGATCATTCTATGAGAGTCCAGAGGAATACACACTTCTCTCTGCGCAGCGCAGAGAATTGTTAACAGACAGCCCGAGGAATTTATAGCATCACTCAGCCCGAACTACCCACCAATGCCTCCCCATTCCCTCCCAGCCCATCTCTACCTTCCACTTTGGGTCAGATTCTGGATGCCAAAGGGGGATCAAATGGGACCAAAAGACACAAAATCAAGGTTGATGCTGTAATCCCCAGTACTGAGGCAGTACCATCCTGTCAGAGCTGAGATGTTAAGCTGAGGGCCAGAATACCTTCTCACATGGATGCGAAAGATGCCAAGACACTATTCCCAAGACCAGAAAGGGAATTAACCCTGGCCAATACTTATCCCAAACCAAAATCACAAAAACAGAAGACATTCCCTTTGTTACAACAGGACCTAAACTTCAAAAAGTATTGGCTGGGAAAAATTTTGGAATTATCAACATCAAACTTTCTATTTCTTTTATGTGGGGTTCTGAACCACAAAGGGCTCTGTGCCCTTTTGAGTGACATTGACTACCTAATTCCAGAAAGATGGTGTTAATGCAAGGATTATTGACTTACATCCATGTTGTCACAAAACACAGACTGGACTCCATACTGCAGGCGACATTGGTGATTGACATCGTACAATACTCCCGGGGCCACTGAGGGCAATTCAATTGCTTCCTTTGTGGGCAAATCATCCAGACAGAGACCCCATCCGCGGCTGCAAGCAACAAGTCGATAAAGTCAAAAAAAAGGTGCATCAACAGAACAGACAAGAAGCAGAGGGGTTTTAGGGAGAACTGGAGGATCTGAGAAGAGACAAAACCACATCAACGTTTGGGTGGCCTTGGTGAGGCCACACCGAGAGTATTGTGTCTAGTTTTGGTCTCCTTTTCTGAAGAAGGATGTTTTTGCGCTCGAAGGAGCACAGTGAAGGTTTACCAGGCTGATTCCGGAGTTGGCGGGGCTGATATATGAGGAGAGATTGACTAGGTTTTCACTGGAGTTCAGACGAATAAGTCTCATATGAACTTATAAAATTCTAACAGGACTAGATTGGATAGATGCCGGGAGGATGTTCCTGATGGTGGGGGAGTCCAGAACCAGGGGTCACAGTCTGAGGATTTGGGGTGGACCATTTAGGATGAACATGAGGAGACATTTCTTCACCCAAAAAGTGTTGAGCCTGTGGAATTCATTACCATAAGGAGTAGTTGATGTCAAAACATTGAATGTTTTCAAGAGGTAGCTGGATATTGCACTTAAGGCAAATGGAATCAAAGATTATGGGGAGAAAGCAAGGTTAAGCTATTGAGTTTCACAGTAACTTCTTTGCAGTGTTAATGAGAGCCTTACTTGTGACTAATAAATAAATGCTTTGAGTTGGATGATCAGTCATAATCGTAATGAATGATGGAGCAGGTACAAAGGGCAGAATGGCCTTCTCCCGCTCCTATCTTCTATGTTTCTATTTCATTCCTGCATTTCAATAAACAAAAGACTTGTGTCTATTTTTCACCTCATTTCCACTGAAGTTGCTGGCGTTTCCTGGACGCAGGAGATGATGTGGGTCACTCACTGAACCGGATACCTAACCAAGTGCCATTCCTTGTGTGCAAGTTCGGACTCCAACTATGAGGGGCCTCATCTCGGAGTCTGATCTCTCCCAATGGTCATAACAGCCTCCAGCAAGGAATCAGAAACGGCAACCCTAAATCAGTTTCCACTAAGGAGGACGTCAATAATTGCAGCAATTGTGGTAATAATTGTGGCTTATTACCCACTGACAATCTTAGCTGAAGCCATTGCAGTGTATTCAGAGAGATGATCTCTAAGGTTTAAGGGCTAAGAGGTGATTTCTCAATGCTCTCTCTACAGTTCACTGCATGAGGGATGCTCACAAGCAATGGGCAATTGCAGAAGGCACAAGAGCATGTAAGCTCATGGGTACACCAGGAGGTAAAGTCGGCAAATGGTGTGATGAACTTCATAGCAAGAGGATTTAAGTATAGGGATAGGGATGTTTTGCTGCAATTGTACAGGGCATTGATGAGGATACGCCTGAAATATTGTGTGTCATCTTTGTGTCTTTATCTGAAGAAGGATGTCCGTGCTATAGAGGGAGTGCAGCAAAGGTTTACTGCACCTTTGCAGTACAAACCTGCAGGAATCAGCAGGTTCCTGGGATGGCTGATCTGTCATATGAGGAGAAACGAAGCCGGTTAGAATTGTATTCACTGGAATTTAGAGGTGTGAAAGGGGATCTCACAGAAATTTATAAAATTCTAACAGGGAAGGGAGAGGGTACAGAATATAGTGTTATGGTGACAGTGAGCATGTAGAGAATACAGTGAGGTTTCAGATGTTTGGAAAATTAGGAAATTGAAGTCATCGATGTTTATATGATATAAAGATGCCGGCGTTGGACTGGTATAGGCACAGTAAATAGTCTCACAACATCAGGTTAAAGTCCAACAGGTTTATTTGGTAGCACAAGCTTTCAGAGTGCTGCTCCTTCGTCGGATGAGTGAAGGAGCACCTGATGAAGGAACAGCATTCTGAAAGCTCGTGCTATGAGGGTTATTCAGGGTAGATTCAGCAGGGATATGGGGGAGTCTAGAACTAGGGGGTCATAGTTTGAGGAGAAGGGGTAAACTGAGGTGGGAAGAAATTTCTTCATCCAGAGACTGGTGACTTAGTGGAATTTACTACCACAGAAAGTAATTAAGGCCAAAACGTTGTCTGATTTCAAGAAGAAATTAGATATAGCTCTTGGGGCTAAAGGAATCAAAGGATATGGGGGGGCAGAAGGGATCAGGATATTGAATTTGATGATCAGCTGTGATCATAATGAATAATAGAGCAAGTTCAATGGGCCAAATAGTCTACTCCTGCTTCTAGTTTCTATGTTTCTAAGACACAGCTTCAACTGACGCCACAAGCTCTTGTAGTTCTCCACCTAGGTTCCTAAACAGGAACACATAATGCAGATCCTTCACCCAAAACTCAAAATAATACAGGACCCAAAGAAAGAGCTACTTACTCGAGAAAGCGGGTGATATATTCCCGGCTGCAACGTGACCAGGTCAGTGGGCTGGTGTCGTACAGGAGCTGTGGGGACATGATGAAAGGTCTTTTTCCAATGGGTTCACAGTCATTGGCTGTCCCATCGTGTTGTATCCCAAAGCTGAAATGTAAAAGTAAGAGTCCAACAAAAAACAAGAGAAAGTGGAGTGAGTCAGCACTGAAAGCTGTACACAGAGCAGACTGAGATACAAAACACCAGGACCTGCTGAAACTCACTGCTTTACTTGTGCCTAGAATGTGGCTTTGCCAGCATTTACTACCCTCGAGAAGGTGGTGATTGTAATGACTTCAGTCAGGCCATTGAGGTTGGCCTATTGGAATATGAACTCCCTGATAAAGGAGTCACTTGATGGGCCAGTCATGGAGTCTTTGCCTTGTATTTAACCAGGAATGTCAGTTCCTCTGACACCCCTAAAGGTAGACCGCTGACTGATAGCACTCTGTGCACTGCTGTTGGAATTGTAAATAAAGGAATCTTAGTGAAGAAGCTTCTGCCTCAAAAGACTTATTACAGCGGTCAGTGGCCTTCTTCAACATCCAAGGGTGAAGGTACATTTGGAGAGCACCTTGGATGAAAGCCTGGAAGCAGATGGAAGCTAAACTTTCAAAAAGGGAATCATTTGCAAGGTTATAGAGGATGAGCAAGGGCATGGGATAAATTTCAGAGAGCTAGCACAGGCGCAAAGGGCCAAATGGCCTTCTTCCTATGCGGCAAGATTTTATAGTGGAATTCTCCAGCCCTTTCCTCAGGTGGGATGTTCTGATCTCACTGAAGTTGACCCCTGCCATGGGTTCCCTGACAGTGGCATAGATAAAGAGTGTAAATCACCAACAAATTGTCTGCGAATAGAAGATTCCACCAACGGCCAATAGGAAACCGATATCAAAGAGGCTGGAGAATTTCACGCTATGATCTTTACTGTAATTATCTGTTAACTGTGCGACATTTGTTAAGGGTGATGAGGAATCTGGGCAATTTAGGCAATATCCTTAACAATCTTTGATGGACGGCATGATGACACAATGGTTAGTGCTGCTGTTCGCAGTTCCAGGGACCTGGGTTCAATTCCTTGTTTGGGTCATTGTCTATTCAGGATCTGCATGTTCTCCCCGTGTCTGTGTGGGTTTCCTCCAGGTGCTCCAGTTGCTTCCCACAGTCCAAAGGTGTGCGGGTTAGCTGCATTGGCTGTGATAAATTGCCCCTTAGTGTCCTGGGATCCATAGGTTAGTGGGGCAAATATACAGGATTACGAGGATAAGGCCTAGGTGGATCACTGTTGGTGCAGACTCAATGGGCCAAATGGCCTCCTTCTGCACTGTAGGGATTCTATGATTTTAAAATTGGAAGTATTGTGAAATGGAGTAGTGATTGGAATAATCCCAAATGAAAAAGGGGGCTATCAATTTCAGACAGGATGAGGAAATTGATGAAAGGTTGGAAGGGAAGGTGAGACAGGAGAAAGGTCATTGCAGTGGAAGAACTTATAACCACCAACTGCACTCAAAGTGTTCGAGGCAGTCCAAAACTATTTGCTAATTACACCTGTCAACACCCTGTTAAGACAACTGTAAGCAACAGCTTTACTTGCAGATGTTTTCCATTTACAAGCTGCCAAGGTGCTGGCAACAGTTTCAGGCTTGCTTCCAAACGCATGCTGGGTTTAATCAGAGGTTGTAAATTCTGCAGTGAGTAACTCACCTCCTGACTTTCTGTCCACCCTCTAGAAGGCACGAGTCAGGAGTGCTCTCCACTTGCCTGAATGAGTGCGGCTCTAACAACACCCAAGAAGCTCAAAAATCAACCAGGACAAAGCCGCTTGCTTGACTGGTACCCAATCCAGCACCTGAAACATTAACTCCCTCCACCACTAATACATCGATGCAGTCCGTGTGTACTATCTACAAGATGCGCTGCAGGAACTCACTGCATGGACTGCAGCAATTCAGGAAGGTGTCCCACCACCATCTTCTCAAGGGGCAATTAGAGATGGGCTTCACACTTGCATCCCATGGATAAATCAAAACTATTCAGTTTATATTTCAAAACCTAGCAGCCTGCTTTTTTCACTGAGAATTATCCCATTCAGTGAAGTATGCATAAAACATGAGTAATTGTAACAGGAGCATTCGTAAACAAGCACCAGAGAGTAGGTTACACAAACTACAATATATTGTTTTTCAAAGAATATATAAATAGGGATTCCAGGCACTGGAATGCTGGGCAATTGCAGAGAGAATAAAATTGCAATATAACCACCAGCCTCCAATAACTCTACATTAAAGCTCCGCTCTCATTTTCAATCTAACCTTTAGGCACCGTAACTCAAGCGACATATATCTGTAATTTGAAATATCTGTAAATAGAAATATCTTAATTATATGTCTTGATTTTAATGTACTCTAACATTGTTTTTAGAAAACAGAAAATAATTGGTATCTCATGCTAATTGCAGTATAGCTATGGATTCTAGGAATTCAGATTATTGAAATAACTAACATGAAACCTGAAAACAATTTCAGCTTGCAAACTATCAGGAGGATTTCTAACAGTTCATATCTGGAATTAAGGTTCATTTTCAATTGTAACTCAGGGAGTGAGAGATGATTAGGATTTAGGCTAGGGATTTCTATGGGCAGAATTTCGCATGTGAATTGCAGTGATTCATGAAGGCAGCTCATCACCACCACCTTCTCAAGGGCAACCAGGGATGGGTGCTAAGTGCTGGCCTAGCCAGCATTGCCCATGATCCCACGGCTGAATAAGAAACTCAGGGCAGCCGGAACTGGCCGCTATTCACGGTTCCACACAAGATCAATTCAGACTCATGATATTAAGCTGGCTGGCCATTTAGGCAGCAGCCAGTGTAAATCACAACTGCTTTGGGCCACTGGAGTTGGGCACCACTCATCCAGTGGTTGAAAGACTGAATGCAAAGGCATCACTGTTGGCAGAGTGGCCAGTGCTGGTACAGTCATAGAGGTTTACAGCATAGAAACAGGATTTTCAGCGCAAATTGTCCATGCCACCATTTTCTTAAACCCCCTAAGCTGGTCCCAATTGCCCACCTTTGGCCCATATCCCTCTATACCCATGTAAATGTCTAAAAGCTTTTTAAAAGACAAATTTATATCCACCTCTATTACTACCGCTGGCAGCTCATTCCAGACACCCACCACTGTCTGACTGAAAAAAATTGTCCCTCTGGCCCTTTTGTATCTCTCCCCTCCCACCTTAAACCTATGCCCTCTAGTTCTAAATTCCTCTACCTTTGGGAAAAGATGTTGACTATCTAGCTGATCTATGCTCCTCGTTATTTTATAGACCTCTATTAGATCAGTCTTCTATGCTCTATAGAAAAAAGTCCCAGTCTATCCAGCTTCTCCTTATAACTGCTCATGTGGTAGTCACAGCAGGCGGAAAGAAGGTTCCAGTGGCCAGCACGAGGACAGCAATAACCTGAGAGCTTCACACTGTGCTGAGCCCCCAATACAAAAAACACTACTGCAACTCACTCCCTGAAATTCCCTGTCCTCATCTAATATTTGCTCCATTCCTCTTCCAACCAAACCACTCCCCCCACCGAATCCAAAACATTAAGAAAGAATCAGCCCATATTTCCTGTGAGCTTGAAATCGCATGAGGCACCTAAAGTGTCGGTCAACTGGGGATTTAAACCTCTCAACAAACAGTATTGCTGTCAGTGGGTGCGCTGCCGATCCCTGTCTCTACCCATCAACTGAAATATTGCACAAGTGTATGATGACATTAGGATACGTACTGGATATCAACATCCGCTATATAATGTGCTTCTGGGGAGGCGCCCATCTGGCAGACATCAAATTCTACCTTATATAGGGGTCATTTATTCATATAGTGCCTCTCACATCCACTGGATGCAGTCAAAGCACCCAACAACTGACTTTACAAGTGCAGTGAAACAGAAGCAGTAAGAGCAGCACGGTGACACAGTGGTTAGCACTGATGCCTCACTGTGTCAGAGACCTGGGTTCAATTCTGGCCTGGGGTCACAGCCAGTGCGGAGTTTGCATGTTCTCTCTGTGTCCGTGTAAGTTTCCTCTGGGTGCTCTGATCTCCTCCCATGGTCCAAAGATGTACAGATTAGGTAGATTGGCCATGGTAAAATGCCCATTAGCATCCAGGGAATTAGCAAGGTAATGGGGATTGTTGTCAGTGCAAACTCGATGGGCCAAATGATCTCTTCTTGCACTGTCGGGATTCTATGAGGTAAAAGATAATCCTTAGCAGGGGAAATATATGTGGGATACAGGGATAACGCCTGGGAGTTGTTGGTGCAAACTTGATGGGCTGAATGGCCTCCTTCTGCATTATAGAGTCTCTATGAATTTCAATAAGCAAAAGACCCTGCAGAACTATTTTGAAGAAGTGGGAGCGAGTTCTCCCCTCTGCCAGCTGACCTATGTTCGCTCCAAGTTAAGCAACACATTGATAAAGCAAGCATGCCTTCAGCTACCTCTACCCTGAGATTTCCAACTTACACCTCTCCAGCTCTCTCTCCTTCATGTTCCTTTGGACCTCTCTCATTTCCCCAATAATCACTTATGCGGCTTGGTATCAAATTCCATTTGTTAACACTGCTGTGTAGCTCCACATTTTAACATGATCTTGACAGGATTATTACAGAGTTCAAGCAGTCTTAATAAAACTATTAAAAATGGGCAAGCTAATGACATTAATGTTTGTGGGAGCTTGCTGTGCATGAATTAACTGCTGCAATTCTTACATGACAACAGTGATTGGACTTTGAAACTGTTTAATTGCCTGCAAAGTGCTTTGAATGTCCCGGAGCTGTAAGGGTGCACTATACATGCAAACCAGCAAGGTGGCATAGTGCCAGGGACCTGGGTTCAATTCCTTGGTCACTGTCTGTGTGGAGTTTGCACATTCCCCCCGTGTCTGCATGGGATTCCTCCCACAGTCTAAAGATTTGCAAGTTAGGTGGATTAAGCCATGCTAAATTGCCCCTTATTGTCAGGAGAATTAGCAGGGTAATTACGTGGGGTTACAAGGTTAAGTTGCTTTGCCCATGCTGAATGTGCCCTAAATGGAGTTTGGCAGGCTAAGTGTGGAGGGATCCTGAGATAGCCTCTCAGTGGGATTGTGGTCAGTACAGACTCGATAGACCGAATGGCTTCCTTCTGCACTGTAGGGATTCTAAGTCTCTCTTTAAATGACAGTGACTAGCTGGAATCTGATCAAAGAACTCACTTTGTTTATGTAGACAATATACATCACATTTGCAATGATTATAGGCTGGAATCAAACAGCGTGAGTTAGACACTTCAACCACAGAAAACTGAGAATCCAGGAATGAAAAATCCTTTCATCCGTTTTGTTTACAGTGTAAACTATCAGAGAAGAGATGATGCATTTTCCAACCTTAATCTAATCTAAACTTTTCTTGGAACTATTCCAAACTGCCAGTTTTCTTTTCATTGAAGCGCGGTGGCACAGTGGTTAGCTCTGCTGCCTCACAGCACCAGGGACCCGGATTCAATTCCCGGAGCAGGTCACTGTCTGTGTGGTATCTGCGCGTTCTCCCCATGTCTGCATGGGTTTCTCTGGGTGCTCCGGTTTCCTCCTGCAGTCCAAAAGACATGCTGGTTGGATGCATTGGCCGTGCTAAATTCTTCCTTGGTGTACCCGAACAGGCACCAGTGTGTGGCAACTAGAGGATTTTCACAGTAATTTCATTGCAGTGTCAATTTACGCCTTACTTGTGAGGCTAATAAATAAACTTTTTTTTGGATACAGATTTATTTTTAATTTTAAGATGGGATTTTATCCTTATTTTTGACTGCATTTTGCTTCAATTGATTACCATTGCCAGCTCCCAGTGGACTTAACATCATCATTTCTTTAACCTGAAGCTGGGGATGCGTGTTTGGCACTGAGCTGTCACCCAGACAATTCCCAGATTACAGATAAAATTACGAATTCGGAGCAGCAGAAGGCCATTCAGCCCCTCGCGCCTGCTCCATTCAACAAAATTGTGGCTAATCTGATTGTAACCTCAACCTCACACCCCTGCCTGTCCTGGATAGTCCTTCACTCCCTTAATAGTCAACAATCTATCTGACTCTGTCTTATAAATAGTCAATGAGCCTGCCTGCACTGCTGTCTGGGAGGAGAATTCCAAAGACTCGTGACCCTCTGAGAGAGGAAGGTGTAGCATTCCCTCAGTACTGCACTGGGAGCAACAGCTGAGATTTTCTGCTCAAGTCTCTGGAGTGGGGCTTGAACCCATAATTTTTAGACACAGACGGAGGTTAGGGCGATTGTGTGGGGTGGGGGGGGGGTAGTGTTGTGGTGGTGAGACAGAGTGATTAGATCTGATTGTCTGCTTCCTTCCTTGCCCCGAGAGGGCCAATGCCCCGTCCAGTGGCACACTCGAGGCATTCAAGCATAGGGAACTGGAATGCATCATCAGTTCCAGAAATTATTTTTAATTTAATTTGCTAACTTTCCTTTAAAAGTTTTGTCTTTTTGGCTGGAACCTTACCAGCGTTCACATCGGCGGGACTTTCCCCATCCCATCGCAGTGAACGGAGATTCGGGTGGCTGCCAATTTCTCTGACCTCACTGCAGTGGGGAGTGTGGCATGAATGTGAAGCTTTTGTCTCTGAGTGGTTAAGACATTGCACTGGGGAATGAACCATGAAATAGCTGTTTGTTACTTGAACAAGGTGCATAGTTTGCATGTTCCTTCTATCTGCAAGGGACAAGGCCATTTGTGTCTATATATATATATATATATATATATTTACTACCATGTGTGAGTGACTACACTGTGAACCCGACTAACAATCTTAAAATGGTCTTCAGTGTCATTCTTAGCATCGTCAGTTGTCCAATTGTGAAACTGCATCTAATGTTGCTCCCAGGTTCATTGACCAAACAAAGCTGGGTAGTTAACTGTCCCATGCTGCATTCTCTATGGCAACTCCTCTACCAATCAGAGTCCACTTGCCAACCAATCAGCACTCTCTTTACATGCAGTATAAATTGAAGTTCAAGTGCAGCGGATCAGACAGCATCTGTGCAGAGACAGTAGAGCCAACGTTTCCAGTCTGGCTGACCCTTCATTAGAGAATGCAGTTGCATGAGTTAACTGTCCTCTTGTGAGCTGTCCTGGTGGGTGGAAGACGAAAAGCTTTGACAGCACATCTCTTTTTTCAGCAAAATTCAAGTTTCGTATCACCACATGAATATTAATTGCTTATTTGGTAGAGATGCCTGGGGCTGAAGTGCATGATCTCTGGAAAAGTTATTTTAATTTAATAAGTTTTCTTTGTCATTTGTTTTATTTGCAGTATCTCTTTAAGGGATTAGAACAGAATCTCTACAGTGCAGAAGGAGGCCATTCAGCCCTTCAAGTCTCACTGACTCTCTGACAGAGCATCTTAACTAGACAGTAATCACGCAACCCTAAATATTTGTTTCACTAATTTCCCTAACTTATACATCTTGAGATACAAGGGCCAATTTAAACGGCCAATCTACCTAGCACATCTTTGGATTGTGGGAGGAAATCGAACGAAAACCACGCAGACATGGGGAGTTCAGACTCCGCACAGACAGTGACCTGAAGCCAGAATCGAACCCGGGTCCTTGGTGCTGTGAGGCAGCAGTGCTAACCACTGTGCCATCTTGCTGCTCCAATTAAACATGGCCAATCCACCTCTCCTGCACATCTTTGGACCATTGATGAATTAGTTTGTTCATTTTTTTTTATTATTTACTCAAACAAAAATATGCCTTCACACTGCTGGTGGGTTGTAGAGTTAGGAGTTAAACATTTGTAATGTCTTAGTTTGCGACTAAATCTAAAACCAAGTAACAATTTGACTTCTCGGGAGAAATTTTGCCATCCCGCCCGCCATGGGAAATGTGGCGGGCATGGAGCAGGCTCTGCAAAGGTCCGTTGATCTCAGGTGGGATTGTCCGAGTTTGGGGTGAGCGAGGCAGGAAAATCCTCCCCCTCATCTCCTCCTTTACCTACCGGCAGTGAGAAATTTAATATTAACCATGGAGCCATGGCCAATTCCTGGGCTGAACTTAGAGAACTCAGTGTCCTGATCGGCAGCTGCTGAGAATGAGAGGACTCTTGAGAGCGAGTTGCCAGACTTACTTATGTCCGAGTTCATGTGCGACGGTGAATGCCAGAGGAAGACCCGAGTCCTCGTTGATGCTGCAGCTCCTGTGGGGTTGGCACATTCCGGAAACGTGTGACAATCCCAGTGTCTCACATGGGCGGTTCATTCCGGCACAGATATCCTTCCTTGTCAAAAGAAGAGAAACAACATTTAAAACTGCTTCACACCCCGTCTGAGCCAATTGGAGAGGTGAAATTACTCAACAGTAGCTCCAGTGAAAAGAGGATCTCCTATTTTGTGTCCTTCTATTGAACTGTAGTTCTGCATTCGCTTTAATTTTGTATCAGTCTCCCACCCACTGACTCTGTCTACACTTCCTGCTACCTTGGCAAAGCAGCCAGCATAACTAAGGATCCCCACACCCCAGACATTCTCTCTTCCATCTTCCTCCATTTGGAAAAAGATACAAGTCTGAGATCACGTATCAACCGACTCAAGAACAGCTTCTTCTCTGCTGCCATCAGACCTTTGAATGGATTTACCTTGCACTAAGTTGATCTTTCTCTACACCCTAACTATGACTGTAACATTACTTTCTGCACTGTCTCTTTTCCTTCTCTATGAACGGCATGCTTTCTCTGCCTAGCATGCAAGAAACAATGCTTTTCACTGTTTACTGATACATGTGACACTAATAAATCAAATCAAATCACATAACAATAGTTCTGTACTCACTTCTACTGAACCACTGGTTAGCACTGCTGCCTAACAGTGCCATGAACTCAGGTTCGATTCCTGGCTGTATGGATTCTGCATGTTTTCCTTGTATCTGTGTGTGTTTCCTCCGGGTGCTCCAATTTCCTCCCACAGTCCAAAGACGTGCTGGTTAGGGTCCATGCTAAATTCTCCCTCAGTGTACCTGAACAGATGCAGGAGTGTGGCAACGAGGGGATTTTCGCAGCAACTTCATTGCCGTGTTATAATGTAAGCCTACTTGTGGCACTAATAAATAAACTTTAAACTTAAATTTCACCAGTCCTCTCTGATCTTGGTCTTCTATCAGCAATTGACCTGCAGTGCAATGCACACCCATGGGTCTCCTCATACCCATAAACCAGCTGCCCGCTGTCATGAACACTGCCAACAACTCCCACACTCAAACACTGGGTCACCCACAAGCTATGTCACACTCACTATACACGTTCTGCACAAAGCACACTGTTAATCTAACAATACAGCAATGTATTAGAACAAAAATCACTTGTAACATAAAATTATAATTAAAATGATAATTTCATCATGCAAAGAAGTATCTTTAATATGTACAGCCTTTAGTAAAGGAGCTCTAGGTTATAGAAAGCGATGGAAAATCAATGGGATTGCTGGATGCAGATTTGCTCCATCTCTACATTTTCCCGTTTCAAGTGTCCCCTCCAGAAAGTGCTCCGAGGCATTTTTTCTGTGAAAAGGGGTGATTTACAAGATGCTGTTGTTAACCATACTGTTCCAGTATATAGTCGAAGCAACAGGCATAAAAACAGGCATACAAGGTGTAGAGAAAGGTCAGCTTAGTGTGAGGTAAGTCCATTTCTGTTCACTTCCATTGTGCAGAATTCCAATCGATCAAATTCCTTCCCATTCACTCCCATTGTGCAGATTCCAATGGATCAAACTCCTTCCCTTTCACTCCCACTGTACACAATCTCAATGGACCAAGCTTTCACTCATTACTCACATGTTGAAAGAAGGGTGTGTCTTGAATCAGTTCCCATTCATTCCTTCTGCATTGGATTCGGAATCCTTGGCATTTTTACTTTTAATGTTGAATGGATAAAATATACTGTTGATTCTGTCACAGGCACTCCAGAGAGAACAGCATGATATATAAGTCTAATCAAATTGTGTGTACTATTTGTCTTTTGGCTCAAAATTTTCTGTTGGGACTGGCTATTGAATAAATGATTTAATGGATTGTGGTTGAAGGGTTGCTGTCTTCATGGTTTTAATTTTCATTCCCTAGAAATTCTGACTGTTTCTTGGCAAATTGATGCTGAGTTTCCTGAGAATTTAATCCAGAAATTGAGATGGAATACTGTGCCTGGAACTCACAGGACCATGCTGCACAAAGCCATCTGAGCCCAGTAACAAAATGCTGGGCTTGGGTTTAGGACCATCAAGTTAATGAAACAATCACTATACAGCATCAGTGAGTTTACCATTGTTGAGCAGTTTCTAGGCATCAGAAAGATTTATTCTGGAATGGATTTTCCACATGCACCCAGAAATCAATTATCATTCTCAATTTTCTTTGACACAAAGCTGCTGAACTCTGCAGGAACACTGGTCCACAGACACCAAGGCCCTGGTTTTACCGGCACGCCTGCCTCGGAATTGGGGTGGGCGAGGCTCGCAAAACGGCATTCTCTGTTGGCCTTGGTGGATGTGCCAATAAAATTCTGGCCAAGTGTCCTCTGGTCTTTTATCTCTTGATGTGGAGATGCTGGAGTTGGACTGGGGTAAACACAGTAAGAAGTCTCACAACATTCGGTTAAAGTTCAACAGGTTTATTTGGTAGCAAAATCCACTAGCTTTCAGACCACTGCTCCTTTGTCTGGTAAGTCACCTGGCAAGTTTCCTGACGAAGGAGCAATGCTCCAAAAGCTGGTGGATTTTGCTACAAACCTGCTGTTGTGAGACTTCTTACTGTGTTTACCCCAGTCCAATGCCAGCATCTCCACATCATGACAAAGTCTTTAATGTGCAGGTTAAAGGTCCCACAGGTCAGAAACGATTCCAATGGAAAAGCCAAGGGCAAGAAAATTGAATTTAATTATCAGTCTGCTGAAAGCTGTAAATTGTGCTCCATCCTCTTACCGTGTGAGAAGGAGTGCCACATCATGGTGTGTAGGATGATTATCTCCCTTAATGTTGATCTTTTTTTGCCACTTGCAGAAGCTTGTCAGAGTGTTGTCAGCATGATGTGTTATCTTCAGGTCCTCCTGATACATTAACAGGAAAACGTTAGTGTCCAGATGAGAGAAACCACTGTGTCTTCAAATCAAACAACCGCAGGATCAGTGGAACCAGCGGTGTCGAGAGCAGGGATTGGTCTAAGAGCTGGAATGGTTAAGGGAAGATTCAATCAACGTATTCAAGATTATAAATAGCTTCGATGGAGTTAGTACGAATAAATTATTCTTTCTGCCTGGAGGGTCAGTAACAATAAGATCATTGGCAAAAATATTCAGAGCAGAGATTAAGAGAACTGTTTTCAGATGGGGAGTTGTCATAATCTGGAAGCTTGTATTTATAGGATGTTGCTGAAAGTGTGTCAGTAAATACTGGAGGACCATAGGCAAGAGCCGGTGGGTGCCAGTAAGTGGGTCCTCAAGAGTGGTTGGTATTTACTGGAGATCACTGGAGAGAACCAAGAGATCCATGAGTGTCAGAGTATTTACAGAGTGTGTTCGGCATTGTGTCAGAATTTACTGGGGGCCCACGTTTCGTGTGCCAGTGTTTACTAAGGAAGTCCCATGCAGTGTGTCAGTACTTACTGGGGGCAGTGTTCATGGAGTGTGCCAATGTTTACTATGGGGGAGGGCCATGGAGTGTCCGGTGTTTACTGTGGGGGGGGGGGGGGGGGGTTCATGGAGTGTGCCAGCGTTTACTAAGGGGTGGGTGTCCCCATGGAGTGTGCGAGTGTTTACTGGGGTTCTTAGGGGTGTGTCAGTGTTTAATGGGAGAAAGGCACCAGTTTTTACTGTTTGGAAGGGAGGGGGGAGGGGTGCTCCAGGCTGCGACATTTTATGTTCCAGATACATCATGGAGTAAATCGCTGTGGCTACACTGATTGTGCAATCAGCAGCATACACAGTCGTGCCACCGGCCCCTCAGCCCCGAGGCTCAGTGACAATGTCTGTTTGACGGCAATTTAAACTGACTATATTCTGCAGACAGAATCTGTGAGAATATCACAAAGCACATTACATAAAAAATGCTCAGCTTTGAAGTGAGCTGCTGCCTCTCTCTCTCTCTCTCTCAACAAGCTTTAGAAACTGTTGACCTCTGCCTCCTACTGCAGACAAGTTACTTTTATCCTCGATTTCCAAATCCTTTTATCTTAATCTGAAGAAGAGAAGAGTGGAGTTGAAAGAATGGCTTTTTTTAGAAAGTCTCGCAATCTAATAAAGTTTAACAAAGTTCATAAGATGTTGAGACAAATACTAAGGAACAAGTTGCATTTGTGTTTTGCAGTTCCTTTAGCAAACAAAATCAAATTACATAAGCAGATATCAGAAAAGATGACCAAAGTCATAGAATCATAGACTTCCTACAATGCAGAAGAGGCCATTCGGCCCATCGAGTCTGCATCGACTCTCTGCCAGAGTATTTTACCCAAGCTCTCTACCCTGCTTTATCCCTTTAACTCATTTACCAAGGCTAATCCCCACAACCTACACAACTTGGAACACAAAAAGGCAATTCAATATATCAAACCCACACATCTTTGAAGCGTGGGAGAAAACCGGAACACCCAGAGGAAACCAGTGCAGACATGGGGAGAATGTGCAAACTCCACACAGCCACCCAAGCCCGGAGTTGAATCTGGATCCCTGGATCTGTGAGGCAGTAGTGCTCACTACCGTGCGACCAAGTCTTTGTCAAAGATACATTTTAAAGAGTGTCCCAAAGGAGGTTGAGTAAGGTCGAAAGAGGTTAAGGGAGAAAACGACAGAGCTTTGGGCTCAGATAGCTGAATACGTAAATCAGGGATGGGCACGAGGCCAGAATTGGAGGATTGCAGAGATTTCAGAGGATTGTAGATTTGCAGCAAGTTACAGGGATGAGAAAAAGGTGAAAGCCTGCAGATCTGAAACACGGAATGTGAATTTCAACTCAGAGTCAATTCAAGCCAGTTAGCACAGTGGGTAATGGGTGAAGGGGACTCGCTGCAACTTAAGCAGAGTTTTGGGTGCCTTTAAGTGAAGACGAGGAGGCTGATCCAAGAATTTAAATCGTGGAAATAAAAGCAGGTTTTGACAGGCATGCTCAGCTGACCAGGCAGCATTTGTAGAGAGAGATACGTGGTCAACAATTTTAATCTAATGTGGGATGCTGACAGGATCAGGGTCAATGTGGCTATACACCCTCACAACTTTACTCTTCACTGAAGTCAAGGTTGAGTTTGGAGTTCCATCCAAATCCCAAGTGGCCATTTAGATTAAAATCATAGAATCACCACAGAGCAGAAGGAGGCCATTCGGCCCATTGAGTCCGCATCAACCACAATCCCATTCCTATAACACCATTTATTTACCCTGCTTTCCCCCTGACACTAAGGGGCAATTTAACATGGCCAATCCACCTAACCTGCACGTCTCTGGACTGCAGGAGGAAACCGGAGCACCCGGGGGAAACCCACGCAGACACAGGGAGAACATGCAAATTCCATACAGTCACCTGAGGCCGGAATTGAACCCAGGTCCTTGGCACTGTGAGGCAGCAGTGCTAACCACTGTGCCATCGTGTCGCCTTGCATTTAGGCTAACATTCGCACTCACCAACCTTTCATTAGAGATCCACTTTCATCTCTTTTTCTCTGTAAATACCACTTTCTCTGTGGAACGTTTCCAGCATTTTTATATTTCAGATTCCAGCAACTGCTTTTAGTTTGAACATTGTGTGCACGTTGTTAATCTTTACTCTGACATTTCACAGAAGGTGCGTTTCCATGCTTACAGGTTATGGGAGAAGAGATGTTTTATTCTGTGAATCTACTTTACAATTTTCTGCATTTTAAAGTTGCAAACCTCCAGAAATCTCCCCTTTATGAGAAGAGAATTCACAGCAAACAACATCAGATCCTATTATTTTTAAATAATTAACTAGAAGACTCTATCTGCGGAGGCGACGGCCTAGTGGTATTATCCCTGGACTAACTTTTAATTCAAAAACTCAGCCAATGTTCTTGGGTTTACCAAGCACAGAATGAAGCCATTTCACCCAGCTTAATAAGGTCAACTCTTCGATCTGTCCAATTGGATCTCACTCCTCTACCCTTCCTCCACGTACAGACCAGAATCCTTCTCTTTTCAAATAATTTACCCAATTCCTTTTTGAAGGTCATTATTTAATCTGCTTATTCACCTGGTTAGCACCAAACTCAAGTGCAGGAACTGAAATGTAAGCTAGAGTCATGGTGAGTGGGTTGAACTGATTCCATGACCGTGTGGTTAACCAGTATTTGCATTATCAATGCTGTTCCTCATATATAATCAAACGCACAAGTTTCTTTCTCACCTCATCTTCCTCCAGCAGCACAAGACGAACTATGACGATGTTCACAGCATTGCCGATGCTTGCATCACGGAATAACCCTGCAACCTGCAGAAAGAGATGCAAGGAGCTGGTGAGATGGGCATCGCAAGAACACGTTGCGCAATAGTAGCACAGCAGCACAGTGGTTAGCGCTGCTGCCTCACAGCTCCAGGGACCTGGTTCGATTCCCAGCTTGGGTCACTGTCTGTGTGGAGTTTGCACATTGTCCCATGTCTGCGTGGGTTTTCTCCTGGTGCTCCGGTTCCCTCCCACAGTCCAAAAATGTGCACATTAGGTTGATTGGCCATGCTAAATTGCCTCTTTGTGTCAGGAGGATTAGCAGGCAAGATATGCTGGGTTACAGAGTTAAGGCCTCGGTGGGACTGTTGTTCGTGCAGGCTCAATGAGCCCAGTGGCCTCCTTCTACATTCTACATGATTCTATGATCTAAGTCGGGGGAAGAACAGCTGTCATTTAATGATCGGGAGGCCATTGATTGGCTGGCGATGGGACATCAGTCCCTCGGGGACAGGAAGCCTCAGAAGGTTGTTGGCCAATTGGATGGCCAGCAGCTCTGTGGTTCCAGCATTGCCAGGGAGGAGTAGTGGTCAATGCTGGGACTACAGGCAGTCCCCAGTGGGTATCACTGGAGCCCGACACCACCATAAGTTGGGGGAGGTGGGGATTTCACTGGTTTCATGCTGGCAAGGTCCTGGCGAGGGAGATGAGAAGCTAGTTTTGATAGGAGGAGGGGGTGGACTGGGGGAGTATGAATAGGGAAATGTGATTTTTGTGGTGATGGGGAGGCGGAGATAGTCACTGGAAACTCCCAAAGTGATTCTCCCTTTTCTTGCCCAGCACCACTTTGTGCAGTTAAAGCTGTGAGGCTCCTGCATTATGTGGGCCTCATTTCATGTGCGTGAATGTGTGAGTGCGAGAGCATGTGAGTGCATCAGCATGTGAGCATATGGGCGTGTGCATTTCTATATGAATGTGTGAGCATGTGAGGGTATATGTGTGTACATGAGTGCGAATTAGAGTCTCGCTTTCGATGTCCGTTGATTGAAAATTTTGGAGGAAAGCTGATACTTCAACAATAAGCCAAACAACCTAACTGGACCATAAATCCTAATGTGACTAGTTGATTAAATTGCTTTTGTTGCAAATATCTTCTGAATTATTATCTGCTGTCACAGCAGCACTCAGCTCTCCAAAGCCTGGGGGACTGAGTTTACAGGTCAGAATGTTTTGCGAATAAATTTATGGTAGCTGATATGAGGGCTTTGATTTCAAAATTATGAGAAAAGACAAATGTTATTCAATTTGCCTTCCCAGAACAGAAATTCAATGTATCAAGTGTGGCTCAGTGGACAGTGTTCTCAATGCAGAGGCAGGAGATTGTTGGGTTGAAGTCCCACTCTGTGTTAATCCAGCCTGACATTCTGACAGGCATTTTCCAGTCCCCATGCCAGCAGAATCTTCCGATCTCATCCATGTGAATGGAGATTTAATTGGTTTGCTGGCCGGTCCACAGGGCCAGAAAATCCCGGTCTTTTCCTGATGTACAGAGGGAATGCTGTGTTGCTGAAAGCACTGTGTTTCAACTGTGTTCTTGAACCCGCTCCTTGTTGACCCCCTTGGATAACGTAAAAGATCCGTTGGCACAATTCAAAGTGGAACAGAGGAATCCTGGCCCAGACCAACTCCCTCAATTTGCATCACCGTTACAGATGATCTGGAGATTTAGTATATTGCTGGATCTTGCCACATGTATATTAAAGTTTATTCATTAGTCAGAAGTTGGTTTACATTAATGCTGCAATGGCGTTACTGTGAAATTCCCCCAGTAGCCACACTCCAGCACCTGTCTGGGTTAATGTACCTACCCCGCACATCTATCAGACCATGGGAGGAAACTGGAAGCATCCGGAGGAAACCCATGTAGACACAGGAGAATGTGCAAACTCCGCACAGTGACCCAAGCCGGGAATCGAACTGAGTCCCAGGCACGTGAGCACCAGTGTTAACCACTGTGTCACCATGCTGTCCATTAGCTCTGCACTTCCCACATTACAACAATTCCTGTAGTTCAAAACAATTTAATTGGCTGTAAAGTGCTTTGGAACTTCCTGAGGTGTGATAGAAATACAAGTCCTTTCATAGAATTGTTACAGTGAAGGAGGAGGAGACCATTTGGCCCATTGTGTCTGTATTGGCTCTCCAAATGAGCATCATAACTTAGTGCCATTCCCCTGCCTTCTCCCCATAACCCTGTACATTGTTTCTATTCAAAAAAACATCTAACACTCTCTTGGAAACCTTGATTGAACCTGCCTTCACCACACTCCTAGGCAGTGCATTTCAGATGCCAACTACTCACTGTGCGAAAATGTTTTTACTCACATCACGTTCGCAAATCACCTTAGCTCTGTGCCCTCTCTACAGTGCAGAAGGAGGCCATTCAGCCCAATGATCTGTACTGAACACAATTCCACTCAGGCCCTATCCCCTTAATCCCGCAGATTTACCCTACTATTTCCCTCTCGTTCTTGATCCTTTTACAAGGGAGAATAGTTTCTCTTTAATTTTCGTCTCACTAATGTTTATTAGAAACGGTAATGAAAATTTTACTCGTAGTAGTTTTCACACACACCTTGAAAAAATCCATTTAAAATTTAACAGCCCTGTTCAGATCTGATCCTCTCACAGCACAGAGCTTGATAAATGCATCAACCACAGGAAGGAACCATTAGTCCTCTGATACTCATCAATCTTCCACTATACACGACACTGAGCTCCTCAAAACCCTACTCTGCAAATCCTAACTCTCAATGAATCCATTCACCCAGCAGCGTTGCGCTTGCTGGCAGACGATGGCTCCCAATATACCAATTAATTGATTTTAAAATTCTCATCCTTGTTTTCAAAGCCCTCATGGGAATACAGGACATTGGAGAAGGAGTAGGCCATTCGGCCAATCAAACCTGCTCAACATTTGGTAAGTTCATAATAGTGGTCTCAACCTCACTTCCCTGCCCCCTATGTCTAAGGGCAACACACTGCTGCCTCACAGTGGCAAAATTGAGAAAACTTTCCAATTCTCATTGCATGATGGCACACTGGTTAGCACTACTTCCTCACAGCGCCAGAGTCCCAGATTCAATTCCTGGCATGGGTCACAGTCTGTGTAAAGTTTGCACATTCTCCTAATGTCTACATTTGGATAGTGAGAGCCTTTTTCCTCGGATGGTGATGTCCAACACGAGAGGACATAACTTTAAATTAAGAGGTGGTAGTTATAGGACGGATGTCAGAGGCAGGTTCTTTACACAGAGGATGGTGAGAGCATGGAATGCCCTGCCTGCAGCAGTTGTGGACTTGCCTACTTTGGGGGCATTCAAATGTTTGGTGGATAGGCATATGGATGATATTGGAATAGTTTAGGTTAGAGGGTCCACTGGCCAGCGCAACATCGAGGACCTAAGGGCCTGTACTGCGCTGTAATGTTCTATGTTCTATGTTCTACATGGGTTTCCTCCGGGTGCTTTGGTTTCCTCCCACATTCTGAAAGACATGTTGGTTAGATGCATTGACCTGAACAGGTGGCAGAGCGTGGCGACTGGGGGAATTTCACAGTAACTTCATTGAAGTGTTAATGTAAGCCTTACTTATTTATTCATCATAAACTTCACTTTTTACTTTGTTTTGTTAAAACCTGGACCCTGCATTGACTCCCTAAAAAAACATACTTTCTAAAGTAATTGAAAATGTTACGTCAAAATGGATGAATTGAATAAGGTCACTCACTCACCATGTTCATGACGGTAAGTACGTACGCTTCAATGTTTTCACTGCCGTGATGTTCCACCATCTTCGAATCAGCCACCACCAGAGTTTCCACCCACTTTTCCTTGCTAATCGAGCGTTGCTTGATTCTCCTCCTCTTCTGTTGCTTCTTTTCCCACTTTTCCCGTTTATTTTCCAAATGCCGCAAGTTCTTCAGGGAATCTAAATATGATGATGAAGGGGAAAGGAACTTGAATGGGGCATTCTTCAGCAATAATGGGATTGATTAAAGAACAGAAGAAGGAGGCCAATTGGCTTCTAGAACCTGTTACGCTCTCGTTCTGAAAAGGTTGGAAAGATAGCTTCAGCAATTACAGTCAGTTTAAAATCAGTGCTGAAGAAACTTCTAAAAACAATTAAATCATAGAATCCTGTAGTGCAGAAGGGAGCCATTCGGCCCATCAAGTCTGCACCAAACCAGGCCTTAATCCCATAACCCTATACATTTACATTAGCTTGTCCCTTTGGAACAAAGGGGCAATTTACCATGACCAATCCACCTAACCAGCATACCTTTGGACTGAGGAGGAAACCAAAACACCTAGAAGAAACTCACGCAGACATGGGGAGACTATGCAGAGTCAACACATACTGTGACCCAAGCTAGGAATTGAACCTGGATCCCTGGCACTGGGAGGCAGCAGTATTAACCAGTGTGCTACCGTGCTGCTCATTATTATTTGCATTAGAATTAGGCATCACATGAAAAAATGTGGGTTGATTAGGATCAACCAGTGTGGATTTCTAAAAGGTTCATAGTGTTTAATTAGCTGGAATTTTTTGAGATGATAACAGAAGGGCTCAGTGCAGAAAAAACCCATTTGACCCATACAAGCTGCACCGATTCTCCAACAGAGTATCTTACCCAGGCCCTCACTCCCACACTAGCCCCATAATGTCACACATTGATCCTGCTAATCCCTCTATCCTACACATTTTGGGACACTAAAAAACAATTTAACAAAGCCAATCAATCCAGTAACACATCTTTGGACTGTGGGAGGAAACCGGAGCACCCAGAGGAAACTCCCGCGGACACAGGGAGAACATGCGAACTCTACACAGACAGTCAGCTGAAGCAATAATTGAATCCAGGTTCCTGGCACTGTCAGGCAGCAGTGCTAATTGTGCTGTCTATAACAAGGATAATGCCATTGATGTGATATACATGAACTTTTAAAAAACATTTGATACAATGCCATGCAACAGACTTCTAAGGAAAGTTATAGCTCGTGGAATAAAAGGAATAGGAGGCAATGGGGATACAAAATTGGCTGAATAATAGGAAACTAAGAGTAAAGGTCAATAGATATTTTTTGAACTGGAGCAAAGTTTGTAGTCAGGATTTTCAGGGTTCTTTGCTTTTCCTGATATCTATTAATGATCTAAATCTTGGTGTGATCTCTGTTCTAGGTTTGTGGATGATACGAAACCTGGAAAGTATTGTGAACTGTAAAGAAGGCAGTTCAAAACTTCAAAAGGACATAAACAAGTTGGTGAAGTGGGCAGTTCAGTGCAGAGAAGTGATGCATTTTGATGATAAGAACACGAACAGACAATATAAAATGAGAAGTAAAATTCTTAAGAGACTGCAGGAGTAATGGGGCCTTGGTGTATATGTGCATCAATCATTGAATGTGGCAGGATAGGTGAAGAGAACAGTTAATAAAGTATAGAGTATTCTGGGTTTTACTAATAGGGGCACAGAGTACAAGAGCAAGGAGATTATGCTCAACTTATACAAGACACTAGTTAGACCTCAGCTGGAATATTGTAAATAGTTCTGGGCACCAGACTATAGGCAGACATGATGGCCTGAATGGCCTCCTCGTTGTGACAATTGTTTGATGGTATCTTGTCATTGAATGAGGTCATGGTTGATCTGCTCCTTGGTCCCATGGCTCTGTGTCAATTAATAATAAATTGATCAACCTCATATATAAAATGATGATTTTTGTGTGAGAATTTTCTACAAATTTACAAGCTCTTGTGTAAAGAAGTGTTTCCTCATTTCTCCCCTGAATTGCCCGCATTCTAATTTTAATCTAAGTTTCTAATGTTCCTGGCTCCACGCTGATGGAAAAAAGATTTTTTATAAGTTAGCTTCTTCCCTTCAGAATCCTTAAAATTGTCAATAAACTCAATCATAAAGCCTCTACGTTCTAGGAAACACAAGCTCAGTTTATATAATGAGACTGAAGTTACAGAGGCAGTGTCACTGTATATCTGCGCACAATTCCCAGGTTTACCTTTATAATAGGAAATCTCCATGTAAACATGTCACATTGCCATTAACCTATGGAAGTACCGCAGCACCCCCACCGGCAGGAGGATGTAATTACAGTGTGATGATTGCACTAGACAGTTTCCATTTCATATGTGGATTTAGGAATTTAGAATGGAGATACAAAAGTAAGGGTGGAATATATCATAGGATAGATTTCTCCTCTTAAGCAATCCATGAATGACACACTGACCTACTCTCCCTCAGGGGGTCGACACAATTCCTACATATTTTACACCTGTGAATCTCAAAAACCATTGCAAGGTTTTGTAACTAAAGTCTCAGCACCAGGAACAATCCCTGCTGGTCTGGGCTATCAAAACTTCATGGAACACAACAATGACAGCAAGAGAGCAAGTCTAAGCAAGAGAGGGAGAGAGAGAGACATAGGTCAATGATAGACATTAAACAGGATTTTAACTCTCTCAAAACACATTGACTTTGAGTTAAAATCAGGCTGAAAACATTGAAGAGAGTGAAAGAGTGAAAGCAAGTACGATCAACAGAGAACAAGGATGTGAAATTGGACCTGCTGCAAGTTCTACATTCTCCCATGTTCAAATCCAGGCTAATCGTCAGGCTCGTTTGATATAGTATTTTTTTCAGATTTACTCATTGGTGTTAATAATTAACTCTATAGATCACTGACTGGCATTTCTTGTGAAAAATTGCTGGCAGCTTCAACCCTCAGTCTCCCCCCAAAAAAGTGACTTTGAGCCAAAATCTTAAGCTTTGACATGAAGCAGTGGCAGGTGGGATAGTTTAATTCAGTTGGCTGGACAGCTAGTTTATGATACAGAGCGATGCTAACAGCACAGGTTCAATTCCCGAACTGGCTCAGGTTATTTATAAAGGTCCACTATCTCACCCTTACCCCGTGATCAACTCATCATGCTCTCTTTTTGAGGGGGAGAGCTGCCATGGTCATCTGGGATATGACGTCTTTACTAAATAAGAAACTTAACAAGTTGTCAGAGGCTGCGAGCCTATTGATTTTAACTCGGGTTAACTCCTCTCCTGAAAATAGTCAAGAGGAGATACCTAATCCCTAGATTTCCCACTGTTTAAATGTCAAGGCCTTGGGGTTTTCACAGAACACATGGAGGAAAACTCAACCGAAACTTTATACCTGGAAGCAGTTTATAGCAGATTGTCATGAACTGTTAGAATTTCTTGTTTCACATTTCTGTTGTCGTGCACAGACTTTGAAAAGAAAAGGCTGACCTCTCCCTCTGACAGCCTCCTGTTTAGTTACACACTGTTTAAACCTTTTCCTGGAACATTCCTGGAACAAAGGTGTCCAATTCTGGGCACCTTTGGAGATGGTCTGGAGGGGATTCACCGAAGCGGTACTCAAGATTATCAACTTTAGTTACAGGGAGAAACTGGGGTTCTGTGCCTTAAACAGAAGGATTAAGGGAAAAGGTAATAAAATTTTTTAAATCATAAAGGGTTTTGATCAGGTCAAATGAGGAAAAACTGTCTGCAGTGACAGAAGAAACCAGATTGAAGATAATTGGCAAAACAAACAGGGAGATGAATAGAAAAGCAATGTACACAGTGAATTAAAGTCACAGAATCTCTACAGTGCAGAAGGAAGCCATTCAGCCCATCGAGTCTGTATCAACTACAATCCATTCCAGCCCCTAAACCCTTTACCCTATGCATTTACCCCAGTTATTCCCCCGACACAAAGGGCAATTTAGCCTGGTCAATCTACCTAACTTGCAAGAGAAAGCCCCATACAGACACAGGGAGAATGTGCACACAGACAGTGATCCAAGCCAGAAATTGAACCCATGTCCCCAGCACTGTGAGGCAGCAGTGCTAACCACTGGGGAAGATGCAGGTGAGTGGGACCAAACCAAACCTTCACGGAGTCAAGACCGGTGTAATGGGCCGATTGACCTCCTTCTGTTTTGTATTCTTTCAGGCCTTCTAAAAAGCTGAACTCAAGCGCAGGCACAGTTTCACAGGCATTCTTGCAAATTCTCGTTCATCACTTATTGTTTTTGAAAGATATATTGTTTTATTTGTGTGTGAAAGAATTGGCCCAGGACCCGATTATAATTCAAAGCGAATGGATTTTGAATCAATTAGGAATTGTCCACAAGTATATCTGACTGTTTTCACATGTGCAAGTGTACACGAGTGTTAATGTGCATATATACAAATATAGGAATGTGATTCTACATTGCATTTGTGTGAAGATGTTTGAATATGTGTGTTTATGCATGTTTCAGAATGGCTATGCATTGTGCACAATGTGTATGTGTGTTTGTATGTAAGAGAATGTGTTTGAGCATGTCTATTTTTGGTGCCTGTGTTATGCTGAGGAATATGAGAGTGGCTAAAGGAAAGAGAGAGAAATTAATCTGTATTTAAAGGAATGCATACGAGAGTGAATATTTGAGGCAATATGAGAATGCACGATAAAAGGACAATGCACATGTGTCTGCATAAAATGAGAGTGCGTGCGTGTTTGAGGCAGTGAGACAGAGCACATGCAGAGAGATTTCACAAAGAATGTGAGACTGCGTGAGAGAGAACATAAGAGAGAATAAAAGGAAAATAGTGGGGGAATCTGGAAATAATTAGATGTAAAACAGGCATCTCATTCCCTAGCAGCCATTTCCCAATTTCATTGAATCATACAGTGCAAAAGAAGCCCTTCAGTCCATTGAATCTACACTGACACATGAGAAACACCTGACCTCCAACTTAATCCCATTTACCAGCACTTGGCCCTTAGCCTTGAAATGTTATGCCAAGTGCTCATCTGGGTACTTTTTAAAGGATATGAGGCATCCCACCTCCACCACCCTTCAATGCAGCGCATTACAGATAGTCACCACCCTCTGGGTAAAAATGTTTTTCCTCACATCTCTCCTAAACCTCCTACCTCTCACCTTGAACTTGTGACCTCTCGTGACTGACCCTTCAACTAAGGTGAACAGCTGCTCCCTATCCAATCTGTCCATGTCCCTCATAATCTTGTACACCTCGATCAGGCCGCGCCCCTCAGTCTTCTCTACTCCAATGAAAACAACTCAAGCCTACCCAACCTTCCTTCATAACTTAAATATTCCTAGTGAATCTCCTCTGCATTCCCTTCAGTGCAATCACATCCTTTCGATAATGTGGCCGCCAGAACTGCCTCGTGGCCTCACCAACGTTTTATACAACTCCAAACTAACATCCCACAAACATTTACCCCATCGTATTGTGGAAAGAGAATGAGTTTGCATGTGTGAGAACACAACTGAGTGCATGTACTTGCCAACGTTCTATGTTGACTAACTTTCTCATGTGAAAGTCTTTTCTTATTAAAGCCTTCACCCACATCTATACAACAAACCTTAGATTACAGTGGAAAGGTCAATGGCTTGCAAGTGCAGCCTCTAATTCCGAACTCCTGCCTTTGGTACAGCACGAGCTGGTTTCTGTTTAAATAAAGCTTTGATCAGATAAGAATGAACTGTCCCCAAAACCTGCACTACTGGGAACCTACACAAACCTGTATTTGGTTCCTCTAGAACAACATCAAGTTCAGTCGCTATTAATAGAAAGTAAGAAGTTAATGGAGCTTGGAGAACCTCCATTAGTTTGGAGCTCTGACTCTTTCAGATGCTGTACGTAATTCCTAAATGGGTTTGAAGTGGAATGCCTGGGTTGGATCCCAGTCTGTTAACAGAGAGTCATTCATAACTGCTCAATTAATATTTCTTGTACAGCCTGGCAGTGATCTTTGACCTTTTTCCCTCTCCTGAAATGACTGCAGTTGAAATATGAAGAGAATGCAGCCTGGCACGGTTACATCCTGGCCTAAAAGGCAACAAGAACCAGGTTTGTGTTTGTGTAATCATCACCTTGTAGCACACGCCATTCTTTCACTCAGCTCATTTTGGAGAGTTGATGTGATCTGTTTTCCTGCTCCAACACCTCTCTCTCCTCAAATACAGGCGTGCGATCATTATCTTCACCCAAAAGTGACTGTTGGGAGGTGGGGATATGGGGAATGCACTGCAACACCGTGCCCCCCCCACACACCCCCATCACCTGAGGTGTATTCTACCAGCCTGTGCCATCTTGTAGTTCACCACGTTTTATCACTACCCTCCTGACAGTTTGCAATGTAAGTTTTGAGTCATCTGCAAATTTTGCAATTGTATTCCGCAATTGAGATCATTAATTCATATCAAGAAAAGCAGTAGCTAATCTGAGAAATTCCATTGTAAACCTACTTCCAGCCTTAAAAACAATCATTCTCAATACCTTCTGCTTCATGCCATAGGCCAACTTCATATCCATGAAACCACTGTCCCTTTTATTCCATGGGCTTTGCTGTCAAGTCTATTATGTTGCATTCCATCAAATGCTTTATTGCATATACACCACAACAACCACATTCCCCTCATCAGCCCTCTTTGTTATCTCAAAAAAACTCAGTCAAATTAGTTAAACTGTCTTTAACCCTCTGGCTTTCCTCAGTTAATCCACACTTGTCCAATGACTGTTAATTTTGTTCTGGACATTCTTTCCAAAAACTTTCCCACCACTCAGTTTGTAAATGGTGGGTTTATCTTGACATGCTTTGTTGAACGCGGGTGTACAATTTGCAGTTCTCCAGTCCTTGAGCACCACCCCCTAACCACCATCTCTCCAAATTAAAACTAAATAGAACAAATTCCACAATGATAGGATTTGCTTGCCAAAGCAAACATCACAGTGCTCAGTCTGGGGGTCACATTAAGAGGTTAAAAGACTGGCCTTCAGTAAATGGGAAAAACAGAGCTTGTGAAATTCAATCTGGCCTCAGGCTCTTCTCAGTTTGCAGCTTCCCAGAGGTACTCTGAGCTTCTGAACCATCTTAGATTAAAGCCACAAGTTTGGCTGACAATCACCATCGCTGTTAAAAACTACAAAGGGTGCACAGGAGACAAGGAGACCATCGTTTGTTGTGCATATACTTTACTCAAAAGATAACTGAGTGACTGTCAATCCTACAATGCTACATCTGTCCAAACCCCCCAAAATATAACTCTTTACAGCCTGACATTTTGCTGCTGGTCAGTTGGTGTGATGGTAGAGATATCACTGGGATGAGGTCTGATTCATGACCAAACTGGCCAGTGAGCAACACCAACAGAACAGACGACAACAGGACCGGTGATGGCTGATTTTTTTTATAAGATCGGGCTGTGATTCGAACCCTCTTGATTTCCCACCAAGCTGGTTAAGTTCAAATTACCCCCTCAATGTGGTAGTGACATCTAGAGACAGACATCAGTACTACAGCAAACTTCTATTTTATTACACTGGGAGCCACGCAAAAAAACGTCACATTTCTCACCTCCTCGGCAGAATCCAATTTCACCGAAAGACCAAAGAATAAAGAAAATTACAGCACAGAAACTGGCCCTTTGGCCCTCCAAGACTGCACTGATCATGCTGCCTAACTGCCTACTCTTCTGCGGACTTTATCTCTCTGTTCCCATCCTATTCATGTATACATGCAGACTCCTCTTAAAAGCCACTTTCATATCTGCTTCCACTACCTTCCCCGGCAGCAAGTTCCAGGCACCCACCATCCTGTTTAATTGCACCTCTGCATGCTTTATCAACACCATTCTGGTGCTCCTAAAGTTAAAGTTTATTTATTAATGTCACAAGAACGCTCACATTCACACTGCAATGAAGTTACTGTGAAATTCCCTGGGTCGCCACACTCTGGCACCTGTTTGGGTAGACAGAAGGAAAAGTTAGCCAATGCAACCTAACCTGCACATCTTTGAACTGTGGGAAGAAACCGGAGCACCTGGAAGAAACCCACACAGACACAGGGAGAACGTGCAAACCTCAAACAGACAGTGACCCAAGCTGTGAACTGAACTTGGGTCCCTTGCGCTGTGAAGCAGCAGTGTTAACCACTGTGCCACCATGCTGCCCATGCCACCCTTGCATCCTTCCTGAGGTTTGGCAGCCAATTAGAGTGTGATACTCCCAATCGGGTCTGATCAAAATTTCTGTCTAATTGAGAGTTACTTTGGGAAAGAGAATTCGATGCATTAGAGGGAGCGGGAAACAGAAGGTACATAATGGACACTTCATGGCCTTATTGTGAGAGCACTGGGAAACACAAGATAAGAGCTGAACAAGAAGTCCAGAGTTGCAGAGTTGAGTCATGTAAAGTACCAGGCATACATCCCATGCAATGATAAATGAATGTGGATTTGTTATCTGATGTGGCGCGTCCCTGTGAGCTTGTGTTGAAGGGTTGCTGTTCTGGCAGCTCGTGGCTCCTTCCTCAGAGACCAACAGCACAATTCGCAGCAGAGACACATGGAGAATGAATAAAACCACCCCCCGCCCCGCCCACTGCTTCTCACCACCAATTTTTAACCCTGTGAATACCCAGTTCTACCAACCAGAAAAGACCCTGTTTCAAGTCGGGGTCTGTGGTGAGTTAGCCATGTATAGTTGAGCTTTGATAGTGAGAATGGAATTCGGGAGGTGTTTGGTGGAGGAGAGATGGGGCTGCCTCTAGATTAGGAAGCAGTGGGGTTAAAATCAGATTGGCCTCACAGTCCTCATGATTATGCAGTGACTTTTCCCCCTCCATGGGGCAGAGTCCATGCATGGATGCTGAGCAAAGAGCTAGATCAAGATCAATAAAGTTTATTTATTAGTCACATGTAAGGCATACATTCACACTGCAATGAAGTTACTGTGAAATTCCCCTGGTCACCACAGTCTGATGCCTGTTTGGGTCAATGCATCTAACCAGCACCTCTTTCAGGCTGTGGAGGAAACTGGAGCACCTGGAAGAAACCCACGCAGGCATGGGGAGAATGTGCAAATTCCACACAGACAGTGACCCAAGCCAGGAATCGAACCTGGCACTGTGAGGCAGCACTGCTAACCACTGTGCCGCCTTAGATCAACAATGGCTGTTTACACAAATTATTAAAGGATAATTGGTCCACTTAACAATGATCCCAGCAAGAGCCAGCACTTTAGCAGAGGGCAGAGAATATTAAGAAAGTTGTATTATTGCCAAACATAAAATTTAATGAATGCTTCAAAAGAGGTCACTGTACAGAGGCAGCTCTCCTTCCTCCTGTAGCAGTGTGATTCCACACACTTTGATTTGTTTCCAGCAATTACTGGGCTTTATGACCAGAACCAACTCATTTTGTTACTGAGTCAGGAAGTTAGCCAAGCCAACCTGATTACAGTGTCAGAATCTGAGGGCTGGAATTTGTGGCCTTCCTCACGGGCAGGATCTTCCAGCCTGCCTGAAGGTGACTCCTGACTCTCCGCCCCCCCCCCCCCCCCCAGTCGATTGGTTCCCTAGCTGTTTGGTTGGCAAAGAACGCAAAAGGCTGTAGACATTGGCAGGACTGGAAGATCACAGCACCTGTCAATGGTGAAATGGAGAGCTTTCTCTGCCACTGGAAAACATGTTGTAGGGCAGGACAGAAATTTCCAATCAGCGCCTCAGGTTGATGATGTAAATTGCTGCCTGATCTACTGAGCATTTCCTGGGGAGGCAGTGGTATGGTGATATTGTCACTGGTCTCGTAATCCAGAAACCTACAGTGATGCTCTGGGGACCCAGGTTCAAATCCCATCATGGCAGATGGTGAAATTTGAATTCAGTACAAATCTGGAATTAAAAATCTAAATGATGACCCTGAATCGATTGTCAGGAAAAACCCATCTGGTACACTAATGTGCTTCAGGGAAGGAAATCTGTTGTCCTTATCTGGTCTGGCCTACATGTGACTCCAGACCCAAAGCAATGCGGTTGACTCTTAACTGCCTTCAGGAATGGACATTAAATACTGGCTCAGCCAGCAAATGCCTACATCATGAAAGAATTAGAAAAATATTCTGTTTTGATTTCAGTAATAATGGGAATCTGGCATTCATGCCTTATAAACATTTGTGAGTCATTGACGTCATGCCTGAAATATGCTCCAATCGGAAGGCAGGACATTTTGGCAACCTTATGATGACTTGTGTATTCAAATGTTCCACTCGTGTGTGCAACTCCTTGGAGTTGAGGCTATTCATTACAAGAACATTGAGAAAGCTCGTTTTCAAATTTATTTTGTAACCTGATCAAGGTGGGAACCACCCAGATTCATGTTAAAGAAACCCTACAATCAGTACTGTTAGTGAACTCCATCACTGCTCATTGTTCAGCTGTTTGTTCCTTGTCTTGAATGTAAAACATTGGGAGGAGGCCATTCAGCCCCTTGCATCTTATTCACCATTCAATTACATTGTGGCTGATATGTATCTTAACATGTTTATCTGCCTTTCTCTGAAAGCCTTAATACCCCCACCCCAACTAAAACCTTACAAAGCACACTGTGAAATGATCACTTGACCCCAGCACAAACAGCTTTTTTGGGAAAGAGTTCTAGATTTCAATTACTCTTTGTGTGAAGGGATGCTTCCCACAAGACATCTGAATGGCTGGAATTTTAAGACCGTGCCCCCTTATTCTGGACTCCCGTTACAAGGGGAAACAGCTTCTCTCCATCTACCGTATCCAATTACTTAATCACCATGAACATCTTAATTATATCACCCCTAATCTTATCTACTTAAGGGAATACATGTCTAGCCGATGCAACTTCTTTTTGTAATTTAATCCTATTAGCCTCGATGCCCACTGAAAGTCTTGTGTAGATGCCTGAATCCAAATAAACTGCTGAGGTGAGTGTGGTTTCAGTGTGTTCCTATCTCCTCTGAAGGCACACACTCTTGCTAGCCTACTCTATACTAGTCGATTTGCTGAGCTAAGAAACTAGGAGTTAATAAAGTGCCTATCATAAGGTGCTCAATCAAAGAAGTTGGTGGTCGGTTACTTTCTTGAATTGCTGCAGGTATATCCGCAGTGCTGTTAAGGAGGAAGTTCCAGGATTTTGACCCAAGCACTCAAGGATTTTGATCCAAGGTTTATAGCTTGAGGGGCGCCACTCTATGTCGAGTGTGGCTGACGAGGAGTCTCTCCCTCTCTTATACCAGCCACTGGTGTTTGAAAGGATTTGCAAGTTGATACTCAACCTGGTTGACCGCATTATGAACGCACTTTCCTCAGCCATCAAGTCCTGGAGTGGGACTCGAACCTGAAACTCAGAGGCAGGAATGCGATACACAATACCACAAGACCTAAACAGAATTAAGAGACAGGTCAATTATAAAGAGTAATGACAATGTTGTTCCAAGTCAAGATGAGTGATTTGGAGGGAAAATTGCAGGTGTTGGTCTTTCAATGATTCTATTGCCCTGGTCCTTTTAGGTGATAGAGGTTGCAGGTTTGGGAAATGCAGTTGAAGATGTCTAATGCAGAATCACTCATTCTAAACCCAGATCATTCATAGACACATGACAAGTGAAAACATGCACATGCTGGAATACTCTGGTCCCAGTTACTGAACCTGAGTGAAATTTTCAAATGTTATTTGTGTATGAGTAACCTTGCTGAAATCTTGTGCACAAACAATTTTTTTTCATTTTTAATTTATTTCAATTTTAATGAGAGATGATTATCCCTTTAAAGAACAAAGGCAGTAAAGTACAATCACTTCAAAAGTTCAAAGCTGAGTCTGGTAGATTTTTGTTAAGCAAAGGTTATTATCAATGGTGCACTAAGACAGACTTTCATCTGTTTCCATAGCTCGTAATTCCTCAAACAGTTGCTAGTCTGTCACCAGAGGTTAATAGTTTGAGGGGCGCCACTCCTCATTAAGTGTGGCTGACCAGGAGTGTCTCCTGCTTTTACCACCAGCTATTGGTGTTTGCAAGGATTTGCAGGTTGACATGTTTGACCACATTATAAACACAACTTCCTTGGCCATCAAGTTCTGGAGTCGGACTCAAATCTGGAATTCAGAGGCAGGAATGCTACCCGCAATTTGCCACAAGACCTATGATGTGGAGATGCTGGCATTGGACTGGGATAATCTCACAACACGAGGTTAAAGTCCAACAGGTTTATTTGGTAGCACAAGCCACAAGCTTTTGGAGCTCTGCCCCTTCATCAGGTGAGTGCACGCACTCATCCACTTACCTGATGAAGGGGCAACGCTCCAAAAGCTTGTGGCTTGTGCAACCACAAGACCTAAACAGAGCTAAGAGATGGGTCAACCACTGAATAGCCTCCTCCTGTCCGCATTTCTTGACGAATTTGTCATTAGGCCAAGGAGAGGTAACATGAGGACAAAGGAATAGGATACAGAAGCCACACTAAAAGATTAGAAACTGGCAACCAAACAAGACTTTGTTATTTCAGCTTACCGAAGCTGTGAACTCCTTGGGCTCTTTGCCCGATGAGATTTTCCAGTTCTGAAAGCTGGACGCTAACCTTTATGGAAAAGGTCGTGAAGAACATGAGTAACAACGTTATTCAGCTTCACTCAGCCCCCACCCAGCTTCACTGGCTTTGGCCAGGTTGTCCCATGGATGGAGCAGGAGGGAAACAACTCTCCAATGGATTGTAGCTATTGCCAACTCTGGTACAGGCGCAATTCTTGACATTCCGCCTTGGACTTCGCAATTTCCATCCCCCTGCCATTGGCTCCTCACTCTTCAGAGCTTCCCAACAGCCAATCAGAAAATGAGCTGACTCTTTCATGACTCAACAGGATGCTTTTCTCCCCCATGCCTCCTATAGTTTTATAACAAATATAAAGAAAAGGATAAAGAAAGCACACTATTTAGATTGCTGCTATGATATTTCTCTTGAATTGCAAGCAGAGATATCCTGCTCAATTCCTGGAGACTCCAGGTCAATCCTGGAGGGTTGGCAACGCCCATATAAATTTGAAGTATTTTGTTCTTTTCATCCATGAAACATTAAATAACTCCTTCAATTCTTGCTTTAGGTCAATTCACAAAGAGGTTCCATAAACAAAAATGGACAAAGAGGTTTTTATGGATTAGGAGATAAAGGTAGCATCCTGCACACACCAACAAATCAAATTTCTATGGTCAAATATAAAGATGTTTAACTGCCGTCTCAGGTGGATATCACTCCTCCCAAAAAGAACAGGGACAATTGGTTTTGAGAAGGGGAGGTCATATCTCAGTAACCTCTTCGAGTTTTTCGAGAAAGTGATAAAGGTGATTAATGAGGGTAGAACAGTGGATATTGTCTCCATGGACTTCAGTAAGGCCTATGACAAGGTCCCTCATGGCAGACTACTGCAGAAGGTAAAGTCGCATGGGATCAAAAGTGAGTTGGCAAGGTTGGTACTGAATTGGCTTGGTCATAGAAGGCAGAGGGTCGCAATGGAAGGTTGCGTTTTTGAATGGAGGGCTGTGACAAATGGCATGCCTCAGGGATCAGGACTGGGATAAATGATTTGGAGGAAAATGTAATTGGAATGATCAGTAAGTTTGCAGACGACGCAAAGGTTGGTGGATTTATGGATAGTGATGAGGACCATCACAGCATACAGGAGGATTTAGGTTGGTTGGAAATTTGGGCAGAGAAATGCTAAATGGAGTTTAATCTGGATAAATGTGAGGCAATTCATTTTGGAAGGTCTAATACAGATAGGAAATATATAGTAAATGGCAGAACCCTGAAGAAGATAGAGGGATCTGGATGTACAGGTACACAGGCCACTGAAGGTGGCAATGCAGGTGGAAAATGTAGTCAAGAAGACATATGGCATGCTTGCCTTCATCACCGGAGCACTGAGTTTAGAAGTTGGCAAATCATGTGGCAGCTTTATAGAACCTTAGTTAGGCCCCACTTGGAATATCTGATTCTGATTATCAATTCTGATCGCCACACTATGAGAAGAATGTGTTCGCTTTGGAGAGGGTACAGAAAAGGTTTTACCAGGATACTGCCCGGTACGGAAGACATTAGCTATGAGGAGAGGTTGGAGACATTTTGTTTGTTCTCACTGGAATGACAGAGATCGAGGGGCAACCTAATAGAAGTCTGCAAAATTACGAGTGGCATGACAAAACGGATGGTCAGGGTGGAAGAGTCAATTACTAGAGGACGTTTAAGGTGCATGGGACAAGGTTTAAAGGAGATGTAGAAGAGAAGTTTTTTTTTTACACAGAGGGTGGTGGGTGCCTGAAACTTGCTGCTGGAGGAGATAGTGGAAGCAGGTACAATAGACACTTTTAAGGGGTGTCTTGACAAATACATGAATAGGACGGGAATAGAGGAATATGGTCCCCAGAAAGATAGGGGGTTTTAGTTCAGTCGGGTATCGTGGTCAGTGCAGGTTCAAGGGCCAAAAGACTTGTTCCTTTGCTTTAATTTTCTTTGTTCTTTGTATTCTCTCTGATGTCTCAATATCTGATCCTCAATTGACATCACACCAAAAAAGACTGGTTATTATCACATTGCTGTTTAGAATCATGGAATCCCTACAGGAAGTCATTTGGCCCATCGAGTCTGTACTGACCACAATCCTATCCAGATCCTATTCCCGTAACCTGACACATTTACCCTACTACCCTGCACCCCCCAACACTAGGGCAATTTAGCACGGCCAATCAACCTAACCCGCACATCTTTGGATCGTGAGAGGAAACCTATACAAATATGGGGAGAAAACTCCACACAGACAGTGACCAAGGCCAGAATTGAACCTGGACCCTGGTGCTGTGAGGGAGCAGTGCTAACTACTGTGTCACTGTACTGTTCATGGGAACTTGCTGTGCCTAAATTGCCATTTCCTACACTAGTGCAGTGGCAAAATTTTAAACGTACTTTATTGGCTGTGACATGCTTTGGGATATCTGAAGACAGTGGAAGACTCTAGATAACTACAAGTTCTTTTGTTTTGTGCTAAATGCCAGATAATATTTGAACAATTAAATATCCCTTCTGGGGTCACATTTCCCACGTGTCGGTAATTAGGGAAACTCACAGATAATCCGAGTCGCTGTCACATTTCGCTTCATTATCTTTCAGGAGATTTCCTCCTGGGAGTTTCGCCTCATTCCCACAACAGGAAGGGGATGTTCTTCAACAATACAAACACAGGCTTTTTGCGCTCCCATGTGTATTGGACCAGCTGACAGGAAATAAGTGTTTTATTCAGAAAGAGTGCGCTCTGATTGAGGGAGCTTTGGTCCTTGTGTGTTTGTTGGCTCAGTCCCTGCCTTAGCTCACTGAAAGCCAAAAGCCTCATCCATCTCATTGTCCCCTCTAGCCTTGACTATTCCATTGCTGCTTTGGCCAATTTCCCACCTTGCACTCTCTATACACCTGACCTTGCACCCTAATTTGTACAAAGCCCTGTGCTTACTGACCTATCGGTTCCCAATCCAATCATAACTTGATTTTAAAATTTTCATCCTTATTTTCAAATCTCTCCAGGACTTTGCCTCTCTCTGTCATTTCCTCCAGCCTGCTAACCCTCCAAGGTCTCTGCTCTCCTCCAACTCTGTCCCCTTATATATTGCCCCCTCCCCAATTTATTTTCTCCACTATTGGTGGTCTTGCCCTTGGCTGCCCAAGCCAGAGAACTCCTTCCATAGACTTTTCCATCATTCTCTTCTTCTTTAAGATTCTTCTTAATAGCCTGCCTGTTAGACCAAGCTTTTGGTCACCTGTCCTAATCTCTCCTTACATGGCTCATTGTCAAATTCTTGTGAAGCACCTTGAGATGTTTTACTGCATTCAAGGCCCTATATCGATGTTGGTACACAGGAGAGTCCATCTGTAAGTACACAGGAGAGAGTCCATCAGACTGAGAAACAGAGAGGGATCACTCTGGTAGCTAATGAAGACTGGCACAGAGACAAGGATCCTCAAAGATCTGATGTTACATGTATGGATTCTTGGCGAGATAATGAATTCAGCCACTATACAAACAATAAAAACAAGAGAGAGGATATTTTAGCTCACAAGGAAAAAGGAAAACAAAAGGGAAATAAACCGTCAAATGAATGATTCAATCTTACAAAACATCTGGCTGTAAATCTGGAATTAGATAGAATTTACAGCACAGAAACAGGCCATTCGGCCTAACTGGTCAATGCCAGTGTTTACACTCTACACCTGCCTCTTCCCAACCTATTCCATTTTGTCCAGTCGGGGAAGGCTAGTGGTCACATACTCTGTTCCATCTCCACTAGCCTCAGCTTTAACAGGGTTAAAAAATGAATTGAGATCTAGAGATCTATTCTGGGTGTCGCCCTATCCATGGAAAATTAAAACAGCTGCTATTAGCTGAATTCATTCCAACTCCAGTCTTTGTATCTCCTGCAAGAATACTGTGTTATTTGAGCAAAGGCGCTGAGAACCAAATTTCCATTTAACACACAGATTGCTGCACTGTTGTCTCTCAGAGGCGGGTGTTTTGTACTCAAAGGAAAAACATTTATATTTTACAAAGGCCCCATTGTTTCTTTCTCCATGTTATCTGGCATTGTTAAGGATATTTGAAAGGAATCTCCCATCTTCTGAAATCCCTGATTTCAGAGAGGAAAGTAAAATCTATTTCTTCAACTATCTGTTTCTCTATCAAAATTACTGAAATGAAAAGAAGGTCTATAAAATAATGAAAGGATTGTAAGTGTAGGTAAGGAAGGAGCAAGAGGCATGAGATTGTACTATGGGAGAGTGGGAATATTGGGCAGTTCTTTCTTTCCTGGAGAGTTGAGAGACTCTGGAAAAGTTTTAATTTTCTAGTTGTTCAAATCATTAACAATCTGTCTTGGTGCCTCCATGCTGATGCTACAGTTAAGAAAGCCCATCAATGCCTCTACTTTCTCAGAGGGCTGAAGAAATTCAGCATGTCCACTACAACTTCCACCAATTTTTACAGACGTACCATAGAAAGCATCTTTTCTGGATGTATCACAGCTTGGTATGGCTCCTGCTCTGTCAAGACCACAAGAAACTACAAAGACTTGTGAAAATAGCCCAGTCCATCATGCAAACCAACCTCCCAACCATTGACTCCATCTACACTTCCCGTTACCTCAGAAAAGCAGCCAACGCACCCCGGACATTGTCTGCTCCACCTTTTTCTGTCAGAAAAAGATACAAAAGTCTGAGGACACGTATCAACCGACTCAAGAACAGCTTTTTCCCTGTTGCTGTCAGACCCTTGAATGGATCTATCATACATTCAGTTGACCTTTCTCTTCACCCTACCCGTGGCGGCAAAACTATCTTCTGCACCCTATACTTTCCTTCTCTCCTATGTATTTTATGAATGGTATGCTTTATCATTTCAGCGTGCAAGAAACAATGGTTTTCACTATATCTTAATACATGTGACAATAATAAATCAAATCAATTCTGAGATATGCTAATCAGTATGGTATGCGCTGCCTCTTTGCCTTCCAGAAGATGCTTGAGTAGTTTTTAACTCAGGCAGAGGTCACATTGGATAGAATGTCCATAATGCTATAAGACATAGGAACAGAATTAGACCACTCAGCCCAGTGAGTCTGCTCCGTCATTCAATCATAGCTGATATTTTTCTCATTCCCATTCTCCTGCCTTTTCCCCATAACCCCTGACACACTTATTAATCAAGAACCTATCTATCTCTCTCTCAAAGAAACTGATACCTCCCACAAGCTTCTGCGGCAGAGATCAACAGATTCACTACTCACTAGCTGAAGAAAATCCTCCTCATCTCTCTGTTTTAAAGGATCGTCCCTTTAGCCTGAGGTTGTGCCCTCTGATTCTAGTTTATCCTACTAGTGGAAACATTCTTTCTACATTCCACTCTATCCAGGCCTCGCAGTATCCTGTAAGTTTCAACAAGATCCCCCTCATCCTTTTAAACTCCAACGAATTCAGACCCAGCATCTTCAACCATTCCTCATATGACAAGTCTTCATTCCAGGAATCATTTTTGTGAACTTCCTCTGGACCCTTTCCAAAGACAGCACATCCTTTCCTTAGCTTTCTCTTTTAGAACGCTGGAGTGTATTCCATCCAATCCAGATATGGGGCCCAAAACTGTTCACAATACTCCAAAAGAAGTCTAACCAGAGCCTCATACAGCCTCAGAAGTACATCCCTGCTCTTGTATTCTAACTCTCTCAATGATAACATTGCATTTGCCTTCCTAACTGCCAACTGAACCTGCACGTGAACCTTAACAGAATCTTGAACAAAGATTCCCAAGTCCCATTGTGTTTCTATTTCCAAAGCATTTCCCCACTTAGAAAATAGTCAATACCTCCATTCCTCCTTCCAAAGTGCATAATCTCACACTTTTCCACATTGTATTCCATCTGCCACTTCTTTGCTCACTTTCCTAACTTGTCCAAGTCCTTCTGCAGCCCCCCTGCTTCCTCAATACTACCTGTCTCTCTACATTTTTTTGTATCATCTGCAAAATTAACAACATTCCTTCTTCCAAATCATTAGTGTATACTATGAAAAGTTATGATCGCTGGCCGAAAAAGACCATTCTCTCCCTTCTGCCAGTCAGACAATCCTCTATCCATGTCAGGATCTTACCCTTAACACCATGAACTCTTAACTTATTTAACAGTCTCCTACGCGGCACCTTGTCAAAGACCATTTGGAAATTGAAATAAATCACATCCACTGGTTCTCTTGTATCTAAATTCCTTGTTACCTACTCAAAGAACTCTCTCAGATTTGTCAGACATGACCTTTCCTTGATGAAGGCGTGACGACTCAGTCCTATTTTATCATGCACTTCCAAGTACTCTGCGATCTCATCTTTAATAATGAACTCTAAAATCTTGCCAATGACTGAAGTCAGTTTAACCGGCCTATAATTTCTGTCTGCTACCCCCTCCTTTCTTAAACAGCGGTATTACATTAGCTACTTTCCAGTCCTCAGGGACCCTTCCTGCTTCCAGTGATTCCTGAAAGATTACCATCAATGCTTCCAAAATATCCTCAGCCATCTCTTTTAGAACCCTAGGATGTAGTCCATCCGGTCCAGGTGATTTACCCACCTTCCAGTTTCCCCAGAACATTCTCCTTATGATGACCACTATACTCACCTGTGCCCTCTGGCTCTCCTGGTGCTTTAGTATCCCACAGTTGTCTTGCACTGTGAAGACTAATGCAAAGTAACTGTTCAGTTCCTCTGCCATTTCTTTGTTTCCTATTATTACATTTCCAGCCTCATTTTTCAGTGGTCCAATGGCTATTTTTGCCTCTCTCTTCCTTTTAATATTAAAAAACTCTTTGTATTACTAGCTAGCTTACACTCATATTTCATTTTCCCCCCGCCTTATTGCTTCTTTAGTTGTCCTCTATTCGCTTTTAAAGGCTTCCCAATAATCCTTGCCACTTTGTATGCTTTTTCTTTTGTTTTTATGCTGTCCTTGACTGCTCTCATGGATGCCTCATCCTCCCCTTAGCATATTTCCTCCTGCTTGGGATGAATTTCTGTTGTGCCTCCCGAATAATCCACAAAAACGCCTGCCATTAGCACTGTCTTCCTTGCTAGGCTCCCTTTCCAATCAACTCTGGCCAGCTCCTCCCTCATGTCTTTGTAGTTATCTTTATTTAATTGCAATACCATTACATCTGACTCCAGCTTCTCTGTCTGAAACTGCAGCGTAAGTTCTTTCATATTGTGGTCACTGCTCCGTAAGGGTTCCATCACCTTAAGTTCCCTAATCAAGTTTCTCTCTTAACACATCACCCCTGCCTGTCACAAGCTGCTCCAAAAATAATTTTAAAAATTTCTTAGAGATTCCATAAATTCCTTTTCATGGGATCCACGACCTACCTGATTTTCCCAGTCCACCTGCATATTGAACTCCCCCGTAATCATTGTAGTATTGCCTTTTCTATCCCCTGATTAATTTTCTGCTCCACATCTTGACAACTGCTTGGGGGCCAGTACACTACTCCCAAAAACCATTGTTATTTAATTTGTCAGAGCTCTGGTTCCAGCACGATTCAGATGAAGACCGGTCTTCCTCAATACTGATGCCAATGTCCCATGAATTCAAATCCATTCCTCCCATCTAATCTTTGAGCCACACATTTAGCTCAAACATATTGGCCCTGTGCCAATTTGCTCATGGCTCAGGTAGCAATTCAAAGATTATTACCTTTTTGGTTCTGCTTTTTAATTTAGCTCCTAGCTGTTCATACTCTGTTAGCAGAACCTTTGTTCCTATTCCACCTATAAATTGGTATGTTCGTGAACCATGACAACTGGATCTTTACCGTCTCGCTCCAAGTTCCTGTGCAGCCAGAATGAGATATTCTGAACCCGAGCAACAGGCAGGCAGTACAACCTCCAGGATTCTTGATCCTGGTCACATGTCAATGCTCAATTACAACTACAGTGCGAGACTATATGTCCGTGTCTTTAGAGCAGACTTGGTCCATGTGATCTCTCGGATTCTGATCTCCTAAGGGATGTAGCTGCCTCTCCCAGGAGATTCCGTTTTTACAATGTGTGGGGAGGAGATTGTGTTTGTGACAATAGTTATAATCTTCTCAGAAGACTACGGACATTTGGCATGTCAGCTACGACTCTCACCCACTTTTACAGGTGCACCATAGAAAACATTCTTTCTGGTCGTATCACAGATTGGTATGGCCCTTGCTCTATTCAAGAAACTGTAAAAGGTCATGAACAAAGCCCAATCCATCATGCAAATCAATCTCCCAACCAATGACTCTGTCTACACTTCCTGCTACCTCGGCAAAGCAGTCAACATAATTAAGGACTCCACATACTTTGGACATTCTCTCTTCCAGCTTCTTCCATCAGGAAAAAGATATAAAAGTCTGAGATCACTGACCAACCGACTCAAGAACAGCTTCGTCCTGCTGCCATTAGACTTTTGAATGGACCTACCTCGCACTACACTCTAGCTATAACTGTAACACTAAATTCTGCAATCTCTTCTCTATAAATGGTATGCTTTGTCTGTATAGCGCACAAGAAACAATACTTTTTACTGTATACTAATATATGTGACAATAATAAATCAAATCAAATTCTCCAGCTTTTCATGTTTTCAAAACAACCCAAGACTCTATCAATGACGTTTGAAGTGTAGTCACTATTGTAATATTGGAAACATGGCAGCTAATCTTTATACAGTAAGGTCCCACACACAGCAATGACATCTATGACCATCATGATATCATCAGCTTTTAATGTCAGTTGAGGAATAAATATTGAGGATCATGTGATCTTTTCCATTCATCTGATAATGGGCAGGGCCTCAATATTTATTTCTGCTTTCTTGGCAATATGGGCATCACTGGCAAGGCCAATATTTATTGCCCATCCCTAATTGCTCTTGAACTGAAGCAGTTAAGATTCAATCACATTGCATTGGTCTAGAGTCCTTCTCTAAAGAACCAGATGGGATTTTACAGTAAGCAATTAATTATCATGGTCACCATTACCGAGACTAGCATCATGTTCCAGATTTACTAATTGGATTTAAATTCCACCAGCTGCTGTGGTGGGATTTGAACCCATGTCCTCTGAGGGTTACAAACCATCCAATGAATTATCACTGCACTACCATTGCAAAAGATGGCACCCGATACAATACTGGACGGGTGAGTGGATTTTGTGCTTCAAGCATCTGAAGTGGGGCTTGAACTGACAATCTTTTGGTTCAGGGGTGAGAGCACTATGCACTGCACCGGGCTGGCAACTCCCCTCAGCTCTCCTGTCAATGAAATGCTGGTTGCTAAGTTAATTCGTGCTCTCTTTATGAACTCCAGGCAGTGGGTCTATGATCTGGAGACGATTACAGACAGGCGGCCTCAAGCATTCAGGTTTATTGTTTGAATTCACTTTGTGCCAAAATAATCAAAAGTCAATTTAATCTAATTTAGCAATGTCTCTGAAAAATGGTTTTGAACTTTTAACTTGCTTTCCTATCTAGATGGCATCTTGCTGGGTCAGAGCACAGCTGCCTATACCTCGTGTATGGTACAGGATGGAGAAAGTTTATTGGGCATGCATGCCACAGATTCTTGATTCTACATAGTCATTGTGTTCACTGAGTATAGGAGAGCGGAGGTGGCACAGTTAGCATAAATTCACAAGGAAACATTGGAAATGCAGTCTCTAATTCAAAATATCTGCTACAAATGTAATTAAAAACAGAGGACATCCCAGCGTTTAACTGCATATTTACTCTGCTGCCCACATCCTAACTCACACCAAGTCTGTTCATTCATCAGTCTGTGCTTGTCCACACATACTAGATTCCGGTTCTTGAGATCCTTGTTTCCTATTCCCCATCTCTATAACCTTCTCCAGTACTACATCCCTCCCCATCTCTGTAACCTTCTCCAGCCATACACCCCTCCCCATTTCTGTAAACTGCTCCAGCTCTGTACCCCTCCCCATCTCTGTAATCTCTTCCAGCCCAACACTCCTCCCTATCTCTATAACCTGCTCCAGCCCTCCATCCATCCCCATCTCTGTAATCTCCTCCAGCCCTACACCCTTCCCCATCTCTATAACCCACTCCAGTCCTAACCCATCCCCATCTAAGTAATCTCCTCCAGCCCTGTACCCCTCCCCATCTCTGTAATCTCTTCCAGCCCAACACTCCTCCCTATCTCTATAACCCACTCCAGCCCTCCATCCATCCCCACCTCTATCATCTCCTCCAGCCCTACACCCTTCTCCATCTCTATAACCCGCTCCAGTCCTAACCCATCCCCATGTCTATAATCTCCTCCAGCCCAACACTCCTCCCTATCTCTATAACCTGCTCCAGTCCTACACTTTTGCCCATCTCTGTAATCTCTTCCAGCCATACAACCCTCTCCAACTCGATAGCTTCCTCCACCTTCTAGAGCCCTCTCCATCTCATGAGCAGCTCCAGCCCTACAACCCTCCCCATCTTTGTAACCTCCTGCCCTCTAGCTGTCCCTATCTCTGTAACCTCCTTCAGTGTCTACAACCCGCCCAATCTCCATAATCGGCTCCAGCTCTATAAACCCCTCATCTTTGGGACCTCCAATCCCTACAACCCTCCCTATCTCTATAATCTATTCCAGATTCTACAAGCCACTCTATCTGTAACTTTCTCCAGCCTCTACAATCCACCCTATCTCGGTAACCTCCTCTAGCCTCTACAACCCTCCCTATCACCATAGCCGGCTCCAGCCCTGCAACCCTCCCCATCTTTGTAATCTCCTGCCCTAGAACTCTTCTTATCTCTGATAACCTCCTCCAACCCTACAACCTTCCCTATCTCTGTAACCTCCTCCAGCCCTACAACCTTTCCTATCTATGTAATCTCCTCCAATTATCCCCATCGCCGTAACCTCCTCCAGCCTCTACAACTCTCCCTAAATCTGTAACATCCTCTTGTCTCTATACCCCTCTCTATTACTGTAACCTCCTCCAGCCTCTACAACTTTCCCTATCTCTGTAACCTCTTCCAGTCCCACAACCGTCCGAGGTCTCTGCGTGCCACCAATTCTGGCCTCTGGTGAACTTCTGACTTCCTTTGCTCCTGATGTGGAGATGCAGACATTGGACTGGGGTTAAAACAGTAACAAGTCTCACAAAACCAGGTTAAAGTCCAACAGGTTTGTTTGATAGAAAACGCCACTTTGTCAGGTGAGTGGAGAGTTCTGATCACAAACAGGGTGTATAAAGGCACTCACAGTTTACAGAATACTGATTAGAAAGTGAGTCTTTACAGCTAATCTGCTATTCAAGTCTTAAAGGTGCAGACAATGTGAGTGCAGATAGCATTAAGCCGCCTTCAAGACTGGTTACCCGAAGATCAGAGACCGAATGCCCGTGACCGTTGAAGTGTTCGCCAACAGGAAGGGAACAGTCTTGCCTGGTGATTGTCGAGTGGTGTTCATTCATCTGTTGTCGCAGAGGCCTTCATGACACACAATAGCGCAGAGTCACTGAGCAGAAACTGATAGCCAAGTTCCGCACACATGAGAACGGCCTTATCCAGGATCTTGGGTTCATGTCACAGTATCTGTAACCTCCATGACTTGCCTGAACTTGCAACATCTCACTTACTGACCTGTCTGGAGACATCTCTTTAACCTATGCTTAATGGCGTTTACTATCAAATAAACCTGTTGGATTTTAACCTGGTGTTTTGAGACTTCTTACTTCCTTAGCTCCACCATTGGCTTAAACAACAACAATCACCACTAACTGTATTTATAATAGCGTCTCAAAGTAATAAAATGCAGCAAGATACATGAGAAATTTTGGCATCAGCACACAAGGACAAACTAGGACAAACGAGCAAAGGTTTGGGTGAAAGATATAGGCCGTAAGAAATATCTTAAAGCAGGAGAGAGAATCTTAGAGAAATCTTGAAGTGTTCATGATCCATCTTCAGATTATTTTCACTTCTAAGTTTTCATTATCAGGAATACCACGTCAGAAGATCATACCTAGTTTTTGATTTGATTTGATTCATTATAGCCACATGTGTACAGTGAAAAGTATTGTTTCTTGCATGCTATACAGATAGAGTGCACTGTCCATAATGAAGGAAAGGAGAGAGAAGGTCTAGCTAGTGTTACTCAGATAAAGGTTGGCAGAACACAGATGTTAGTCTGTGAGGCCAACACACTAAAGTAGAAGCAGACACTAAAGGAATTACAGAGCTTTGGTCCCAGGCACCTATAGATGTAGCCACCAAGAGTGGAGCAATTGAAATAGGGGACATACAAGAGGCCAGAATTAAAACCCAGCCATTCAGGGTAATGTTCAAGAAGCCCTTTTCCATACAAAGGATTGTGGAAACCCGGAGTTCACTCCCCAAGAAAGATGCTGACACTGGGGATAAATTGTGAAGCAGGAATTTCATTCATGAAGGTCAGAATCCCACCCACTCATAGTAACCCTTAATCTTTTACTGTTCAAAAATTTATCTATCCTTGCCTTAAAAACATTCAATGAGGTAGCCTCAACTGCTTCACTGGACAGGGAATTCCACAGATTCACATTCCTTTGTATGAAGAAGTTCCTCCTCAACTCAGTCCTAAATTGGCTCCCCCTTATTTTGAGGCCTAGTTCTAGTTTCACCCATCAGTGGAAACAACTTCTTTGCTTCTATCTTATCTATTCCCTTTATAAACTTTTATGTTTCTATAAGATTTCTCCTCATTCTTCTGAATTCCTCAGTCTACTCAGTCTCTCCTCATAAGCCAACCCTCTCAATTCCGGAATCAATCTAGTGATCTCTGCACCCACTTCAGTGCAGTATATCCATTCTCAAGTGAGGAGACCAAAACTGTGCACAGTATTCTAGGTGTGACCTCACCAGCACCTTATACAGCCACAACATAACCTTGCTGTTTTCAAACTCCATTCCTCTAGCAACGAAGGACAAAATTCCAATTGTCTTAATTACCTGCTGCACCTGCCAGCCAGTTTTCTGTGATTTATGTACAAAGGCACCCAGGTCCCTCTGCACAGCAGCATGCTGCAATTTTTGACCATTTAAATAATAGTCCATTTTGTTGTTATTCCTACCAAAATGGATGACCTCACACTTACCAACGTTGTACTCCATCTGCCAGATCCTTGCCCACTAACTTAGACTATTTATATCCCTTTGCAGCCTTTCAGCGTCTTCTGCCACTCATCTTAGTGTTATGTAAGAATTTTGACGCATTACACTTGGTCCCCAATTCCAAATCATCTCTGCTGGAATCAAAAATAAATTCAAAATGCTGGAAAATCTCAGCAGGTCTGATAGCCTCTGTGGAGAGAGAAGAGAGGCAACATTCTGAATCTGGGTGACCTTTCCTCAGAGCAGAAACATTGGCTTTATTTTCCCTCCACCGATGCTGTCAGACGTGCTGATATTTTCCAGCATTTGCTGTGTCCACAATGTGCTTGTGTCATGATTCCAGTTTGTATCATGAGGAATGTCAGTTGCATGAAGGGACTGGAGAAGCTGGGATTGTTTTCCAGTCAGAGAAATTGACAGCAAGTTTTAACAGAACTGTTCAGAGTTATGAAAATTTCAATGAGAGTAAGTGAAGAGGAACGGCAGTAACCAATGAAAAGAGATTGAGGTTAACTCGCAAAAGAGTGCAAGGGGACGTGATGAGAAATTTCTTTTGCACAGTGAGTTGTTAGAATCTGGAAGGCACGGCGGAAACTAGCAGTGGAAATTAATCGAATAGGAACTTTCAAAATGGAATTGGATAAATACTTGAAAAGGAAAAAAAATGCAAGACTTTTGGGAAAGGGCAGGAAAATGGGATTCACTGGACAGTTCAACCAGTCCTAGTGGGCCAAATGGCCTCTCTCTGTGCGAATCTCTGACTTAATTGTCTCAAAGCACTCAATCTATGCAGTGCTGGTTAATATGGGCAGCTATACTGAAGATAGATTGAGAAACCCATGAAAAGGTGGATTTTGGTTCCTGTTGGAATTTGGTTTATATTTAAGGGCGCAGCAGAGAGCAGGAACTGTATTTGCTGTCAGCTGAAGACTTAACGTTAATGGGAGCAGAGAGCAGCTACATTCTCAACGTCCAAACCTTGATTGTCATGCCACAAGTTTCTCAGGCACACGAGTAACTCCTTCTGGCGCAGAAACCCGAATGATTCAGAGAGCGGAGATGGGCTTACCTGACACGCCACACGTTCTACTCTCTTCAGGGCTTTTGGTCTTTCTCTTCTCCATCATTTCATCCATCAAGTGAGGGTTCTGCCGCCCCGTTGTACCTGGAGCGTGCCGTTTGTAAATAACATGGGGCTGTGGAGTGGCTTCTCCCCAGGGATGTCCCTTCAAAGGTTCAATAAAGTAATCCTCATCCAATAATCGGAATACTCCTTTCTGAAAGTGCAAACAAAGAGCTTCATGTTAAGGTCTTGTTTTATGAGGTACCTTCTCAAAGAATTCTCAAATGAATGACTCATCTTAAATTTGTGACCATTGTTCTGCGAATAAACATGCAGAAAGATCTCATAAAAAGCAATATGTATTTAGTCGTTATTTTTGTGTTGACTGAGGAGAGAAATGGTTGCTGGGGAGACCAGGAGGTTTTACAGGTACCACACTTGTTATTTGGTGGTCCAGAGATCTGGAAGGAACCAAAAACCAGCTGCATTGAAAGCCGATACCTTGGGAATACAAACCTTTTAAGCTTTCATTTTTACGCATGCAATCCTAGGATTCACAATCCCTAAAATCCTCAAATCCGGCACACCTCCAGTCCCAAGCTTCTGGAATACCAGATAAGAACTAGGAGCAGAAATAGGTCATCTGGCCCCTCAAGCCGGCTCTGCCCTTCAGTAAGATCATGGCTGATCTTTTCATGGACTCAGCTCCACTTACCCTCCTGCTCATCATAACCCTTAATTCCTTTACTACTCAAAATTTTATTTATCTTTGCCTTAAAAACATTCAACGAGGTAGCCTCAACTGCTTCACTGGGTATGAAATTCCACAGATTCACAACCCTTTGCATAAAGAAGTACCTCCTCAACTCAGGGCTAAATCTGTCCTTATTTTGAGGCTATGCTCCTAATTCTGGTTTCATCTGCCAATGGAAACAACTTCCCTGCTTCTATCTTATCTATTCTCTTCATTATTTTATATGTTTCTATAAGATCTCCCTCATTCTTCTGAATTCCAATGAGTATAGCCCCAGTCTACTCAGTCTCTCCTCATAAGCCAACCCTCTCAACTCCAGAGTCAAATAGTGAATCTCCCCTGTACCCCATTTAGTGCCAGTACACCCTTTCTCAAGTAAAAGGACAAAAACTATACACATTATTCCAGGTGTGGCCTCAACAGAACCTTATATAGCTGCAACATAACCCTCGCTATTTTTAAACTTCATCCCTCTAGCAATAAAGGACAAACTTACATTTGCTTTCTTAATAACCTGCTGCACATGCCAATCAACTTTCTGTGATTCCTGCACAAGGGTGCCCAAGTCCCTCTGCACTACAGCATGCTGCAATTTTTTTACCATTTAAATAATAGTCCATTTTGCTATTAATCCCACTGAAATGAATGACCTCACATTTATCAAACTGTACTTCATCTGCCAGACTCTCGCCCACTCACTTAGACTATCGATATCCCTCTGCAGACTTTCAGCATCCTCTGCACACTTTGCTCTACCACTTATCTTGGTGTCATCTGCGAATTTTGACACACTACGCTTGGTTCCCAACTCCAAATCATCTATGTAAATTGTAAACTGTAGTGACACACACAATAGAAGTGTACTTTGGCTGTTGTGCTACTTTAATATTTGCACAAAGTTTCATTCATCCACCACCCTATTACTCGCTGGCTGATATTCACAACGGCTCAATATCAAAATTCTCATCCTTTTGTTTTCATGTCCTTCCATGGCCTCTCCCTCCTCTACCTTTATAATCACACTGAATCCAAAAATAGGCATGAGCTTCATTAGTGGACTAGTGTTCCAGAGGCCTGGTCTAGGGTCTCAAAGAAGATTATAAATTCCATCATGGTGGCTGGAGAAATTTAAATTCAACTAATAAATAAATCTGGATTTAAATCCGACTTTCATTAATGACTAAATCACTCTTGGAGAATGTGGTTTAGTGATTATGTCACTGGATGAGCAATCCAGAGGCTTAGGTTAACCATCTTGAAATACAAGTTCAGATCCTGGCAGATCAAAAGATGCAGGCGCTTGGCGAGGTTATGGCCTAGTGGTATTCTCACTACACTATTAATTCAGAAATTCAGCAAATGTTCTGGAGAACTGGAATCGAATCCCACCACGGCAAATGGTGAAATCTAAATTCAATAAAAGAAAAACCTGGAATTAAGAATCTACTGATGACCATGAAACCATGGTTGATTGTCGGGAAAGCCCATTTGAGTCACTGATGCCCTTTAGGGAAGGAAATCCTTAGCCATTCTGGCCTACATGTAACTTCAGAATCAGAGCAATGTGGTTGACTCGTAACTTTCCTTGGGACGGACAATAAATGCTGGCCAGCCAGTGATCCCTATGTCCCACAAATTAATTTTAAAAATTGCAGAAGCAGATTATTTGGCCCACTGAGTCAGCTCCACCATTCAATCCCTAATTCCACTTTCCCACCTTATCCTCATAACTCTTGATTCCTTCACTGATTGAAAATTTGTCTATCTTAGCCTTGAACTTATTTATGACCCAGCCCCTATAACCCTCTGCGATAAAGAATTGTGTGCCATGGAGATCATTGCTGATCCTTAACTGTTTAAAATTTATATCAATGCCTGTAGATGAAGGGACTAAAGGGATGGTTGCTAAATCTGCAGAATGCACAAAAATAGGTAAGAAAATAAGTTGTGAAGAGAAAGTAAGGAGACCATAAAAGGACATTGATAGGTTAATGAGGGGGCGAAGATCTGGCAAGTGAAATATAATGTGGTAAAATGTGAAATTACCCATTTTAATAGGAAGAATGAAAAGGATTATCAAACTAGTGAGATGTCTGTGCATGAATCACAGGTACAATAGATACAGCAAGTCATTAGAAAAGCTGATAGAATGTTAGTGCTTACTGTGAAAAGACTGAATACAAAAAGAGGAAGATTATGTTTCAGGGCACTGGTGAGACCACATCTGGAATACTGTGTGCAGTAATGGTCTCCTTTTTTAAGGAAAAGATGTAAATGAGTTAGAAGCAGTTCAGGGAAAGTTTACTAGACAAACATCTGGGATGGGCGGGTTGTTTTTTAATCAGGAAAGGTCATTAGCTTTATATCCACAGGAGTTTAGAAGAGTAAGAGGCAACTTGATCGAAAGCTTTAAGATCCTGAGGAGTTTCCGCAGGGGGAATGTGGAGAGGATGTTTCCTTTTGAGAGGAAATCTAGAACTAAAGGTCAGTCTTTAAAAATACAAGGTCATCCATTTAAGATCGAGATGAAGAGAATTTTTTTTTAATCTCAGAAGATTATCAGTGTCTGGAACTCTCTTCTTCAAAAGGCAATGAATCTTAGAACGTAACCAGTGACAACTTTGTGTTGGATGTAATATGACCAATGGGAACAAGACATAAGGATCAGCTGACCCAATAAAATATGGAACCAATCACAGAATGATGTAATAATCAGCTGATTCACTAAGGAACTATAAGGAATTGTGGGGAGCTAGGAGTGACCCAGGGTGAGGCTTCAAGTTTGGAGTAATGATGTTTCTTCATTAAACCCTTTCTTTGATTTATAAGTTGGAGTAAATTTTGTTGTTGTTTCATTTGCTATATCTTGAAGAGTTCCTTCTGGAGAAGGAGATATTAATAGCAGAGAATGGTTCTGATCCATTCACCTCTGTGTTATAGGCCTAGCATGCTTCTGCTGCGCATTTGATCGAAGAGGGGCTCTGTTCCCCTTAATTATAATAGTGTAATATAAGCCTGGCCATGGTCTGTACTGAAAAAGGTAGCGGGGAAGGACTGTTTCCCATAAAACTTTTTTAATGATGTTTTTTAGGAAACAATCTTTTCCCGCTAGCTTGTTCAACGCAGTCCGTGGCCATGCTTATACTACAATGGAAGCAGAATCTATGGATATTTTTAAGACAGAGCTAGATAGATTTTTGATTATCAGAATGGTAAGAGGTTATTGGGAATAGATAGGAATGTGAATTTGGGGTTACAATCAAATCAGCCAGGAGCTGGCTTAAGGAGCCAAGTGACCCTACTCCTCTCCTAATTCGTACATTCAGATTTGGAATGGTCTCTGTGGCTGAATCTAGCTGAGAAATCAGTCTATGAGCAGTGGATGATTTGGATTTGTCTGATTTCGTGCTGCCTCTTCAGCGTGTAGGTAGTGAAAATATTATGAAAAGTACATAGAGATACTGGAGAAAGTGCACTAAGGATTTGCACGGATATTTCTGGAACTGAGAAATGATACCCATCAGGAAAAATTAAACAAGCTGAGTTTCTTTTTCTCTGGAAAAGGGAAGGTTGAAGTGATTGAACTGATTAAAGTATTTAAGATTAGGATTCAATAGAGTAAATGGATGTGAAATCTGATTTTCAACCCTCCCATAATTGGGAACAGACTGTCCCTATCAGCACTGTCCATGATTTCAAAAGCCTTTATCAAATCTCCTCTTAAATGTCTTTGTTTGAGGGGAGTTACATAATGAAGTGCTGCCAGGTTTATGAGTCAAAAGCAAACCACTGAGGCTTCCTGATCCGGTCAATACTTCCAAACTTTTCTATCATTATTGCAAATGAAGGTAATTGTCTGATGCTGTTCTCCTACTTTTAGATTTGGCTATTTCAATGTCCCACCTTGCATCCTCTGTAGATTTGACCTTATCCGAACCCTTGTTGCAGCTATCCTAACTCTCATCAAGTTCCCATTCAGCCCAAAACAGACCGTCTAATCATTAGCTCATTGCTTCTTGTGGGAGCTTGCTGTGTGTGGATTGGCACCTGTTTCTCCTTCAATACAGGCGTGACTGCACTTCAGATGTAATTATTTTGTCCAAAAAAGTGCTTGGAGACACAGCAAAGTGGTGAAAAACACAACTCGCATTTGTGTTTTCTACTTAGCTTGGCAAATGTCACAAGGCCAGCATCACTTTAACTGATTCCCAGAACCACAATGCACTTGGTCACATCCAATTTGCTTGGAAGAGGGTAGGTGTCAGTCTGACTTATATTCTAAACACAAGGCGAATTTTATTGGCTCCAGAGACACATTTCACTGAGCTGGAACAAGTTCAACAATGCTCCAAGATTTCTGCTGCAGCCATAATTGGATCAGTGATTGCAACTAGTGGAAGATTCAGTCTTGGATAAGTTCCGAACTGTACTCAGTGCCTGTTAAAGTAATCTTAAGATCATAAGGCGCAGAATTAGGCCATTCAGCCCACTGAATCCACTCCGCTATTCAATCATGGCTGATACATTTCTCAACTTCATTCTTCCTCCTTCTCCCTGTAACCTCTGAGTTCCTTGCCAATCAATAACTTATCTATCTCTGCCTTAAATACACTCAATGATCCAGTCTTCTGTGGCAATGAATTTCCCAGGTTTGTCACTCTTTAGCTAATCTCAGTTCTAAAGGGTTGTCCCTTTACTAAACTCCTTGGGGAAGATAATCTTCATTCCACCTTGTTAGCACAAAGAAGAAATCAACAACCGTTTGATCAGAAATATGTGAAAATAAAACAAATTTGAGCTTAAAACTGAAAGCTTGATAAACGCACAGTGCAGTGTCAGCATCTGGGCAAGTAAGAGTGTTAGGGTGTGAACCATTCACTGGGGATGGAATGGAGAGCAGGATAGACTCGAATAGAGAGGATAAAGGAAAGCAACAATAGTGGGCCAAGACTGAAGGATTTGCTGACAACAACTCACAGAATCTTAAAGAAAGAACTTGCGTTTAGCACTTTTCATGATCTCAAAACATTTCACAGCCATGGAAGTACTTCTGAAGTGCAGTACTTTTATAATGTAGGAAACAAGGAGGAAACACAGTAAACAATTTATGCATAGCAAGATCCCACCAGCAGCAATGCAATAACAAAGAACAGGTACAGACCCGCCGGTCCACCAAGTCTGAGCCGACACATGACACCTTTCTAAACTAAGGATCTTTTGGCTCTCGATGGTCCAGATCCCCCTTTCTCTGCATATTCATGTATCTGTTAGGCTACCTTTAAATATTACCTTTGCATCTGCTTCTCCGGCAGGCACTTACCACCCTGCGGTAATAAATTTGCCTCTCACGTCTCCTTAAAACTTTTCCCCTTTAACATTAAACCTACGTCTTCTAGTAATTGATCTTTCTACTTGGTAAAAGGATTACGGTTATCCAGTCTATCCACGTGAGCAGATATTTTTTTCAGTGAATTGGTATTGGCCAGAACACCAGAGTGAACTCCCTTGCTCCTCCTCAAACAAATGCCATGGGACTGTATGAACTAATTGACTGTGCAGATGGGGGCTTTAGCTTAATGGTACCTCCAAAAGACAGCACCTTCAACAATACCGCACTCCCTCAGTATTGACACCAGAGTGTCCGTCTGGATTATGGGACTGGAAATTGAACGCACAACCTTCCGATCAAAATGTCTGCCATTTAATAGAGTCATAAAGGTTTTCAGCATGTAAACAGGCCCTTTGGCCCAACTTGTTCATGCCGCCCTTTTGTTTTTAAACCCCTAAGCTAGTCTCAATTGCCCGCATTTGGCCCATACCCCTCTATACTCATCTTACCCATGTAACTGTCTAAATGTTTTTTAAAAGACAAAATTGTACCTGCCTCTACTCCTACCTCAGGCAGTTTGTTTCAGACACTCACCACCCTCTATGTAAAAAAAAATTGCCCCTCTGGACACTTCAGTAACATCCTAGCAAATCTTTTCTGCACTCTTTCTAGTTTAATAATATCCTTTCTATAATACCCGAACTGTACACAGTATCCAAGTGTGGCCTTACCAATATTTTGTATAACTTCTACAAGACGTCCCAACTCCTGTATTCAATGTTCTGACCAATGAAACCAAGCATGCTGAAGAAGACATTCAGAATGTCTTCTTCCCTACTCTGTCCTCCTGTGACTCCACTTTCAAGGAACTTCGAATATGTAGCCGTCGATGTCTTTGTTCTATAACTCTGCCCAACGACCTACCATTAACTGAATAAGTCCTGCCCTGGTTCAATCTACCAAAATGCATCACCTCACATTTATCTAAATTACACTACATCTGTCATTCATCAGCCCACTGGCCCAATTGATCAAAGTCCCTTTGCAATTGGAGATAATTTTCTTCACTATCCATTACGCCACCAATCTTGGTGTCATCTGCAAACTTACTAATGATGCCACATATATTCTCATCCAAATCATTAATATAAATGACAAATAACAGTGAATCCAGCACCGATTCCTGAGGCACACTGCTGGTCGCAGCCTCCAATATGATCATGGTCAATATTTAGGATGAATAATGAATGGAAAGAATCACTAGACTTATTTTCCTTCATCCGCCCAAAAGAACTCTGCAATCCCCCTGACATCATCCAATTTTTCCTTAAGCAATTCCACAGATTTTTCCTTCTTTGTTCTCCCTTCCATGTTTTCAATATTGTGTGAAATTAGATTGCCAACTTTGGTATCTTATGAACTCCCACTCTTGACTATCCTGCTCAGTCAAACAGCCTTTATCCCCCAATTTTTATAACTAAGAAGCAAAAGTCATTAGAAAAATTAAGATGAACCAATGGCACAGTGGTTAGCACTGCTGCCTCACAGCACCAGAGACCTAGACTCAGTTCCTGGTTCAGGTGACTGTTTGTGCGAAGTCTGCACATTCTTCCGGTATCTGTGAGGATTTCCTTTGGGTACTCCATTTCCCTCTCACACTCCAAAGGTGTTCAGGCTAAGCGGATTGGCCACGCTAAGTTCCCCCTTGGTGTCCCAAGATATGTAGATTTTCACAGTAACTTCAGTGCAGTGTTGTTAATATAAGTCTGCTTGTGATAGTAATAAATAAACTTAAAAAAGATTGGAGCAATTAGCTGGGTAAATGTGTGGGTTTAAGGAAATGGGGCAGGGGGTGAGCCTGGGTAAGATGCTCTATCTGAGGATCAGTGCGGACTCCATGGACCAAATGGCCTCCTTCTGCACTGTAGGGATTCTATGATATACAAGAGTACAGTAACACAGTGATTAGCATTGCTGCTTCCCAGCATCAGGGACCCAGGTTTGATTCCCTGCTTGGGTCACTGTCTGTGAGGAGTCTGCACGTTCTCCATATCTGCATGGATTTCCTCTGGGTGCTCCGGTTTCCTCCCACATTCTAAAAGATGTACTCGTTAAGTGCATTGACCCGAACAGGCAACGGACTATGGTGACGAGGGGAATTTCACAGTAATTTAATTGCAGAGTTAATGTAAGTCTTACTTGTGATAAATAAACTTTGATTTTGCTCCTTTATAATTCTTCTTGTGGCTTTTTTTTTGCTCACGCCGCATTTAGGAGGCTAATCCTTCAGTTCCTAACACTCCAGGACAATGCTGAACAGTCGGAAAACTTAATGTGATATTTCTGAAGTTAATCTTAAATTTGACATTTGGATCTGCGACCCAGAATTTGACTTCCCCAATGTATAGTAATATTCTATGTGTCCACCTTTACAAAAGTGCATCTACGTTACCTCCTTCGCACAGCATGAAGCTAAGGCACCTCCAGTCACCAAGAGACAAATGCTTTACAAGGCAGGTAATATAAACATACAGTCACAGGATGATATAATGCAACAAGAAGCTATTGAGCCTATCAAACTTGTGTCAGCTCTTTGATAGAGCCACTCAATTAATCCCAATCCCTTGCTCTTCCCCCAAATCACTGTGTATATTTTCACTTCTAAACATTTACATTATTCTCTTTTTGGAGCTTTCGATCAAATTTTCCACAGCCTGTCGGACAGTGCGTTCCTGATCAGGAGAATTCTCTGTCTAAAACGTATTTGCTAACGTTATCTCTGATACTTTTGCCAATCATCTTTAATCCTTGTCCCCTGGTTCCTGACCTTTTATCCACTGGAAACAGTTTATGCTTATTTACCCTGTCAAAACTGCTCATGATTTTGAACGTTTAATAGACTTTAAATTCTAAAAATAGATGAACAGTGTTATATAATACTAACGTATTATATAATGTTATGTGGTATTTACAGTACAGACAATCCATTCAGCCCAACAAATTCACAACATTATACTCCTCACAATCCTCCTCCTACCCTTCATATAACTTTATCAACATATCCTTCTATTCTTATCTCCCTCATGTGTTTATCTGCTCTACTGCATCAGTGTTAATTGTCTCATCCACTCCCTGGGTTAGTGAGGTTCATATTCAAACCAAACTCTGGCTCTATTTCCAATTGGATGTATTAGTAATTATTTTATATTTATGGCCAGGTTTTGCCCAAAAGTGAACACATCTCCATGAAGAATCATACAATCCCTACAGTGCAGAAGGAGGATATTCAGCCCACCAAGTCTGTATCGACCATAGTCCCATCCAGGCCTTATTCCCGTAAACTCACATATTTACCTGCTGATCCCCTAAAACTAGCATCAATTTAACCTGGCCAATTAACCTAATCTGCAAATCTTTGGACTGTGAGAGGAAACTGGAGCACTTGAAGAAAACCCATACAGACATGGGGAGAATATGCAAACTCCACACAGACAATGACCTGAGGCCAGAATTGAACCTGAGTCCTTGGTGCTGTGAGGCAGCAGTGCTAACCACTACACCACCACGTGTGTGTCCAGCCTAGCACACCCTTTTCATAACTTTAAAGCTCTCCATTAAGTCACCACACTTCTCTTTCCTAGTGAAAAGTGCCCCAGGCAGTTCAGCCTGATTGCTGTAAACTCTGAGTTTTGATAACATGAGGTAATCTCTTTCAGTCCTGCTGTGCTTTTTCCATACTTCTTTTACCAACTTCTCACCTACATTTAGCACATGCTGCAGTGTAAATTTATGTCTCCCATCCATCAACTCCAAGAAATAGCCTGGACTTGCAATCTACCCGATAAATATAGGTCTCTGCCTACACTGGGCTATTTTTTGCTACTTTTAATTCAGCAATGACGTTAACATCTGCAGGTGTTCAAAATAAATTACTATTGAAATTCAGCTCTTTATACAAGAATACGTATTTCCACTCGATGAAAGCAGGATCACTCAATGAATGGAATAGATGAAAGTGGCTCGTTGGATCACGTTGTTATTTGCAATAAAGTTAGCATTCAAGTGCAGGAAATCTGACACAGCAAAGCTGTGCTGTGTTTATTTGTGGTCGCAATTATCTAAATAGTGTTTAACTCTTTGTGTCCTGCGTATGCACTAAGCTTTGGCATCTTAATACGGTTTTGGAAATTCAATCTGCAATGTTAAATTAAGTAGAGCTTCCTCTCTGTAATACTGGCCGTCAGCCTCATGATCTTGAAATTTATTAAAGGTGCTGACACAATAATATTGTTACATCATTGGAATTTCATGTTTTCTCAAGACAAAGGCAAGAAAGATTGGCAATTGTAAAGCACCTTTCATAAGTTTAAATAAGGTATCCCAAAGCACCGCTATAATCAATGAAATAGGGATGGCACGGTAGCACACTGCTGCCTCATAGCACCAGGGATTGGGTTTGATTCCCAGCTTGCGTCACTGTTTGTGTGGAATTTGCACGTCTTCCCCATGTCTGTACGTGTAGGAAAATGGGGATGAGAAGCATATCAGCCATAATCGAATGGCGTAGCAGACTCCATGGACTGAATGGCCTAATTCTGCTCCTACTCTTATGAACTTACCATGTGGAAAAGATTCCTTTGTAGATTATTTTGCCAACGCCATTTCCCATGTTGGTTATCTAAATGATCGGCCCTTTATCTCGAAACCCCACATTCTCGATTCCCCAGCCGGGGGGAACTAACCTCCTGTTGTCTAGCCTGGCCAAAGCCCTTCAGAAAATGTGTTTCAATGAAATTAAAAGTTCTGTCTTCAGGATCGCGCAAGGAAAGGATTTATTTTGCTTCTGTTGCTTTCACAGTGAGGCAGTAGTGCTAACCACTGCGCCACCGTGCCATCCACCTGGTCTACATGTGACTCCAAAGTTAGCTAGGGATGGGCAACAAATGTTGGCTACCTCTTTGAATGTTTTTAAGGCAAGGATAGATAAGTTTTTGAACGGTGAAGGAATTAAGGATTATGGTAAACAGGGGAGTAAGTGGAGCTGAGTTCACAAAAAGATCATCCATGATCTTATTGAATGGCAGAGCAGGTTCGAGGGGCCAAGTGACCGAGAGCTGCTCCTAGTTCTTATGTTCTTAAATCTTCCACTCTTTCCCTTTATACTCCCTGGTTTTGATGCCTGTAGTTCTTTCCTATCTCCCCCATCTATGACCCTCATAATTTTATACATCTCAATCAGGTCCCTTCTCAGCCTTCTCTGCTCAAAGGAAAATTTTGTTTATTCCATTCTTAAAGTAATCAAGTCAGTGACCAGGCAGACCCAAATCCATCTCCTTGCTTGCTCCAAAAAACCAAATTCAAATTGAATCCTATTTGTGGTCCCCATAAGAGAGACAAACAAGATCCAAGCTGACAAGACAAGGCACTGCACTTCATCTCTACTCCAAGGAAAACAATCCCAGCCTAACCAGCCTTTAGAAGTTAAAATGTATTTACTAGTGTCACAAGTAAGGCTTACATTAACACTGCATTGAAGTTACTATGAAATTCCACTAGTTGCCACATTAACCTCGAAGGGTTTGTGGTACAGAAGGAGGCTATTAAGCACATTGTATCCATGTCAGTCAGAAAACTGTTCGGACACACTGAGGGAGAATTTAGCACGACCAATGCACCTGACCTGCACATCTTTGGACTGTGAGAGACATTGCTGAACCCGACATTTGCTACCCAAGTTGCAGAAAGGAATCACACTCGGAAGAAACCCACACAGACAGGGGGAGAACATGCAGACTCCACATAGTGACACAAGCTGAGAATTGAATCTGGGTACCTGGCGCTGTGAGGCATCAGTACTAAACATTGTGCCATTAGCTGACAAACTCCAGCCTGGGCAACATTTTGGTGAATCTCCTCTATACCCCTACTCAGTGACACTGAGATTGATAATAAATAGTCAATGCAGATTGTTCGGAAAATAAAGGAAAGTTTACTTATTAGTCACAAGTTATTACATCAACAGTGCAATGAAGTTACTGTGAAAATCTCCTAGTTGCCACAGTCTGGTGTCTGCTTGGTACACTGAGGGTGAATTTAGCATGGCCAATCCACCGAACCTACGCATCTTTGAACTGTGGGAGGAATAATGCGGAGATGCCAGCGTTGGACTGGGGTAAACACAGTAAAAAGTCTCACAACACCAAGTTAAAGTTCAACTGGAACCCTAAAAGCTAATGGTGTTTGCCACCAAATAAACCTATTGGACTTTAACCTGGCGTTGTGAGGCTTTTTAGTGTGAGAGGAAACCAGAGCACGTGGAGGAAACCCAAGCAGACATAGGGACAATGTGCAGACTCCGCAGTGAACCAAGCTGGGAATTGAACCCAGATTTCTGGCGCTATGAGGCAGCACTGCTAACCACTGTGCCACCGTGCCACCCCCATATTGACCAATGTTGGCCATTATGAGCAATATGTGATGTGGAAATTCACTAATTCTGAGAGTAGTTGTAGAATTGCTTACCAGGCCATTGCATGTGCTGATAGCTGCTGTCCCGGTTTCTGCCGCTTGAACTTTTCCTATGAAGTGACATCCAGCTATCTTCAGGTGGCTGATACTTGCTCCCTTCAAGCCCCCATAGCGCCTCTCAGCCACGAAGCCAGGTGCTAGCAGTGCCCGGTTGGCAGTCAAGTTGAAGTGCAGCTGGCGGCCCCGGTGGGAGAGCCGGTAGTAGACGGTGGGATCGGGATCCCGGTCCGCAGGAAGATCCCGGCGGTGCAGCCGCCTCACCTGGTGAGACACATCGTGGGACAAGAAGCGGCCAAGGTGGTCAACCCTGACCGGATGGACCAGCTCAGGGTCAGACAAGGTTTGAAGACGGTGCCCTGGAAAGGAAAGATGAAACGTGTCAAAAAATATACACACGGCCCATAAATACACCCTGATCTCAGACAAACTGGAAATATCATTGATTCTCATTGATTCACTATCCACCCCAAAACGGTTGCAAACACTGGAATATATCTGTCTGCTGCTGATACATTCTCCAAATGCAACTCTGTATTAAGTAAAGGTACAAATTAGCGAAAAAAAAACAGAGCAATAAAAGTTAATTCCACTGGAGAAAGTTACAATGACAAGTTCACAGAAATTGCCAGTTACAAGGATAGAGGAGTGTTGGAATCTCTGAGGATCTGGGACTTATTGCAGAATATTCCTGATTAAAGTTCAGCTCACTGCACATACACTGTCCTAAACTTAACCACTGCAACTTTCTGGAAGAAGGAAAGTAGGAATGGGGAACATGGGGAGATTACAGTTCACAAACCGATTCTTTTTTTAACAATATGCCTAAGTTACTGCGTGTGATTTTTTTTCTGTTCTTTATTCAGAGAGGAAGCACAGACCTTGTACGCTGTATCTCTCTTGCTCCTTGCCCTGAACTCCAGTCAATCCTTCACTCAGTACAAAGGCAACGAAGGTTGTCAGAGTCTGGAGAAAGTTGCTTGTGTTCCCGCTCCACCGGCTCTGCATCTTTCCTCCTCCGCTGTTTTGGAAACGAGATTCTTTTTGAAAAGTTTGCCCCGAAATTGCTGTGGATCCTGGAACATGTCACACACTTTGCAAAGAAAGTCCCGGCTGCTTCCACAGAGCAGGAGAGGCGAGCACTCAATAACTCTCCCCCAGAGACTCTTTCTGTGCCGGGGATGTGTGCTGCCGAAGGGGTGTCAGCCTGTTGGGACTGCCCCTGGTCTGACAACACAGCGCCTTCATAAAGCACAAACACACAACCACTGCCCCCCTCTCATCAGCTGCTTCCAACTTCAGCTATTTGCATACAGCTCCTGTCCCCACCCCTCTCTCAAACACACACAAGCAGTGAGAGCCGAACAGAAACACTCAGAGAGACAGACACACACGGCACTCAATACTCTCAGACACAAAGTCATTACAGACATATCCTCACAGTCAGACATACTTGCACGCAGACACACTCAAATACAGTCATACAGATGCACTCAAAACATGAACACAAACACTCAGAGATAACCCCCCAAACACACTCAGAGACAGACGCACACTCAAACAAAAGCCAGACAATCACAAAGACACTCCCACAGAGGCATTCAATAATAAACAGAGACAACTCCACAAACACACTCAGAGACACACAAACAAATTCAGACAGAGACACACGCCCACAGAGACACTTGTACACAAACAGTCACACAATGCAGAGCTGAGATATTATTCAATCCTATCCAATTCTAGTAATTATTCTGTCCTTTTCCCCTCCCCCAACCAGTCATCAAACATTTTCTTTCCCACAAGCTGGTGAACTTTCTTTCTCTCTCTCCGCAGGGCCGCCCAGCCCTCCCTCAGTAAAAAGCACCAACAAAGCCCAACTTAATGCAGCGTGAGAAGGTCGAGTCCACGTCCCGGGAACCGGGATAACATTTCCATGCTCTTCAAACGGGATCTGAAACGTCATTTTAAGATTATCCAAAGAATCCTTTTTTTATATAAAGAACTTTTGATTTCCGAGAAATTGTTTGGGAGTTTGTGGAAAAAAACTAGAGAGTTTGCTCCGCATTCACTGCCTGGGACATTCTGTTAAACAAATATAGACTGTTTCACCTTGTGTTTGGGAGCCACATAGTGGCGGATGTCAGGACGGCAGCTAATTAGACAGTGGGATAACAGAATGTAAACGCTTCCCAGTAGAGAAATTGGACGTGATAAAGACTCGTGCCCTTTTTTTTGAGACTTATCCACGATTATGTCCCCGTTGCTAAAAGTTATGTCACTTTATAAAGCACAAAATCCAAAGTGACCCTCCCGTTTGACATTTGAGGGGAGTGCTGCTCTGTCAGAGGTGCTGTCTTTCAGGTGAGATATTAAACCGAGACCCTGTCCATTCCCTCAACTTTGACCACATGTCCATTAGGCAGTGGTTTGTACCAAGCGAGCTAAAGGTCTTGTGGGAAAAGGAGATGATGGGTGATTCTTTGAGCAGAATAGCTCATGGATATCATGATTTTAAACTGTTATAGGCTCAGATTGATCAAATCAGAACTATTTTGGCAGTTAGTTACGAGTTTATAAGAATCGCAATCGTGCATGTGTTGATGCACAGACGATTGATTTTATTTGATGTGGGAGTGTTTCATTTTGCCGTCCCATTTGGACGTGAAGTGACACTGATTTCACTGGGCAGATCACTGAGTGATCCTAAAAGTGCATAAACATAAGAACAGAAAGTAGCCAATTATCCCCTTACGCCTGTTGTACCATTCAGTTAGATCATCTGTATCTTAAATCCACCTATTCAACAAAGATCTAACTATCTGACAAAGATTGGGTGGCGCAGTGGTTAGAACTATTGCCTCACAGCACCAGAGATCTGGGTTTAATCCCTGGCTTGGGTCACTGTGTGGAGTTTGCACATTCTCCCTGTGTCTCCATGGGGTTTCCTTCGGGTGCTCCAGTTTCCTTCCACACTCCAAAGATGTGCAGGTTAGGTGGATTGGCTATGGTAAATTGCCCCTTCATGTCAAGTTAGGGTAAATGCAAAGGTTTGTGGAGAGAGGGCCTGGGGGGAATTGTAATCAATGCAAATTTGATGGGCCCAATGGCTTCCTCTGCACTGCAAAGATTCTATGATCTAACAATCCCAGTGTTGAAATTTTTAGTTGACCTCAACAAACCTGGGGGGAGGTAGTTCTAGATTTTCACTCCTGTAAGTGTGAAGAAATGTTTCTTGTTATCCCCCTCCCCTCCTCACCTTACCCCATTGTCAAATTTCTGAACTTAAATTGAAGGCCATGTTTCCTTGATTACTCACTGGAGGATGTAATCTTTCTCACTATCGACCTTACCAACTGTACAGCATCTTATACTCAAAGCATCCGCAGGACTCTTCAAAGGAAGATTGTGAAATACAATGCTGAAAGTGGGAGAAAAACTGGGGCAGGAAATGTTGGAAAATCTCAGCAGGTTTGACAGCATCTGTGGGGGAGAGAATAGAGCCAATGTTTTTAATGTTCTTTCAGACCCCAGAATTAGGTATTTAGCTTTTACAAAAATAAAGACATATGCTCAAAGGAGAGGTTGAATAGTTAAGTTTTAAGGTGATGGCCTAATAGTATTATTGCTGGACTGTTAATCCAGAAACTCAGCTAATGTTCTGGGAATCTGGGTTTGAATCCCACCACAACAGATGGGATATGCATTCAATAAAAAATATCTTTATATTTTTATTATTATTATTTCTTTATGGAAAAAGAAACCATTGTCAATTGTCAGGAAAACTCATCTGGTTCATTAATGGCCTTTGCGGATATGGATGTCATTGACTAGAGCATTTATTGTCCCTCCCTAATTGCCCTTGAGAAGATGATGGTGAGCTATCTTTTTGAACTGCTGCAGTCACTGATGTGTAGGTACACCTACAGTGCTGTCAAGGAGGAAGTCCCACAATTTTTACCCTGTGATAATGAGGACAGTGATATATTTCCAAGTTAGGATGATGAATGGCTTGGAGGGGAACTTGCAGATGATGGTGTTCCCATGTCTCTACACCCTTGTCCTTCCAGATTGTAGTGGTCACAGGTTTGGAAGATGCTGACAAAGGAGCCTTGGTGAGTTGCTGCAGTACATCTGGTACATGGCAAAATGGCCATTACTGTTCACCGGTGATGGAGGAAATGAATATTTGTGAAAGGAGTATCTAATGGCAGCTTGCTTGTCCTGGACGGTGTTGAGCTTTTTAAGTGTTGTTGGAGCTGCACTCATCCAGGTAAGTGGAGAGTATTCCATCACATTCCTGGTTTGTGCCTTGTAAATGGGGGACAGGCTTTGGGGAGTTAGGAGCTGAGTTATTCTTGCTGCAGAGTTCCTTTTGACCTGCTCTTGTACAGATCATAATCAATACTCTTCTAAATATTTCTCATCTCTCTAAGAAATACATATTACCTTCTCTCTGCATGCTCACTATGCTAAAATTAATTCTTATTGCACCATCTTCTATTCTAACTCAAGGACTTAGTAATTATAGAACGCACTCACAATGTCACAGTGGTTAGCATTGCTGCCTCACAAGGCCAGTGACCTGGGTTTGATTCCCAGTTTGGGTCACTGTCTGTGTGGTGTTTGCACATTCTCCCCATGTCTGCATTGGTTTCCTCCAGTTTCCTTCCACAGTCCAAAAATGTGCAGGTTAGATGGATTGGCCATGCTGAATTGTCCCTTAATGTCACGGGGTCTCATTACGGTAAATGCATGGGGCAATTTTAACAGGACAAATTAACCAGTTCTTACCAGAAGCAACTAAATCTTTAATCCCTATAATTTGATCTTCTAGGTCACTGCAGACACTCTGGGGATCACAATCTTCATTGCAATAGGTATCAGCTTTTTCAGATGACAGGTAGATAAAGAAGTAATAATGAGTCATTCATCCAAACCACTGTATGGGCTAATTGTGTGCTGGTCATTCATGGATCTATCGTTAAAACACAGACAAGATGTCCAGAAAATGTACCCATACCACACGCTATGGTGGCTGTTCTACAGTTAAAGTGTTATTTTGTAAGTCAATGTTACATGAAAAATATCTTCTGAGTTGAATCAGATGGAATTGAGACTTTTTGCATTTATATTTTTGTAACAGATTCTGTCTGATTCTGTGTCAACCATAAAGTCTGGCAGCATCAGGAGAAAGCTAGCTGTTGAAAGAGCTGTCCAATTAATCCCACTGCTCACTTCTTTTCTCCTTGCCTTGCAAATGTTCTCCCCTGTAAGTGTTTGTCCAGTCACATCTATTATCTTGAGTTCTAGTTTTTCTGCAGCTCTGCCAGTGATTAAGTGTCTAAAGAGTTGGCAGCAGCTCCATGCAGTATCACTGAGGGGGATTGGAACCCCTGTCCTGTACAATTGGATGGAATTCAGCATTAACTATTAATTGTATATTAATTATGTGTTAACTGTATTCAGGTGATGAGTATTAATTGGGAATTCATTGGTGTTCTGCTCACACAAGCACCATATATAAAAAAACACACAAACAGATTGAAGAGGGTTTTTTTTATTCATTTATGGGATGTAAGCGTCCCTGGCTAAGCCAGCACTTATTACTGATCCCTAATTGCCCCTTGAGAAGGTGGTGGTGAGCTGCCTTCTTGAGCCAATTCAGCCCCTGTGGTGTAGATGCACCTGCAGTGCTGTTAAGGAGGGATTTCCAGGATTTTGATCCAGCAACAGTGAAGGAAGGGCAATATATTTCCATGCCATAATGATGAATGTTTTGGGGGGAATGTGCAGGTGATGATGTTCATGTGTGTCTGCTGCCCCTGTTTTTCTAAATGGACAGTAGCTTTAGGTTTGGAAGGTGCTGCCTTCCTGATGTTGATGCCATTGTGGAGGGGAGAGTGAATGTTCATGGAAGAGGTGCTAGTCCCATATGATTTGTGTCTCTCTGTAAATAAAATCTTGCGTGTGAATAAAGATTAAGCATCATATTCTATTCTTCATTACCTGCCTAGCTTAAGTTTGGATACTAACCACCAATACAATCTTGGCATCACTCAGGAGGGAAATTCTTTCCATTACTATCCAAATTTTCCAGCCATATTGGAGCAACCAGATACTGAAAAGTGATGAAGTCTTGGCCTTGTCACACTCCCTGACAACTGCATCCGGTTAGTAATAGGTGGTCATTTAATTTTATCTTAATATTAGTTTTGGAATGACAGGCCACTGCATTGGTGTCTGCATCAACTGAGTACGGGATTCCTATTGTAAATGATTGCTAGGCAAGGGTAAACAATTGGAGACCATGAAAAGGACAAATTAATATAAACATAAGTATATTTTGATAGTTCCCAACTATTTATCATCTTTCAAATGTACTTTTTTTCCTGATTGGCTCTTAGATTCCAGTAATTTTTAATTACTTTTTCTGCATTACCATCATTCTGATACCAATGGGCTTCCCAATGGGAATCGGTCTAACTTATGTGTCTGCAATAGGAGAAACATCTATAGACTATGCCAGAATCCTCAAGTTGTATAAGAGATACTGGACACTGTGCTCAGCAGTGAACCAGCAATATCTGAATATCCACATTCTCACACTTCACAGGAAGAGAGGAAACTGTTTCACTTCAGCAGAGTGTTGCCCTGGTACAAGCTCTGAGAACAACAACTTACATTTATATTGCACACCTCGCATAGTGAAATGTCTGAAAATATACGTAATAAAGATATATTAACATATTCCTGGTACTGTTGTTAAGATGTGTGAATATCTGGCTAACTGTAATGTTTGATGGAGTATCTGAGGCCAACCAACTCAAGAACAGCTTCTTCCCTGCTGCTATCAGACTTTTGAATGGACCTACCTCATGTTAACTTGATCTGTTTCTATACCCTGGCTATGATTTTAACACTACATCCTGGACTCTCTCCTATCCTTCTCTATGTACATTATTCTTTGCCTGTACAGCATGTAAGAAACAATACTTTTCAGTGTCTACTAATATATATGAGAATAATAAATCAAATAAAGAAATATGTAATGTTTTCCGTGGCTCTACATTAAGGACGGTACATGATGGTCATTGACATTAGCTATGGGATTGTTATAGAAATCCAGTCGTCCTATAGGGAAGGAAACCTATTGTCCTTATCCTGTCTAAGCCTTCATGTAATACTAGTCTCACACCATCAACACTTGACTCTTAATTTCCTTCCAAGCTAGTTTCTCAAGTTACTTGGTTATATTAAACCATCTTCTTGAGGAAACTGGAGTTTAAAAGAGTGGGGGCATGTGACTTAACTGAAGTATGTAAAATCCTGAACAGTATTGACAAGGTGGATTACATAGAACATTACCTCTTCAGGATGAGTTCAGAACTCGGAGACAGTTTTTTAAATTAGGGATTGCCCTTATTAGGACAGTGATGAGGAGAGTTTGTTTCTCTGAGGTTTGTGTCAATTTGGAACTCTCTGCTTCATAAGCAGAGAGAGGCAGGGCCATTGAATATTTTTAATGAGGAGGTAGGTAGAATCTTGTTGGGTAAAGGATTCAAAGGTTACCAGGATAGATGGGAGCGTGGATCTCAACACAAACAGATCAGCCATGATCTTATTGAAAGATGGAGCAGTCTCGAACGTCTGAATGGCCTACTTTTCTTCTATTTTGTATGTTTGTAACGGGGAATGGCAATAAATGTCAGCGATGAAAATATCCCAAGAATAAGAATTCTAAACTTCTGCCTGTGACTTGTGCTCTACTGACTCAATGCACACTAAAATATTTGAAATCTGTCTTTGCTTCTCACTGCTAACATCCCCAGCTTTCGTGATCATTAAGATACACCATTAAAAATATGATCCATACTCTATTAAAAGGTCCATATGGTGAGTTATGATGTAACAAAGTCTAAGAGTTCATACTGGGTTTGTAATGGACTTGCACTTTGTTGCTACAGTTTTGTGAGGTAATTTGAAGCCTTCTGATTATATCAGAAACTTGTAACTTTCCAACACAGCTGTTGTTTTATGTACTTGTTGCGGTGCTAACTTTTTGAAGTATTTTATTATGTGCATGTTTCCTCTCTGTCTCTCTCTCTGAACCTCCCACCACACCAACTGAAAGATGGTGCAATGTGTAAAGAACTAAAGAAAAGTTCAGGGGTCTTTCTGTTCCTTGAGAAAATATGAACTCCGAGCAGAAGTAGGCCATTTGGCCCCTCAAACCTGCAGCACCATTCAGTAAGATTGTGGCTGAAGCTTTTTGTGGACTTAGCTTCATTTACCCAACCACTCACCATAATCTTTAATTCTTTTACTGTTCAAAAACCTACCCTTCTTTGCCTTAAAAACATTCAATGAGGTAACGTTAACTGCTTCACTGGGCAGGGAATTCCACAGATTCTCAACCCTTTGCATGAAGGTGTTCCTTCTCAACTCTGTATTAAATCTGCTCTCCCTTATTTTGAGGTCATGCTCCCTAGTTCTAGTTTCATCTGCCAATGGAAACAACTTCCCTGCTTCTATCTTATATATTCCCTTCATAATTCTATATGTTTCTATAAGATCCCACCTCATTCTTCTAAATTCCAATGAGTATAGCCCTAGTCTATTCAGTCACTCCTCATAAGTCAACCCTCTCAACTCCAGAATCAACCTAGTGAATCTCCCCTGCACTGCCTCCAAGAACATCCTTTCCTGCAACGTATCAGGTAGACAACGTTGGCCAAGTTGCATGAGTATGTACTGTATATCTAGTGGGTGGTGTTCTTACATGAGGTGATGACATCTATGTCGATGATCCAGCACGTCTTGCAGAGATTGCCTTGGCAGGGTTGTGTGATGTTATGATCCCTGTTCTCCTGAAAGCTGGATAGTTTGCTGCAAACAATGGTCTGTTTGAATTGCGCAGTTGTTTGAGAGCGGTTGTTGGGGGTTGGAGATAGCCTTGGCCAGATGTTCGCCTTCATCGATGACATTTTGAAGGCTTTGAAGAAGATGCCATTGTTCCTCTGCTCCATGGAAGTACTGGATGATGAAGGGTACTCTGCCAGTTGTGCCCGGTGTTTGTCTTCTGAGGAGGTGGGTGCGATTTTTTGCTATGGCACATCAGAACTGTTGATCGATGAGCCAAGCACTATATCTCGTTCTTACGTTCAGCAGAATAAGAGAGAGTCTTTATTGTAGATGGTGCACTTCTGAAAAGGGAAAGAAAAGAGAGAACTAAAATTAACATGGCACATATCTCATAGAACCTTTTGTGCAGAAGGAGGCCATTTGGCCCACTGGGCTTGCACACACACATCCTTTGGTAAGAATTGCACCCAGATGCTATCTTATGGCACTAAGAAGAAATGAGGCCAAGTGTGATTCTTGCCAATAGGACGAGTGGGTGGAGTCTAGTCATGTTGGGAAGCCAGCTGTAGGGGCACTATTGCTGTAGCATTGTGACAATCATCCCCTTTAATTTTCCACCTGCTTTCATCTTTTATTGTGATGCTCTTAAAATTGATTTTTTCTTTCCTTTTAATTTTCCTCTCACTGTGCAACCAATGCAAGAGGAGATGAGCTTAGACTGGGCTAACGGAATACCCATTTCAAGTCCAGCAACGTGCCAAGAGCTTAGGGAGTGAGACATTTTGAAAAGTGAATGTTGCATGATGGTCAATAGACAATCATTGAATCTCAGGAGTCTAATATGTTTTGTAAATGACAGGACTATTGGAACAGTTTATGTTGACATTGAACATGTTTAACTGTTTAACTTCCTCCAGTTCTTCTGTGTGTATCGTATCCAACGGAAGTTCACAATCATTGATCTGATTTCTCAGTTCACACTGGGTTAACACAAATTCACAGCCGTGGCTAATAATTTTAATCTTCCTTCATGCTTCATAGCTTTAATCCTGAATACAGAACTAGCAGACTACAGATGGAACAATAGCTGAGAAGAAATATTTTCCCATGGAAAGTAGATATGTGGATCAGACAAGTATCAGAAGCAGCTAAGGCTGGTCGCTCAATTCCTTAATAAATATGGATAAATATCTGGTTGGATTTGGGATTGGTATGGTATTAAACGTGACCAAACTGCCACTTTGCAATTGCTACCAGATATCTATGATTAAGTACAAACCATCCTTTGATTAAATTATGCTGTGGAATCATTCCCAAGCATGCAGTCCCAATCTTGAGTGTGTGCTTAGAATGCCTTAAGCCTCTGTTGGGGAATATGCTGCTCTACATGTGTTTTATATCAGGCAGAACAATTTGCTTTTATAGCAATCAGCTGGCAAGGTGGGAATAGGATCTGAGCCAACTGCATTTTATTTCACAGTTCTTCCGGATTTAATGAAGGTAACATTCTTGTCAGGGCAGCTTAATGGTGAGCACAGCAGTCTCACAGTGCCAGGGAACCTGGGTTCATCTCTGCCCTGGGGTCACTGTCTGTGTGGAGTTTGCACATTCTCCTGGTATCTGCGTGGGTTTCCACTGGGTGTTCAGATTTCTTCACACAATCCAAAGATGTGCAGGTTAGGTGGATTGGCCATGCTAAATTTGAGACTAAAGAGGCCTCAAATGTGTGTTAGTATGGCTATGCTTGATGTGGTGTAAAGGCTCTGGTGATGGGTGATTAGCTACAAAAACAAGTGAAAGTTTGACCTTTGCACCACCAGGGTGCAGATAGGTTGAGAGTGAGAAGTACTCCTATAGAACACACATGAGGGGGAATTCCCTCATATTTTGGATAAAAAGGTTTAGGTACTCCTTTAAGGTGAAAGGTGTTTGGCTGGAAATGCTCTGTGCTATTGTGGATACCACTCAAAACCAGTGATTATTTGCACATACCCATATTCTCTACAATGATGTTCCAATTCTTCAATCTCTGTCAGCAAGTTGTACTCAAAGGGGCAGAATATCGAATATTTTGGTGTAACATTGCAGAGACAATTCTCTGCTATTTGTAATCACTCCAAATGATTACCAGACTTCATGTTTTGTTTCTGTACCTGTAAAATTGTGATGGCGTGGAGAGTTTGACAATCAATGATCAATCCTAGGCATCTATACCTCCACCATCGGGACACCCACCAGAGAGATAGGAAGATGCCGTGCATTGATACTTACAACTGGCAGATGTTAATGACTACAACTCCTATAGCTCAGCTGGCCAAAAAGTGGACCGAGAGAAAACAGAGACCAGTGAACCGTACATCTTCTCTGCCTGCCGTCTTTGTTTGCAGCAAATGTGGCAGAGTCTGCTGTGTCAGAGTGGGGCTTCTGAGACACACACAGATAATGTCTAACAGAGAGTTGGCCGCCACTGCATAAATCATCGCCTTGTGAGACAGAAGGCTGTCAATTAATTATATTGATGGCTAATATATATAGGCTGAAATATGCAGGCAGTAAAAAAAGGAAAATGGTATGTTGGCCAGCGTTCTGATACGAGCAGGGATGTCTTGCTACAATTATACCAAGTCACACATGGAATTTTGTGTGCAGATTTGGTCTCCTTATGTGAGGAAGGATGTTCTTGCTCCAGAGACAGTGCATAGAAGGTTTACTAGATTGATTCCTGAAGCAGCAGGACTGACATTTGAAGAGAAATTGAATCGGTTACGATTGTACTCACTGGACTTCAGAAGAATAGAGGGAGGGGGGAATCTCATAGAAACCGATAAAATTTGAGCAGGACTAGACAGGGCAGGTGCAAGAAGGATGTTCTTGATGGTAGGGATGTCTAGAACAGAGTCACAGCCTGAGGATAAGGATAGACATTATGGACAGAACTGAGGAGAAATTTCTTCATGCAGAAAGTGGTCAGCCTGTAATTACCAACACAGAAAGTAGTTGAAGTCAAAACATTGTATGTTTTCAAGAAGCAATTAGATATAGAACTTGAGGTGAAGGGGATCAAACGATATGGGAGGAAGGAGGGATTAGGCTTTTGGGTTGGATGATTAGCCGTGAGCACAATGTATGATGGAGCAAACTCCAAGGTCTGAATGGACTCCTCCTGCTCATATTTTTTATGTTTTTACGAAACCTATAATTATTTAAATATACTTACCAATTAGTGTTTTTAGACATTTTTATCTTTTTCCCAAAAGAAGAAGGTGGAAGAGAGAATGTTCGGGATGTGTGGGGGTCCTTGATTATGCTGGCTGCAGGAAGTGCGGATGGAGTCAATGGATGGGAAGCTGGTTTGTGTGATGGATTGGACTACATTTATAACTATAGTTTCTTGCAGTCTTGGTCAGACCAGAAGCCATACCGAACTGTGACACATCTGGAAAGGTTGCTTTCTATGTTGCATCTGTGAAAATTGGTAAGGGCCATAGTGGACATGCAAAATTTTCTTAACTTCTTGAGAAAATAGAGGCATTGATGGGCTTTCTTAGGACCGGCCAACGAAAGCTTGGTAAGTTTTAGGAATGAATTAAAGGAGCCAAGCGATGTGGAAAGGTTCAAGAAGAGATTTCTAGATTCTAAGGCACAGAAAGTTGAAGGTTTAGCCTCCAATGGGTTGAGTGAAGAAAACTATACAGGATCCACAACTGGAAGTGCACAGAAATCTCAAGTTGAATACGACTAGAGGAGATAACAGAGATAGGATGAAAAGCCATTGACCGGACTTAATGCCAAGCCTGCTGAATATTTTCAGCATGTTCTAATTTCATTTCGCAATACTCACTACATCTCATGTTTCAATTTTCTCATAGAATACATCACTATGTGGGAAGCTTTAGACATGTCACTTATCTTTGATATTCAAACATTTTTAAAGTTTTGGAACTTTATTTTTGTACAAAATAAATTTAAACCTTTTTTAAAAAAAACATGCTTTTATTGAAAACTTTTCATTTTACCCAAAACACAACAAATGCTCAAAATTTAGCACTGTACAGAGTAATCATTACTCCACATACATATACAGAAAAGACCAGTGAATATTTGTATAAATGGTTCAAATGATCAATCCTTGCAATTGCTGTCATTAATGCATCCTCTTGTATGGATAATGAAAGGATACTAGAAAGGGGGTCTTAGGATAACAGAATAAAACCAAAAGCACATGGCCCCATGATTCACACCCTCCTCCACAGGATAACAAGAACAGAGCTACACAATATGTGGAATCCATTATAGGGTAATATGCAACCAACCAGGGCCTAACTCAACATCCCAGCACCTCCAAGCAATGAAAGAATAACTTTAACATTAGCATACTGCAATCAATACAAGACTTGCCATCTCAGTGTACACTCCCGCATACAGGAACCAGTAAGCCAAGGATTTGTACACCTCGCCTAAGTTCACAACACAGCACATCTCCCTCCTCTCCAGCAGTATCAAATGCAACAGCCAGGCTCCACTTCAGCGAAAAACGTAAACCAGTTTCTATCAATAAAACCCTATTAACAAGGAGAAGAAGAATTGTCAAGATATCCATCCAGAGGGTATCTTGCAGAGATGCAATCCTTCTCCTCCCAACAAAATTAAAAAAACTCTTTAGAGTCTGTGCCTTCATAGGAAACAAATATGGGTTCCTTATATATATCAGGATTGGATAATAATTTGTTGTGCTTTGCGATTAAAAAAAAGGATTAAAAGATGAATAGCGCTACAACTCACAGGAACACAACCGCTCCTGCGTTTACATCAGCTGACACCCTCCCCAAACCTTCTTAAATCTTCACAGTGAATATTTTAACCTTTCTCTAAACCTTTCATCAATCCATAGCACTCACTGGAAAGTCGAAATCGGAATTATGTTTCAACTGGAAAAGATTTCTCTGTGGGTTGGAACACACGGACAATGCAGCACATATTGACAATGCAGTCCTGCTTTGTTCACAGAAGCTGCTCAGGCAACAGGTTTCTAGTTCTTTGCTCATTATCCGGCTCTTATTGCACTGAATGCTTTTTACTATTTAAAGTCACCCAAGCCAGGAATTGAACCTGGGTCCCTGGCACTGTGAAGCAACAGCGCTGACCAGTATACCACCTATATTTCTCATTTCATTGGAGCTATAGGATAACATTTGCAATATAACACAGCTCATCATATAGAATAATATGATTATTGATGGAATTTTCTTCTAAAAGGAGAATGTTTATCTTCTAACCCCAGGCTCTGAAAGGAAACGTTGTACATATCTTCATGTTGACTGCAGAATTGAAATTAATTTAATTGCAACCTAAGGTAAAATATTATTTCCCAAATAATATGCTCTCTTGGGGCATGCCTGCAGTCTATACATTGACTAACTTTTTTTCACTTGTATTAAATTTTTTTTAATTTTAGTGAACTACCTAATACAAGCAGGTCCTCAGTCATTTAAGCTCAACTCTCCCAACCTGTCCTGCTGTTTTCAGTGATTCATGTACTATTATTCAAAAAGAGAGGTAGATAGAAAACAGGGAACTGTAGACCAGCGAGCCTAACATCAGTACTGGAGAAGCTGCTATAGATTGGCAAGATGATATGAAGTTGTGTGGGAGAGTGAGCTGTGAGGAGGATGCAGAGATGCTTAAGTGTGATTTGGACAGGCTGATTATGTAAGCATCTGTGTGACAGATGCAGTATAATGTGGATAAGTGTGAGGTAATCCATTTTGGTAACGATAATAGGAAGACAGATTATTACTTGAATGGAGATAAATTGAGAGATAATCAGTGAGATCTTTGAGTCCTCATGTATCAGTCACTGAAAGGTAGGTACAGCAGGCAGTAAACAATACAAATGGTATGTGGGTCTTCATAGTGAGAGGATTTGAGTATAGGAATATGGATGCTTTGCTGCCATTGTACAGGGTGTTGATGAGGCCACACTTGGAGTATTGTGTGCAGTTTTGGTGTCCTTATCCGAGGAAGGATATCCTTGCTATAGAGGGAGTGCAGCAAAGGTTTACCAGGCTGATTCCTGGGATGGCAGGTCTGTTATATGAGGAGAGATTAAGTTGGTTAGGATTGTATTTATTGGAGTTTAGAAGAATGAGAGGAGATCTCACAGAAACTTATAAAATTCAAACATGGTTAGACAGGGTAGATTCAGAAAGAATGTCCTGATAATGGGGAAGTCCAGAACTAGGGGTCATTATTTGAGGATAAGGGATAAACCTTTCAGAACTGAAATGAGGAGAAATTTCTTCATCCAGAGGCTGGTGAATGTGTGGAATTCACAACCATCAAATGTAATTGAGACCAAAGCGTTGTTTGACTTCAAGAAAATAATTAGATTTGGCTCTTTTGGCTAAAGGAATCAAGGGATAAGAGAGTAAGGGGGGTCAGGATATTGAATTTGATAATCAGCCGTGATCAAAATAAATGGCGGAGCAGGCTTGAAGGATTGAATGGCCTACTCATTCTTCTAGTTTCTATGTTTCTATATACGCTGAGGTCCTTCTGCTCCTCCACCTGCTATGGAATTGTTGTCTATTGTCTCCCTGCATTCTTCCTACTGATATTGATCACTTCACATTCTTTGCATTAAAGTTCACCTGCTATTTATCTGTACATTCTACAAACACAAGCTATTTTGAAATTGTCCTTTTCATGGTTCACAATACTTGCAATTTTTTTACTTTTTACAATTTCTGAAATTGTATCCTGCACAGCAAGATCTATGTTTTATGTATCCTGTATCCATGTTGCTATTTTTCCTTTCATTCCATGAGCTAAAACATTGCTCACAAACTGTTGTATGGCACTTTGTCGATTGCCTTTTGGAAATCAAGGTTCATCACATTAACAGCATTATCTCCAACAATCCTCTCTGTTTCCTCATGAAAAAACTTGAGGAAATTAGTTTATTGCGACTTATCCATAAGAAATCCTGTTGGCTTTTCTTAATTAAACTGTCCAATATTTCAAGTGACTAATAATTTTGTCCTGAGTTATCAATTCTAAAGTGTCCCTGCCGAGAGACATTCAGCAATTGATGCATGAGGATTCAAAGTACTTGTTGAATATCAGCCTCTCTCAAATTACACCCATTCAAGTAATAATCTGTCTTGCTATTATTGCTACCAAAGTGGATAACCTCACATTTATCCGCATCATACTACATGTGCCATGAAAATGTTCACACACTCAGCCTGTTCAGATCATGCTGTAGCATCTCTGCATCCTCTGCACAGCTCACCCTCCCTCCCAACTTTATATCATCTGGAGATAATACATTTAGTCGGGTGAATACATTTAACCAAGGTTAAACTGACCAGCCCTTACCTTCACACTCTTTTTGCACACGGATTCTCCAGTTCTCTGGCACCATCCTTGCGTCCAGGGAACATTGGAAAGTTATGGTCAATGCTCCACAATTTCCACTTTCACTCCTTCAATATCCTTGGATGCATCTCATTGGGTACTGGTGTCTGAGCAACTTGAAGTACAGACAACCTTTCCAATAAATCTTCATCAAATTTAAACCTTTAAGGGTCTGAACTACCTCATTTTTTTCACTATGACTTGAGAAGCATTTTGTTACTGGGTAAAAACAGATTGCTCTTTTTATCTTACTTCTGTTATTTATATGCCTTCAGAAGGTTTTGGAATTCCTTTTGATGTTCGTTAGCAATTTCTTCAAATTTTCTTTTGGTTTTCTTTTTGCTTTTCAATCCCTCTGTAAATCTTTTACATTCAGCCTTGTTCTCAATTGCATTATCCACCTGATATCTATCATAAGCACACTGTTCCACTTCATTTTAGTCTCTATCTCTTATGCCATCCAGGGAGCTCTTTTTGCCCCATCTTTCCCCTTTCTGGGAAGACATCTTGACCACACTGAACTATCTATTCTTTAAATGCAGCCCATTGTTCAGTTATAACCTTTCCTGCTAATCTGTGATACCAATGTATTTGGATCAGATCAATTCTTACCATATTGAAGTTGACTTTTCTAAGTTCAAGTTCTAAGTTCTTACTCTGACCGACTCCCTGTCTTTTCTCATAGTGAACCAAATTTTTATGATACAATAAGAACTATCCCTAAACTTCCCCCTGCTGACACTTAATCCATCTGGCCAGCTCATTCCCAAGAATTAGGTCCGGCAGTGTCTCCTTTATCATTGTGCGAAAAACATATTGCTGTAGAAAAGTCTCCTGAACACACAAATCTTGCCCCTCTGTGTCCTTTATACTATTATAATATCACTCACTAAAACAGTATATATTCAAATTAAGTCCCCCATTATAACTGCTATCTGTAATTTCCTTGAAAATTCATTCTTCAACATCTTCCCCACTAACTAATGGTCCAAACACTGCACTTGGTAACATAATTCCACATTATTTGTTCCATACAATACAAGCCCTACAGTGCAGAAGGAGACCATTCAGCCCATCAAGCCTACCCTGCTAATCGCTCTAACATACTCACGCCGGGACACTGAGGGGCAATTTAGCATGGCCAATTAACCTAACCTGCACATCTTTGGGCTGCGGGAGGAAACCGGAGCACCCGAAGGAAACCCATGCAGACACAGAGAGAACATGCAGACAGGGACACAAGCCAGGAATCGAACCCGGGCTCCTGGGGCTGTGAGGCAGCAGTGCTAACCATTGTGCTACCGATATGTAAAAGTAGTTTATTTATTAGTCACAAATAGACTTACATTAACACTGCAATGAAATTACTGTGAAATTCCCCTAGTCGCCACAGTCCGACGCCTGTTCGGGTCAAAGCACTTAATCAGCATATCTTTCAGAATGTGGGAAGAAACGGGGGGCACCCGGAGACACAGGAAAACATGCAGACTCCGCAGAGGTAGTGACCCAAGCCGGGAATCGAACCGGGCCTCTGTAAGACAGCAGTGCTAAGCACTGTGCCGTCCTTTGTTCCTTAGCTCGAAGTAAATAGATTCTATCCTTAACCCTTCCGGGACATCCTCTTTGTTTAATACTGCAATCCTCTCCTGAAGTAACACAGCCAATCCTTTCCCTTTCTTCTCTTGATCCAGGTGTCTATAATCGCGGCAATAAATTTCCACACGGATATCCGCATCTGAAATTCACCAAACTTATTTACCACGCTCGGGCGCATTCACACACATACACTGCAATCCAATTTTAAATTTGTGGTATCATCCTTACACAGGGGAATCCCGTTTCACCAAGAACTAGAGCTTGTATTTATGTAGCAATTCTAACATTGGAAACGTTCTAACTTTAAACAGCCGATGTGCTTCGCAGTACAAAACAGAATTAATTTTTAAGAAATAGAATTAGATGCCGAGTCAGATCAGGTCGGATGAACAAAAGCTTAGCCAGACAGGTGGATTTTGAGGAGAAAGTACGGTGGAGAGTTTGAAAGGAGTTGGGACGGAGCTGAGGGCACTGTTACCGATGGTGAAGTGATGGAAGTCACGGACAGTGAAGGTAGCAGAATGTTTTACACGTTCATTACCAAGCACGACTTATAACTCAATACATAATAATCATCTCCCAAAACTAAAGACTGCATCGACAAACCAGCCTGTTGTCCAATTCTAGGCGAAGCTGCATACATTGGCTGCATGCAGTTGGAGGGATGAATTCCTTGGCTCTCCCCTGTTAGTTCCCTGGCTCTGTTCTGGATCTGCCCTGTTAGATCTCTGGCTCTGTTCTAGATCTGCCCTGTTAGTTCCTGGCTCTGTTCTGGATCTGCCCTGTTAGTTCCCTGGCTCTGTTCTGGATCTGCCCTGTTAGTTCCTGGCTCTGTTCTGGATTTGCCCTGTTGGTTCCCTGGCTCTGTCCTGGATCTGCCCTGTTAGTTCCCTGGATCTGCCCTGTTAGTTCCCTGGCTCTGCTCTGTTAGTTCCCTCGCTGTGTCCTGGATCTGCCTGTTAGTTCCCAGGCTCTGTCCTGGATCTGCCCTGTTAGTTCCCAGGCCCTGTCCTGGATCTGCCCTGTTAGTTCCCTGGCTCTGCCCTGTTACTTCCCTGGCTCTGTCCTGGATCTGCCCTGTTAATTCCCTGGCTCTGTCCTGGATCTGCCCTGTTAGTTCCCTGGCTCTATCCCGGATCTGCTCTGTTAGTTCCATGGCTCTGTCCTGGCTCTGCCCTGTTAGTTCCCTGGCTCTGCCCTGGATCTGCCCTGTTAGTTCCCTGGCTCTATCCTGGATTTGCTCTGTTAGTTCCATGGCTCTGTCCTGTCTCTGCCCTGTTAATTCCCTGGCTCTGTCCTGGATCTGCCCTGTTAGTTCCCTGGCTCTGTCCTGGTGCAATTTCTCTGTTCCAAAGGCACCTTCTGGCTTTCAGCACCTTGGAGAGCGGCAGTGCGCAGACTCACAGAGGCCGGCCTGCCCCTCCCTCCCTGGCCAAGTGCTTTGATTGACATTACCAATGGCCATTTAGAAAGGGGAAGGCTCCGACGACAGGCGAATGGGAGAATGCAGGGGCGGGCCTCCCAGGTTGGTTGATTGAAACGGATGATGCGGGTTGTCTCCGAAGCAGAGGAGCAGGAGGCAGCGTCAGGCTGCAATGGAACATCCTTCAGAGCACAGAGTGGGTGAGAGGGTCGCACTGAAGCCACACACCTTCAATCTTTAAAAGAAAGATTCTCTGATGACATTTCAAATCTGGGTATGGTGGATGGGTTAAGTTGGTGAACTTTCCCAGAGAGTGGTATGATCCCAGGAATGAACTTGGTGCCAGTGGATGCAATCGTCAGCAGCGGGTTAACGGGGAGGATGGATGATTTCACGTTGAATGCGAGTGCGAGGATTTACAATTCCACCTTGATGCTGGGGCCACAGAGCTACAACCTGTACGACATTGATATCCCCGGGGATGGCTCCCCGGCTCTGAGGATCAGCATTTCCATCACCTACTCCATAGTGTGTGCCATTGGCCTGGTGGGCAACCTGCTGGTCTTCTTCCTCATGAGGATGAAGCAAGGGCGCAAGAATTCCACCATCAACTTCTTCATCCTCAACCTGGCCGTCACCGACTTCCAGTTCGTGCTCACCTTGCCCTTCTGGGCGGTGGACACGGCGCTGGATTTCAGCTGGCCCTTCGGCAATGCCATGTGCAAGATCATTCTGTCCGTCACCGTCATGAACATGTACGCCAGCGTCTTCTTCCTGACGGCGATGGGCATCGCCCGTTACTGGTCGGTGGCGTCGGCGCTGAAGAGCCGAGGGAACCGGCTCTGCTGCTCCGTCAAGTGGGTCAGTTTAGTCCTTTGGGTCGCTGCCAGTCTGGCTACGCTGCCCACCGCAGTGTTCTCCAGCGCTAGCACCTTTGCAGGAGAGAAGCTCTGCCTGCTGAACTTCCCGGACGATGGGCAGTATTGGCTTGCACTTTATCACATCCAGAAGATCACTCTGGCCTTTGTCCTGCCCATGATTATCCTTTCAGTCTGCTATTTGTTGCTCGTCAGATTCCTTGGACAGCAACACATGGGAGCCAGCAATCCCAAGAGGAAATCCCGTGTCACCCGCTCTATCACCATCGTCATGCTCTCCTTCTTCCTCTGCTGGCTCCCGAACCACGTTCTCACCTTCTGGGGGGTTTTAGTTAAGCTTAACGCTGTACCCTGGGACAAAACCTACTACATTCTCCACGCCTATGTGTTCCCAGTCACTGTGTGCCTGGCGCACACTAACAGTTGCCTGAACCCAGTGCTGTACTGCCTCCTGAGGAGAGATTTCAGGGAATCCATGAAAGAAGTCTTCTGGAAGGTGTCTTCCCCCGGCGTGACACACGCGTGTGCCATTCGGCGCATCTCGGGCACTTTAAAACAAGAACTGGGTGAACAGGTGGGGATTCCTCTGAATATTATTGTCAGCGAACATTGCAGTCCGGCCCTTGTGTGATAAGCCAGTCTCTAACCTCACAGGGAAAAAACCCCCAGTTAAACTCTTGTGCCTGAGCGAAGAGGCGGTGGGCAGTGTTGATAACATAAAGTACGCAGGGAAAAAACAGAGAAACTGTGTCCCAGAATAAGCTACAAATGGGTTCAATGCTGTGAGAATTCTCTGTTTCAATTCAAACTCAGAGTACATGAAGGTTCAGACTGATGTTGAGTTCTCTCCTGGACACAGGTCATTTATAATCCTTTTCTGTTTCTTTGGTGCGATTTGGTTTAGATTTCGAATTTTTCTTAAATGCATTTTGTGGTTAAATCCGTTTTCATCATCAAAGCCCGGGGCAGGGGAATGGCCATATCCTTTAATCCTGGATTTCAATGCACGGGATGGGATGGGTTTGTGACATGAACTTTTTTTTATATAAACAATGCGCAAAGACGACTGAGAAAATGTGAATGTCTTTAAACGACTTTAAACGCGGGTGAATGAATGCCCATGGACCCCCCCTCCCCCACCGTTCCTTCGGCTCGGTTTAATATCACCCACATTAAGCACCCGGTTCGGCAACACACAGGTAAATGACAGTAAAACCGAACGATTTCCATTGGAAATACAGTGTCCAATTTCCAATAATTGTGGAATATTGAAAGGATTTTTCGATGGAGCTTTCAGTTCATTCGCATTCAACAATTATTTCCGATTTGTGTTTTTAAAACTGTGAACGTTATTATGAACGTCCATCATGTAAATTAGCGACTGGACCTTCGTTGAGAATTCGCTAAAGGGAAGCATTGTGACAATTCACTTTCGGTAAAGGAGTAAAAATGAAAGAACTGACCACCCCCTTCTGTGCTGCACCTTTCTATGATTCTGGAGGAGAAGGGAACCCATCTCAGGAACAATTCTGACTCCTCCGGCGAGTCCCCTCTGTTCTGAGGATCTGGATTTATCAAACTCAATCTAATCAAGCTCCTGGATTTCCAACACTACATTCTTGAGACTCTGTGTGTGCGTGTGTGTGTGTGTGTGTGTGTGGAGCCATCAGGTTTCTGTGACCAGTTCCACACAGGAGTCATTATATGTTAATAAGATTTTCAGGAATTGCAGTGAAATGTGCTATCCGCCCCACTCTCTGTGTCCAAGACTGTAGACAAAAAAGAACTACAATCCTAGTTTGACACTCAGCCTCCTGGCGGTGGAACATGCAATCACACGGTCTCCGTTCCGGCGCTTGGAGTTCCTCATTCTGAGTAACTTACATATTCTAACCTTTCAAATGTGTATCCTTTGCATTTATTTCTCTCCGAAAAGTAAAAGAAAATAAACAATGCATATCTCAAAATTATTTTTGCAAGTGTTCTCTTATTGACAAGACGCCTCAATCTAACTCTACTGTGCGAGTTCTAGTCTTCATTATTATAAAAAATACAGACACTTGGGGGGGTGTGAAAAATGATTTACAGGGGTAGTTACAGAACTGAGCACTTACACCTATTGGGGAATGCAGAACAGGCTGGGACTCTTGTAACCAGAATGCTTGAGTGATCATAGTGCTACACTGCAGAAGAAGGTCATTCGGCCCATCCATCGAGCCTGCACCGAGCACAACTCACCCAGGCACTATTCCTATAACCTCATGTATTTACCCACTAATTCCCCTAACATTAAAGGTCAATTTAACATGGCCAGTCCATGGAACTTGCGCATCTTTGGACTGTGGATAGAAAGTTGAGAACCCAGAGGAAACCCACACAGACACAGGGAGAATGTGCAAACTCCACACAGACAGTTTACTCAAGTCCAGAATTGAATCCATAACTACTGTTTCACCATGCAGCCTTGTGATGATCTTTAAAAACATAAAGAGGGTAGGGAGATGCTTCAACACAAGTGTTTCTATCTTTGGGGCAGAATAAAGGACTATGAATCTAAAATAGTCACTAATCAATCTAATTGGGAATTGAGGAAGAATATGTTACTCAGAGAGGAGTTACAATGTGAAGCAGATTAGATTGGAGAAGAGATTTAGCTGAATAATAGAGATAAAATATTTAAGAGGAATCAGAAAGATTTGCTGATAAGATTGGGTGAAATGCGAGGAGGTATTTGTGAAGCAGAAGAAATGACACATGGCACAACACCGGGGACTCAGGTTTGATTCCCAGCTTGGGTCACTGTCTGTGTGGGGTTTGCACATTCTCCCTGAACCTGCGTGGGTTTCCTCTGGGTGGTTCGGTTTCCTCCTACAGTCCACAAGATGCACTTTGTTTTTGTTACTGGTCGTTTTGTTTGTTTCCTTTAATCTGTTAAATTTATTTTTTAATTCTGGTGAAAGACCCATTGATATAGCAGAGAAATTCTACCTCTCCCCATGAATGCTTCCTAACCTGTTGAGTATTTACAGCATTTTCTTTTCTTATTACAGAAACAGGTCATTTGGCTGAACCACTCAATGTTTTATTTATTCGGTAGTGTCACACGTAGGCTTACATTAACAGTGCAATGAAGTTATTGTGAAAATCTACTAGTCTCCATACTCCAGCACTTGTTCGATACACTGAGGGAGAAATTAGCATGGCCAATGCGCCTAACCTGCATACCTTTGAATTGTGGGAGGAAACTGGAGCACCCAGAGAAAACCCACACAGACACAGGGAGAACATGTAAACTCCACACATAAAGTGACCCGAGGTGGGAATTGAACTCAGGTCCCTGGCGCTATGAGGCAGCAATACTAACCACTTGTACCACCGTGACGCCAAAATGCCGCAAGGTTAAGCAACAAAAGTAATAATGATGCGAGGGGAAAGAAAGGATGCTAAAAGGACAAGAAATGAAAGTAATTCTATGCAATCTTCTCCATATTAACATATTCAGTCCAAAATGAACTGCTGAATTATTTTTGAGAACTTTCCTCTGTCCGTAAGGATGTTGTGGTAGTCTGCATTTAGTTTCTATCTTGTAGCAGGAATTTTACATGAACAACAACTTGCATTTCTAGACTGCTTCTCATGAACAAGAAGTACTTCAAACTGCGTTACATTGTTTCTGTCCAGTGCCCTTCACAACCACTAGGTGTCACAAAGCCCCTTACAGCCAATGAAGCACTTTCTGAAGTGTGAACATAATGGAGGGAATGCAGCAACCAGTTTGCACATGGCAAACTCCCACAAACTGCAGTGAGATAATAACCACAGAGGTGAATTTTCCAGTCCTGCCAGTAAATTGCTCCTGTAAGCCATTTTTGTGATGTTGGTTAAAGAATAATTATTGGTTATGATACTGGGGAGAAGTCTTCCCCTCCCTGGTGCCTCTGCAAAATAGTGCTAGAAACCTTTCACCTCCACTTGACAGAACAAACAGATCTTTGGCACATCTACCTTTTATTTTTTTATTGTCCTTCTTCATTTTTCTTCCCCCTCACTCTTTGCCCCTACTTTATCCCCTTTCCCTTGTTTTTTCTTCTCCTTTGCTTCTCTTTTTCTAAATCTTATCTCTGTCCCATCCATTCCACATCCCCCCCACCCCCAACACCACATCTTCATTTTAGCTTCTCTGCTGTTTTGCCATTCACACTTTCTATTCTCTCTGTGGACTGCCATTAGCAGCCTTTTCATGTGTTTCTGTGGCTATGACCCATCTTTCTTTTCCCGCACCTTGCAGTCTAAATATCTCCCACTCTCTATGCTTTTTAGCTTTGACAAAGGGTTACCTGGACTCGAAACGTTTGCTCTATTCTCTTCTTACAGATATTGTCAGACCTGCTGATATTTTCCAGCATTTTCTCTTTAGGTTTCAGATTCCAGCATCCGCAGTAATTTGCTTTCACATTTTGGCACATCTCAGCTGAAAGACAGCATCTCTGACAGAGCAGCACTCCCTCTGTACCACATTGTAGAGCCAGCCAGCATTTTGTGTTTTAAGTCCTGAACCCAAAACATACTGACTAAAAGGCAAGAACATTCTCAATAGAGACATATCTATGGTATGGAAGATGGGATGAAAGCATAAAAGGCAAGGGCAGAGCAATGTTAAGCAACAGAAGTGATGGCAGTGTGAGGGGAAAGAAAGAATGGTAAAGGGCAAGAAGTGAAAGTAATCTGATGCAATCTTCTCCATGTTAACATATATTCAGTCGAAATAAAGATACAAATATTCTGGAGGTGGAAGCACATGTCCACCTTTCCCAAAATATTTCTGAAAATGTTGAATTCAATTACATTTAACAGCCCAGTATCAATGTAGAATCATAAAATAGTTACAGGAAGTTATGGCTATGTGTACTAGTTAATTGTTAGTACTCTTAATATTTGATTTATTATTGTCACATATATTAGTATGAAATGAAAAGTATTATTTCCTTCATGCTACACAAAGCATACAATGGGGAAGGAAAGGAGAGAATGCAGAATGCAGTGTTACAGTTATAGGTAGGGTGTAGAGAAAGATCAGCTTAATGTGAGGTAGATCCATTCAAAAGTCTGTTCTTGAGTCAGTTGTACGTTACCTCAGACTTTTGTATCTTTTCCCAACGGAACAAGGCCTTCGACAAGGTACCGCATGGTAGGTTGTTGCATAAAGTTAAATCTTACAGGATCCAGGGTGAAAGTCACGAGCTTTCAGAGTGCAACTCACCTGATGGAGGAGCGATGCCCTGAAAGCTCATGCTTCCAAATAAACCTGTTGGATTTTAACCTGGTGTTGTGAGACTTCTTACTGTTTCTTAACTAGAGCATCCGCATGGAGGGACCAGGACAAGGTTGTTGATGATCTGGACACCTAGAAACTTGAAGCTTTCAACCATTCTTACTTCAATAATAATAAATGATAAATTACCACACAGCTCACAGCAACATTGAAAGAAGGGCAGCTAGTCCTTGTCAACAATACAAATGAACTGGTGATGCATTTCAATTCTGTGTAAGGCATCCTGTTGTGCTGCAAATGCCCCTTAGCAACAATCAATATCCATGACAATGGAAGGGCATTGAGGGACTCTTAAATAAATGCAAACCTGTCTCCCTTATTGTTGTTTTACCGTGTGCGGAGAGTTGAAAACTGGACTTAATTCAACTCTGAAATAAATTTGAATACTTTTTCTGAATGCTTTCAATTGATGATGAGATTACAAGGATTTATCAGCAATTTATCAAATATTGGGGGAAGTCACTATTTGTTTTTTGTGTGATTTCATAGTAGCTCTATCTGCATCAACGGAGAGGAAGTGGAAATGGGTGCGAATTTCAAGTTTCTACATGTCCAGACCACTAACAACCTCTCCTGGTCCCTCCATGCTGATGCTATAGTTAAGAAAGCCCACTAATGCTTCTGCTTTCTTAGGAGGCTCAGAAAATTTGGCATGACTCTCACCAATGTTGACAGATGCACCATAGAAAGTATCCTTTCCGGATGTATTACAGCTTGGTATAGCTCCTGCTCTGAGCAAGAAACTACAAAGTGTTGGAAATGTAACCCAGATCATTACACAAATCTTCCATCCATTGACTTCATCTACACTTCCTGCTGCCTCAGGAAAACAACCAGCATACATTCAGGACCCCAAATATCCCATGGAGTCTCTTCCACCTTCTTCTTTTAGGAAAAAGATACAAACGTTTGAGACCATATCTCTATCAACTCAAGATCAGCTTCTTCCTTGCTGCGACAACACTTTTGAATGGACCTTTCTTATCTTAAGTTGATCTTTCTCTACACCCAGTTATGACTGCAACACAATATTCTGCACACTCTCTTCTCTTTCCTCCCTATGTACATACAGTTGCATACAGCATACTGTATGCAAATTTGTATAGCGTGCAAGAAGCAATACTTTTCATTATATACCAATACATGTGACAACAATAAATCACATCAAATCATATTACACAGTCATAACTTCTTATCCATAAAAACACAAGAAATAAAAGCAGGAGTTGGCCATCGGGCCTTTCAAGCCTGCCCCCACCATTCAAAATGATCAAGGCTGATCAATGTCGGCTTCAACTCCTTTTCTATGCCATTTCCTCATAATCCTCTATTTGATCTATCAAATATTTATCAATCTCCACTTTAAATACATCTAATGATCCAGCCTCAACTACCTGATGGAGCAGAGAATTCCAGAGATTCACCACTCTCTGCAAGAAGAAATTTCTTTGCGCCTCCATTGGCCCTTTACCCTTTATTTCTAAACTCCAAGGAATACAGACCTAGACTATCTAGTCTCTCTATTTAGTGTCTCACCCCAGGAATTAGCCTGTGAGTCTCCTTTGAACAATTTCTGGAGTGTGGAGGGAGACTGGAGCACCTGGAGGAAACCCACATAGACATGAGGAGGACATGCAAGCTCCACACAGACAGTGATCTAAGGCTAGAATTGAGATAATATTTCTCATTTATATCAATGATTTGGATGAGTATTTAGGAGTTTGCAGATGGCACCGAGATTGGTGGCATAATGGACAAAGAAGATTATCCTGGATTGCAACAGGATCTTGATCAATTGGGCCAGTGAGCTGATGGTGGCAGATGGAGTTTAATTTAGATAAATGAGAGGTTTTGATAGATTGAACCATTTTGATAGATTGAACCAGGGCAGGACCTACTCAGTTAATGATAGAACATTGCGGAGAGTTATAGAACAAAGAGAACTAGGATACATGTTCATAACTCATTGGAGGTGGAGTCGCAAGTGGATAGAGTATGAAGAAGGCATTCAGCATACTTGGTTTCATTGGTCAGAACATTGAGTATAGAACTTGGGATGTGTTGTTGAAGTTGTAAAAGACATTGGGAAGGCCACACTTGGAATACTGTGTGCAATTCTGGTCACCCTATTATAGAAAGAATATTATTAAATTAGAAAGAGTGCAGAAAATATTTACTAGAATGCTATTAGGATTTGATGGTTTGAGTTATAAGGATGGACTGGATAAACTGGGACATTTTTCTCTGGAAAGTAAGAGGCTTAGGGTGGTCTTATAATCGTCTATAAAATATTGAGAGACATAGATCAGATGGATAATCAATATCTTTTTCCAAAGGTAAGGGAACATACAAGTAGAGGGCATAGGTTTAAGATGAGATGAGAGATACAAAAATGTCCAGAGGGGCAATTTTTTCACACAGAGAGTGGTGAGTGTCTGGAACAAGCTGCCAGATGAAGGAGCAGCGCTCCGAAAACTTGTGCTATCAAATTGACCTGTTGGACTTTAACCTGGTATTGTGAGACTTCTTACTATACCAATAAATGTGACAATAATAAATCAAATTAAAAAGAAGACAGCCCCACCATTTTATGATTCTATAACAGGTCTTGAGGCGGGGGATTCTGCAATGAATGGAAATGCTTCAGAAATATTTTGGGAAATTTGATCTCCAGCTCCACTGGGAACTCGAACCTGGTCTCTGGTCTGTTCACTTATGTAGAGATGCCGGCGTTGGACTGGGGTAAATTCAGTAAAGTTTCACAACACCAATTTTAAATCCAACCAATTTATTTCGTCAGCCAAAGGCTATAGAGTCGAAAGCTCGCGAATTTACTATCAAATAAATTGGTTGGATTTAAAATTGGTGTTGTGAAACTTTACTGTTCACTGAGACCACTAGCTGCGCGCGCACTTCCGCTCTGATTGTTACTTTGGGTTGTTACATTGAGAGTCACGTGAGCCGCCAAAGGAGGAAGTGGGAGAGCGGGAAAGTGGGCTGAGCCTGCAGCAGTACTGAACTGAGCAGGGAGAGGGGTTTCTGCCTGGCTCAATTTCTCAGAGCAATGCGAGTGAAGCTAGCAAACACATTTTAAAATATCACCATTTAGAACACAGGCAAAGCAAGCAGCTATTCAGAATGAATGAGTAGCGGTGCGCCACCAGCAGCCCGGCTAGCTCAGTCGGTAGAGCATGGGACTCTTAATCCCAGGGTCGTGGGTTCGAGCCCCACGTTGGGCGCTCTAATTTTCTTGCTGTTATATTTATTGATATCTAATGCAGTCAGAATAAATTCTTGTCTCGCAAATCCCTTCATTACAGTTTTACACTGTCTTGAACAGTGAGGATCCTGTTTGTTTTCACTTGTACTAAATCTTAAACTGAGAATTCGGAACATTAAACCCACCTGCTTTTTCCCAGATGCGTTTTTGGTATTTTTGTTGTTTCATTTCCAGCATTTACAATAATAAAAAAAACAGTTTTCACTAACTGGCTGTTTTCTAATGATTGAGTGAATAATAATTATTGTGAAGCAGAATATTATTAAAACTGTGAGGTTGAAACTAGCGTCGGCATGGGATAGTCAGTTGAAAGGTTATTTCTAGTATCAAGAATTATTTCTTTACACAATTCCTCTTTCAAACTATTCTATTATTCCAGATAAAGAGCGAGTAATAAGTGATTTATTTAATGGAACAAGCACGAAGAATGCTCAAAAACTTACTATTTATTAATTTCTTAACATTACTATTAAATCTGCATCGGCTATGGTCTCAGGCAGTGGATTTCAGTTACCTTGTGATCTTAGCAATATGAGAAATTGACTGTTCTCCCATCATTAAGCACGATCTTAGATTAAGATAAAGCTGATTAGATGGAGTGTAGAGGGTTGATATCATGAATACACGCTGCCGCTAGTCAATATGTCTATTCATACTGTTTAATGCAAATGTTAACATTGTAATACAAATTAAATAACTCTATTTGGCAGCTATAGCTGAATTTCATTCTCAGCCAAAGTTTGAAAACTATGAATTCATGTTGCGCACAAAATTAACAGCATGTGAATCTGGTCTGACACTTCACTGTAAACTTGAAGAAGTGCTGCATTTTCAAAGGTGCTGTCTTTCATGCAAGATAATCAGCAGGGATCATTCCAGTGGATGTAACATCTCCTGCAACACAGTTTGAATGAGGATCATTAACCTGATGCATTTTCCTGTTTGCCCTTTTCAAACATTCATATGTAAGTGTCCCTTCTTCATGGTTGAGCTCAGATCACTTCCAAATCATTAGGACAGAGATAGATTCTTGATTAATAAGGGGAACAGGGGTTATTGGGAAAAGGCGGGAGAATGGGGATTAGAAAAATATCAGCCATAATTAAATGGCAGAGTAGATTTAATGGGCTGACCAGCCTAATTCTGCTCTTATGTCTTATGATCTTATGGATTATTTCCCTTTGTGAGGCATTGCAGCCAACTCCCTTCACCAGGTGTGTACACTTCACAATGCTCTCCATCAGATACCTACAGCTCCCCAGCTGGAGTGAAACTTAAACTCTTTCACTAATTATCTATTCCAAAAATTCCCTTAAAACCATTGATGGAAAAGCTTCTTGGAGCAGAGTAAATTAACATTTCATAGAGACTTACATGAAGATTTTAATAGAAAAAAAAGAAAAATTGTTTTTAGTGACAGAAATGTTGGTAACCAGAGAACTCAGATTTAAGGTGATTATCAAAAGAATCAGTGGCAACTTTTTTTTGTCACAAAGCAAATTGCTGCAACTTTGAATGTGGTGAAGTGAAAGGATGGTGAAAGCAGATTTAATAAAGAATGAGATAAATAGTTCAGGGTAAAACATTTACAGGACTAATGGGGAAAGAGGAAAGAAATGGACATAAATAGATAGTTCTACCAAGAAGCTAGTACATTGTCATCGATTTCAGGAAACATAAAGGAAAACATGCCCCTGTCTACATCAATGGGGACAAAGTAGAACGGATCGAACGCTTCAAGTTTTTAGCGTCCAGATCACCAACAATCTATCCTGTTGCCCCATGCAGAAACTATAGTTAAGAAAGCCCACCAATGCCTCTACTTTCTCAGAAGACTGAGGAAATTTGGCATTTCCTTAGCTATGACTCTCACCAACTTTTACAGATGCACAATAGAAAACATTCTTTCTGATTGTATCACAGCTTGGCATGGCTCCTGCTCTGCCCAAGATCTCAAGAAACTACAAAAGGTCATGAACATAGCCCAATCCATCATTCAAACTAGCTTTCCTTCCATTGACTCTGTCTTCACTTCCTGCTGCCTTGACAAAGCGGCCAGCATAATTAAGGACCGCAAGCATCCCTGACATTCTCCCTTCCATTTTTTTTCCATTGGGATAAAGATGCAAAAGCCTGACTTGTCAACTGATTCAAGAATGGACTTACCTTGCATTAAGTTGATCTTTCTCTACAGCCTAGCTATGACCGTAACACTACATTTTGCATTCTCTCATTTCTTTTTCTATGAACAGATTGTTTTTCTGTGTAGCGCGCAAGAAACAATACTTTTTGCTGTATGTTAATACATGTGGCAATAATAAATCAAATCAAATCAAACATGCACAATGATGCTGAATGACCCAACGATTCAGCAAACATGCTGAATAGCTTCTGGATTTGCAGCACCTGCAGTACCTATGATGTATCTCAACTCCACCATGTTTTCGCTCATCTACTGGTGAAACCCTCAATTATTATATCTTTGCTACCTCTATGGGGAGCATAGTGGTTAGCACTGTTGCCTCACAATACCAGGGACCTGTGTTCAATTCCTGGCTTGGGTCACTGTTTCACACTATGTGGAGTTTGTATGCTCTCTATGTGGGTTTCCTTTGGATGCTCTGCCTTCCGCCCCCTTGTCCAAACAATATGATGGTTAAGTGCATTAGCCATGCTAAATTTTCTCTGTGTACCTGAACAGGTTTGGAGTGTGGTGACTAGATGATTATCACAGTAAGCCCACTTGTGACACATATATAAATATTAATTATTCCAACACACTCTTGTTTGGTCTTCCATATTTTGCTTTCCATAAATACTCTCCATAAACTTGAAGATATTCAAAGTTGAGTGTAAACTTGCAGTATGTTTCACTCCCTGATCACTATTGTGCTTGCTGAATTATCATTGGCAACCAGTCCAGCAATATCTTTTAAATTTCTCAACTTTGTTTCAAATCCCTCCATTTTGTGCAGTGCCCCTCCCAGTCTCGCTGTGTCTGCCTGGGTTATTTTGGGTGCTCTGGTTTCCTCTCACAGTCCAAAAGAAGTGCTGGTGAGATGATTGGCCATACTAAATTCTCCCTCATTGTACCTGAACAGGTGTTAGAACATAGTACATAGAACATTACAGCGCAGAACAGGCCCTTCGGCCCTCGATGTTGCGCCGACCAATTAGGAACAAGCAGTGACCCTCTAACCTAAACCGTTCCTTTTTCAGCCATAAACTGATCTACTAACCTCTTAAACACCACCAAACTTGGCGCATCTACAACTGATGCAGGCAAGGCATTCCATACCCTTACCACCCTCTGGGTAAAGAACCTACCTCTGACATCTGTCCTAAAACCACCACCCCTTAATTTAAAGCTATGTCCCCTCGTGCTAGCTTTCTCCATCCTAGGAAAAAGGCTATCACTGTCCACCCTATCTAAACCTCTAATCATCTTATATGTTTCAATAAGGTCCCCTCTTAGCCGCCTCCTTTCTAACGAAAACAACCTCAAATCCTTCAACCTCTCTTCATAGGACCTGCCCTCCATACCAGGCAACATCCTGGTAAACCTCCTCTGTACCCTCTCCAATGCCTCCACATCTTTCTTATAATGTGGGGACCAGAACTGCACACAATACTCCAAGTGCGGCCGCACTAGAGTTTTGTACAGTTGCAACATGACGTTGCGGCTCCGAAATTCAATCCCCCTACCAATAAAAGCTAAGACTCCGTATGCCTTCTTAACAACCTTATCGACTTGATTGCCAACTTTCAGGGATCTATGCACATATACACCAAGATCCCTCTGTTCATCAACACTATTAAGAGTCCTACCATTAGCCCTATACTCTACACATTTGTTATTCCTGCCAAAGTGAATTACCTCACACTTTTCCGCATTAAACTCCATTTGCCACCTCTCGGCCCAGCTCTGCAACTTGTCCAAGTCTCTCTGCAAACTATAACACCCCCCTTCACTATCTACCACTCCACCGACTTTAGTGTCATCTGCAAATTTACTAATCCATCCTTCAATACCCTCATCCAGATCATTTATAAAAATTACAAACAGCAGGGGCCCCAAAACAGACCCCTGAGGTACACCACTTGTCACCGAACTCCACGATGAATATCTCCCATCAACCACCACCCTCTGTCTTCTATCTGCTAGCCAATTCCTAACCCAATTAGCTAAATCACCCTCTATCCCATACATCTGCATTTTCTGCAGAAGTCTTCCATGGGCCACCTTATCGAACGCCTTACTAAAGTCCATATATACCACATCAACCGCCTTACCCCCATCCACCTCTTTGGTCACTTTTTCAAAAACTCAATAAGGTTAGTAAGGCACGACCTACCCTTCACAAAACCATGCTGACTATCCCCAATCAATTCATTTCTCTCTAAATAACTATAAATCCTATCCCTAATAATTCTCTCCAATACTTTGCTCACAACAGAAGTAGGACTCACTGACCTATAATTCCCCGGAAAGTCTCCCTTCCCCTTCTTGAACAATGGGACCACATTCGCTATCCTTCAGTCTTCCGGCACTATACCCGTAACCAACGACGACCTGAAGGTCAGAGCCAGATGCTCTGCAATCTCCTCTCTCGCCTCCCAGAGAATCCTAGGGTAAATCCCGTCCGGCCCAGGGGACTTATCTAACTTCAAACCCTCAAGAATATCTAGCACATCCTCCTTATCTACTTCAATACTTTCCAGTTTGCAACCCTGTATCCCAGTGTTCTCCACAACTACATTTACATCTCCCTGCGTGAATACCGAAGAGAAATATTTGTTCAGTGCCTCTCCAATCTCTTCAGGCTCCACGCACAACTTCCCACTGCTGTCTATGACTGGCCCTAATCTTGCCCTAACCAATCTTCTATTCTTAACATATCTAAAGAAAGCTTTAGGATTCTCCTTAATCCTATCAGCCAAAGTCTTCTCGTGTCCCTTTTAGCTCTCCTCAATTCACTCTTTAGCTCCCTCCTGGCTAATCTATAGCTATCCATTGCACTAACTGAGCCTTCAAGCCTCATCCTGACATAAGCCTCTTTTTTCCTTTTAACCAGCGAATTAACTTTTTTAGGTGTTGGAGTGTGGCGACTAGGGAATTTTCACAGTAACTTCATTGCAGTGTTAATGTAAGCCTACTTGTGACTAATAAATAAACACAGTTTCACAGTAACTTCATTGCAGTGTTAATGTAAGCCTACTTGTGATTAATAAATAAACTTTACTTCAAACTTTAAATCCTCTTGAATATTTGCATTCCTAATTTTAATTCTTCTAACAATCGGGCCGTGCCTTCGGTTGTCTTGGTCCCAAGCTCTGAAATTTCCTCTGCCTCTTAATCTTTCTTTCCTCCTTTAAGATTTTTCTGGAACAGCGACAGCTTACAGTTATACAGCACCTTATATGTAATAAAACCTACCTTTTTGACAAAGTTTTTGCGCCATCTGACCTTATGTACCTTAATATCATACCTTAATTTATAATGCCTTGGGATGTTTCATCACATTGAAGGAACTAGATAAATATAAATTAATAAAACTAAAATACTGCAGATATGGAAATCTGAAAAAGAAGGGTCAGTGCTCTCATGTCCATGTGTTTAGATATGGCCCGTTGTAACATTTCAGTGAAGTCCAACACAAACAGAAGGAACAGCACCTCATCTTCCAATTAGGCACTTTACAGCCTTCTGGACACACAGTATGTGCCTTTACATGCCCTTCTCTGATCAGAACCTTTCACATACCTGACAAAGAAACACCATTTCTGAAAGCTTGTAAGATTACTATCAAATAAACTGGTTGGACTCTAACTTGGTGTTATGAGACTTCTTACTTGGAAATATATTGCCACTCCTTTGCAGTCGCTGGGTCAAAATCCCTCCCTAACAGTATTGTGGACAGCAGTGGTTCAAGAAGGCAGCTCGCCACCACCTTCGCAAGAGCAACTGGGGATAGGCAATAAATGCTGGCCAGTCAGCGATGCTTGTGTCCCATGAATGAATAAAGAAAAGAAGTTTTAAAGTTTATTTATTAGACATAAGTAGGCATACATTAACAATGCAATGAAGTACAGTGAAAATCTCCTAGTTTGGGTACAATGAGGGAGAATTTAGCATGGCCAATGCACCTAACCAGCTCTTTTGGACTTGTGACACCAAGGCATGGAAGACTATGGGCCAAATACTGGAAAATAGGATTAAAAAACTTGGATGATTTGCCTTTGACCAGCACAGTCGTGGTGGGCTGAAGTGCTCTTTTTCTGTGCTGTCCATTACAGGCAGGTCAATATCAGTTGTTGTAGCAGTCTGTGTAAAAACAAACTACAAGTCCCGGCATGCACGTGCTCACGTACGTCGCCTGCGTGTTGGCGTCATCCTGTTGCGTGCGGCGTCGCTCTGAGGAGCCTTCAGCGGGGGGGCGGCGGCTGGCTTGGTGGTGGCGGCGGCAGCGGTAACGGTGGTGCGGGGAGGGGAAACAGACTGGGCCGCGATTATGGTTCGGAGAGAGAGGTGGTGGACAGGCAGTCGGATTTAGCGCGAAGAGACGGTTTGACTTGATGGCTCCAAAACCGGACCCGAGACCCAAGTTTCAGGAAGGTGAGGCCCGCGGGGCGGAGAGACAATGGCGGTGGCCTGCCTCCCAGTGCGCATGCGTGTGCTGACTGGGCAGTGAGGAGCTTTGCAGGCGCCTCAATGGAGATGTGCAGCTGCTTAGACTCCTTGTATGTAAGCACATTGCAGCCTTTCCTTATTATTGCTAATGCTAACAGATATAAAAAATATGCAGAATACTCCTTTCACCAACGTGTGTCTATCAGCGCCTTTTTCCCTTCCATGCAGATCCTTGGTAAAGCTGTTCCCAAGTGTTAAATTCAGGTTTGAAATTTTTTACCCCCAAGATTGCAGATGCGGTGGGGGCTTCGATAACCAAAAACTTTGCATTTTGGTAGTCTGTCTGCAGCGGAATATTACAGTCTACATACCAGCTCTGTTGTGCATTCTTCAAATGGCTTAAATTTGCCATACTCATTCCCAGGTGTATATCTTAACAGGTAACTGAGTCAGCCTGATCAAACATGCTTTCTTTGCCAAAGCCATGCAGAGTTTGAATGTTTTCACTTTTGAATGCTTCACCTCTGAATTCCTGCTGATAAAGTTGAAATTCTAGGAGTGTTTGTACTTAGTGAAAATGACCCACCTCAATTCCCACAACATACTTTTGCTGAAAGTGTGAGCAAATGGGACATTGGACAGTTTTAAATTATATGCCAAATGTGAGATGATAATGCCTTGTTTAGGTCAGGATTGTACTGCTGCTTTATACTGGCTGTGTACCTGTATTGGAAAAATACTTAACCCCCATTTCTTCCCAATTTGTCTAACCTCTCCTCGTAATTCAGACCTTCCATTTCAGGCAGCATCCTGGTGAACCTCCTCTGCACTCTCTCCAGAGTCTCCACGTCCTTCCGGTAGTAAGGCGACCAGAACTGGATGCAGTATTCCAAATGAGGTCTAACCAACGTTTTATACAACTGCAACATTAAAGGCCAGCTCTTGTAGTCTATATCCCTTCCTATAAAGGGTAGCATACTATATACTTTCTTCACAACCTTCTCCACCTGCTCTGCCACCTTCAGAGACTTGTGCACCTGCACCCCCAGGTCCCTCTGCGTTTCTATACTCTTAATAGGTCTACCCTTTATCATATACCTCCCCCCTACATTCTTCCTCCCAAAATGCATCACCTCGCATTTATCAGGATTGAATTCCATCTGCCATCTATCTGCCCAAGCTACCAGCCTATCTAGTCTACATTACAAATAGAAGAGGTCCCAGTACTGAGCCCTGCAGCACACCATTAGTGACTGACCTCCAGCTAGAAAAACACCCTTCCACTATTACTCTCTGTCTCCTGTTACTAAGCCAGTTACTTATCCATCTAGCTACCTGTCCTTGTATCCCATGAGCCTTGACCTTCTCAACTAACCTCCCATGAGGGACTTTGTCAAATGGCTTAATGAAATCCATATAGACGACATCAACGGCTCGCCCTTCGTCGACTGTTTTCATCACCTCCTCAAAAAAATTCTACCAGATTTGTAAGGCACGACCTCCCCTTGTATTGGATTTAGTTCTGAGTAATGAGCCAGGGCAGGTGGTTGATGTTGTAGTAGGGGAACATGTGACTAACAGTGACCACAATTCTGTCTACTTTCGGATACAGATGGAAAAGGATGCTTATTGCCCTAGGGGCAGGGTGCTGAATTGGGGGAAAGCTAACTACGGTCGGATTAGGCAGGAACTTATGGAAACTGATTGGGAACAGTTGTTTGAGGGTAAGTCCACACTAGGCTTGTGGGACTCTTTGAAGGGAATACTGAAAATGTTGCAAGAAAGATGCATGCCGGCTAAGAGGAAAGATGAGAAAGGTAGGATTAGAAAGCCGTGGATTACTAGGGATATCGAGGACTTGGTTAGGAAGAAAAGAGAGGTGTATGATAGGTCAAAGCAGCTGAGAACGGAGACGGCATTGGAGGAATATAGAGAGAGTAGGACGGATCTCAAACGGGGAATTGAAGGGCAAAAAGGGGGCATGAAATGATTTTGGCGGATAGGATAAAGGAAAATCCAAAGGCTTTTTACTCCTATATTAGGAATAAAAGAGTGGTTAGAGGAAATATCGGACCTCTTAGGGACAGAGGAGGGGAACTGTGCTTAGAGCCCGAGGGAATGGCGGAGATCCTGAATGAATACTTTGTGTCGGTATTCACGAAGGAGAGGGGCTTGTTGACAGCTCCTGTCTCTGAGGGAGCTGTGGCCCAGTTGAGGGAAACATCCATACCGAGGGAGGAAGTGTTAGAGCTTCTAGGTAGCGTTAAAACTGATAAATCTCCGGGGCCTGATGGCATTTATCCCAGGCTGCTTGGTGCAAGGTGAAATTGCTGGGCCTCTGACGCAAATCTTTGTCCCTTCTTTGGACACAGCTGAGGTCCCAGAGGATTGGAGAATAGCTAATGTTGTACCGTTGTTTAAAAAGGGTAGTAGGGATAACCCTGGAAATTATAGGCCAGTGAGTTTGATGTCAGCCATGCTGAGTATCTCTAATGAGATCGCAATGCTCTAAGTGCCTATACATCCTATCTCGAAGAATCCCCTCCAACAAATTGGGGCTGTTTTCCTTAGAAAGACGTAGACTTAGAAGAGGTGTACAAGATTATGAGGGGTATAGATAGAGTAAACAGAGTTAAGCTTTTTCCGAGCATGGACTTGAATAGCACGGGGTCACGGGCTTAGGGTGAGGGGGTAAGGTATAATTTGGATGCTAGAGGGAGTTTTTTCACACAGAGGGTGGTGGGGATATGGAATGCGCTGCCAAGTAGTGGTGGAGGCAGGCACTCCGGAGTTATTTAAGAAATACTTAGATGGGCACATGAACAGAATGGGAATGGAGGGTTATAGAAAATTGATTTAAAATAGGGTTCATGAGCCTTGGGAGTCCCTGGGAAGTGTGTAAACAGATGATGATATTGATGTACTTGTTTTTATCCTACAGGTGCTTTGGTCCACCTTGTTGTCTAACAAGGGGCATACACGCGATGGGTCGTGAGAGGGCTGCTCTTGGATCTTTTTCAAGAGTATCCTAGTGCTTCACGTCGTTAGTGTACGCTTGACCTGGACCATTTGATGGGCAACACGACAGCTCAGTGACTATTGCTGTGCTGTGCAGATACATGGATTTGGGCCTGTGTCTGTGGGAATTTGCGCATTCTCCCCGTGCTTGCGTGGGTTTTCTCCGGGTGCTCCGGTTTCCTCCCGCATCCCAAAGATGTGCTCTTAGGCTAATTGGCAAAACAAATTCTCCCTAAATTGTCTCAAATTTGGCTTTTAATCCATAGATCTATAAACATGGACAGGGATCGCGGGTAGAGGTGGGAACATCGGGGTGGCGGCGCGGGCTCGTTGGGCCGAAGGGCCTGTTTCCCGTGCTGTTTTGTTCTTTGTTCGTAATGTGGAATAAAGAAAATCTTGAAAGTGCACAGAAAGTCCATTAGCAGTTGCAAAGGTAGTTTAATATTTCAGGTGTAGAACTGTCAGAACTGTTCTGATGGAATCTACATCTGAAACAGCCTATACTCTTTTCAGGTGTTGATGGACTTGCTGTCTTTTAATATAACAGAAAATGCTGGAGTCACTCAGCATCTGTGGAGAGAGGTAGGGTTGATGTTTCAGGTCAGTGATCTTTTGTCAAACCTGAAAGGCAATACTTCTGATTTAAATTTTTATGATTAAATTTGCAATGTTTTGGTTTGTGGACGGTTTCTGTACAACATAGATTAAGTAAGTAGTCTCACAACACCATCTTAAAATCCAACGGGTTTATTTGGTAGAACGAGTTTTTGGAGTGCAGTGCTCTGAAAGCTTGTGCTACCAAATAAACCTGTTGGACTTTAACCTGGTGTTGTGAGACTACTTACTGTGCCTACCTCAGTCCAACACTGGCAACTCCACAATATAGATTAAGGATAAGGCAGATGCAGAACTGAAGTATTGCACTGTCATCACTGGTAGTGTGGCCTAATAAGTGTGAAACATGGCAAACAAAGGAATTGCAGCAACAAAGTTGAGTGAGCAGTTTGAAAAAGTGGTTGAAAAAGATAATTGGATCCTCTTATAAGTAAAGGCATCGAGTACAAAAGCAAGGAAGTTGTAGTGGATCTTGATTTCTGTTGAATTGTTATCCAGCTCTGGGTATCACACTTTAGGAAGAAAGTGAAGGCATTAGAGAGGATGCAGAAATGATTTGAGACTTGCTCTGGGGATAAGGGTTACATGGATATATTGGGGAAACTGGAGCTGTTCTCCTTGGAAGAGGAGATTGAGCAGAGATGATGGCAATATTCACAACATGAGGAATTTGGACAAAATGTGTTTAAAATTTATTAGTCACAAGTAATGTTTACACTAACACTGCAATGAAGTTATTATGAAATTCCCCTAGTCACCATCCTTTGGCAACTTTCAGGTAAATGTACCTAGCCAGCACGTCTTTAAGACTGGGAGGAAATTAGAGCATCCAGAAGAAATCCATGCAGACACAGAGAATGGGCAGACTCCACACAGGCAGTGGTCCAAGCCAAGAATCGAATCCAGATGCCTGGTGCTGTGAGGCAGCAGAGCTAACTATTGTGCCATTGTGTCGTTTATAAAGATGGAGAGAAACTATTCCCATTGGCGGAAGGGTTGGGAATTGGAGGGCCCCAACATTATGCATTGTCTGAATATGGTGAAGACAGATTCAGTTATGACTCTCAAAGGGAAATTGAATAACGCTTGTATGGAAGAAATTTGCAGGGCTATGGGGAAAAGGCAGGGGAGTGAGACTGGTTGAGTAATCTTGCATGGAGCTGACAGATTGCTTTGTTGTAACCATTCTATGATTCTAATTTGTTCACTGAAATATCCTGCACAACAACAGTCACGTGAATGATTGGCTAATTTGCCCTTAGTGCTAAAGGCAAAATTCTGTGGATGCTGGCATCTGAAACAAAAACAAAATGCTGGAGAAACGCAGCAGGTCTGACAGCAGCTGACGAAGGATCATCATGACTTACAACATTGGCTGTATTCTCTCTTCGCAGATGCTGTCAAGTCTGAATTTCTCTAGCGTTTTCTGTTTTTGTGCTCTTAGTGATATTGGTTGAGGACATTGGGAGAGCACTGAAGCTGAAAGATCATTTACGTCCAATCTGCATTAGATGTGGCCTTGGTTTAACGTTTCATAAGATGGCACCTCTATTGATTTAGACTTAGAGTAAATAGGCCGTTCAATCCAACTTGTCCATGCCTTTTTTAAATCCCTAAGCCAGTCCCAATTGCCCATGTTTGGCCATATCCCTCTATACCCATCTTACCAATGTAACTGTTTAAATGCTTTTTAAAAGACAAAATTGTACTCGCCTCTACTACTCTCTCTGGCAGCTGGTTCCAGACAGTCACCACTCTCTGTGAAAAAATTGCCCTTTTGGATCCTTTTATATCTGTCCCCTCTCACCTTAAACATACCATTTAGGAATATTAGCAACTAATGATCGCCTATAAATAGGAAAAGTGGTATATAGGTACTGATTTGCATTCAGTTCGAGAAACAATAACCACTGTATTTGTGTGTAAAAGAGAGGTGATTATTCTTGTTAATCTTTGATTCTGAATTGAAATGTTTAATGGTGCACAGAATGAAATTAATTCCTCCCCACCCCGTCCCCTTGTTCTAAGCCCTCCTCTGTTTTTCATTGGCTATCCCCACCAGCCTCCATGATTCCTGGCTGACTGGCTCTTTCCCGTTAAAATATTTGCTGCTTTTAGGTACATGTCAGTAGTAGCTGCGTGACTAAGCCTGCATGCAGGCTTCTCGGTGACCATTGGTTCAACATCTTGAATCTCCGAATCAGCGTGTAACTGTTGCGACTTAGAATATGTTGTATATAATGTCCTAGGCAATATTTATTGCTCAACAAACATCATTTCAGGAAATCGGATAATTTGATTTCCTTATCCTTGATGTTTGCGAGCCACACATGCTGAATGCTGCATCTCCTAATTTACAATGAAGACAGCACTGCGTAAAATATTCATTTCCTGTAGAGCATTTTGCGATGTCCTGAAGTTACATAAGGTGCTACATAATATTTTCTTTCAATGCAACTGCCTCTCTAACCTTTGGAGTGATGCAAACATTCTGCAGGTTTGATGTCCAAATTTTGCCATTTTCAGTAATGTAAATCTGCCCTTCACCCTCACCATAGTCTGACTTTGTGTATAGAATATATTTGCATTGGAAATGGTTTGCAGAAGGTTCACTTGGCTGATTCTTGGGATGAAAAATTTCCTGTGATGAAATGGTTGTCTTATGAAGAAAGGTTGAACAGGTTGGGCTTAAATGCATTGAATTTTAAAAGAATGAGATCTGATCTTATTGATTTGATTTATTGTTGTTACATGTGTACAAAGCGAACCATTCAAAGAAAAGGAAGCAAGAGAGTGCAGAATGTAGTGTTACAATCATAGGGTGTAGAAAAAGATCAACTTAATGCAAGGCAGACCTGTTCAAACCTCCGATGGCAACCGGAAAGAAGCTGTTCTTGAGTTGATTAGTACGTAATCTCTGAATTCTGTACCTCTTTCCTTGTGAAAGAGAGTACGTTCAGTGTGCGTGGGGTCCTTAATTATGCTGGTTGCGTTACATATCTTTTGAAACAGAGAGACCCTGAGGACGCTTTTCAGGGTAGCTGCTGAGAGGATGTTTACCTGTGTGTGGGAGGGGAATCTAAAACTGGGGGAACAGTTTGGTTCCTCCTTTGAGACACGAGAAATTTCTTTCAGAAGGTTGCTCCAGAGAGCAGTGGTGGCTGGGTCATTGAATATAGACTGTGATAGACAGATTATTGATCTACTAGGGAGTTGAGGGTTATGGGAAAGTCAGCGAAGTGGAGCTAAAGGCCACCAAAAATAAAAAAAATCAGATCAGCCAGGATGTTTTCAATGATGGGACATTCGTGATGGGCTCAATGCTTGCTCCTTAAGATAATATCATGTGATGCAAACATTCATCTTGAGGACATGTGGCTCCCCAGCCACTCCTCCTCCTGTTTTATGTACTTGCATTCACCCTCTCATGTTTGATACATGCCCACCTACTGTAAACTCATTCCATTGGACTTACAGCATAATAAGACCAGGTGGAAATGCAGAGCAGCACAATTAGTACAGACAGGTATTGAATTGTTAAAATAACAGGTACGCTGTGGACCATGGAATCTCTACAGTGCAAAAAAAGGCCATTTGACCTATTGAGTCTGCCCTGGCTGTCCAAAAGAAGATTCCAACCAGGTCCTCCCCTCTTCTATTTCCTACAGCCCTGCACATTTTAGTATGGCTAATCCATCTAACCTACACGTCTTTGGACTGTGGGAGAAAACTGGAGCACCAGAGGAAACTCATGCAGACATGAGGAAAACTCCTCATGGACAGTGACCCAAGGCTGGAATCGAACCCAGGTTCCTGGCGCGTAAGGCAGCAGTGCGAAACACTATGCCGCTGTGCTATCCTATCATTGACAGTATTTGCAGGGGGAATGTAATGTGACTGACCACCAGCAACCTAGATGTGCGGTGTTTCTGTAAAATGTACTCAATTCCTGTTGCTTCAGAGTTGTTTGCTGAGAAACTAGTTGAGTTTTCTGGTCATTTTAATTGAGCAGTATTGACAAAACATCAGAAAATTCAAATTAAACAGAGTTAAATAAAATATAATATTTTATGTGTTTCCTTGAGTTTGGTGGCATAGTGGTTAGCACTGCTGCCTTACAGCATCAGGCACTCAGATTCAATTTTCAGGTTGGGTCACTAACTCTGTAAAGTTTGCACATTCTCCCCATGTTTTGCATGGGTTTCCCCTCAGTGCTGCAGTTTCCTCCCACACTCCAAAGATGTGTGGGTTAGGTTGATTGGCCATGCTAAGTTGCCCCATAGTGTCAGGGGGATTAAAAGAGTAAATATGTGGGGTTACAGAAATAGGGCCTGGATAGGACTGTGGCCTGTGCTGACTCGATGGGCGGAATGGCTGCCTCCTGCACTGTAGGGATTTAATGATCTATTGAGTATAAAACTGATTTGCAGAAAAATTGTGGTTGGGGGTGGATGGTAGTGTTAGTAATTTTGAAGACTTCTGTGTAATTGTACTGAAGATTGAATGTTAACCTTTGAGAAATGAATCACTTTGTTCCCTTTTTGTTTCCAGGTGAACGTGTCTTGTGTTTCCATGGGCCATTGCTTTATGAGGCAAAGGTAAGTGTTCCTAAAATTCTCTTAAGAGGTTTCCTCTTTGGTGAAATGCATATTTATTTGCTTTTTATTACTACATTATGGCGAGTATGTTGCTTAATCTTTTCGATTTCAACAAAGCAGCAATATCTCTGCAAACCAATCTGAAATCTATTTTACTGTTTTCTGGTAAATATGCTCTTTAGAGAGAAAATGAAAACAGAAAATTGCTGCATGTTGATTCTTGGCTTACATTGAGGGGAGAGATGTTTTGATTGTGAAGTCATCAGAACTGAAACTGGTTCAGTGGCAATTTGTTTTATATGTAAGGCAACATATGTCACTTTTTTCTCTGTGCTGTCTATGGAACTGTTTTTCTTGAGAAGCCCAGGTGAGGGCTTCTTAGTTGTTGAGAAGACTCCCAAGATTACGTAACAGTAAAAAAAAAAGACAGAGGTAAATTCAAAGCTTGGGTTGCATGAGGGCAGAGGGGCGTAAGGATCACATTTTCACATCCTGAAAAGTAATGGGTTGGGATTGGAGACTACGCAGTAGGCTTGACAGATTTGTCACATAGCTTTCCTGGACTGTAACCAAATAGAGAGAAAGATGAGAATGCCATTTGGGATGTGGTGAGGAGAACTGTAGCTGATCAGACCAGTTTTATTCTCATCCTGTGCAGAATTGTAAATTGCTAAAAGAGCATATTCAAATGCAGAATCTGTACTGAGGCGCTAGATAGATTTGAACTTCATTGAGTTAACAATTGAATCTGAATTTTTATATTTGGCACCAAAAAGTAAACTCAGCCCCTTAATAGCTTCATGGAATCCCTATAGTGCAGAAAGAGGCTGTTAAGCTCATTGAGCTTGCATCATCAACATTTTTACCCCGCTAATCCCTCTAACCTACGCATCCTGGAATACTAAGGGTATGGTAAGAACTCTTTCAACACCAGGTTCAGGTCCAAAGGTTTATTTGGCAGCTCAAGCTTCTGGAGTCTCAGGCTGTTTCTTCAGATGAGTGAGGAGTTGTGTTCACAAACAGGGTATATAGAGACACAAACTCAATTTACAAGATAATGGTTGGAATGCGAGTTCTTACATGTAGTCAAGTCTTAAAGGTACAAACAATGTGTATGGAAGAGGGCCGAGCACAGGTTAGAGGTGTGTATTGTCTCCAACCAGGACAGTTAATGAAATCTTGCAAACCCAGGCAAGTTGTGGGAGTTACAGATAGTGTGACATGAACCCAAGATCCCGGTTGAGGCTGCGTCTCCATCAAGGACGAAGAACTTGGCTACTACCTTCTGCTCAGTGATTCTGAGTTGTCGTTCAGGCTGCCTTGGAAAATGCTTACCGGAAGATCAGAGGTTGAATGCCCATGATTGCTGAAGTATTCCCCGACTGGACAGGAACGCTGTTGCCTGGTGATTGTCAAGTGTGTTCATTCATCTGTTGTTGATAGCGTCTGCATGGTCTCCTCAATGTATCATGCCTTGGGACATCCTTTACAACAGCGTATCAGATAGGCAACGTTGGCTGTGTTGCAAAAATATGTACCGTGTACCTGGTGGATGTTGTTCTCACGAGAGGTAATGGCATCCATTTCGATGATCTGTACATCTTGGCAAATGTTGCTGTGGCAGGGTTGTGTGGTGTCCTCCTGAATGATGGGTAGTTTGCTGTGGATAGTAGTCTGTTTGAGGCTGTGCGGTTGTTTGAAGGCAAGAACTGGGGATGGCCTTGGCGAAATGTTTGTCTTCATCGAAGATGACATAGCTTGTCTGCTTTGGAGATGTAATGGATGAAGAAGGATACTTTGTCGGTCGTCTCTTGTGTTTGTCTTCTGAGGATGCCAGTGCAGTTTTTTGCAGTGGCATGTTGGAACTGTTGATCGATGAGTCGAGTCCCCTATTCTATTCTTACGAGGGCATCTTTCAGCATCTGTAGGTGTCTGCTGTGACTCTCCTCATCTGAGCAGATGCTGTATGTACGGAGGACTTGTCCATAGGAGATGGCTTCTTAAATGTGTTTAGGGTGGAAGCTGGAGAAGTGGAGCATCGTGAGGTTATCTGTGGGCTTATGGTACAGTGAAACGCTGAAGTGACCTTCCTTGATGGAGATGCATGCATTCAAAAATGCAACTGATCCTGGAAAGTAGTCCATGTGAGACTGATGGTGGATGGAACTTGTTGATGTCATTGTATAGTTGTTTCACTGCCATGAGTCCAAAGGAAGAAAATGTCATCGATGTTTCTAGTGTATAGATTGGTTGAAGGTCCTGTGCGATGAAGAGGTCTTGTTTGAACCTGAGATGTTGACATATTGAGGTGCAACTTTGGTCCCCATGGCTATTCCATGTGTCTGGATGAAGAACTGGCAGTTGAAGGTGATGATGTTGTGGCCCAGGATGAAGCAGATGAATTGTAGAATTGCATTTGGAGATTGGCATGAGTACTGAGGCAGTTGCAGCAATGCCGTCATTGTGGGGGATACTGGTGGAGAGTGCTCAGGCTCTACATTGTGTCGAGGAGTCCTCCTAGTTTAACTGCTCCGCATGTGCTGAGTTTCTGTAGGAAGTCCATAGTGTCGCGATAGAAGCTGGGGGTTCTTTGTACAATAGGTTTCAGGATGCCATAAAGGTAGCCAGAGAGGTTCTCTCACAAGGTTCCATTGCCTGATACAATGGGATGGCTGGGTGCATCGGATTTGTGTATCTTTGGGAGGCAGTAGAAATCTGCAACGTGAGAGTACGTGGGACGGGAACAAGGAGGGTGCTCTGAAGATTTAGATTAAAAGTCTTGATTAGTCTGAGTTGACAGGTGTCTTCTTTGGTTGGATCTGCGGGTAACTGTCTGTAATGTTCCTTGTTATTCAGTTGTCGGTACACTTTGCAATAATTTGTTCTGTTCAATATGATAGTTCTCTACTAGTTTGATTTGTCCTTTGCTGGTTTGATAATGTTGTGATTGATCTTGAGAGTGTGGATGGGATTGCGATGTGCTTGGGTGATCAATTTAATATGGCTGGTGCACCTAACTTGCACACCTTTGGACTGTGGGAGGAAGCCAGAGCACGTTGAGGTAACCCATGCAGACATGAGGAGAATGTGCAGGCTCCACACAAACAGTGATCCAAGCCGGGAATCAAACCCAGGTCCCTGGAGCTAACCACTGTGCCACCCAAGAGCCTTCAGCTATTAAGGGAGTTCTATTTGATGAACAGGTGATTTAAGAAGCCAATAATCACAGTAGGTGAAGGCAATCTTACTGATTTGCAGTAGATATAAAAATATAATTTTGAAGAAGGCAAAAATTAAAAATGTGGAAAGTACAATTTGCTTCAGTTACACAGGAAGGAGGCTTGAGGTGAATGCTGAAGACATACACTTCAAAATGTATTGATCTATGACAGAATTATCACATTGGAGGATTCAAACCATGTTCTCAATGAGTTGAGAAGGTAATTGATACAAAAGAACAGAATTTAATAGCAAATCAACCCTGATAATTCAACCTTTTAGAATAATAAAAACACTCAGATATTGCAAAGATGGTGATTTGAAAGGAAATATGATATCTATGAACATTACCTGCAAAAGCCTGAAATATATTTAGAAACGTATAGCAAGCTTGTCAGCTTCTGGAAATAAATAGAAATTTTAAAAATCATGAAGGCTCGGAAGCTGTAAGTAAGAGGAAAGAATTGAGTTTTTTTATGACCTGCGGTGAGTGCACAGGTTGAAAGGGCAGGAGACACAGATTCAATATTAACTCTCAAAGAGGAATTTGAAAAAGAAAGCACTTACAGGATGATGGGTAAACAAAAGGGGCGAAATGGGCTGCATTGAGTAGCTGTTTCCAAGAGGTGACAAACGTGGTGGGCTGTCTCCATGTGCATCATAGCATCATGCAAAACTGTCAGAAACAAAATGGCAAAGAATTGCTGCCTGATTGTCATGGAAATATAACTGATTCACCAATGTCATTTACAAAAGGAATATGGATGGCACAGTGGTTAGCACTGCTGCTTCACAGCACCAGAGACCCGGGTTCAATTCTGATATCTGGGTCACTGTTTATGTGGAATTTGCACATTCTCTCCGTGTCTGCGCAGGTTTCCTCCGGGTGCTCCAGTTTGCTCCCACACTCCAAAGATGTGCGTGTTAGGTTGATTGGCTATACTAGATTGACCGTAGTGTCAGGGGGATTAGCAGGATAAATGAAGAGTTATGGGAATAGAGCCTGGTTGGAATTGTGGTCAGTGCAGGCCCGATGGGTCAAATGGCATCCTTCTGTACTCTAGGGATTCTGTGATATTCCTGTCCTATTTGCACACGGATCCAGTCTCCACTCCATAGAGTTAACTTTTAAACAGGTAGTTGTTCCTGTGTTTAGTTGACTAATCTGTAATTTTACTCTGTTTGGTTCCATAACTCTAAATACACTTGCTTGACAATTGATCTGATTTTTTTTCTCTTCTGAAGGGCCATAGCAAGCCTTTTAGCTTAGAAATGTAGTGTTGCTAGCATCACCTGCTTCCCAAGGACAAATAAGAATGTAAACGAGCCTGTTCACAAGAGTGATGCAAAATGAGGGAATTGTCCTCCCCATTTTGTTTTTTATTTGCTCATGGGGTGAGGGTGCTGCTGGCAGGGCCAACATTTATTGAGGGCAGTTAGTAGTCAATCACAGCTGATGTCGATCAGACCTGTTAAGCACAGCAGATTTCCTTCCCTAAAGGACATTAGTGAACCAGGTGGATTTTTACAAAAATCAACAATGTTTTCATGTTGTCATTGGACTTTTCATTCCAGAGCTTTCACCATCTGCTGGCATTCAAACTCGGTTCCACAGAGCATTATACTTGGCCTCTGGATTCCCAATCCAGTGACAAAAATGCCATTATGCCACTGCCTCCCTCATGGTCACTACTGGGCTTTTGCCTACTTTCTTTTTCTAATGTAATTGTACTTCAAATGCTGAGAAATGCAATATATATGCTTCATTTTAGGTTTTAATTACTAGAGTTCCTAGTTTCTCTTCATTTCCAGTTATTAAATGATAATGTACGTCTGCAGGACTGGATCTGGTTTTGCACTGTTTGAACAGCTTGCTATCACTTAATTTAAGGCCTTATGTAACTGCCAGCTTGTTGTTTATCATTACTCTTCATAATTTTAAGCTCCTCTTGTTTAAATTTTACCTTGATCATTTCTGTTTTGAATGGTGTTTTTTTTCCTGTCCAGCTTAAAACCATTTATATTTCAAGGCGGGAAGGCTCTCTTGCGCGCTGCCAACAAAGTTTAGCTTGCAAACTGGAGAGGTAGGATTTGGTTGTCTGGATGGTGAGGGTTTGATTAGTCAAGCTTGTATGTACATTTTGTGGTGGGATAAGGTGTGGCAGTAAGGTCACTGGTATCTTATCTGGTGCGAGACTTAAATGGCCATGTAATTTTCTGTTTTCGTGTATTTAAGGTGCTGACAATCTTTAAACTTGCTTCTTCACAAACACAGGGAATATTCCGTGTAAGCAACGATCAGGAATGACCTTCTCGTCATGGAGCCATGAGGATAGTTGTGATACCTTTAATGTTTTACTAACTAAAATCAGATAATCTTTCATCGACTAGGATTTTTAGAAAATTCTTGTGAATCTGAAGTGTTTTGTTCCAAGCATTTCCCATTGATGTAACTGTTTTTAACATTGCCTGGACACTTAACATTGAGTTTCGTTCAGTGTTATGCTTTCTATAATTGTTCTTGTTATAGAGTCGATGTTGTGCATTTAATCAACTCCTTCAAGTTTAAGTTGCTCAAAAATCAACGTCATATAAAAGGAAAAGGTTTTAGTTACTGCTAAGAATGTGATCTGGATTAAATTGACCTTCTTTTTCAAGTTAAGCTTTAATTTCCAATGGAATTGCCAAATTATGAATCAAAGTAAATATAGCACACGTTTTAAAGCAAAGATTGACCTCCTTTTGGAAATCAGTGTAATGGGAGTAGCAATTCTCATCAGTCTGAAACTCCTTTTTGAAAAACTTGATTGCTGCATGGATGTCAATCTATCGATAGGCAGTTGAACTCAGTGATGATATCAAGGCAGCATTTGACCCTGTGTGGTATCAAGGACCCTTTGTCAAGTGGAGTCAGTGGGAATTAGGAGGAAAGCTTTTCACTAATTGGACTCATGTCAAGCACAAAGGAAGGTTGTTGTAGTTGTTGGTCAATCACCCCAGGACTTTACCCTGAGGAACTCCTGCAGTGATGTCCTAACTCCAACTATCTTCTTTTGCTTCATCAGTGATCTCTTGATCATCGAGGTCAGGAGTGGGGATTGTTGTTGATTGCATGGTGTTCATCATTGTTGACTCATACTGAAGCAGTCTGTGCTTGTATGCAGCAAGATCTAGGCAACATTCAGAAATAGCAAGCAACATATGTGCTATGTAAGTACAAGGCAAAGAATGACAGAATTCAGTTGATGTTCATTGGCATTAGCATTGCTTAATCCCACACTATCAACATCCTGGGGATTACCACTGATCAGAAATTGAACTGCACCAGCCGTGTAAATACTTTGGCTGCAAAAGCAGATCCAAGGCTGAGAATTCTGCAGAGACTTACTCGCAGCCTATCCGTCAGCTACAAGGTGCAAGTCAGGAGTGTGATCTGATACAATGCACTTGCCTGGATGAGTTCAGCTGCAATAGCAGTCAAGAAACTCATCATCCAGGATAAAGCAGTGTGCTTGATTAGCATCTCATCCATTAACATTCACTCCCACCATCAGTGACTCAGTATTAGCAGTGTGCACCATCTACAAGATGCACTGCAGCCACTCACCAAGGCTCCTTCCACAGCACTTTTCAACTCCACGACCTCAACCATCCAGCAGAACAAGGACAGCAGATACATGGGAACACCACATCAGGTATAGCTGAAAATGTGGAGTTAAAGTTGCAGTTGGATCAGCCATGATCTCCTTGAATGGAAAGCAGTCTTAAGGAGCCAAGTGGTCTATACCTGCTTGTAAATTGTATTGACTGGAGTAGTTCAAGAAGGTGGTGCACCAGCAGTTTCTTAAGGGCAATTAGGGATAGAACATAGAACATAGAACATTACAGCACAGAACAGGCCCTTCGGCCTTCGATGTTGCGCCGACCAATATAAAAAGCAATGCCCCTCCAAACTAAACCATTCCCTTCTCTTCCATATACTTATCAACTAACCTCTTAAACGCCACCAAACTTGGCGCATCTACAACTGCTGCAGGCAGGGCATTCCACTCCCGAACCACCCTTTGGGTAAAGAACCTACCTCTGATATCCGTCCTATAACTATCACCCCTTAATTTAAAGCTGTGTCCCCTCGTGCTAGCTTTCTCCATCCTAGGAAAAAGGCTATCACTGTCCACCCTATCTAAACCTCTAATCATCTTATATGTTTCGATTAGGTCCCCTCTTAGCCGCCTCCTTTCTAACGAAAACAACCTCAAATCCCTCAGCCTCTCTTCATAAGACCTGCCCTCCATACCAGGCAACATCCTGGTAAACCTCCTCTGTACCCTCTCCAATGCCTCCACATCTTTCTTATAATGTGGGGACCAGAACTGCACACAATACTCCAAGTGCGGCCGCACTAGAGTTTTGTACAGTTGCAACATGACGTTGCGGCTCCGAAATTCAATCCCTCTACCAATAAAAGCCAAGACTCCATATGCCTTCCTAACAACCTTCTCGACCTGACTGCCTACTTTCAGGGATCTATGCACATACACACCAAGATCCCTCTGTTCATCTAGACTACTAAGAATCCTACCATTTGCCCTATACTCTACACATTTATTATTTCTGCCATAGTGCATTACCTCACACTTTTCCACATTAAACTCCATTTGCCACCTCTCGGCCCAGCTCTGCAACTTGTCCAAGTCCCTCTGCAAACTATAACACCCCTCTTCACTATCTACCACTCCACCGACTTTAGTGTCATCTGCAAATTTACTAATCCATCCTTCAATACCCTCATCCAGATCATTTATAAAAATTACAAACAGCAGGGGCCCCAAAACAGACCCCTGAGGTACACCACTTGTCACCGAACTCCACGATGAATATCTCCCATCAACCACCACCCTCTGTCTTCTATCTGCTAGCCAATTCCTAACCCAATTAGCTAAATCACCCTCTATCCCATACATCTGCATTTTCTGCAGAAGTCTTCCATGGGCCACCTTATCAAACGCCTTACTAAAGTCCATATATACCACATCAACCGCCTTACCCCCATCCACCTCTTTGGTCACTTTTTCAAAAAACTCAATGAGGTTAGTAAGGCACGACCTACCCTTCACAAAACCATGCTGACTATCTCCAATCAATTCATTTCTCTCTAAATAACTATAAATCCTATCCCTAATTATTCTCTCCAATACTTTGCCCACAACAGAAGTAAGACTCACTGGCCTATAATTCCCTGGAAGGTCTCTCTTCCCCTTCTTGAACAACGGGACCACATTTGCTATCCTCCAGTCCTCCGGAACCACACCCGTAACCAACGACGACCTGAAGATCAGAGCCAGAGGCTCTGCAATCTCCTCTCTTGCCTCCCAGAGAATCCTAGGGTAAATCCCGTCCGGCCCAGGGGACTTATCCAACTTCAAACCCTCGAATATCTAGCACATCCTCCCTATCTACTTCGATACCTTCCAGTTTGCTACCCTGTACCTGGATGGACAATAAATGAGGCCTAGCCAGTGATACTTGCATGTATGAAAAATTTAAAAATGAGCGCATTCTCCAAAGCATCATTTTTTCCGTAAAATATAAGAGGCCATTCTGTCCACTGAGTCTGCTCCTTCTTTCAATGAGATCATGACTGATCTGATGTGATGTGATGATCCTCAACTCCATTTTCCTTTCTTATCCCATTACTCTTGATTTCCTTACTGGTTAATAAATCTCAGTTTCAGCCTTAAACATAATGACCCAGCCTCTACAACCGTCTGTGGTAAAGAATTCCACTGATTCACTACCTTCTGAGAAAATAAATTCCTCTTAAATGGGTAACTCTTATTCTGAGATTATGCCATCTAACCTAGTCCCTTCCACATAGGGAAACAACTCTTAGCATCTACCGAATCAAGACCCCTGAGAATTCTGTATCTCAAAGTTGCGCCTCATTCTTCTAAACTCCAATGAGTATAGGCTCAACCTTTTAAAAGAAAATCTGATAGCAGGGATCGATTTTAGTGATCTTTCTCTCGACTGCCTCCAATGCTAATATATCTTTCCATAGATAAGGAGACCAAAACTGTTCACATTATTCTTGGTGTGGTCTAACTAGTGCTTCGTGTAGTTTGTTTTTTTTAAGCAAGGTTCCCTATTTTTATAGTCCGTTCCCTTGAAATGAAGGTCAACATTCTAGTTGCCTTTTCTATGACTTGTTGAACTTGCTTAAATCACAAAAAACCAGCATGCATGAGGACCCCCTAATCCCTCTGTGTTGCAGCTTTGTGCAGTCTTTCACCATTTAAATGTTCAGCTCCTTTTGTTCTTCGTACCAGAGAGAGACTTCACTTTTTCTACGTTATATTCCATCAGCCAATTTTTGTCCACTCAACCTGTCTGTCTTTATTTGTATCATCCTTACCATTTGCTTCCCACCTATTTTTGTGTCAGTCTCAAACTTGGCAAGAATAATTCACTTTCCTTGTCCAATTCATTTAAATAATTGTTGCTCCCTGTGGCATTCTACTAATTACAGTTTGCCAACTCTGTATACCCTTACCCCCCCAGCTTTCCATCAGTTAGCCAATCCTCTATCCTTGCAAATGTGCTACTCCCAACACCAAGGGCTCCTATCTAAAAGTAGCCTTTTGTGTGGTACCTTTATCAGACGCTTTTGGAAAATCCAATATCTCCTTTAAATTCCCTATGAGGGTGGCAAAAGCTAACTATTAACTCCTTTCTTGCTGTCTCAAGAGCCCAGCCAGCAAGAACAGATACTTAATTATTTTGGAGAGCCTGGTTTGTGTAACTTTGTGGGGAAACTTGAATCAAAATTGGGAACTGATTTCTTTGTCATAGGTTTGTTAATTTTCAGTGGACTTGGCAAATTCAATCATTTTATTATGTGGGAGTGCAGAATCTTGGATACTTTGGGGTATTGGGTTTTGCATTCAGTTTTTAGTATGATTAGCCAATTGCAATGGCATTCTGGAATCTTCTTCAGTTTAAACAATGCTTCTATTTGATTCGGTCTGTTTGTTCTGTGAAACCTAAAACAGTGGTCTCAGCTGAAATTCATTTGTTTCAGAGCTGACATGTTCTCTTTAATGTACGAATATTGGCTTGAGGTTTAGGAGTACAGCACAGTAAGTGGAGTTTACTGCTCGTCCTCAGAAATTCATTCCATTTTATTTAACCTGAATTGGCATTTCATTGGAAATAGTAATTAATGTTGGAATGTAAAACCTTTGGCCAGCAGGTATTGAGGTTAAATCTCACTGGAGATTATTTCTAGATGAATGAAGATCACAGTGTGTTCTGGGGTGATGAGGGAATGCTTGTTCTGTTTTTGCCCCAGTGGCATAGGAGATCAGGGACAGTGTACATTGGTGACTCTTCCCTCTCACTCGGCCCTTTTCTGTTAAAGTTCAAAGTTTATTAGTGTCACAAGTAGGCTTACATTAACACTGCTGTGAAGTTACTGTGAGAATCCCCTAGTCCCCATACTGTGGCATCTGTTTGGTACATGGAGAATTTAGCATGACCAGTACATCTAACCAGCACGTCTTTGGACAGTGGGAGGAAACTGGGGGAAATCCATCCAGACACAGGAGAATGTACAGTCTCCGCACAGGCAGTGATTCAAGCTGGGAATTGCACCCTGATCCCCAGTGCTATGAGGCAGCAATGCTAGCCACTGTGCTACCATTCCGCTTCTTGGAATGGTTGTCATTTTTTTCTTTCCTATGTAAACTATGTTTTGCAAATTTGCTGTAATATGGATTATTACAATCCATGTAATAATGGATGAACGTATTTTTGGCTTCTAGACCATTTATATCAAAATTTTATTAAGCTATTTGTGTGCTTTTCCTCAAGATCCCTCAAACTTCCTTGTGTTTTAATTAGTGCTGAAGTTAATCTACTTTATTTTTCTTTTGTATTATAGTGTGTAAAGGTTGCTATAAAGGACAAGCAAGTGAAGTACTTCATACATTATAGTGGCTGGAATAAAAAGTAAGTATAAAAGATGGAGGTAACACAAAGATTGTGAATATGCTTGAATGGGAAAGATATTTCTAATATGGAATTATTACAGCACCTTCAAAAAGAGTAAAAAGTAATCTTGCCAAACGTGATCCAGGGAATGAAAAATATTGGTGACAGTATTTAATTGCAATTTGATGCCACAAGATGGAAGAATAGCCATTTGTTATCCAAATTTAACTAAAAATTGGTACTCAATTTTGTTTGTGTTGTTATACTACATTGTGTGAGCAGTGACCTTCCCTGTAACCTTGAAGTATAAAAGCTGCAATCACAATTATCACCTTCCCATAATTAAGGATGATATCTGCTTAGGGTTGGAGATGTCTGTCTTTGTGACTGAGTAGGCCAATTAACAACCTGCAGACCTTTGGCCGAATGGGGGCCAGAGTGCAGGATTTGATTCCTCTTTTTTCCTACTCTGCTTCAATCATTAAGTTAGGACTAGAAACATGTAGCTTAATGGGCAAGGTGCCATTCAGACTGAACCATAGTAAACTTCTCTCAGCCAATAAGGTCAGTGTCAAGGAAAGCTTTGGAGTGTCATTGAAGTGTTTTCTTTGTCCTCTGGAGTATGGGCCCTTTGATTCACAAAGATAATCCATACCTTGAGGCAAGCCTATCAAAGTTGATTTTGCAGGAATTTGCCTGAATGTGGTGAACCTGCCTTCCAGAAGGCCACAGTATTAAACTTGAAACTTTCCTCTGACTTTTCATAAGAGTCTGGTTACATTGTGAATGTTGGCCTTTAAATCCTCTGATGGCACATTTATTTTGTAGTAGTTTGTAACCTGGGAAGAAATGCTCCAAATTCAGCACATTGACGCACTGGCAGTGAATTCTGATTCCCCAAAGCTTGTCTACCACGTACAAGCCACAAGTCAGAAATGTGATAGAATGCTCTCCACTTAACTGGATGATTGCAGCTTCAACAACACAAGAAGCCCGACACCATCCAGGACAAAGTAAGCTGCTAGATTGTCACCCCTTCTTCAAACGTTCACTCCCTGCGCCACTACGCACAGAGGAAGCAGTGTATACCACCTACAAGATGCATTACAGCTTCTCACCAAGATTCCTGAGACAGCATCTTGCAAACCCACGGCCGCTATCAAAGGCAGCAAACACATGGGAACACCACCACCTGTAACTTCCCCTCTGAGTCACGTACCATTCAGACTGGAAATATATTGCTGTTTCTTCACTGTTACTGGATCAAGATTCTGGGACTCCCACCCTAACAGCTCTGTGAGTGAACACACACCACTCTGACCACAGAGGTTCAAAAGGCAACTCACCACTTTTTTTTCAAGGGCAATTAGGGATGGGCAGTAAATGTTGGCTTAGCCAGCAAAGCCCACATCCTGCGAATGAATGAAAAAAAATAAATTGGCATGCATGATTTCATTATCCTGTCTCAAGTTATGAAAGGGTTTCTCGTTGCTTAACCTGTTGAGGAGCTCTATATGTAGTCTCCACCAATGGAAATGCCTGTGTTTGACAGGCAACACTTGCTTAAAAAGAATATTTGATCTGTTGCATTGTCTATTTTAAAGTTGAATGTCATAGCATCTTATTGGCTCTGTTTCTTTTAGGTAGAAACAGTAATTTTGTTCACTAGTCTACACCTCGTTTAAAAACTGATTAGAAAAATCAGGATCTTTGCTCAGTAAGACAAGCTGTCTTCAAATTTAAAGGCTATTCCCCAAATAATATCATAAAGTGGCCAGCACAAAAACATTTATGCTAGCAGTTATTTCTAGGCTTCATAGACCTCTACAGTGACCAATAATTTGATAAATGTAGGTGAAAATTTCACTGGAAAATATGAGTTCTATCTTGCTATTGATACTGAACAGCTTAGAACATTAACACAGAACAGAAGAAAGCTCAAATATTCAAAAGTTAAAAACTCCTTCAACAGGAGAGAAATGGAACAGTTGGGTAAACTAAACTGACTTCAGAAGATTTGGCTTAGCTGCTGCTGGTTGTTAATCGGCATCTCTGCAAGTCAGATTCTGGTTTTAAAAATAGTTATGATGTTGCCATGTTATATCAGTTATCACAAATTGTGTACAAACCACAGACCACTAAATGGTAATAATGAGAATGGGTCTTTAATGGCAGTCATCAGTCAGCAATAAATATCCTTGTCATGTTCTGTCACTGTAACATTCGTCCCTATTCTACTGAATTTCTAGAGGACATATTCCCAGCACATCAGGTAGCACAATAGATGAATGTGGTTTGCATCTGCTGTAACTAAAGATCTAGGTGTTGAACAAGAACATTACTGTATCTGTATGTTGATCTGATTTTGCCATCAGAACTTTAGAATTTGCAAACTGAATTATTTTCTTGTAGTGGTGGGAGACAGTAATTGTTCTTCTTCCAGTGGTTTGTGATCTTCGTTCAATCATAGGACTGGCCTTAACTGCTGTATTAAAGCGAAGGTGGAATGAAGGATGAGTGGACTCTGAACTCTTCTGTGGCCAGTGTGGCTGGTTTGTGCACTAGGTGAGGTTTAAGCTCTGTTGACTTTTGTCATCTTGATGAAAGAATGGCACGAGGAGACTTGAAAGAGATCTTTGCTGATTTGAAGCTGTTGGGAGTGATGGCAGCGTTTAGAGAATTCTCACATTGGGTTGAGGGTGTGGAAAAATAGGAGTGATCAGTGTTCTGTATCAACATTCCCTCTAAGCTGTATGGCTGTGTAGCAACCCAGAGATTCTTATGTAGTCTGAATACAAGTCAGTGTATTTTGGTTACCATGTGAAAGATATAAAGAGTCTCTATACTAAGGTCCAAATCAAAAATAAAATATTTGGAGGGCATGTTGTTTCTCATTCTTGATAACTGTCCAAGGACCTCTTTTGAGGTACACAATTAGACTTGGACTGAGGACAGGTTTGATCTCTGCACCAATGCATCTGTTAATATGCACACTCAGCTTGTATGCAAAAGTTCCTTGGATGGTGTAAACATTAGAGGGGTGTGACAACTGGAACTGCACCCATGCAGAATACCTCCAGAAGAGTGAATAGACTTTTGTTGAGCTGGCACGGATTGAAAGAGACCTCCAGAAAGCAAACCAAAACATTAAATTGCTTGTATTTTAGCGAAGATTTGTACATGTTGGAAAATTGCAGCTTGCTGAAAGCATTCGAGTGAATTGACAGTTAAATCAGCAAAGATTATAGCATTTAAATTTGTAAAAAGAAGTCATGACAACCGAAACTCATGACTTTGTTTTTCATTATTGAGAGTTTTATATTACAACTAAGATGCTTCACTGATTTTTAAAAATCTATTTAAAAGAGAGAATGAACAATCTGCAATAAAAATACAGTTTACATTTACTGAATTAGGCAGCATTGCAAAAGAGATTTCTCTCAATTTACACAATCCCACCCTGACCAAATATCAGATGTTGCACTCATTTTATCCCAAAATTGATGCCTTGTGACAGTGCCACAACACTGCTTTCTTTAACAACAAAATATGAATGCCATTATCCGATAGTGGTGTCCTGAAGATATGCATTGTTTACAACTAACTGTAGGTTAGGTTAATGAGAGAAAATGTCAAATATGTAATTCTTTATTGTTTCACCTATTCAAACAGCTTAGATGTGTGGTATCTTCAACATCACAGGTATTGTAAAGACTAGTCAGAATTACTTTAAGACTAAACTAAAATGTCATTGTTTTTCATGCTGGTTCGCAGAATTATTTTGTCTTTGTTTCTGGAACTGTATAAACCTGCAAAGATTGTTTTCAAGAAAATTAACATAGAATCAGAGACAGGCAATGACTTGATGCTAAATCTACGAACTTTATACAAACATTAGGAATATCAATTGAATTGCTTCCAAATAGAAATATCACACTGGAGAGAATGCACAATGTTTCCCTTTCAGCTCCTATGTTAGATCGTTTCAGCTGTAGGGGCACTACATTTAACTGTAGTTAGGAATTTGGAAGGGAAACAATTCAGATATTTGACTGTTAGCTGGTTAATGTACATGTGTAACCAGGAGCTAAAATCAAAATTGGGTTAAGTATGATATGTCTCACGGCCAAATAGTCTGCCAATGCATTGTATCCAACATGAAGAATGGCCACTTGGATGTGGAGGTTCCTGGCTCTGTAGTGCTAAGTTTTGGCATCTTTGGGGAGGAGGGAACAAGATTTGTGTGGTTGAAGCTAAATTGACATGAAATGGGCTTGTGGAAATATTCTGGAATAATGACAGTCTACTGTTATTAATGCACATCTTCTGCTGTTTCATCCATTTTCTACGCGATGCCTTAAGTTAATGTAAATTTTGAAAGATTTTTGAATGTTTGAGGGAAGATGGCCTTGTGAGACTGACCCCTGTTTAATGCAGTGCCAGATTACCACTACTGTTGATAAATGTTTCAACCTGTATTGCTTTTTATTACTGCAGAGTTCTTTAACTGATCTTGCTATCAAATTGAAATGTTTTTATTCACCACTGTAAATTATTTGCAAGTCAGAAAGCTTAAGGTTGCTTTGGGTGACCTGGTTTTAATGATCCACTAAAATCCAGGCTGCTGCTGCTGCAATAACTTATAAATTTTTATCATCATTTAAAGTGCAGTGAAACACCTTACTCCATTTCACAAAGTGAACAAGGGGAGATGGAAAATGATACCGAATAGAGAGAGGCCATTCGGTCCATGGTTTCTGTGCCAGCTCTTTTGGAAAAAAAAGCTTTCCCGTTAGTCCTACTGCCCCAGCTCGCTTCCCCATAAGTCATGCTAGTTATTCCACTTCCAATATTTTATCTAATTTTTTGAAAGTTAAGTAAATCTGTTTTTGTATCAACTTGCAGGACTTAAAGGGTTTCTTCCTTAAAATTATACATGCATGACACAGCGGGGATCCAGGTTCATTTCTGGCCTCGGGTCACTGTCTGTGCTGTTTGCATGTTCTCTTTGTGTTTGCGTGGGTTTCCTCCGGGTGCTCCGATTTCTTCCCAGAGTCCAAAGATGTGTGGGCTAGGGGGATTGGCTATGCTAAATAGGTTAAGGCGATTAATGGTGTAAATAATGTAGGTTTATAAGGATAGGCTTGGATGGCATTATTATCAGTACAGATGGATAGAACATAGAACATTACAGCACAGAACAGGCCCTTCAGCCTTCGATGTTGCGCCGACCAATATAAAAAGCAATGCCCCTCCAAACTAAACCATTCCCTTCTTTTCCATATACTTATCAACTAACCACTTAAACGCCACCAAACTTGGCGCATCTACAACAGCTGCAGGAAGGGCATTCCACTCCCGAACCACCCTCTGGGTAAAGAACCTACCTCTGATATCCGTCCTATAACTATCACCCCTTAATTTAAAGCTGTGTCCCCTCGTGCTAGCTTTCTCCATCCTAGGAAAAAGTCTATCACTGTCCACCCTATCTAAACCTCTAATCATCTTATATGTTTCGATAAGGTCCCCTCTTAGCCTCCTCCTTTCTAACGAAACAACCTCAAATCCCTCAGCCTCTCTTCATAAGACCTGCCCTCCATACCAGGCAACATCCTGGTAAACCTCCTCTGTACCCTCTCCGATGCCTCCACATCTTTCTTATAATGTGGGGACCAGAACTGTACACAATACTCCAAGTGCGGCCGTACTAGAGTTTTGTACAGTTGCAACATGACGTTGCGGCTCCGAAATTCAATCCCCCTACCAATAAAAGCTAAGAGTCCGTATGCCTTCTTAACAACCTTATCGACTTGACTGCCTACTTTCAGGATCTATGCACAAATACACCAAGATCCCTCTGTTCATCAACACTATTAAGAATCCTACCATTAGCCCTATACTCTACACATTTATTTTTCCTGCCAAAGTGCATTACCTCACACTTTTCCACATTAAACTCCATTTGCCACCTCTCGGCCCAGCTCTGCAACTTGTCCAAGTCTCTCTGCCAACTATAACACCCCTCTTCACTATCTACCACTCCTCCGACTTTGGTGTCATCCGCAAATTTACTAATCCATCCTTCAATACCTCATCCAGATCATTTATAAAAATTACAAACAGCAGGGGCCCCAAAACAGACCCCTGAGATACACCACTTGTCACCGAACTCCACGATGAATATCTCCCATCAACCACCACCCTCTGTCTTCTATCTGCTAGCCAATTCCTAACCAAATTAGCTAAATCACCCTCTATCCCATACATCTGCATTTTCTGCAGAAGTCTTCCATGGGCCACCTTATCAAACGCCTTACTAAAGTCCATATTACCACATCAACCGCCCTTACCCCCATCCACCTCTTTGGTCACTTTTTCAAAAAACTCAATGAGGTTAGTAAGGCACGACCTACCCTTCACAAAACCATGCTGACTATCTCCAATCAATTCATTACTCTCTAAATAACTATAAATCCTATCCCTAATTTTTCTCTCCAATACTTTGCCCACAACAGAAGTAAGACTCACTGGCCTATAATTCCCTGGAAGGTCTCTCTTCCCCTTCTTGAACAATGGGACCACATTCGCTATCCTCCAGTCCTCCGGAACCACACCCGTCACCAACGACGACCTGAAGATCAGAGCCAGAGGCTCTGCAATCGCCTCTCTTGCCTCCCAGAGAATCCTAGGGTAAATCCCGTCCGGCCCAGGGACTTATCCAACTTCAAACCCTCGAGAATATCTAGCACATCCTCCCTATCTACTTCAATACTTTCCAGTTTGCAACCCTGTACCTCAGTGTTCTCCATACCTACATTTACATCACCCTGCGTGAATACCGAAGAGAAATATTTATTCAGTGCCTCTCCAATCTCTTCAGGCTCCACGCACAACTTCCACTGCTGTCTATGACTGGCCCTAATCTTGTCCTAACCAATCTTCTATTCTTAACATATCTAAAGAAAGCTTTAGGATTCTCCTTAATCCTATCAGCCAAAGTCTTCTCGTGTCCTCTCTTCGCTCTCCTCAATTCACTCTTTAGCTCCCTCCTGGCTAATCTATAGCTATCCATTGCACTAACCGAGCATTCAAGCCTCATCCTGACATAAGCCTCCTTTTTCCTTTTAACCAGCAAATCACCTTTTTTCATACACCAAGGTTCTCTTACTCAACCATTTCCTCCTCACCTGACAGGGACATACTTATCAAGAACTCGCAGCAGCTGCTCCTTGAATAAGCACCACATTCCAGATGTTCCCAGTCCCTGTAGTTCCCTAGTCCAATCTATGCACCCTAATTCTCTCCTGATGGCCTCATAATTACCCTTCCCCAGCTATAACTACTGCCCCCAGCTTCATGCCTATCCCTATCCATCACTAAGGTGAACGCAACCGAATTGTGGTCACTATCACCAAAATGTTCACCAACTTCCAAGCCTAACACCTGGTCTGGCTCATTGCCCAGCACCAAATCCAATGTAGCCTCACCTCTAGTTGGCCTATCTACATACTGCGTCAAAAAACCTTCCTGCACACTTTGTATAAAAACTGACCCCTCTAACGAGCTAGAGCTATAGCTATTCCAATCAATATTAGTAAAGTTAAAGTCCCCCATAACAATTCCCTATTACTTTCACTCCTGTCCAGGATCGACTTTGCAATCCTTTCCTCTACCTCTCTAGAACTTTTAGGAGGTCTATAAAAGACTCCCAACAGGGTGACCTCTCCTTTCCTGTTTCTAATCTCAGCCCATACTACCTCAACAGACAAGTCCTCATCAAACTTCTTCTGGATGGGTTGAATGGCTGCCTTCTGCACTGTAGACATTCTATGCTGACCAACTACATGGTTGTAGAGATAAGATGGGAAGACTTTTTAAGCTTGGAGAGAGATGTGGAGTAAGAGAGTTTTTTTTATGTAGCCCATTTTGCATCTTCAGAATGTCCAAAGGAACTTCAAGTCAATTATTTGGAAAGATGTATTGTCTATTAGCAAGCATTGCACATTACAATGTTCACAGCAATTAACCTTTTTGATGATGTGTGAAGAGGGAATGTTAGCCAATATCTTGAATAACTTAAATGGTGTCATTGGATCTTTAGTGCCTAAAGGCAGATGGGACCTGGGTTTTCCTGAGTGCAGCAGGAATGCGTTGTCGGTTTGGATTATGCACTGAAGTCCTGAGGTGGGGTTTGAACCCCAAGATTTGGGCGGATTTTTACTCGTTGATCTAAGTTGGCACTTGACAAGGCCAGAGGGGTTTTAGGAAGAGCATTCTAAAAACACAAAGGCACTAATTTAATTGATTGTGATTTTAATTTGCAATTACAAGGGCGGCACAAATCTGGTCTACTTCATGTGATGGAATCTACAGCTCTGTCCTTGTATTCAAGAACATCACTTTTTTATTACTCCAATATATTTTCAATTTCAGCAACACGCAATGATAGGAATGTGAAGTTATCTCTCAATAACTCAGCTAGTTTATGAAGTGTAATGTCTGTGCTAAGAGTTAGCCATTTTGCCCAGGCTTGTCTGTAATACACAGAGGTGACTCGTGATAGTTTTGTAGGATCATCTTTCATTTGCGTAATCTCCCAGTTCAGCTTTAGCCTTGTACTGACAGCTTGTGTGATAGAGTAATGGCAAAAATCTGCTCAGCAGCTCAAGTTTAAATGGATTTGTGTATGTATATGGCTGCAAATGCAGATAAGCAATATCTTGCAGAACCTTTTTACAGTGCAGAAGCACTGCATTGACTGACTTTTCTGAAACTATTTACTGACCCCCATTTCCCTGCCATTCTCTTTGAGCACTCTTTTTTTTGTCATTTTCAAGTATTTATACTTTCAAAAACTGTTCCGCATTTTGCTTCTGTGTGTTTCTGATTGATGATCCACGTCCTTTTAATTTTTGATAATAAAAATAAGTACAGAAGGAAGTGGTTTAGCCCAGCATGCCTGTGCCAGCTATTTGATAAAGTTATCCAATTAGTCATACTCTTTCCCCACAGCCTTACAAACTTTGTGCCTTCACGTATTTATCCAATTTCCATTTTGAAAGTTATTGTTGAATCTCTCTCTGCTTCTCCCACTTCATATGCGGTGTGCAATGATGCACTGCACATATTTAGTTTTTCTCATTAATTGTTTTTTTGCCAGTTAGCTTAAATCCATTTTCTTGGATTGCTGACTTGTCTGCTACTGGAAGTTGTTTCTCTTTTTATTCTTGCAAATCTATGATCTTGACCAACCCATCCTTAACTTTTGCCGCTCGATGGCAATTCTCCTCCTAACCTCTTCATTTTGTTCTTTATCTTAAATATATGCTCTGTAGCCACAGACTCTCCGGCCACTCAGTGGCAATTTTTCCTTATTTATTAAATAAACTTTAATCTTCAGCAAGGGGACCAAAACTCTGGATGTGGTCTCTTGTACAGTTGCAGCAAGACTTCCCTACAATTATACTCCAATTCTTTTCAGCTAAGGGCCAACGTTCCATTACCCTTCCTGGTTACCTGCTGTACTTGTGTGCCAACTTTCTGTATTTTGTGCACAAGTATCCCAAGTCCATTTTGTGGTGCAGGTTTTCTCCATTTAAATAATACCTTATTTTCCCTTCCAATATGAACAACTTCATATTTTCCCACTCCATTTGCAAACTTTTTGCTCACTGATCCTATTAATATCTTTGTAAACTGTTTGTAATCCTCTTGCAACTTGTGTTTCCACCCATTCCTGAAGCTTTGGTGACAGCACATGTATTACCTTCCTCCAAGTTATTTATACTGTAAACAGGTGGAGTCCCAACACTGATCCCAGTGGAACCCTACTGGTTACAGGTCACCAACCTGAAAAAAGATCACCTTATCGCCACCCACTGTTTCCTGCTCTTTAGCCAGTTCTCTATCCATGCCAATATACTGTCACCAACATGATGGGCTCTTACGATTCAATCTTTTGTGAGGTACGTTGTCAAATGCCTTCTGGAAGTCCAAATACAACAGATCTACTGGTTCTCCTCTATCCACTCTGGTTGAGGCTTTCTCAAAAATCTCTTAATAAATTGGTCAGACATAACTTCCCCCTCATGCAGCCATGCTGACTCTGCTTGGTTAGATGACGATTTTCCAAATGTGCTGCCATTACTTAATAATTGATTCCAACATTTTTCCAACAATAGTTGTTAGGCTAATTGGCCTATAGTTACCTGCATTTTGCCTCCTTTGCCTTTTGAATAGAACTGTCAACGTTGGCAGCTCATCAATCCTCTGTTACCACTCCAGAATACAAGTGTTTTTGGAAAATTACAACTGCTATCTCTGCAGCTACTACTTTTAGGATCCTAGGATACAAGCCATAAGGGTCAAACTTATCTACTTTCAGCCCATTAGTTTGTCGAATTTTTTTTGTGTTAGTGATGGCACTTAATTCCTCTTGCATATTTTTTAGTGTTAATGAGATGTTCGAAGTATCTTCCATCGAAAGTCTGGTGTAAAATATCTGTTTAACTTCTCTGCCATTTTCTTGTTCCCTATAACTATTTCCCCAGATTCATTTTCTAATGGGCTTATGTTCACTTCGACCTCTCTCATCCTTTTGATATATTTAAAGAAGGTCCTATTGTCAGTTTCTATATTCCTCAGTAGTTTTCCTAATGGTTTATTTTCTCTTACTTTTTTCAGTCTGCCTTTGTTGATTTCTGAATTTATCCCAGTCTTTGGGGCTTTCACTGACTTTTTATATGCTTTTTATTTCAATTTAATACTTAACTTCCTTGGTTAGCCATGATTGGTTTATCCTTCTCTTAGAATCTTTCCTCCTTATTGTGATTTTTAAAAAAAATTTTTTTGGTGTGAGTTATGAATTAATTCAAATGCCTGTCTTTCTTGCTAATCTGCCCAGTCCATTTTAGTTAACTTTATCCTCATTGTAACTCCATCTATTTAAGTTAAACACAGCTCATACAGTCATAGAATCCCACAGTGCAGGAGGAGGCCATTTGACCCATCGAGTCTGCACAAACCATAATCCCACCCAGGCCCTATCGCTATATCCCTGTACAATTACCCTAGCTAGTCCCACTGACACTAAAAGGCAATTTAGCGTGACCAATCCACCAAACCTGGACTGTAGGAGGAAACCAGAGCACCTGAGGGAAACCCATGCAGACATGGGGAGAACGTGCAAACTCTACACACCAGTGACCCAAGCTGGGAATCGAACTCAGGTCCCTGGCATTATAAGGCAGCATGCTAATCACTGTGCTGCCCAAATGTTTCTGATTTAAGTTTCTCACTCAACAATTCTGTTATGATCACTACGTCCTTGGGAATCTTTTACTCTGAAGTAATTTTTAAAATCTGCCTTATTATTCATTACTAGATCTGAGGTAGCCTGTTTCCTGCTTGGGTCTAAGACATTTGCTTTAGGAAACTATCCCTAATGCACTTTATGAATTCATTGTCATAGCTACCTTTTCCAATTTGATTAATCTAATCAACATGAAGGTTACAATCACCCATAGTTATTGCTCTCTTCTTTTTACTTGCTGCAATTATTTGCTGATTTATTCACTTTTCCTACAGAGTGGCTACTGTTTAGGCATCTATATGCTATGACCAATGCCGTCTTTCTCTTGCTGCTTTTTATGCACCCAAATGAATGTATTCTACATCATTCAAGCTTGAATCATCTTTCACAACGACTTTATTTCACTTCTTAAGAGTGGAACTCGGGATGAAAATTGGTTGGAGAGGATTGAGTAGCTCTGATGGCTAACGGCTTGTTATGAAAGGCTTGATGGCGAATATAGTGATTAGGCATGTGCCTGACCCAGTGGTATGTGTAGTGAGAGCTGGCAGACAGCATTTGATGGAACGGAACATTCACTGATCGTAGTACCAGGAGATTAGGAAATTGAGATTAGAAGTTTGATGGAGAATGACGTAGTGGAGAAAATGAGAAGGACGTAGAGAAATTCTGGTATGTAGCAGAAATTATTATACATGTATAAGTGTCCTTTGATTCCATTTGAATGCTCCTTGGAAAGTTAGAATGTTCTTGATCTGAGCTTGGAATTTGTCCTCTTCATCTTCGGAAAGTTAGGAAATACAAGGCTGTCAGCTGCACTGACTCGGTGTTTGAGCGATATCTGTGCTGTTGACTCCATTGAGGAGCAAGAACTACCAGAATAAACAGCATGTAGACTGGAATATTCTTAATGATTACCTGAGTGTAATCTACCCAATGTGTGTGGGGGTGGTGTTAGTGTGTAAAATGGTAATTGCTAATCTTTTGAATATGAAGCATCAATCATTACTTTGATATTTTGAGTTTGTCAATGCTTGTAAAATTGTTTCTGTTGGTGTAACAGTACTGAAGAAGCTTCAAGGATGATCTTGGATGTGAATATGTACTGAAAGCCCTAGTCATGCTATTCTTGGATGAGATCGTCCACGATAGCCAATGCTAAATGTCCAGCTGCTTAGGCATGATTTAATCTTTTTGGGTGGTTGATTGGCCTTCACTATGGGAGTGGAACAGAGGTATTGCCAGAAATGATACTGCCTCGATCGTGTTTTTTACACTGAAAGGCCTGCCATATGTCTGCTCAAAGTGGCTCAGGGCACCCTTGTTTTATGACTGCCAAGCTGAATATAGAGTGAATACACAGGCATTCACCTGAAGTAGGACGGTATAGAATCTTGTGCATTCCTTCAAGGCTGCAAGATATGTATTGTTACAATTTGTTCAACTCAATTAGAGAACATGCCAACTTAGTTTAATAAAATGTGCTCCGTAGTGCTCTGCTGTACAGTAACTGAACTGGCTTTGCTTCTGTTGTGGGTTTTAAGATGTGTTGTTTCCATTTAATTAACAGTATGTTTTACCTATCTAGCTCCCAACTGCTTGATTTTTTTTATTGTTAGTATCTGTTTTTCTTCCCTTCCCTTTTTTTTTTGTTAAGACTAGAATGAACTTTTGGATGTGTAACCTTTAATATCTGTTTTAATTGTGAACATTTTCTAATGGGTTGGTGATTCCATCTTGTCTTATTACTCCTTCTCTCTCCGTTTTTAGTTGGGATGAATGGGTTCCGGAGAGCCGCGTGCTGAAGTATGTGGACACAAACCTGCAAAAGCAGAAGGAACTACAAAAGGCTAATCAGTGAGTATAAGTGAGCAAGCCTGGTAAGCGGGAAATTGGAACTGTTAGTCATGTGTCTTGAGACTGGCTTCTGGGATACAACTCAGTGCTTTCAGGAAGGCCAAAGAGAACACTGGGAGAGGAAACTTGTGTAATGCTTGTGCAAGCCTATGTCATCCTGACAAAAATAGTATTGGCTTTGTTTCCATGAAGATATCTGCTTGTTTAAAAAAAATTATACTGCTGTTTGTGCCTGAGTCATGCAAAGCTTGTACTTTAGGCTGTGATAGTTCACATTACAGTAAAATTAACCTTCCCATGCCAGTTAAGGCAAATATTTTTTCCATTTGAAGTGGACATTGCTATTCCTATTAAGGATGTATTATATGGTTTTCTGCTGTTGAGCATAATGTGTAACTGGCTAGCTTTCTAATTTTGTAATACAATCAAAGATCTTAATGTTTCACTGCAGTGTTTTAGGAGTCCTAGAACTTTTGAATTTGGCACTTTATCTGTAAAGGTAACCTAAGGTTTCATCTTGAAAATAAGTGTCTGAGCAATAGAAATAAGTACTGGAAAATGAAATTGTCTGAAAAATGGTCCAAGGCTTTTCCTTGCTGCACTGCTACAGTGTTACATGGGATTGATTCTCATTGGCTTCGAGGCTAAACTCCAGCCACTGCTGCTATTTTAGAATTTCATCTTGATCTTGCAATCTGTTTTTACTGCTGATGAGAATTATTCAAAAGTTGCATTATGTATTATGGCAAGTCCAACTTGGCAACTTTTGTACTGAGCACTTATTGCAATTTAACTTACTGCTGCTTTGGCCTGATTTCCAAAACTATTATTTTTCATGTTACAAAAAAATCTCCAGTAGGATTTCTGTTTAGATGGGCTGCTTCTCCTTGCAGAGCGGTAACATGTAGCTTCCTCCTATGTCAGGTAATGTACCAGGAATAAGTGACGCGATTGTTGCACAGTGGCTAGCACTGCTGTCTCACGGCACCAGGGACTTGGATTGGATTTCCAACTTCGATGACTGGGCAACTCCACACAAACATTCTCCCCATGTCTGCATGGGTTTCCACTGGCTGCTCTGGTTTCCCCCCCACGTTCTGAAAGATGTGCTGGGTTAGGTGCATTGGCCACACTGAATTCTCCCTCTGTACCCGAACGTGCACCAGAGTGTGGTGGCCAGAGGATTTTCATACTAATTTTATTGTAGTATTAATCTAAACCTGTTTGCGTCTAAATAAACTTTAACAATTAGAGGATCATTTAACTTTGTCCCGTTTTTATACGTTTTGCAGCTTGGACGTGGTTGAAACAAAGGAACAGTGAAACTGTTTTCCCTTCCTCACTTAAAAACCATGCACTTTGTAAGAGAACATAAAATTAATAATGCACATTTACATATAATCTTTTACAACCTCTGTGTCCGCTGGAGGAGTTTAAGGTGAAACTATAAAACAAATGTCTGACTGCCTCCCATAGGTCGATGGAAAAGATCTCTCACTGTTATTTCATGTTTGTCCCTTTGATCCCCGCCCCATGATTTATCCATTATTAACTCCTGAACCAACATCTTAAAAGAAAAAACAGATTATTTTATCATTGTGATGTTTGTGGGAGCTTGCTGTATGCAAAATTGACTGTCGTGGATTCTACATTATTACAGCGACCACATCTCAAAGATAGTTTGTTGAAATGTGAAGTACTTTGCAATGCCCTGAAATTGAAAGCTGCTGTACAAATGTGAGTTCTTAAATTTAAAGCCTTTTACAGCCCTGATTTAATAGCTACTGGAAGTGTGGCAGCTAGTGTTGGCACAGCAAAAAACCAAAAATAGCAATGAAATGAATTACTAGATAATCTGTTGTAGCAATGTTGGCACTTCGGGATCTCTTGCATTCACCTGAGCAGGCATTCTAGCCCTCAGTTTAATGCCTCATCTGGAAGGTAGTAGCTTTGAATTTGTAGTTCCTCCTCAGTATTGCATTGGGAGGATTGACCTATAGCCTTGACATTGAGTGACTGAACCAAGATTCAAGGATACTGTAGCAGAGAATTCCAATTATATTCCTTAATTATTTTAAATTATTCGTTTTCATCTTGACTCATTAAGGATCTATATTTTTTTCCATGGAATTATTTTTCTAAGTAGACATTACTGGTTCTATAAAAATGTGTTGTCTTTTTGTATGGTTTTCTGCAGTTGTGCATGATGTATCTGTAACCTGCTATAGTAATTTTGGCATGCTTTCTAATCCTGCAAGACAGTCAAAGATCTTCCTGACCTCACCTGCCAGCCCGCACGCCACAGTAGCTTTAAAAATGCTAGAACATTTGAATTTGGCATTTTTTTTAATACTTTATTTGCCAAGTTAAGCATTCACATTCTGACTGAATTCTAAATGAACAATTATGAATTTCCGTATTGCACTGCCTCCAGCAAGTGCTTCAGTTTCCTAAACCCTGATCAGATGGAGCTGCTTTTTGGTCGTCCTGACACCCCCAAATTTGCACTGTGAAGTTTCTCTTCTGACAAAAAAAATACCTGGTTTTCTATGTCATTGCTGACAAGCTAATAAAAGTACATTCTTGGGAATGTGTATTGCAAAGCTGTGTATTCATTATTGAGTTAATAATTAAGGAAGCCATTCTTCCAATTTAAAAGGAAAACTTTAGTATTTACTCAATAGGTGAGCAAATTCCTGCCGCGTACTGGAGTTGTTACGTGACACTCCCATGCTGATCAAGGTACAATTTCCCCTTAAGTCCATCGGAGTTGCACTAGATATAAGGATTAAGGAAGTGAAAGAAGTTTTTGCTGCAAATTTGACTTGTTGCGTGATGCTCAGAGTGTGTGTGACACAGATGCAATTATATTCCTAATCAATGTTGTATGTTACTGCTTGTGAAGGAAAAGTAATGTCTTCAGGTAAAGTTTAATGACATAGGATAATTGAACCAAGATGCATTGATCAGTCTGTTCCCATTATGAAGTCATGCATCTTTATTTTTGTAAATGTATTATACATCTCTGGAAGAGAGAGACTTGCAGTTAATGCCTTCCACAACCTCTCAACATCCCAGTGTTTTACAGTCAGTTGTACACTTTCATAAAATGTCATCACTATAGTAATGTAAGGACACAGCCACCAATCTGCACACAAAGATGTGATTATGACAGATTTTGATGAGTAGAGAGTAAGTATTGGCCAGGGCACTGGAGAAAATTTGCCATCCTTTAAAAAGCATGATTTCTACATCGCACTGATACTCACTTCTGACAGAGGGAGGATATAATTGCAGTGAAAAGTTGACGCAGCTGATTATTATAAATGTGCAGAGTTTTATAACAGCAACAGTGAGCAAATTAATGATAATGCACTCTAAATACGTCCATCCTTTAAATAGTAATACTGCTGATTGAAAAGTGTTCTTTGCTTTATTCTATTAGCAATTGTGTTTTTGTTTTATTTTTAGAGAGCAATGGGCAGAGGGCAAGATGAGGGGCGCTGCACCAGCCAAGAAGGCTTCCACCATGCAACAGAAGAATGTTGAAATGTAAGTAACTTGGGGTGTTTAGTCGCTGTAATAGCTTTTCATGTAAGCTCCTTATTTTTAAAGTAATTTTGTCACTGTTATTTCCACTTCCTTCCAGTTCCCTGAACCATGATCAGATGGATTCTTTTTCCATTAAACTGTATTTCTTGCCCTTTTTACATGTCCAATTCACAAAAGTGCGGACATCAGCGGCAGAATTACGTCCCATCACAATCTAACCTCATGACTCAGCATATCCCTCACCGTTGCCATCAGAGGATTAACCTTGGCTCAGTGACGAGTGAATCTACGTAAAGAAAGTGACGTGGGGGTTGAGTGGTGAAGGAGAATTTCTTGTTGCAACAATGGAATAAATCTTCTATATTCCTTATCCACCCATAAATAGAGATAATAGAGGGTGAGCCATTTTTACAGGAAGATGATATAATTAAAAGAAAAAGTACCTTGTTGCAGTCGAAATTTAAATTATAGATCTGTCTTGTACTTATGAACCCATTGCAGCACATGTCTGCTCTGAAGTAGATGCGTAAAATTTATTTGAAGCTTTACCATTAAAAGATTCAACTTGTTGAAACTAAAAATTACATATATTTACTAAGTCTTTTTTTTCTAGAAAAACAAAGAAGAATAAACAGAAAGGTGAGTTTATTTGAAACTTAGCTTTGATTCAGATCTTTTATTATTGAATAAAAACTTTTAACAATTGAAGGTTATTGATTTTTGTTTTACTGTTTCATGGGAAATGGCAAGCCATCATTTGCCCATCCCACACTGCCCTCTGACTGAATGGTTTGCCACTGTCAACCGCATTGCTGTGGGTCCATGTAGATCAGACAGGGTTTTCAGATTTCCTTCTTTAAAGGACAGTCGACAGTGGTTTAATGATTGCCTTTATGGAGCTCAAATTTTAGGTTCCAGATTAGGAATTGAATTTAAACTAGCTACCACAGTGGGCTTTTGAATCCTTGTTCCCAGGGCATTCACGTCTGGATTAGTCATCCAATGACATTAGCACCTCTTAGTTTTCTCACTTCCTTGCCTGGCCCTAGGAGGGGCCTAATATTGTTCCTAAGTCGCTCACTTGGACAGTGTTGAGGGCCATTTGACAATAGGTGATAAATATTGGCTGTGCCAATAATACTTATGTCCTTGAAATGTGCTGCTTGAAATTCTGACATTTGGAACAGAGAATTCCGCCATTTATTTTCTTTCTTTCCACCCTCTCCCTGCTTTGGAGGAGGGAGTGTGGTGGGGGCTACATTAGTGAACTTGTGGCGTGCTATGAGGGTGGGCACTGAAGGAGGGAAGTACTGTGGGAGTGGATGCTGGGGCTGGGCATTTGATTTGATTTATTATCACCTGTATTAGCATACAGTGTAAAGTATTATTTCTTGCGCACTATATAGACAAAGCATACCTTTCATAGAAACGACAGAGTGCAGAACATAGTGTTACACTAGTAGCTAGGTTTCGAGAAAGATCAACTTAATGCAAGGTAGGTCTATTCAAAAGACTGGCAGCAGCAGAGAAGAAGCTGTTCTTGATATGTGACCTCGGGGTGGCACGGTAACAGTGGTTAGCATTGTGGCTTCACAGTGCCAGGATCTGGGTTTGATCCCTGGCTTGGGACACTGTCTGTGTGGAGTTTGCACGTTCCCCCCCATGTCTGCATGGGCTTCCTCCGGGTACTCCGATTTCCTCCCACATTATGAAAGATGTGCTGGTTAAGTGCATTGACCCGAACAGATGCCAGACAGCTGCCATAGTGGGATTTCATAGTAACCTTACTGCAGTGTTAATGTAAGCCTTGTGACTAATAAAATAAATATTAACTTTTGTACCTTTTTCCCAAGGGAAGAAGGTAGAAGAGAAAATGTTCGGGGTGTGTGACCTTTAATTATGCTGGCTGCTTTACGGAGGCAGTGGGAAGTGTCGACAAAAATCAGTGGATGGGAGACATAATGGCATTGGGGGTAGAAAGGCAGGAGGAATGGATTAGAGTTTATTGAAATAATAAGTGTGAATAATATCCTGTTGTGTGATTAAATATGCTTAAAGTTTTACATCCCTTGCTCCACTTTGAACTATGTAATAGTATGATGCAGGCCTATAATTCAATGATAATAGCAAGAACAGTATCTCATGATTATCACAGTAGGCACCTTGAGGTACGGGTGATTTTTAAAAAAGATGTAGCCCAAGTAAAGAAACTGGTGAGCTGTCAACTTTTTTTGTAACAGTTTTCAGAAGGTCAATGATTTCAGTTCTTTTAGCCTTTGGAGGAGTTGGAGGAAAAGTACCTAGATTTATAAATTTAAAACCATTGGTAAAAGATCTAAAAAGGAGAGAATATTTTTTCATCTAGGTTGCCAGAATCTGGAGCACTGTACTTGCAAAAGTGAATATAATTTATAAAGGAGTAAGCGCAGATAAGAAATTTAGTGTTACAGATAAAACGCACAGATGTGAGCCTAAGCACGACTGTTCGTTCAAACAGTCAGCACAAGCACAATTGGCTTCTCAGAATCATAGCATTCCTAAAGTGCAAGAGGCGGCAATTCGGCTAACAACAATCCCACTTAGGCCCTAGCCCCATAACCCCATGCGTTTACCTCTCTAATCCCTTTAAACCTACACACCTCAGGGCACTAAGGGGCAATTTAGCATGGCCAATGCACCTAACCTGCACATCTTTGTGCTGGGAGGAAACTGGAGCATTCAGAGGAAACCCACGCAGAAAGGGGAAGAATGTGCAAACTCGTGAAAGACAGTGACCCAAGACAGGAATCAACCCCAGGTCCGTGGAGCTGCAAGACAGCAGTGCTAACCACTATGCCACCTGACATACCTTAATTTTCTGTGCTAATTCTTGCCAAGTGTTTAGAAGGTTTCAGTTATTGCAATCAATGACATGGTAAATAAAAGCAACAGCGGGTGTTGGGAATCTGAAATTAAAAAACGCTAGATAAACTCAGCAGGTGTGGCAGTGTCTGTGGAGAGGTGAATAGATGAACAGGGTTAACTTTTAAAATCCTTATGACTTAACAGCTGAGAGGAGATAGAAATGTGAAGGGGTTTATAGTTTAACACAAGGTGGCGCAGAATAGAAGGTCATGGATTGGTGGGTTCTAAGGAGAAATTGACTGTTTCAGACACAAGGCAAACAAAGTGTTAAGTAGTATTAGACTAACCCAGGTGGTGTTAATGGCATAAAGATAAAATAATGTCTTAATAGGAGAACAGTGCTCAGTGAAAGCAAAACTAACAAGCCAGTGACAGAAGCCCTGGGGTGGTGGACATTTTGAAGGGCCTAATTGGAAGATGATGTCTTGTTCCTCCACTTTGAGTAGGCCGTCACTAGAAGATTGCGGCAGGTCAAAGGTAGACATGTGAGCATGAGTAAGGTGGTGAGTTGAAAGAGCGCCATCTTTCAGACATGTCTTTCTACCTCCCCCCCGGTCATGATCCCACCACAACATCAAGTAATTGTTTCCAGGACTGTTGCCGAACTCTTTCTCGTCCCATGCTTTCCCATTTGTGTTCACGATTCCTTTGCCCCACATCGTATCAACAATTTCCAGTTTTCTGACCTGAACCATTTCTTCAAAATGAACATCCAAATTCTACCTCCCCACCAGGAAGGCTTGAGGGCTGTCTGTTACTTACTTGAGCTGAGGCCTGAACAATCCTCATCCACCACCACCACCACCACTGCTTCTCTGCCTCCTTGAACCTATTTTCTCACTCAACAATTTCTCCTTTAACTTATCTCATTCTGCAAATAAAATGGCTGTGGATACCTGCATGGAACCTCTGTGTGGCGTATGTCATAGTTATAGAGGTTTATAACATGGAAGCAGACCTTTTGGCCCAACCTGTCCATGTCGCCCTTCTTTTAAAACCACTAAGCTAGCTCCAATTGTCTGCTTTTGGCTTATATTCCTCTGTACTCATCTCAACCATGTAACTGTCTAAACACTTTTTAAAAGATAAAATTGTACCTGCTTCTACTACTAGCTCTGGCAGCTTGTTCTAGACACTCACCACCCTCTGTGAAAATCGCCCCTCTGGACCCATTTGTTGATCATTTCTTTGTTCCAATCCTAATCAGACCCTCTTCACACAACTTTTTTTCGATCACATGTATAGTGGTTATGATGCTACTTTGTACTCTCACCTGGACCTGGAAAAATCTATAGATATTTAGTTCTAACTTTCACCCTCCCCAACATCAATCTCTGACCTCAAATGCATCACACTTCTCTCTCTGTTTAGCTTTAAAGAGAGTTACACACACTCAATGTTAACTGGTTTTCTCTCCACAAGTGCTGCCTGACCCGCTGAGTTTATCCAGTATTTTCTGTGACCTGATAAATGTTGGATCGCTCTGTTTGAAATGGAGTCTTCTGATTTGTCTGAATGATGCATGCTTCAATTAATCAAGGGCAATCTGGACTGACTGTCTGCAAAAATACTGATGGACATCACTCCTGTTGATGAATATCACTTGAGCAGAGTTAGTGTGGCATTATGTTAACCTTGTTAAGCAAAGCAAGAAAAATCACAGATTTGATTTATTATTATCACATGTATTAGTATATACAAAGATGCAAAGAATACCGTACATCAAGAAGGAAATGAGAGTGTGCGCATTATGTAGTGTAATAGTCATAACTAAGATGTAGAGATCAACTTGAAGCAAGATAGGTCCATTCAAAAGTCTGGCAGCAGGGAAGCTGTTCTTGAGTTGGGAGGTACACGTCCTCAGACTTTTGTATCATTTCCCGATTGAAGAAAGTGGAAGAGAGCACGTCCAAGGTGCACGGAGTCCTTGATTATGCTGGCGGCTTTTCCGAGGCAGTGGGAAATGTAGGCAGAGTCAATGGATGGGAAGCTGGTTTGAATAGATTGGGCTTTGTTCATGATCCTTTGTGGTTTTTTTATGGACAGAGCAGGAGCCATACCTAGTTGTGATAGAATGCTTTCTGTGCTGCATCTGTAAACGTTGATGAGTCGTAAGTGACATGCCAAATTTTGTTAGCCTCCTGAGAAAGTAGAAGCGTTGGTGGGCTTTCTTAACTATAACGTTGATGTGAAGGGACCAGGAGAAGTTGTTGGTGATTTGGGCACCCAGAAACTCGACCATTTCTACTTCATCCCCATTGATATAGATAGGGACATGTCCTTCACTACGCTTCCTGAAGTCAATGATTATCTTCTTCATTTTGTTGACATTTGAGGAAGAGATTATTGTCGCCGCACCAGTTCCTATTCTCTCCAATAGTCTAGAGTAATTGAAAGTAGCATTTGTAATTCAGTGATTTTCTTTTTCAAACCAGTGCTGCAGTTAATGTGTAAGATTATCTTTGTGTGAATAAGTTGTTTGATCTTTTATTAGCCCCCACAGCTGGTGATGGAAGCAGCACTAGTGAAACGCCGCAACCACCCAGGAAGAAAAGGGCAAGAGTGGACCCCACAATGGAAAGTGTATGTAGTTTGCTAGAATGTGACAGTGACTGAACGTGTGTTCAAAATCCAGTAGGAGGTCCAGTATTTAAACTGGCATAATCTGAAATCCTAAGTGATGATTAGCCTCAGATTCATGCTATTGCTGTCACATTATCAGGGAGGCAATGGCCTAATGGCATTATCGTTAGACTATTAATCCAGAAACCCAGCTAACGTCCTGGGGATCCGGGTTTGAATTGTGCCATGGCAGATTGTGGATTTCAAATTCAACAAAAAACATTTTTGTTGAAAATCTATTGATCATGAAACCATTGTGAATTGTTGGAATAACTCATCTGGCTTACTGATTCCTTTCAGGGAAGGAAATCTGCTGTCCTTAACCTGGTCTGGCCTACATGTGACTTCAGAGTTACAGCTTTGTGGCTGACTTTCAACTGCCCTCCAAGGGCAAATAAGGATGGACAACAAATGTTGGCCTAGCCAATCATGTCCGTGTCTCACAAATAAATTTTAAAAAGTTAATAAAGATGTACTAGTATCTTTATTAAGCGTAGCTTATGTTATGCTCTGTTTGGATACAGTAATTTACAAGAGCTTAGGCAATTGAAGCCTGGAGACTAACACACGTTCTTTCAGTGTTGCATTGTAATGGTGGGTAATCCATGAGGAAATCAGTCTCATTTCCCTCCCTCAGTTGAGTTCACATTGTTACATTTAGCTCCCTATTGAATCACACTATCAATCCATATGGAACAAAAGCTTTCAGATTCAGTTCCAGTCCTCTTGTTAATTAATTTCTCAGCCAAAGCAACAGTTGAAGTACTGGAGGGGAACGGGTCAATGCCATAATTGGGCCTCTAAACCCCTCGCCTGGGGAGATTATATATAAAAAAGATTGGCAGGGTTTCTGCTCTTGTTCCCTGTCTGGCAAAGCCTACTAGCAAGTTCACTTGCTTGGACATTGGATATTGAGAGGTCTTGACTACTCCTCGATTGCTAGCATTAAAAGCACAGCATCCCAGGAAAAACTAGTTTCAAGAGTGGAGGGAAAGGACATTGGGACAAAAATGACATTTCCTCATGGATGGAATAAAAATAATACTGAATAATTCTGGAGTGCATTTTCCCTTTGGAAAAGGAACATCAACGGATTTAAGTTGTGACTAATTTGCTACAGCTGCTGGCAATAGCTTCTTGCTTATTGGCTTTTGATTACCTGCTGGTGTAACTTTTCATTACTTCATCATGATATAACTACCCAGTTCTACTTCAGTTTACCAAAGATCTGTAGTGTAGCTAGATCCACATTGTTCTGCAGCTCCTAATGGTCTTGAGTGAAGTTTAAAAAAAGTTAATTAAACAAGCATCATAACTTGTTTAGTGTATAATTTGATGTAAAGCAATGTTATAGGTAAGTAACTTTGAGTGGATGCGTGGTAAATGTCATTTGTTCTCACTGCTTCGTCTTAAAAAATACTAAAGCAAATGTTAAAATAACTTCAGTTTCTCTTCAAATTGCAGGGATCTTTTTAACAAAATGTTGAAATCAAATTGGATTAGATGGACATTTCCCAGTTTCAAACCTGAGGTTAACCCTTAGCTGCTTCAACTTTTGGAGAGAGAGTGTTCCAGATTTCCACTAAGTTTTCTGTAAGGAAATCTTTCCTGATGTCACCCTTGAATGGCCAAGCTTAGAGGAGGTTGTACTTCCTTGTTCTAGACTTCCCCATGAGAAGAAATAGTTTCTCTCTTCCTATCCTGTCAAATTATTTAATCACCTTGAACACATTAGCTGATTTATGCCCAATCTTCGATACTAATCAATGCATCTGAAACTAATAATTTAATCTTTTAGGCCCAGTATTGCTCTGGACGTCTGCTTTTGTGTTGTCTGCAGTTGTAATAATATTGAATATTTGTAATGTGTTGTGCAGATTGAGCTTGTGTTGTGACTGCAGATATGTATTTTGAAACTGCAGAGTGCAGCAAGTTCAATGCGGTTCCACATCTGAGGAGAAGCCATAACTTGGTACATTCTTGATTCTGCAGGAGGAGACATTTATGAACAGAGTAGAAGTAAAGGTTAAAATTCCAGAGGAATTGAAACCATGGCTTGTGGATGATTGGGACCTGATCACTCGTCAGAAACAGGTAAGCACCCCATTCAGTTGTTTCATACAATGGTGTGAGATCAGAGAGGAGTTGAGGTGGCTAGCGTTAATGGATTTACAGGGAAGTGAGTTAACCAGATGAAGGAGAAAGCGCAGTAGTTAGCACTGCTGCCTCGCAGCACAAGAGACCCAGGTTTGATCCTGGCCTCGGGTGATTGTATGGAGTTTTCATGTTCTCTCTATGTCTGTGGGTTTCCTCTGGGTGCTCCAGTTTATTACCACAGTTTAAAGATTAGGTGGATAGGCCATGCTAAATTGCCCCATAGTGTCAGGGACTTGAGGTGGATATATGGGGTTGCAGGGATAGAACCTGGATGGGATTGTGGTCAGTGCAGACTCGCTGGCCACATGGCATGGTTGCGCACTGTAGAGATTCTATGAAATGCTGGTTGAGAGAGATAAAGAAGAGTTTTAAAGATGTAAAGTTTCTATGCAGAAATAGATCAGTTGAACCGAATGGCTTGTCTCTATACAGTAAATACTTTGCAACAGCAGATATCTTTCTTGTTCTCAGTTTAGCTCAGGTTGTAGGGAAGGCTGGTCAGTTTCTGATATCAGCCTCTTTCTGGCATTGGCAGAACTGTAAAGTCTGCGTTATTATTGATCTGCAATTCTATCATTAGGAACTGGTGTGCAACCTTCCTCCATTCATAATTGAATAAGCACTAGTGTAAAAACACCGTTCATCACTTGAGTTCCATCTGGTGAACCAGATTATCTTATATCAGGCTTGGAATTTGCTAGGATTGGTGATCTTTCCTTCATGGAAGTTTTAAGCAAGTTGGTTAAACAACCTGAAGAATCAAGAGCAAAATAGATACTGAGGAGATTTGATAGTGGTGTTCAAAATTGGGAGGATTTTTTGTGGTTTAAAAAAAGTGACTTGTTTCTAAGTGGCAGAAACGGGAAGAAATTTAAGGTGATTGATATAATCAAGAAATTACACAAAGCATCTTTGCAGTGTTGTGATGATCTGGAATGTATTGCCCTATCAGGCAGTGGAAGCAGATTCAATTATAACCTTTTCTTAAGGGAATTGGAGAAATACTTGTCAATTTTTAAACTCAGTACGCCGGCTAATGAAGGCAAACGTGCTGTGTGCCTTGTTGATTATATTCTCCATCTGCATTGCCACTTTCAGTAACCTGAGTACCTGTACACCCAGCTCCCTTGCCTATCAAGACTCTTAAAGTTCTGCCATTTACTGTATATTTCCTAAATATGTTTGATCTTCCAAAATGCGTTACCTCACATTTGTCCAGATTAAACTCCATCTGCCCTCTCTCTGCCCATGTCTCCAACTGATCTATATCCTGCTGCATCTTCTGATGTTCCTCATTGATATCTGCAAATCCACCAGCCTTTGTATCGTCCGCAAACTTACTAATCAATCCAGTTACACTTTTCACCAAATCGTGTGTGTGTGTTTTATATATATTTTATATAGCAAAGATCCCAGCATTGATCCCTGAGGAACACCACTTGTCACAGCTCTCCATCCAGAAATGCACCGTCCCACAGCTACCCTCTATCTTCTTTGGATCCATCTTGCCAGCTCACTTCTGATTCCATGCAACTTCACCTTCTGCACCAATCTGCCACGAGGGACCTTGTCAAAGGCCTTGTTGAAGGCCATCTAAACAACATTCATTGCCCTACCCTCATTGATCATCTTCGTCACATTCTTGCAAAACTCAATCAAGTTCATGAGACATGACCTCCCCTTAATAAAACTATGTTTCCTCTCGCTAATATGTCCACTTACTTCCAAGTGGAAATAAATCCTGTCTCAAAGTATCTGCTCCAATAATTTCCCTACACTGATCTAAGACTCACCGGTCTGTAATTACCTGGATTATTCTTGTTACATTCTTAAACAAAGGAACAACATTGGCTATTCTCTAATCCTCTGGGACCTCCTCCTGTAGCCAGTGAGGATACAAAGATTTCTCTCAAGGCCTCAGCAGTTTCCTCCCTTGCCCCTTTCAGTATTCTGGGGTATATCTCATCAGGTACTGGGGACTTGTCTACCTTAATATTTCTCAAGAATCTCAATACCACCTTTTTGATCTCAACATGTCTCAAATTATCTAAACATCCTTTCCCAGACTCATCATCTACCAAATCCTTCTCTTTGGTGAATACTGACACACAGTACTCATTTAATACCTCATCCATTTCCTCTGGCTCCACACATAGATTCCTTCCCTGGTCCTTGAGTGGGCCAACGTGCTCCCTGGCTACCTTTTTGCTCTTTATATTATAATATGTAAAAAGCCTTCAGATTCTCCTTATTCTGCTGGCCAATGCTTTTTCATTAACCCTTTAGCTCTTACTCAAGTTTCTTTCTACTTTCTTTGTGTTTCACACTTGCTTCATGTGTTCCCAGCCTCTTAGCTTTGAAAATGCTTCCCTTTTTTCTGACTGGGCTCACAATATCTCTTGTTATCCAAGGTTCCCAAAACTTGCCATACTTACCCTTCATCCTTACAGGAATATGCCATCCTGAATCCCTATCAGGTTACACTTGAAAGCCTCCCACGTGCCAGATGTTAATTTGCCCTCAAACATCTGCCCCCAATTTACATTTTTCAGTTCCTGCCTAATTGTTATAATTAGCCTCCCCCCAATTTAGCATCTTAATTAAGGACTAAACTTATCTTTATCCATCAGTACCTTAAAGCTTACTGAATTGTGGTTGCTGTTCCTGAACTTCCCCTAATGAAATATTGACAGCTGGCCAGGTTCATTCCCCAATACCAGGTCCAGTTTGAACTATCTAATACTGTTTCAAGAAGCCCTCCTGGATGCTCCTGAGAAACTGTGCTCCATTCACGCCCCAGCACTGAGTTCCAGTCAACATAGGGGAAATAAAAATCTCTCATCACAACAACTCTGTTACTTTTACATCTTCAGGTTGACTTGCTTCTGTGCTGTTTCATTGTCATTGGACTAAACCCTCTGAAATGCCACTCAGTTCAAGGGCAACTAGAGGTGGGAAATAAATGCTGGCCCAGCCAGCAACACCCACTTCTTATGAAATTATTTTTTAAACTCTGTTGTTGAGGTAGTTTGCCACAAATCTTAGATAATTTGAAAAAAAACATAGTTTATTCAGAATGCAGTTAGTGTGGTTTTCCCTTGCAGGAACATTCTTCAATCGCAGTGCAGCAGGTCATTACGTCTGGCTTGCAGTGTTGTGGCAGAATGATTGTGGGTTATACTGTTTGAAGGTCAGGTGAACGTTTGTTGCACTTCATGTTTAATTTTGTTTATTTTTATCCAGCCTGTTGCATCATACATTTTGCGTCACATAATTTACTGTCTCTTTTGTCCTGTGGAAATTGTTTAATCAAGATGTATATGGAGGGGATATACATGAGTTGGCACTATCTGAAAGATTTTATACAGTGTATTACTCTAAATATTCGAAGTCTCTGAAGTGCTTCGTGTGCACTGAATTGTTTGAAGTGTAGATAAATATAGCAACTCGCTCAATTGCAAAATCCCATAACCTGCAGTGAAATCAATGACCAATTAAATTTGTGATGTTGACTGAGGGAGTAATATTGGCCAGGACTTCTGGATAGCTTTCTCCATTTGTGTTTGTCCATCTGAAGAGGCAGAGGTAACCTTGGTTCAATTAATCAATGTTTGTTTCTTTTTCCTTCCAAGCACAGGTGCATCCTACGTTTAGATAGAAAGATGTTTCCAGTTTTAAGATTTTTTAGAATCATAGAATCCTATAGTGCAGAAGGGGGTGATTCGGCCCATCGAGTCTGCATCGACCACAATCCCACCCAAACCTTATCCCCACAACCCCATGCATTTACCCTAGCTAGTCTTTCTGACACGAAGGGGCAATTTATTATGGCCAGTACATCTAACCTGCATGTCTTTGGACTGTGGGAGGAAACTGGAGCAGTACTGAGGATCGAATGTATGGTTGCTAATAACATGGAAGGTAGGTAGAAGTAATTTGTGAAGAGGACATGAGCTTGCAAAGGATTAGAAAGAGGTTAAGTGAGTTGGCAAAACTTTGGCAGCTAGAGTATAATTTTGGAAAATGCAAACTTGTCCTCTTCAGCAGTGCAGAAAAGCAGATTATTATTTAAATGAAGAAGTTGCAAAAGCTGAAGTACAGAGATCTGGGTGCCCTGTTACATGAATCGCAAATGTTAGCTTATAGGCAAAGTACTGTTTCCTGCATGCTACACAAAGAAAGCATACTGTGCATAGAGAAGGAAAGGAGAAAGTGCAGAATGTACTGTTATACTGATAGCTAGGTTGTAGAGAAAGATCAAATTAATGCAAGGTAGTTCCACTCAAAAGTCTGAGAGAAGAAGCAAAGGGAAGAAGCTGTTTTTGAGTTGGTTGATGCGTGTCTTCAAACTTGTCTATCTTTTTCACGACAGAAGAAGGGAAGGGAATATGCTTGGAGTGCAGGGATCCTTGAATGTTGCTGGCTACTTTGCCGAGACAGTGGGAAATGTAGACAGTTTCCATGGACGGGAGACTGGTTTGAGTGATGGTCTGGGCTTCATTCGTGACACTTTGTATTTTCTTGTGGTCTTGGTCAGAGCAGGAGCCATACCAAACTGATATAACCAGAAAGAATGCTTCCTATGGTGCATCTGTAAAAGTTGGTGAGAGTTGTTGCGAACATGCCAAGTTTTCTTAATCATCTGATAAAGTAAAAGCTTTGGTGAGTTTTCTTAACTATGTATAGTGTCCACATGGAGGGACCAAGGCAGGTTGTTGGTGATCTGGACGTCTAGAAACTTGAAGCTCTCGACCATTACAACTTAGTCTCTATTGATGTAGACGGCGCATGTCTCCCACTGTGCTCCCTGAAGTCGATGACTAATTCCTTTTTTGTTGACATTGAGGGAGAGATTACTGTAGAATACTATGTACAGTTTTACATTTATTTAAGGAAGGATATAAATATCATTATATAAATAAAGGCATTTAGAAGAATGAGGTGTGATCTTATCAAAAGAGATAAGATTGTAAGGGGATTTGACAGTTGGTGTTGGAAGGTTGTCTTGTGGCAGAGTTGAAGAGTAAGGGGTATGTCATTTAAGATAGAACTGAAGAGAAACATTCCCTCTGCGGGTTGTGAGGCTGTGTGCAGTTTTTTCCTAAAGATTAGTGGAGATTGGGTCATTGAATATTTTTAAGGTAGAGGTAGAGAGATTCGTGACTAACAAAAGATGTAAAATGTTAATGGGGGTGGGGGAAATGTGAAGTTGAGGTTACAATGAGATCAACCATGATCTAATCGAATGATGGAGCATGCTTGTGGGGCTGAATGATCTACTCATTTATATGTTCTTCACAGTGGTCTATCCGTCACCGTTGTTCCTTGTGTTATAACAGTGATTACACTTTGTGTTTCATTATCTGTAAAATGCTTTCTGATGTCCCATGCTTACAAGTTCTTTGTTGGAAATCATGAATGTAACTCTCAAGTCAATAGTTATGACGTGGTTTGGCAATGCTGAGGATAGAAAGGTCCATTTAGCCCCATTCTCAATTACTTTGGAACACAGAACAGTGGGTGCCATTGCAAATAATCCTTTAAAACAAAAATGATGGAAGAAATGGAATAGCTTTTCAGAAAGATTTTCAGGATTCTTGGAGTAGTTGTCAGCTTTGTGCAATTGTCCTTTTGTTATTTATTGATCTGTTTTGCTACCTACAGAAATGTTGAATGCTGCACAAGCATTTTTCTGATTTCCCCTTTCTGGACCTTTAATGAGATTAAATTGCTTCAGATAATTTTATAGAAAATGGATTTAAAAAAACATTTATTTTGAGATGCTCGCACATTGAAGCCTTGTGTTTCTTGCAGTACTTAAATGCTAGCAGTGTAAGGATCATGAGCCCACAAACTTCTGAAGCAGTAGAAAAAAATTAACTTGCACTGCTAAGGTGCAGGAATTGGTTGTGTTCTGGGTTTGATAATGGCCTTTCACCTTGAGGCATTCCTCTCCTGATTGTCAGCCTTTAGTGCAAAGCATTTGCAGAGCCTTGACCCAAATTCAAAATTAATGGGAGCCTGCAGCACAGGAGTAACTTCTGAATTGACAGCCTTCTCTCAAGCCACAGACTGGATGGTTTAAATTTAAAGCTTATTTATTAGTGTCACAAGTAGGCTTACATTAACACTGAAATGAAGTTAGTGTGAAAATCCCCTAGTTGCCACGTTCTGGTTCCTGTTTGGGTACACTGAGGAAGAATTTAGTACAGCCAATGCATCTAACCAGGACATCTTTTGGACTATGAGAGGAAACTGGAACACCTGGAAGAAATCCATGCAGACATGGGGAGAATGTCTGTGTGGAGTCTGCACAATGACCCAAGCCAGTATTTGGTGCTGTGAGGCAGCAGTGCCAACCACTGTGCCGCCAGGGTGGTAAGTTTGAAAATTGTTGTAAAGATGTCGAGTGTTCCAAAGTAATTGAGTGGAGCTCAATTGACTTTTCTATTTTCAGCATTGCAAAACTATATGTCATAACATGTTTTTGGCCTGAGAAGAGGAAGCTGTCTGAGTGTGCTATAACTTGTACATCAGAGTAAAATATGAGCCTTTTATGCTGTCAATTCCTTGGCTTTAACAGGTCTATACTCATATTTTCCTCCAACAAAGCAAGGTGAAGTTCCTAATGACTGTACTTTCCTGTGATGCGATTTAGTTCCCATGAGACCATACTCTTGGGAATTATGTAGATTAAATTCCTTGAATATAATGAAGTGTTGTTCGTAATGCTGCATTGTAATATTGTTCCCCTAAGGAGGGATGTTGTTGCAGAGGGAAAATTTGAAGGTAGATGAATCTCCATTTGTTAACTAGTCCCACTTGAATCTAGAAAGTGTTTTTTATAAATAGTTCATGTGTTTGCCGAGCAGTTCCTGGTAGCCTGATGGTCTTGCATGTTGGGTTTGTAATTTTTATACAATATATAGGATTTTTAAAAACTGAGCTAGTTTCTTTAAAGACTAGTTTGTAATGATGCATCAGGATAATTTTAAACTACGTGGAAATGTTTCTAACACATTTCACTTGTGGGTGAAATGAATTGTAACTATGCAAGACTGTAGAGATGTGATGATGCTGTGGTAGGGCTGGATGCTGACAGCAGAGTGTTATCTGATTGTGAAATTGAAGTGGAGAGAACATTTGAATGAAACATCTGTATTCTGCAATGAGGGATGAAGGAATAGAGGAGGAATATGTGACTGAGGTGAAATAAAGGGTGGGAGGATGCTCACTTGGAGCACAAAAACCAACATTGGGCCGAACGGCCTGCTTCTATGCTGTGAATATTATGTAATTCTATGTTGTCATCAGTTTGTTCTGGCAGTGGACGCAATCTGTTTCGATCTGGGCTAAGGTCAGTGGTCTTGTAGACCAGTTTTACTGATAAAGTGGAAGTGTCTTATATGTTCAATGCTAGACCTTGGTATTTTCTTCCCTGTCTCGCTAAATCACTGCTAATGTAATTGAAGCATTAATTAAAAGAGTCTTGTTGAAAGCTCTTGTGAGCTCAAAAATGCATGTTACATTTTGGTAATTTGTGTTGCTGTATTCTCGCTTACAGTGCTGTAAAAATTATAGACTTGAATTAGATAAATAATAGAGAATTGATCTCTGAGCCACAGCATCAATTTGATCATGCGGCCTGGATTTTAAACCCTTTAGACAATATAATTGGAAATCTTCACGATTGATGGTTTGCTATTTTTAGTAATTGAGAGGGGGTGTTGTATTTGTATTGATCAGGATTTGCATACTCGTGCATGGCTATAAAACTTAGTGATCTTTCCTCTCTCTAAAGCTATTTCACCTCCCTGCTAAGAAGAGTGTGGACACAGTCTTGGAAGAATATGCCAACTACAAAAAATCACGTGGGAACACTGACAATAACAAGTGAGTAATTTTCTTTCTTTGTTGCGGTAATTTGCTCGCAAAATATTGCAATCAATCAGTGCCTGGAATTCATGCTAGGATCTCGAGCTGTGACTTAAGGTGGAACTTGCGGAGAAACTGAATGCAACTGTCAGCTCCATGATTTCTCTGTGAGGAACCCATTTCATTTGATAATAAAGATAGCTTTATTAAAAATCAAAAGCTACTCATAGCTGGAGCTACCCTGACGTAAATATACAGTATTTGATTGGTATGCTTGAAGTCACTTTGTTCCAGGCTGTTATTGCCTTGATGAGTGGCCTCATTTGGGGAGGGGATCTATCTAACTATAAATAAAAATAAATGGGAGCATAGTGTGTACAAAACTTCATATAAGGTTACTATTATTGGTTATCTGTCTTGTTATGGTGTTATGATCTCTCCACTGGGAATAAGTAATCAACAGTGTAGTTTACATAGAGGGGCTCATGTGAAATGTTAAGACGTGTCTGAGTGGAGAAGGGAGCAAGGCACATCATGAGGCTGAGAGGATACAACAGCATTGTGCAGACAACAATGGTGAAACCGAATTTCAGGCATTCCAGAAGAAAGTGGGACCAAAACTATTAAAGGAGATGGGAGAAAACTTGGAGGATTAGTAATCAGAGGACACCAATTTAAATTGTCAGAAAATAAAGAGATGAGAACCTTTTTAGTGATGCTGTCACAGAATGTTAAAGGTTGATGCACAAGTCTCTAACTTAATGCGCTCATTCTTGCATCTCAAGACTTCCCAATGGAAGCTTATTTTAATACATTAGGATCTCTGCTGGTTACTTAGTGTCTTTTTAATCTATAGAGAATATGCTGTTAATGAAGTAGTCGCAGGAATAAAGGAGTATTTCAATGTGATGTTGGGGACGCAACTGCTGTACAAATTTGAGAGACCACAATATGCAGAGATCTTGGCTGATCATCCAGATGCACCTATGTCGCAGATTTATGGGGCACCACATCTTCTTCGATTGTTCGGTAAGTTCTGTTGATTTTTCTGAATTGATTTAGTTCTGTGCAGATTTCTTTTCCCCTCTCTCGTTGGATATGACTATGACCCAATATCAACTCGGTCTAACCTGTGTCTCCTCACTTGAGAATAGTCGGTACCTATTTGGTTACTAAACACAGATCAACCTAACCCTCTCCTGCTCCAAATGAATAATTTTCAAGAATGAACTCATTTGTCTGGTGCTTTCAGGATTTGCAAAAGACATGATAGCAAATTAGGTAGTTTCTGACTCGACCAGTGGAGGGCTTTTCCCCTGATTCCTATTGACTGCAGTTTTGCCAAGGCTCCTTGATGCCATACTTCATCTCTAGAATTGAGCTCTTTTGTCCATGTTTGAACCAAGGCTATAATGAGGTCACGAGCTGAGTGATCCTGGCGGAATCCAAACTGAACATTAGTGAGCAGAATATTGCTAAGTAGGTGCTACTTGATAGCGTTGTTGATGACCCTTTCCATTTCTCTTTTGAGAATAGACTGATGGTATGGTAATTGGCTGGTTTGGATTTGTCCTGTTTCTTGTGTACAGGAAAAACCTGGGTTGATGTCAGTGTTGCAACTGTACTGGAACTGTTTAACTAGGGGAGCAGCAATTTCTGAAGCACAGGTCAGTACTGTTGCCTGCATATGGTCAGATCCTAAAATTTCTGCAGTGTACAGTGCTTTTAGCTGTTAATTGCTATCATGTGGAGTGAGTTGAATTTGCTGACGACTGACTTCTGTGATTTTGGGGAACTCCAGACAAGACTAAGACAGAATCATAAGATTCCTACAGTGCAGAAGGGCTAAATGCTGCGAGGCAGTGTTGAGCATTGCGCCACCGTGCTGTTCATGGTCATCCATTTGGCACTTCTAGCTGAAGATTGTTGCAAATGCTTCAGCCTCATCTTTTGCACTAATGTGCAGGACTCCTCCATCATTGAGGAAGGGATATTTGTGGAAACTCCTCCTCCAATGAGTTATTTAATTGTTCACCACCATTCAAATCTGGATGTGACAAGACTTCAGAGCTTAGATCTGATCTGTTAATTATAGAATTGCTTATCTCTGCCTAATATTTGCTGTTAATGCTGTTTGGCAAGCAAGTAGTCTTGTGTTGTAGCTTCACCAGGTTGACAAGTCATTTTTAGGCAGTTGAAGAATGGAACATAAAGACCAGAATGAATTTGATATGCTGAATGACCCATTTTTGTGCTGTAAATACTAAGTAACATCACTGCATTGGTCTCATGTCCTGCTTCTCTCTGACAGTGCGAATAGGAGCAATGTTGGCGTATACACCTCTGGATGAGAAGAGCCTAGCCTTGCTACTGAATTACTTACACGATTTCTTAAAGTAAGTAGAATTGTTAAACCCGAAGCCATTACAGATATACCCAGTGGTTGTTTCTTACTTGAAAGCCTCTGATCAATAATAACTATGGAGGAATTGCACAGTGGAAAATAGTTATCTAAAATCTTTTGGTTTACTGCTGGAAACTTGTGTAAATTTCAGTATTTTAAAACGGCAAATCCCTCACCAATGCCTTCATTTCCAACTATTCTCATGTACTCTCTGGAAATTTCGGGTCAGGCAAAACTATGCATTTTTCTCAACTTCCCTCCAGTGTGTCCTGCCGCTGTCTGCTCCCTGTCTCCCCCAGGTCACCTCTGCTTTCTAACCTAAATTGGCATCCAGTCTGCGATGTCTTGATATTTAAAGTTCTTATCCAAGAAGGAGGCTTAATTTCAACGATCGGCCATGACCTTATTGAATGGTGCAACAGTCTTGAAAGACCAACTGGCTTGTGGGTGGCACAGTGGCAGTGCTCAGCACTACGGCTTCATAATGCCAGGGACCTGGGTTCGATGCCCAGCTTGGGTCACTGTGTGGAGTTTGCATGTTCTTCCTGTGTCTGCGTGGGTTTCCTCCGGATGCTCCAATTTCCCCTCTCAGTCTGAAAAACATGCTATTTAGGCGCATTGACGTGAACAGGTGCCAGAATGTGGTGACTAGGGGAATTTCAGAGTGACTTCATTACAGTGTAATTGCAGTAAGCCTATTTGTGACTAATAAATTAACTTTGTTCTCCTAACTTCATTTAAGTTCTTCTGTTGTCTGCATGCCTTGAAATGTTTTCCTACTTTGTCCTTAATTATATACTGCCCTTGGAATTGAAACTTAAAATGCTTTGATGTATGAATTTCATTGAACGCAGGGAGGGGAAATGTGAGTAACCACTGACAGCTTGGTAATTTTCTTGGTCTATTACTATGTTCCCAGGCATGTTTTTATTTCTTGACAATTCTTTCTCTTGCCCATCCTCTTAAGGTATTTGGTGAAGAATGCTTCAAGTCTCTTCAGTCCAAGTGATTATGAAGTGGCACCACCGGAGTATCATCGCAAAGCTGTGTAACTTTGGTAATTAAAATACCTTTATCCTTCATATACCAAGATATTTTTGTTGTCATTTTCCTTGTATCAATTTTGTATAGAAGAATCAATTAACAATGCACTCTGTGTTAATGTTAGCTGTAGCAATGAATTGTTGCCCATAAGCCATTTTTGTGGATGCTACCATAATGGTAATTAATTCTACCCTTTTGTAGGAGAAGTGCCACAGGTTAAATCAAATAATGTTTTCTTCCTCCTTGAATCTTCCAGTTTTTGTTTTAAAAGTTTTTAACAAATGTAACTTACTATAAGAGTCGATGAGATTCAGTTGCGTTTTGTAATTTATCTAGTTTGAATGATTTTAATATGAAAGGTGTGTGGGTTAGGTAGATTGACCATGATAGTCTGACCTTTGAGTGGCAGGAATATGGGATCATGGAAATAGGGTAGGACTGCGGTCAGTGTGGACTTGATGGGCTGAATGGCCTCCTGCACTGTTGGGATTTTATGACAATGCCACTGGAGGCTATATACCTCAAGTTCAGTTACAGGTGTGGGCAGTAGTTGGGATACTTGACTTGCACATTGCTATATGCAGCAGTTAATTAGCCAAAACAGAATTATTAATCATTGAACAAAAACTAATACATAAATGTAATCCTAATCCATGGATAAATATTCACGTTCATGCCCCAGTTGTAATTCTGATATCATTTTTTAAATTAATATACTCATTGTGATGCTGCTTAGGATTTAGCAGTGCTCTCTATTTTAGTTCTGGCAACTGTGGGACATTACCAAGTCTTTCCACAGTCTCTCACAATCATCTCTTCATCCTACCTTCACTAATTTTCCATGGTCCATAATTTGATCTTGTGGCTCTGAGTCCTGGCTGGTTTTTCCCTTTTAGTTAAAGTGCCTTTCGTCTTCCATTTTAGGCTTTCCGTCTCTACCTCCTACAAAGGTTAAACTAACTTTCATGAGTGATGCCTCCATTTTAAGCTGTGGGCGGGATTCTCCGGTCGTGGGATCTGTTGTGAGCCACAGTAGAAACATTGGCGGTTCAGCCAAACCGCCCATCACCATCAGCGGCACGAAAAAATCTCAGCTGCGCATGGGGATAAAAGATTTCGACCATGATTGTACCGTCATTGGCTAAATTCCTTTTTCCCCTCAAATTCAGTATCATGAATACCAGTTCATGGTACACGTGATACAATATTTTTCTAGTTGCATTTACACTAAATCCTTCTATTGAATATTCAGTTTACATGAGACAAGATCTTATCCCTGCCTCTTGTCTCATTTTGATCACTCACTCTTTCTTTCTTCAGCTCATAAGTGTGGCAAAGTTCCTAACTTGTTGATCTTACTAACATTAACATTATACACGGAGTTAAAAATCCTCCAACTTTCCCTCTATCTGTATCTATCTTGTGGATAATTCTGTCTTTACTTCCAAACTCTTAATTATTCAAATCACATGCTTCCACTTCTTACTTCCTTTGGCAGCAGATATTCTAAGTGGATGTATCTCTTTCAGAAGCTGTGGAGGAACTTTAAAAGTCTTATAAGATATTCTTACAAATATATTTAAAACCAAAATGAAACATTGCTGTTTGATTCCAGGCATTAACAAAGTTTGCTTGCTTATCTTTTATTTTAGGTGGCATCTTAAGTTTCCTTGAATAACTTGCTAAATGAAGTTGAGGTTGTCATTATGCCAAGTTCGAATAGCAGTGTTGTTGGGCTGACAGGTTTTGTTAGTGTTCAATTTACTTCTTCCAAACAAAGTTTTGTTTCCATCTTGATGCTGCAAAGCCACCTAGCTTCTAAAACTATTTCAATTATTTAATTAAACTTTCTCTTTCCATCCAGCACTCATTCCTCGTGTGATTTCAGTATTGAAACTCCTAAACAAAGAATAATCCAGGGAAGAAAACACATTACAGCTCTCACCTACACCTAACTATATCGTTGGAGCCACCTGCTAACTACTACATTCCTATAACATTTACCTTAACATACAACTCCAAAGAACAAATTAGCATATTCACTTAGCTGGAAATAAAACCAAAAAGAATCAGTTATAGTGGTGAAATTGATTCCTCCTTTAAATAAACTGTAACAGGATTTTCGCAATAACTTCATGGCAGTGTTGATGTAAGCCTATTTGTGTCACTAAATTTTAAAAAGTCAAAACCAAAAAAAAACTTGTGCAGTAAAGCTTTTGCATTTGCAAGATATTTTTCAAAGAAAACTTCTTGCAGCAGTGAGTCATGGGGGAAAGGTGTCCTCAAGGTTTTCTCTTAGGTGATCAATTAAATTGACAAAAGCTTACCATTCCTCTTTGACTGGCATTGACATATGCTTCCTTTCTCTCAAACAGAAAATGCTTTTAGTGATTTTAAAATACAGCCACTTAAAATACACACAAAACAAGACCACAGTCAACTAATAATATAAGTGCACAAACAAAACTTGCAAGTACTTTTTTGTCATTTCTAATGTAACCCTTTCTGACATTCTAATTTGACTTTTCTAAAGTGCTTCGTTTTCCACGTGCCTCTACGTATCACCTTTTGATATATTTCATCTATCCTGCCCAATGGTAGCATATCTCCCCTGTCCCTCTTTCTCCCTTCCCTGTCCACTAGAAGCTGATCCATGGTATGTTCAGTGACTACATTGCCCTTCCTTCTCTCTAACAATGTTTGCCATTTTTCTTCTGTGTCAATCTTGTCATCCTTATTGACCAGTTTAGTCTTATGCTGCAGCTTATTGCTCCTGGTGCTCGCAGGATCCAATGCCCTCATCTCCAGTATCAACCTAGTAAATCTTCTCTGCACCCCTCCAAGGACAATATGTCCTTCCTCAAATGTGGCGACCAAAACTGCACACAGAATTCCAGCTGTGGCCTCACCAGCACCCTATACAGCTGCAACAGAACGTCCTTACTTTTATATTCTATCCACTTACCTATAAAGGCCATCATCTGTATTCATAATCTCTTGCATTCCTCCTGTAATGCTAACAAGCCTGTTTTACATATGGCCAATGCCCCAATCCAGACTTCCATCTCAAAGACTGGATTAGAGAACTGCTTAATGAGCCAAATTCTTCCCTCCTTCAGGACTCAGTTGATTTTAAGATACTTCTCTATAGTCTCACCCATATTCATCTTTGGGTTTTTGGCTGACTTGCCAAAATCTGTAAGGAGTCCAGGAGTTCAGAGTCTCACTTCAGTTTGAAGCTATAGTCTGGATGGAGCAAAAATGAGTGACTATAAGTCTTGTTAAAACAAGGAGTTTATTGAATGCTGATTACAATAATGTGACAGTTATAATTGATTATATATATATAAAGCATAAATAAGAAAGACTGTGTATATAAAAAGGAAAACATAACATTGGAAGGAGAAAGCATGTTGTATGTATGAGGAAAAGACTGATAAATGTTTGTTTAAATACACAATCCCTCCAATTTGGTTAATTCACTGCCATTTCTCTTCCAGGAATTCCTGCTGTGAAGAAATACTGCTGTTCTCCAGGATTTCTGTTTGTCTCTTTTACCATGTTCGCCTTCATTACATTTCATTTCCCTTTCCATTTAACAAGATGTTGCCCAAAAGCTTGCTTTCGCAGTCACACTTCCTCTGACTTTCCCTATATGGATTCCAACTCTAGTTCCATCGCTCATGTTTTGTATCCACCCCAGGATTACAGGTATCCCAGGGACATACAACACTCCTCAGATTGCTGTCCACACCACATTCTGAGATTCAAACTCAGTGCCATGTGCCACCATGTGTCCATTCTCGTCCCCTCTGTCTAGCAGCACCCACTCACTCTATCTCAAAGCTATCCTTGTCTTAAGTTTTATTTTAATCTTCTTATCATCTGATGCATTAACAAGCTTTTTCTTCATCCTTTCCTTTCAGAGGTGACGATGGCTGCTGAATTCTTCATCCATCACCTGTGTCTCCATGCTCACTTCTTTGGGGTGGGGGGGGGGGGTAATTCTCCTCCCCTCACTCGCTCCAATTTTTCATTTAATTTGTCTCACTTCCTGCAAATAAAGGATGTGGCTGTTGGTACCCACATAGGCCCCACTTATGCCTATGGATCATTGCCTTGTTCCCATCTTCTTCCACAACACTCTTATGTCGATGACTGTGTATTGGTGCTGCTTAATGTTGGCTGGATATTTATTGGGCTTTTGTTTGTTCCAATTTCCATCACTCTTATCTTCCTATGGTCCATCTCCAGTACTCATTTCGGGTGATAGGCTGACCACCCATTGACCCCTTCAGCTCACACCCTACTTCCTGAAAGGATTCCAAAAATCCCATACTCTTTTTGTCTTCGCTATGTGTTATGTTGCCACTATTGAATATGGCATTTTCCTTGACCAAAGGTCTCCCCTTACTTTGGTTGAACACCCTTTCAAACGTGTTCAAACCATCTGCCCCACTTTTGCCCTTATCCCTTCACTTCCCTCTCATGATAAAGTCCTCCTTGTCCTTACTGTTCAGCTGACCAGCCTCTGCATTCGAAGGATCATCCTCCGCCATTTCAGTCAACTCTAGCGTGCCACCCCAAAACATGTCTATCTCTACCCCCAGTCAACATTCCAATGAAGCCCAAAACCAACTGAGAAGCAGTATCCTGTCTTCCGATTGGGCACATTACAGAGCTTGGGACTCATAGTTAGATTCTCTCAACAACTTTAGACTGATACTTTTCCTCCATCTTGACCCCTCCCTTTTAATGTTACAAAAATGTTTTTATCTCAGTATAGCCCCTACCAAAACCACTAGTCCATCTGTTACTTGTTCTTTTGCTTTCATTGTGCAATAAATTTCATTCTCCTATTAATGCGTTCTGTTACCTTTTATTCCACTATCAGCACCTTCCATAGCCCTCCACACTGCCATTAACACTTCCTCTGTCTTGTGCCCTACAGACCTTTGTTTCAATCTTACCTAGCTCCCACCTATCACTGACCTACTTTGCTCCACTCCTTATACAGTATAAAATTCATCACATTTCTTCTCTTCAGCTCTGAAGAAGTCATAAGGATCCAGCATTAACTCTATTTCTTTCTCCGCCAATCCTGTCAGACCCTGCTGAGTTTTTTACAGCATTTTTTGTTTTTATTTATGACTGACAAACTATTTTAAACATTAGTTCCTGGATAACCAAAAAATGTCATTGTGATGTTTTTCAGCTTTTGATTCTATAAAGAGCTGGGTTTTAATGTACTTAGTGCTGCATGTGTGAATTTCTGAGTGCTTGATGATGATAGTGGAAATGTTATTCCATTCTCCAACACACTCGATCCCCAAGGAGGAAGAAAATTATTGTCAAAATTAAATTCGAAGATTAAGACAATTGAATTCTTCTGCCAGGAGAAATGGATTAAAATTTAAGTATCCAATATTCTTTTCTCCTTTTTCTTTCTCTCCTAAAGGTGCTTATTCAAACTGGGAGGTAAAATTCCCCAGATTTGAGTAGCTGTAGGGCACCATTCTTTGATAGCCATTCTTTGTGTGTGAACCATGTTATGTATGCACAGAATGAACTTTGTGGTCATTAAACAGTGATCAAGTGGCAACCCTTCCTGACTCAGAATTCTGCTGTGGTCGCATGGGTTGAAGCCAACTAGCCCAAGTTTGAAATCTTCCTAGTGTGTGCAAATCAGTGCTACACTTGCAAAGTCTACAAAAACTCACTAGGTTGAACGGGAAAAGATCATCAACTGTACCAAACTTCTTTTGGCTGAAACTTTCACTGATTAGGCCAAGTTTACTTTGCTGGAATTGATTTACCATGCCGCAGTGGCGTAGACTGTTGCTTGGCCTTCACATCTACCTACACAGAGGACCGCGGTGAATCACACCAGTGTGAAAGGCCTGTGCAAAGTGCTGGGGGAAAGGAAAGGGGTGGTGGGATGAGATTACCCAGCAGTTATACTAGTCGAGGATCAGCTCAGTTCCTGCATGCAAACATCCACGTGGTCTACATCAATGCGAATGAAATCACCAGCAAGGAAGGCGTGGACAGTTCAGCCAGAGAAAGTTCGTGTCAGCCCTGGCTTAGTTTGACTTTGCGACTGGCAATACAGTTGTGGGGTTGCTACAAATTATTTAAAAAAAAAAAAAAATGTTTTGTAGAGTTCAATCTTACAAAAGGCCAGAGCTGTTTAAAATTTTCAACAAAAAAAACTTTTTATAAGATTGCATTATCTGTGTTTGTACCTGATGATGGTGCGCAATATTCAAACTTTCTAACAATGTGTTATGTTACGAATGAGCCTGTGGCTAACTCCAAGTCTGTCTTTATTGAAGGCTTTGAGGGATAATGCTGTGATCTTGCACCTGTAAATGGAAGATTGTTCGTTTGATGCTCAACTTCACATGCATGTATAAAAAATGCATCCTTTGTTTATATATTCCAGTAAAACCTTTTTATCAGAACAATTTAGTTTCATGACTGCTCTTTCTGACTACTTCAGGGAAAACAATCTCAAGTTAAGCTTGAATTCTTGGGATAGAATATTTGGCCCCTCTACCTTGTTAAAAGATAATAGTTTGTCCATTTTAACTCCACTCTCCATATCCCTCAACTTATTTTGTGCTTGACAAATCCCTCAGTCTCCAGCTTGAATGTGCACGATACCTGGGTATCCATAGCATCTGGGTTAGATAGTTCCAAAAGTTCATAAACGTCAGAATAAATTTATCCCTGCCGCAACCCTAAATTGTAGTTCTTTTATCTGAGATATCTTTTACTTATAGACTGTCCAGCCAAGGAATACTGCTTCTCAACATCTATCCTGCTAAACTCACTCTAAGAATTTAATGTCTCAAGTATCCATTTGTCAAATTGCCTTGTATGAATAAATGTAAATCTTACTGAGCTTCAGAGTGATTATGTACAAGGACAGCTGTAATAACCTTATATTTTAGTCAGATTCTGCATGGTTTGATAATGGACGCTCTCAAGCTAATGTATTGCATGTGGATCATAAAATACAATCAGTTAATCAAGGAAATTTGATGCTTTTTCGAGGATGGATAAATGGAATAGTCATCCTATACTCAAAGGGCACCTAGAAATACTCATCTACCAAGAGAGTCCGGAACAAATGGACAGCTGTACAAGCCACCTGACCTGTAATTTGAGATCAGAGATGAAAGCTTTTCAGTTTTAGTTTAATAGTCGCGGTAAATTACCTTCCATAATGAGGACATAAGCAAAATGAAAATGCCATTTGATTCTTGTGGTTGAATCTGCGCTGATGAATGCATCATTGTTCCTTTTGAAGCCTCTTTCACTGCAATGTTTTCAGCAAAGGCTCACCACCAGAAAGCAGAAGATTGTCTGTGAAAAGAATGTTCAAGTGTTTATTCTTAAGGTGCCTTTCATAGTCTCCAGGGATCACAAAGCACATTACAGGCAATTTGGGAAGCAGAGTTCCTACATAAGAACATAAATAGGAGCAGGAGTAGGCCATCTAGCTCCTCAAGCCTACCCTGCCATTCAATAAGATCATGGCTGATCTGAAAATGGTTCAGTTCCACTTAACCGCTTGTTCCCCATAACTCTTAATTCCCCTATTGATCAGAAATCTATCTACCTGTGACTTAAGCACATTTAACGAGGTAGCCTCCACTGCTTCAATGGCAGAGAATTCCAAAGATGCACTACCCTCTGAGGTAGTGAATCCTGTTGTAGGAAATGTGGCAATCCATCTGCCCCAGTGAGCTCCCACAAAAAGCAGTGTGACAACAATTAGATTATCTGTTTTAGTGATATTGACTGAGGGATAAGTATCAGTCAAACATTCCCTCAAATAGTCCAATAGATTCTGTAGCACCTCCATCACTGCAGCACTCCCTCAACTGCAGTCGTCAGGCTAGCTTTTAGTGCTCTTTAGAGCAAAAACTAGACCCGTGACTGAGGGGAGAGCACAATCAACTGGACCACTGAGTGACACAAGCGTGTTCAGCTAAAACTTAAGGAAGCAAGTGATGCAACGGAATCATTCAAGGAAAAGTGAGTATTGATGGGGGGCATTCCTTTCTGCATGGGTGAGTTAATGAACGTGTCCTGTGTGTATAAGACAAGTTTGCTGGTAATGTCTTCAAGTCACAGTAAGAATAAACATGCATTGACTATTAAATGGAACAAGGCATTAACTAATCAATACAGAGAAATGAGTAAATGGGCAGGTAAAAAAATGTGCATGTGGAAATTCTCAAACTGCAGGCATTTGTAAATTCCAAACCATAGACAGTCTTCAGTGCATCCAGTCCTTTTACAACTTAAACTTTGGGAAGCAGGTCTGTGCAAGGTGGCAGTGGGTGAATGAAATGCCTTGTGGAATGGGAAATCTTAAGTGCACTGTGACAATATAATCACAGGGGTTTAATACTGTGTGGGTCTATCCCTCATAAGGGAAATAAATGGTGAATTTCTCTCAGTTGGATGCTAATCACCTCTCATTATTTGGCAGTGCAATGGTGCACAGTGTGAGGCAATCGAAAGAAATGGGAATTGTGTCCCAACTAAATTTGATTCTACTGAAGCTGTTAGCTGCATGCTGCTTGTGAACACACAAAGCTGCTTAGTTCATGCTGGGCTAACGATAGCTAGATGGTCAATATCTTTTCCCAATGCTAGGGAAGTCTAAAACTAGAGGGCATAGGTTTAAGGGGAGAGATCCAGAAGTGTCCAGAGAGAGAGTTGTTTCACACACACGGTGGTGAGTGTCTGGAACAAGCTGCCAAAGATGATGATAAAGGCAGATACAATTTTACCTTTTAAAAAAACATTTAGATAGTTACGTGGGTACGATGGGTGTAGGGGAAATGAACCAAATACGGGCAATTGGGACTAGCTGAAGGGTTTTTTTAAAAAAAAGGACGGCATGGACATGGGCCTGTTTCCAAGCTATAAACCTCTAACTCTAACATTTATCTGAATCTTGGTCAGAGCATCTTGATCAGACCCGAATAGGAATTCTGATAGTTTTTCCTAACTTTACCTGCCCACTCAGCATGAATCGGGGATGAAATCTTACTACCCCATTTGTGTTTTTACATAAATCAAAGCAAATGAGTTGTTTGTGACGATGAATGATGTGGATAAAATGGATCCTTTTAAGCTTGCTGTGCCATTCGTTATGATCATAGTTCAACATCACATTCAATAGCCTGATCCTTTTTATTCATTTATGGGACATGGGTGTTGCTGGCTGGCCAGCATTTATTGCTCATCCCTATTTGCCCTCATCAGAGGGCAGTTGAGAGTCAACCATGTTGGTTCTGGCGTTGCATGTAGGCCAGACCAGGTAAGGTCAGCAGACTTTCTTCCCTAACGGACAGTAGTGAACTAGATGGTTTTTTTTTGAAGATCAGCAATATTATCGTGGTCAGTATATTTTTAATTCCAGATGTTTCTGCCTTCGCTCCGCCCAATCCCCTTCACTCCAAGAATTTTATCTAACTTCTTGAAAACACACAAAATTTTGGCCTCCACTGCTTTCTGTACTTAGAGCTGAGATTATTTAATCCATTGCATATGCATCTGCTTTAAATAGGGGAAAATGTTAAAGTAATTTTAAATTGATTTGTCCAACAATTTTGAAAGGACACAATAGCAATTGAGAGGACCTCTCTTCAGAATCAATGTTGGAATAGGAATACAGATCAGTGCTTCAATAGTAGATCATGACCAAGGCTGCATGTAAATGAAGATGATGACCTGAGTGTCACCAACAACAAAAGATTGACAGGCTCAAGTTCTGCATAACTGACTTACTGGAGAGGCCACAATTCTTATCCTTGTGCTTTGACGAAATCGTTAATCTGAATTGAATGGGATGCAAGGACACAAAGTTGTTCTAGTTTAGGAGCATTAGCCAGACTTCACACCCATTGCTGTAATCCCACAACTCCATCCATGACAGGAATGCTACTCCCGTTCAGTTCTGGCCTCTTGACGCATGTTGGGGCGGTACAGTGATTAGCACTGTTGCCTCATAGCGCCAGAGACCCAGGTTTGATTTCTGGCCTGGCTCAGTGTGTGGAGTTTGCACCTTCTCCCTGTATCTGCGTGGGGTGCCTCCCACAGTCCGAAAGATGTGCTCTTTAGGTACGTTGACCCAAACAGGTGCTGGACTTTGGCAAGTAGGGGAATTTCACAGTAACTTCATTGCAGTGTTAATGTAAGCCTCATTTGTGATTAATAAATAAACTTGAACTTTTAAACATCCCCCATTTTGAGCACCACACCTTTTGGCCAGTGCCTTTGGGTGTACAAGATCTAAACTCTATTATTTCCACTACCCCACAATCCCCTTTCACAGTGTTGCTTACAAGACATCTCTTTAATCTACCATATGGGTATCTGTCCTAATAGCCTTTTATGTGGTGCAGAGTTTCATAATGTTTCTGTGAAGTAGCTCCGGATGTTTTTATCATCTTGGTACTGATATAAATTCAAGTTGTTTCTATAATTTGTTAGGATATCAGGTCAGGAAACCCTGAGATATATTATGCAGTCAGACTACACCCCAACAGTTTATTATTTTGGCATTAATGCAAAGATATGATTCTCACTGAAGACACAATTCTACTGACACACTGGGAAACTTTTATCAAGACAAACTTTATTTAACACTTAAATTGTAACAAATTAATTAGTTTAACTTTTAACAATTGAACAAGACAAGATACAATTAAGAACAAAGAATAAAACAGCACGGGAAACAGGCCCTTTGGCCCAATGAGCCCGCGCTGCCACCCCGATGTTCCCACCTCTACCCGCGATCCCTGTCCATGTTTATAGATCTATGGATTAAAAACCAAATTTGAGACAATTTTAGGGAGAATTTGTTTTGCCAATTAGCCTAAGAGCACATCTTTGGGATGTGGGAGGAAACCGGAGCACCCGGAGAAAACCCACGCAAGCACGGGGAGAATGCGCAAACTCCAACAGACACAGGCCCAAATCCATGTATCTGCACAGCACAGCGATAGTCACTGAGCTGTCGTGTTGCCCATCAAATGGTCCAGGTCAATCGTACACTAACGACGTGAAGCAGTAGGATACTCTCGAAAAAAATCCAAGAGCAGCCCTCTCATGACCCATTGCGTGTTTTGCCCCTCTTTAGACAACAAGGTGGACCAAAGCACCTGTAGGATAAAAACAAGTACATCAATATCATCATCTATTTACACACTTCCCAGGGACTCCCAAGGCTCATGATCCTTATTTTAAATCAGTTTTCTATACTCCTCCATTCCCATTCTGTTCATGTGCCCATCTAAGTATTTCTTAAATAACTCCAGAGTACCTGCCTCCACCACTTTACTTCGCAGCGCATTCCTTACCCCCACCACACTCTGTGTGAAAAAACTCCCTCTAGCATCCAAATTATACCTTACCCCCCTCACCCTAAGCTCGTGACCCCTCGTGCTATTTGAGTCCATCCTAGGAAAAAGCTTAACCCTGTTTACTCGATCTATCCCCTTCAAAATCTTGTACACCTCTATCAGATCTCCTCTAAGTCTACGTCTTTCTAAGGAAAACAGTCCCAATTTGCCTAATCTCTCCTCGTAACTCAGACCTTCCATACCAGGCAGCATCCTGGTAAACCTCCTCTGCACTTTCTCCAGAGTCTCCATGTCCTTCCGGTAGTAAGGCGACCAGAACTGGACGCAGTATTCCAAATGAGGTCTAACCAGCATTTTATACAACTGCAACATTAAAGGCCAGCTCTTGTACTCTACACCCCTTCCTATAAAGGCTAACATACTATATGCTTTCTTCACAACCTTCTCCACTTGCTCTGCCCCCTTCAGAGACTTGTTCACCTGCACCCCCAGGTCCCTCTGCATTTCTATACTCTTAATAGGTCTACCCTTTATCATATACCTCCCCCCTACATTCTTTCTCCCGAAATGCATCACCTCACATTTATCAGGATTGAATTCTTAACAGTTAACATCTCCGAGTTCCAATTCAAACAATATTCCTCTTATAGACTTAAACCCCCTCTTTACATTAATTAGCAAAACACAGACTTACTTGTCTCAGCATAACATTCTTAGTGCTTTTAGAACACCTCTGATGAGTGACAGAAAGAGACATGCCTGTTTCTAGCAGCCCAAACAGCAACTGCTTGTATTTTTAAAAAAATGAAACTGAAACAGTATTTCTTCCTTGTAAGCTTAGTTTCTCTCATTAAGCACATAACTCTCCCTGTCAATCCTAATTACAACACTAAATTGAAATCCCCAGGGGAAACCCAAGTAAACACAAATGCATAAGTTCAGCTTAAAACAAACTCTAAAATGAGTGTCCTGTGCTCCACCTATCAATTTAAAGGTTTTGCTGGACAAATCTCCAATCTGCAAAAGATAACCCTTACAAGAAACATGATGTACCTTTATTTCTTAATGACATGGTATTATCACAAATATAGACATCAGGTGTAATTAAAATGTGTTCCAATGATGGTGATGAAATATGTTAATACCATTCTTGTGCCTCCACAATCTTTCTGTTTTCCCTGTTTCTATGTAATACATACAAAAAGGACTTAAATACTCTTAAGAGACAAGTATATGAATAATTAAACATGCAGTTTATATAGAAATTACCCCTTGGTTCCAAATATATCTCTGGTCCCTGAATTCAGTAAGACTTCCCCTTCCCAAATGCCATCCAAGTAAATAAATCTCTAGGTCAAATCCAGCTTACAGTTACCACAAAATATAGGGCTGATGATCAATCAGGGAAACTGTTCTTCCTGATCTAGCAAAGAAAATTAAGCTTCCTTTATAAAGCTTTGCTGCAATGTGTTGGTTCTAAGACTTAGACACAATAGCATTGCATCGCTGAAAGTAGAAGTTGCTCCTGGACCCATTTTCCTTCTGATGGGATCTAGCCCCTTGGCTGTGAGGGTCAGCCTGGTTTTTGACTGTGTAGTTTGGACTGGCCTCTCTGCTTCTCTTGAGGGTGGGTAAGTAATACTGTATTCCTCTTTTATTTCAAACTCAAGAGATGGCTGTCTACACATCTCAAATTCTTTACTTATGTGGAGTTTAGCCCTAAAATTACCCCATTGTTTATGTTAATTGGTTTAGGAATTTAACAGTTCTATAGCAGTCATCTAGGTAATCTGTTTCTACTCCTAAAGCAATTCACATCTGATCATCTTCAGATACTTTTTTTAATGCCATTAGATCACACTTTGTGGCTTGCCAGTCCCGATATTGGTATTTGTTAGTGTTGCTACACAGATCTCTCTTTTTCAGAACTTTTAAAATTCTTGTTACTGCTGCTGTTTAGGTAAATTGATGAGGTGGTGTCCTGGAGATTGATGGGGCAGAAGGAGAATACAGAGAGGGAAGGAGTAAGCCGATGGAGGGATTTGAAAAGGGGAATGAAAATTTTAAAACCAAGATGTTGCTCAAGTGGGAGCCAATTTAAGGAGCACAGGGGTGATGGCAGATTGGACTCAATGTGAGTTAAGTCATGGGTAAGAGAATTTTAGATGACGTCAAGCTCATGAGGATATAGTGTGAGACATCAGCCAGGAATACATTAGAATATTGAGTCTAGAAATAATAAAAGCATGAATGAAAGTTTCAGCACTGGATAAGCTGAGAAGATTGAAGTTGGATAATATATAGGTAGAAATAATAGGTCTGGGGTGGCACTGTGGTTAACACTACCTCACAGTGCAAGGGACCTGCGTTCAATTCCAGTGTTGGGTGACTGTCTGCATGGAGTTTTTTTTTTAAAGAGCAACACAGCACGGGAAACAGGCCCTTCGGCCCAACGAGCCCGCGCCGCCGTCATAACTATATAGTAGCAAATCCATTATCCTATTATATTATTCCTATATAATATATATATTATTCCTAATATGGAAAACTCTCACTATAGGGACAATTTGTTTCCCAATCAGCCTAAGAGCGAATTTTTGGGTTGTGGGAGGAAACCGGAGTGCCCGGAGAAAACCCACGCAACCACGGGGAGAACGCGCAAACTCCCGCAGACACCGGCCCAATTCCAAGTGTCTGCACAGCCACATCGATAGTCTCTGAGCTGTCATGGTGCCCTTCAGATGGTCCACATAAAGCACTCATTTACGACATGAGGTACCAGGCAACCCATGAATCAACATCCAAGAGCTGTACCCGCACCACCTGCCGAATGCATGCTCAAAGTATGGACCGAATTACCTGTGGAAAAAAGCCGTAGTTAAACAGTCCTAATATATCCCTCTATCTGCATACCGCTCATGTGGCTGTCCAAGAGACCCTTAAACAGCCCCAGGTGCCTGCTCCCACCACCTTACTCGGCAGTGCATTCCACACCCCCACTACCCTTTGTGTGAAAAACTGCCCTCTAATATTCGTCCTATACATAGCCCCCCTCACCCTATGGCCATGACCCCTCGTCCTATCCATTTCTAAAGGTGGAAAAAGTTTACCTCCATTTACTCTATCTATACCCCTTATAATCTTATACACCTCTATGAGATCCCCTCTAAGCCGACGTCTTTCAAGGGAAAACAACCCCAGTCTATCTAATCGTTCCTCATAAGACAGTCCTTCCATACCAGGCAGCATCCTGGTAAACCTCCTCTGCACTCTCTCCAAGGACTCCACATCCTTCCGATAGTACGGCGACCAGAACTGGACGCAGTATTCCAAGTGAGGCCTAACCAAAGTTCTATACAACTGCAACATCAAACTCCTACTCTTGTATTCTATACCCTTTTCTATGAAAGCTAACATACTATATACCTTCTTTATCACCTTCTCCACCTGTGAGGACACCTTCAGAGACTTTCACCTTCTCCACCTGTGAGGACACCTTCAGAGAGTTTGTACAATCTCGCTGTGTCTGTGTGGGTTTCTTCTAATGCTCCAGTTTCCTCCTATAGCCCAAAAATGTGCAGTTTAGGTTGATTGACCATGCTAAATTGCCTGTTAGTATCGGGGAGATTACAGGGTAAATGCATGGGGTTACAGGAATAGGGCCTTGGTGGGATTGTGGTTGGTATAGTCTCGATGGGCCAAAAGATCTCCCCCTAAACTGTAGGGATTCTATGGAACATGGGATTTGGGATAGGATGGTTAGATGGATACAGAACTGGCTTGGTTGTAAAAGATAAAGAGTAGCTGTTTTTCAGAATGGGGATCTGTAGGTAGTGATGTTCTGCAGGAATCAGTGCTGAGACTTTGTTTGTAGTATGTATAAATAACCTAGAGGAAAATGTTGGGGTGTCTGATTATTAAGTTTATGGATCACAGGAAGATTAGTGGAGTTGCTGATAGTGCCAAGGATTGTCAGAAGATACAACAGGATATTGGTAGATTGGAGACTTGGGCACAGAAATGGCAGATAGAGTTTAATCCAGACAAATGCGTGCTGGGACCTTTGTTGTTATACATGATCTGGAGGAGTGGTGGGTACCTGGTACATGCTGCCAGAAGAGGTGGTGGAAGCAGGCACATTAGTAACATTTAAGAGGCAGCCAGACAGGTACATGAATAGGGAAAGGATAAAGGGGTACAGTCCAATTAAGGGTAGTTTTTTTTAGTTAGGGCATCATGATGAGTGCAGGCTTAGAGGACTGAAGAGTCTGTTCTTGTGTTTTGTTCTTTTTCTTTGAAACAGTTTGGAGTGGGTATTGAAAATAGTGGCTTCAGTCTTCCTCAGATTTAATTGCAGGGCAATGGTGAGTGTAATTTGTTTGGAGGAACAAGTGACTTTGGATTTGTAATTCTTAAAGATCTCCACCATGGGATGATTTTGTCATCTTTTACCTGAGCCTATTGTGGACTCACTGAATGTGATCGATCACTGAACAATTTCATTCTTGCTCAATTGTTTGAGCAAGATCGTAGAAGGTGAACTAGAAGAGCGATCACTTTTAATGATGTCCTACCTGTGTTCCGATATGTCAACCTTTTGTCACATCTGCAGGCAACTGTTGAATGTCCTTTATTCTGATGTAAAGAAGATGGTGGAAAATTTCTTCTTTAAACAATGATGTTTAAGGCGTCTTTCTCAACTACCTTAGCCTCTTTTTGCAGTAGATCCTACCCGAGGCACAAGTTAGACATCGCAGAGAGGGGGCAGCAGATCACATAGTCAGAATATGCCTGCTGTAAACACTGAGATGAAAATACAATTACTGAAATTTGAATGTTAATATTATTAATCTTAAAATAGATAAATTCAAATGGTGGTGTTAGAATTCAGTAAATTATTATTGCATATTCTGATTTAACTGAAATGTTAATTAATCTTGGTGCTATTTTAATGCATCAATTATTTTGGGTTTAATTGTTGTGCCATTTTAACACCATCCTGCTCTAAAATAGTGCAGACAACAACTTAATACGAACAAATTAACAAGTGTGATCGTGCCTGAGTTTTAAAGGTTCAAAACTCTGAAGAAGTTTATTGTTGTCCTGGTCCTAAAGGCCAACTTCTTTTCCTGAGAACTCCCAGTTTCAGACTTCCAGCAAAGAAACAGCCTCTTGGTATCTACCCTGTCAAGATTGTCTAAGAATTTTACATGCGTCAATTTACTACTTTTTCTTCTGTTGTGCCTTATTACGCTTAAAGTTTATTTATTGATGTCACAAGTAGGCTTACATTAACACTGCAATGAAACTATTGTGAAAATCCCCTAGTCACCACACTCCGGCGCCTGTTCGTGTACACTGAGGGAGAACTTAGCATGGCTAATACACCTAACCAGCACATCTTTTGGGCTGTGGAAGGAAACTGGAGCACCCATGCGGACACAGGGAGAATGTGCACATTCTGCACAGACAGTCACCCAAGCCGGGATTCAAATCTGGATTGACAGTGCATTGAGGCAGCAACTGTGCCACCTTGGCCATATGGGTTAATAAAATTGTACATCATAGAATTCTGACAATGCATAAAGAAGTCATTCAGCCCAACGAGTCTGCACCAACAGCAATCCTACCCAGACCCAATCCCTGTAACCCCAAACCCTGCTAGTTTCCCCTGACACTAAAGGGCAATTCAGCATAGCCAATCCATCTCGTCCCTCAAAACCTAGGGTTTTACACAGGTTCCAGGTCCTGAGTGAACGATAGCAGGAGAGGCTAGGACAGTGGCCTTTCCCCATTGAGCTTCTACAGTAGCTACTGGAACTTCAGTGCGTCTCTCAAAATGGAATGTACCAGTCTGCAACATTCAGCTGTTGACAGCTCTCTATGCTGTAAGACCAACAATTATCAGGCAGACCAGAGAGGGTGTCAAAATTGATGGCCTTCCAACTACAGAAGCTGTTTATCTGGATGTGTCCTTGGCACAGCCTATATAACACAGTGCTTCGATATGGAATTCCTCAGGAATCTTGACAAAAACCATGACATCTTTTCCAGACCTGCTTCACTAAGACAGGTGGACAATGAAGGAGGCCTGAGACAGTGTCCATACTATGTGATCTTTACGTACAAGACAACCCTTACACCTCAGGACCAACTCTCAAGGCAAGTGTAGTCTTTTTTAAAGTTTATTTATTAGTCACAAATAGGCTTACATTAACACTGCAATAAAGTTACTGTGAAAATCCCCTAGTCGCCACACTCTGGTACCTGTTTGAGTACGTTGAGGGAGAATTTAGCATGACCAAGGCACCTAACCAGTACGTCTTTTGGACTGTGGGAGGAAACCTGTGCAGACACTGAGGGAATATGCAGACTCCCCACATACGATGACCCAAGGCCAGGAATCAAATCAACAGTGAGTCAACAGTGCTAACTGTGCCACCCAGGAGACCAAAGAAAGAGGTGTTATCATACTAAGGCATGTTTTATTTTAATTAACAATTTATAGGCATATCTTGTCTTTACGAGGCACAGGCCAAGTTAAAATGGAAAACATTTAAACCATTTAAACATTTAATTGGGTGTAATTTGTTTATGCAAATTAAGATCTTCAGTTATTAGAATTCTTTGACTGTAAATGATATTGAATCTACATCTGTATGAGCAATCAGAAGGAATATATTAATTGGTTATGTTAAATTGAGATCAATTGCACTTACAAAGATAAAGCAGGTTGTCTTTCCCATAACTCAACTCGTGATAGGCGCAGGGAAAATTGACACCAATCTCACATTAGGGAATGAGAAATGGTGATCGATTGTTTTCTTCCTTGGAAACATTAGGTTATAAATTGAGTGCTGTGCCTTTCACAGATCACTGTCAAACAGAAGGATTTGTGCTGTTTAAAATGGTGGAGGTGCAATTTGAGTTCTTACAGTGATGGTGTTCATAGAATCTTGTAGTACAGAAGGAGGCCATTTGGCCCATCGAGTCTGCAACGACAACATTCCCATCCAGACTCTATCCTCATAACCCCATGCATTTACCCTAGCTAGTCCCCCTGACATAAAGGGGCAACTTAGCATGGCCAATCCCCCTAATCCACACATGTTTGGACTGTGGGAGGAAACCAAACATCCAGAAGAAACCCACACAGACATGTGAGAATATGCAGACTTCACACAGATAGTGACCCTAGCCAGGAACTGAACCCAGCCCCATGGCGCTATGAGGCAGCAATGCAAACCATTGTATCACTGTTCCACCTGCTTGGCAAAGTGATTTTTATCTGTTTGGAATTGGAGGAGACCTGTCAGCTCCAAGAACAGCAGTCAGTTGCTCTATACCTCAACCCCATTTAGATCCAAACTTGCTCCAATATCCTTCCCAAATAAATAGACTGATTTAAGGGAGACAGGTTCAGATTTGCACTTCCGTCTGTTTGTAAAGGGTGCTTTTCGGTTTCAGTCCTAATGTTGGGATTTTTTATTGATTTGTGGGACATGGGCATCGCTGGCTGGCCAGCATTTATTGCCCTTCCCCAGCTGCCTGAGGGCAATTGAGAATCAACCATATTGCTGTGGCTCTGGAGTCACATGTGAGCCAGACCGGTAAGGACAGCAGATTTCCTTCCTTAAAGAGGGCATTAGTGAACCAAATGGGGTTTTCCAACAATCAACAATGGTTTCATGTCATTTTAATTCCAGATTTTTATTATTGAATTCAAATTCCACCATCTGCTGTGGAGGGATTCGAACCCAGGTCTCCAAAACATTAACTGAGTTTCTGGATTAATAGTTCTGTGATAATACCACGAGGTCATTACTGCTCCATTCCAGCGACAGTCAATTTGCATATATGTAACATTTTTAGAGCTTTAAAACATTCCCAGGTACTTCACATAGGTGTTTCTAACAGAATTTGACACCAAGTCACATAAAGAGATGCAAGGACAGGTGACCAAAAATCAGGAGAGTTCTAAAGGAGGAAGGAAACATTTAGGAAAGGAATTCCAGAACTTAGGATCTAGACAGCTGATGGCACAGCTGTCAGTAGTGCAGGGTTGAAAATCAGGGGTGTGCAAAAAGCTAAAATTGGTGGAGCCCAGAGATCCCAATAGGCCGAGTGACTGGCGCAGAAAGGATGGAATGAGATCATGGAAGAATTGAGGACCGGGATAAGAATTAATTCCTGACTTAGCACTCAATGTTTCCATCAGTTTTTTATTACAACCCCTGGTGGCAAATTGGTTAGCACTGCTACCTCACAGTGCCAGGGACCTAGGTTCAAGTCCCATCTTGGGTCACTGTCTATGTTGATCCAGGTGTGATGACTTGTCATTGTCTATCTGGGATATCCCCTCCCTCTCCCACAGCCATACCTCCCAAATTATTACATCCCCAGGCTCATAATTCTTAATCAACCCTCTGTTGGTTGCAAAAGAAATCTAAAAAGAATCTCTTTTTGCAGATATCTTTTCCCAGACCCAACACTTACGTTTTAAAAGGAAGTAATTTAACCAGGCTTTCTTGAGCTAAAGATAGAGTGAAGTTATTAATTACCAAAGGTTAGAAAAACATGGACCAGTGCATGACTCATGAGGAGTCGATAATAAAGATTGGAGATTCCAGTAGACTGGACTTCGGCAGGCGAAAGTCAGTTTTGTGGTTCTAACATTCTGTAGTTGGTGAAGAAGCTTCCCACCAACTTTCAGCTGTGGTTTGTTTTTGCTGACTGGGCTAATTTTCATAGTCAGAGGGAGAGATTTGAGAAATAGCTACAGAAATGACCATTAGCAGAGACACTGCCTGTTTGCTTGCTGCACTTCTTTGCACAGCACATAAGCACATGTAAACAACCTGTGGCAGTTTTCAGCTGGCCTTAGATCCATTCTTTCTGTATTCCAAGAGGAAGATGGAATCCACTATTCCACCAGGGCAATACACACGGGATCTCTTGAGATGGCTATTAAATATTTTTGTCTCTTTTTTAAAATTCATTTGTAGGACATGGGCATCGCTGGCTGGCCAGCATTTATTGCCCATCCCTAGTTGCCCTTGAGAAGATGATGGTGAGCTGACTTTTTGAATCACTGCAGTTCACGTGCTGTGGGTTGTCCCACAATGCTGTTAGGGAGGGAATGCCAGGATGTTGACCCAGCAACTGCGAAGGAACGGTAATATATTGCCAAGACAGGAAGGTGAGTGGCCTGTAGGGGAAATTTTCAGGTGGTGGTGTTCCCATGTGTCTGCTGCCCTTGTCCTTCTAGAGGGAAGTGGTTGTGAGTTTGGAAGGTGCTGTCTAAGGATCTTTGATGAATTGCTGCAGTGCATCTTGTAGATAGTAGCAGCAGTGCGTACTGAGTATCCATGGTGGAGGGATTGAATGTCTGTAGGTGTGGGTGCCAATCCAGCAGGCTGCTTTGTCTTGATGGTGCAAACTTCTTAAGTGTTGTTAGAACTGCACCCATCCAGACAAGTATCCTTGGCCATCTTTGAGTTCGTGTTCCATTTTTTAAAAACTCACAAATCTTATTTATAGTTTTTTTCAGATGTAATTTGGTGTTTTCCTTCATTATTATGACAACCTGTATCCGATTTATCAAATACTACTTCAAAGATTTGGTGTAGATTCAATGAGCTGAATAGCCTTCTCCTGTACTGTAGGAATTCTACATTGCTATGGCTGTTTTTGATATCCACCTAATTTGCCCACCATGTTTCCAGCAATTCACACCCATATCAAGCTCAGTATAGTTCCTGTTGACCAAGGCCGCAAGAAACTACAAGAGTTATGAACGTAGCCCAATCCATCTATTGCCCCTGTCTACACTTGCTGCTCAGAAAAGTAGCCAGCATAATCAAGGACCCCACGCATCCTGGATATCCTTCTTCCACCTTCTTCCATTGGAGAAAAGATACAAAATTCTGAAAAGACATTCAGCATGCTTGGTTTCATTGGTTAGAATGTTGAATACAGGAGTTGGGACGTCTTGTTGGAGTTGTGCAAGACATTGATCAGGCCACACTTGGAATACTGTGTACAGTTCTGGTCACTCTATTATCAAAAGGATATTATTAAACTAGAAAAAGTGCATTTACTAGGATGCTATTGGGACTTGATGGTTTGAGTCATAAAAAGAGGCTGGATAGATTGGGACTTCATTCTTTGGAGTGTAGAACGCTGATCTTACAGAGGTCTATAAATTATTGAGGAGCATAAATCAGCTAGATAGTCAATATCTTTTCCCAAAGGTAAGGAAGTCTAAAACTAGAGGGCGTAGGTTTAAGGTAAGAGAGGAAAGATACAAAAGTCTACAGAAGAAAATTTTTTCACACACAGGGTGTCTGGAACGAGCTGTCAGAGGTAGTAGTAGAAGCAGGTACAATTTTGTCTTTTAAAAAACGTTTAGACAGTTACATGGGTATAGAGGGATATGGGCCATTCAGATTAGCTTAGGGGTTTTAAAAAAGGACAGCATAGGCAAGTTGGGCTGAAGGGCCTGTTTCCAAACTGTAAACCTCTACGACTCTACGAGATCACATACCAATCGGTTCAAGAACAGCTTCTTCCCTGCTGCCGTCAGACTTTTGAGTGGACCTACCTCGCACCCTAGCTATGATTATAACACTACATCCTGCACCCTGACATTTCCTTCTCTTCTACGTACTCTATGAATGGTATGCTTTGTCTGTATAGCACGCAAGAAACAATACTTTTCACTGCCTACTAATAAATCAAATCAAACCAAATTGAAGCATTATCACTTGAAGTGCTGTTAGTGTACTAAACAAGCCTAATGAATTAGCATTTTCAGAATTAGAATGGGAAACATTTGAACCTGGTGGCAGGGTACGGGGAGAGAGGAAAGGTTATATCTGTTGTGTTTTATTCATTACACTGTGTCCCTGAAACAGTACAGTTTTCATTACTCCCATTCTGGGAGTTCAGTGCTGCAACTGGCATCTTAAGAATGTCTAATCTGTGTTTAACTTTCAGGAAGCCAGAAGCAGACTTGGTGTCAACTGAGTTTAATTACATACTGATTCTCAACAGCCACGTTTCAAATAATCTTGGCTGAGTTTTTGCAAAACGTGAAACTGACGTATTAATATTGTTTCCAAAAGTTCAGTAATGTCTTTGGAGTCAGGGTGAGATTTAATTAGTGCACTGCAAAACTTAACTCTTGTGTCAGGTATAAGTGCTGTTGTAATTGCATATATGTGGCACCATTTGTTGAATGTAGTAATTAAATCTCACCTTCATCCGTAGAGGTGTTCCTGAAATGTTTGGGAGTAGCAATAAGCTGGCAGCTGGTATTATGCAGTTTTCTGATAGGTGAGGCTGGAGGCATTACAGAGAGTGAGGCTGGGGCATTAGAGTGAGTGCAGCAGAGGATATTACAGAGAGAGTGAGAAGGCTTGCTGTAGGTGATTCAACGGAGGATTGAGGATTGTCTTGAAGCAGGACAAGAGTCTTAAATGTGAGTATTATAAAGAGAAAAAAATCAAAACATTCTTGTTCTTATATTCTGGGAGCCCCACTGTACAGAGCTGGAAGTGGGTTGAAAAGAGATTCCCAACCATCTATTATGGTTGAGACTGCCACTAAATTGGAAAGACACAATGCGGGCAGGAGGCCTGTCCCTGAAAGAATGTTTCACTGATTTTCACGCAATCTTCAGATAGAATTCAGAATGGGAGCTTGTGGCACTGTAAGGAATCCCGTTCAGATTCATAATCTTTAATAATATCTCAACAAAACTCTCACCTATAAAATGTAAATGTAAATGTAAATGTAGTTATGGAGAACACTGAGGTACAGGGTTGCAAACTGGAAAGTATTGAAGTAGATAGGGAGGATGTGCTAGATATTCTTGAGGGTGTGAAGTTGGATAAGTCCCCTGGGCTGGACGGGATTTACCCTAGGATTCTCTGGGAGGCAAGAGACTCTGATCTTCAGGTCATCGTTGGTTACGGGTGTGGTTCCGGAGGACTGGAGGATAGCGAATGTGGTCCCATTGTTCAAGAAGGGGAAGAGAGACCTTCCAGGGAATTATGGGCCAGTGAGTCTTACTTCTGTTGTGGGCAAAGTATTGGAGAGAATAATTAGGGATAGGATTTATAGTTATTTAGAGAGTAATGAATTGATTGGAGATAGTCAGCATGGTTTTGTGAAGGGTGGGTCGTGCCTTACTAACCTTATTGAGTTTTTTGAAAAAGTGACCAAAGAGGTGGATGGGGGTAAGGCAGTTGATGTGGTATATATGGACTTTAGTAAGGCGTTTGATAAGGTGGCCCATAGAAGACTTCTGCAGAAAATGCAGATAAATGGGATAGAGGGTGATTTAGCTAATTGGATTAGGAATTGGCTAGCAGATAGAAGACAGAGGGTGGTGGTTGATGGGAGATATTCATCGTGGAGTTCGGTTACTAGTGGTGTACCTCAGGGGTCTGTTTTGGGGCCCCTACTGTTTGTAATTTTTATAAATGATTTGGATGAGGGTATTGAAGGATGGATTAGTAAAATTGCGGATGACACCAAAGTCGGAGGAGTGGTAGATAGTGAAGAGGGGTGTTCTAGTTTGCAGAGAGACTTGGACAAGTTGCAGAGCTGGGCCGAGAGATGGCAAATGGAGTTTAATGTGGAAAAGTGTGGGGTAATTCACTTTGGCAGGAATAACAAATGTGTAGAGTATAGGGCTAATGGTAGAACTCTTAATAGTGTTGATGAACAGAGGATCTTGGTGTATATGTGCATAGATCCCTGAAAGTTGGCAATCAAGTCGATAAGGTTGTTAAGAAGGCATACGGAGTCTTAGCTTTTATTGGTAGGGGGATTGAATTTCGGAGCCGCAACGTCATGTTGCAAACTGTACAAAACTCTAGTGCGGCCGCACTTGGAGTATTGTGTGCAGTTCTGGTCCCCACATTATAAGAAAGATGTGGAGGCATTGGAGAGGGTACAGAGGAGGTTTACCAGGATGTTGCCTGTATGGAGGGCAGGTCTTATGAGGAGAGGCTGAGGGATTTGAGGTTGTTTTCGTTAGAAAGGAGGAAGCTAAGAGGGGACCTGATCAAAACATATAAGATGATTAGAGGTTTAGATAGGGTGGACAGTGATAGCTTTTTTCCTAGGATGGAAAAAGCTAGCACGAGGGGACACAGCTTTAAAATAAGGGGTGATAGTTATAGGACGGATATCAGAGGTAGGTTCTTTACCCAAAGGGTGGTTCGGGAGTGGAATGCCCTGCCTGCAACAGTTGTAGATGCGCCAAGTTTGGTGGCGTTTAAGAGGTTAGTTGATAAGGATATGGAAGAGAAGGGAATGGTTTAGTTTGGAGGGTCATTGCTTTTTATATTGGTCGGCGCAACATCGAAGGCCGAAGGGCCTGTTCTGTGCTGTAATGTTCTATGTTCTATGTTCTATTCTCCATTGGCAAGGGTTGCATTGGGTTTAATGATGGTGTATTGCATGGAATTTCCGGTAAAGCTAATGAACTCTCCTCCCCAGTGAGGATACACACCAAAAGCAGTCCTAGACCATGTAAGAAGCAGGTGGTTGCACCTCCCCCTATGCCTTGGGTCTAGAATTTGAGAAGAATGTGAAGAAAGGTGCCTGAAGTATCCAATGATGAGACGTAAGAAGCTCTGTCTCTGTTTTAAGGATCGAAAAAACAGGGTTGAATGATGAGAATATGAGGGCAGAATTGTGTGTGGCGTTTGGAAAATTCAAGTGAAAGGATATTGATGTCAAACATTAAGTATGTTTTTCCCCATTGATGCTGCCAGACCGGCAGAGTAAGTCTCCAGCATTTTCTGATTCCAGTACCTTGCAGTGTTTTGTTTTAGTTGCAGCACTTGGTTTGCCCCATGAAGGGAAGCCAATAATCTCCAATTCTTTCCATGTTGACCTCCTTGGATCTGGAAGAGCGAATCAGTTGAGGTTTATCAATGGAAACGGGAAGGATTGGGGATGGAGTGAGTGAGTGAGTGGGGCGGCTGTAATATAATTTGGATCCTATCAGCTGTTTCTGTAACATTATTGGGTTGTCAAGTCAGGCTGGATTTATTCGTGGAAGTTTCATCATCTTCAACAGGTGAAACAGTTTTTAAAAATCTCATCTAATAAACAAGGGGGTGGCACAGTGGTTAGCACTGCTGCCTTACAATGCCAGCGACCTGGGTTTGATGCCTGGCTTTGGTCACTGTGTGTGTGGAGTTTGCATGTTCTCCCCGTGTCTGCATGGGTTTCCCCCGAGTGCTCCAGTTTCCTCCCACGGTCCGAAAGACATGTTGGTTAGGGTGCATTGACCCGAACAGGCGCCAGAGTGGCGACTAGGGGAAATTTCTTAGTAAACTTCTTTGCTATGTTAATGTAAGCCTAATCTGTGACATTAATAACAAAATTTACTTAAAGTATTTTAAAAAATTACCTTGTTAACTGTCCCAGCCCCAACTTTTCCGGCAGACATTTGCAGGGGGTTAGAAATTGTGTTGCAACATGGATTGGTGATGATTCTTACTGTAGCTTTCGACCTTCTTCAGGTGGACTTCTCCTCTGGTTGAATTTTCACGTGTCTGCTCATTCCTTCTTCCTGTCAAGTACAGTCCAAGAACCCAAGATCTGGACCTCGGAGAATTTGTGAAGGATGTGGCAGTTTATTGTTAGTTCAGAGATATCGCTGCAGAAACTGCACTTGATGGTAATGGGATGAAATGTGATAATTCACAGGATTTCTAACAGATGAAAATGAGTGACAGCAAAAGTTTATTAGTATCACAAGTAGGCTTACATTAACACTGCAATGAAGTTACTGTGAAAATCCCCTTGTCGCTACACTCTGGTGTATGTTCGGGTACACTAAGGGAGAATTTAGTATAGCCGATGCACCTAATCAGCACGTCTTTCGGAGTGTGGGAGGAAACCAAAGCACCCAGAGGAAACCCATGGAGACACGGGGAGAATGCGTCTGTGTGAATTTCCTTCAGGTGCTACTTTTTCAGCCTTTTAACCCCTCTGGACAGATACAGAAAGACAAGTAACTTCTGACTCTCATTCAGCAACTTCCAGAGTAAGATTTCCACCCACACAGCAGAATCTCAGAGAAAAAGACTCATTTCCTGGTGTATCCCAGTTTCAAAATCCAGACAGAGAAAAGACATCAAGAAAGTGACCTCTCTCCCTAAACATTCTAAATCGCAACCTGAGTTAATTTCTGTGTTAGCCTAGCTCCACCCAGTCACATGATTTTACTGTCAAACAACTGCATAAAGCCTTATTCTGCAGATCCTCAGGGGAAAACACTAAAATAACAGAACAGCATTACTCCAAATTAAAATAAACCTAGCAATTAGGATCAATTATGCTGCTGCAGTAGCAACAGAGGCTGCCAGTTACAGACTCAGCAGTACAGGTATTAAACTATTAAAAAAACCCTCCTACACAGAAACATGTCTCAAATGCATTTCTTAAAGGCACTGTGTTATCACATAGTTTCGATGTGCCAAATGTGCTGAAATGCCAATAGTAGCATACACAAGAAACTGAGAACCTGGGAAAGTTAACCTTTCCCGGGGTCTGTTCCGATATTCAACAGTACTGAGATAGAGGTAGAGATACATGGTTAAGATTCTCTGTGATTGTCAGTACCAAGAAATGAGATATCTGCACATTTTAGCTTTGAGAACTGTTTCCATGGGATTGTAATGAAGTGTGTGCATAGGGATGGCCATTACTGGCCTGATTGCCATTGGAGCAGGACTGGACAATATTACAGGGAGAGCTCTACTGCCCAGATTTTCTGTGGTCAGTAGTTTAACGCACAAAGACATAGCATTGATGAGCTTGGACCAGAAATTGGTTAGCGTATAGATCCCTCAATTTCAAACAGCTCAGAAGATGTAAAGTGGAGTCCAACTTCAAACCAATTACTGACAACAGAACAAGGGGTACAGGTTCCAGATGGCAAAAGGCATATTTCGGGCTGAGATCAGCATCCTTTCCTTCATTTGAAGGATGATGAATGCATGAGATAAACTCAATGGAATCAAAAACCCTGGAATTGACCTCTGGGACAGGCAGATTTTGTTTGGGAAAGATCAGAAGGGAGAGGCAGAATTTCTTTCCCCATCTCTCGGCCTCTCTGGAGGGGCCTCAATGGCTTCTGGGTTCCACTAGCGAAGTTAAGTCGAGTGCTCCCTGTTCATGGGGAGCATGTCTATTCCTTGCTGGTGAAAATCTTTTGCAGCGAGTCATAAAGGGGGAAGGAGGGGAGAGGGGTGGCACAGTGGTTCGCACTACTGCCTCATGGCACCAGGAACCCAGGTTTGATTCCCTGCTTGGGTCACTGTCTGTGTGGAGTTTGCACATTCTCCTTGTATCTGCTTGGATTTCCTGTGGGTGTGCTGGTTTCCTTCCACAATCCAAAGGCATGCTGGTTGGGTGAATTGTCCCTCAGTGTACCTGAACAGGCACTGGAGTGTTCGACTAGGGGATTTTCACAGTAATTTCATCGCAGTGTTAATGTAAGCCTTACTTGTGATACTAATAAATAAATTTTTATTTTACTTTAGATGATGGAATTTTAATTCAATAAAACAAATCTGGAATTAAGAATCTACTGATGACCATGAAGCCATAGTTGATTGTCAGAAAAAACCCATCTGGTTTACTAATGTCATTTAGGGAAGGAAATCTGCCGTCCAGACCCAGTCTGGCCTATATGTGACTCCAGAGCCACAGCAATGTAGTTGACTCTACATTGTCAACTACATTGACAATGCCCTTGGGCAATTAGGGATGGACAATAAATGCTGGCCCAGTCAATATCCCATGAATGAATTTTAAAAAATGATGAGTGTCACAAGTAGGCTTACATTAACACTGCAATGAAATTACTGTGAAGATCTCCTAGTTGCCATGCTCCAGCACTAGTTTGAGTACACTGAGGGAGAATTTAGCATAGCCATATAACAACCCAGCAGAATAGAATTTTAACAGATCAGCTTTTTGAATTAAAAGCTTCTCATTTTTTCGTGACCAGTCAAGTGGAAAACCTTTGAAAAGAGACAAGAGACAAAAGCGAAGGTTTAAAGGCTCAAGTTCTGTACATCGCGTAACTCCATCTTCAATGCTGTTCGATCAATGTACGCTGATGGAAATGAAGGAGATCAAATCCATTGGCGACGGGTATCTTCATACGATGCCCTTGTGCTGATGACTGAAAATATCAAGCTGTTAGAGGCATTTCTGCCAGTTTATCAGGTCTCTGCACTGGAAGGATGACAATTATGCTCGGGCAATAAATGTTGGCACAGGTCACCCTGTGAAAGAATAAATTGTTATTTTTTAAAGAAGATGCAAAGAAATCTAATTGATTCTCAGGTGATATCTGGGTGGTAAATACACTGCGTAAGATTACACCACAGAAACAGACCATCCTGTTTGGATATTCCTTCCACCAACAACTCTCTCCACCATCAACCATCAATGGCAGCTGTGTGTATCATTTATACAATGCACACCAGGAACTCACCAAGCTCCAAACCTATGAGCACTACCACCTAGAAAGAGTAGAGCAACAGATACCTGGGAATGCCACTACCTGGAGGTTCCCCTCCAAATCACTCACCATCCTGACTTGGAATTACATTGGCCGTTCCTTCACTGTCTTTGGGTCAAAATCCTGGAACTCCTGCCTAACAGTAATGCGGGTATACCAACACCACACGGGCTGCAATGGTTTAAGAAGGCAGCTCACCACCACCTTCTCAAAGTGTGGGCAATAAATGCTGGCCTAGCCAGCAACAGCCACATCTCACAAAATGAACTTGCAAAAATTCAGCTCAACTGGTCCTTGCCAGTGTTTATATTCCGTATGAATTTTCTCCTGATCCCTCTTCCTCTCATCCTATTGAGATATTCTATTCCTGTCTCCTTAATGATCTGACTTTCCCTCAAATGCATCTTATGGTTGTGAGTTCCAGGTTCTCATCACTCTCTGGTTTTGGAAGGTTCTCATGAATTCTCTTTTAGACTTATTAGAGACAATCTTACCTTTATGGCTCTTTGTTTTGGTCTCTCTTGCAGGTGGAATAATCTTCTCTACATTTACCCAATCAAAACGTTTTCCTAATCTTCCAGATCCTCTTTATCAGTCTCTCCATTCTGGAGGAAAAATTCCCAATCTGATGGATATAACTGCTCAGTTCTGGAATCATTCTAGTAAATCTAAATTCCACTTTCTCCAGTGACTCCACAGTCGGAATGTTCTGGCCATTCACACCAGCAAGATTATCTGGTCCTGCAGCAGTGAATAGAAATTTGGCTCAGCGCCAAGTTCTGCATCTTCACTTGCAGTGAGGGCGGGATATGAACAGGCAGAAAAGTTTCCTCACATCTTTTTTCTAATATGAAGACCAGAATTGTTCACTCTACTCCAAGAGTGTTCTAACTAAGGTTCTAAACACTTTAACGTAATTTCTCTACATTGTGGTACAGTGGTTAGCACTGCTGCCTCACACTTTAATTCCAGCCTTAGATGACTAACTGTGTGGAGTTTGCATATTCTCCCCGAGTCTGTGTGGGTTTCCTCCGGGTGCTCTGGTTTCCTCCCACAGTCCAAAGATGTGCGGGTTAGGGGGATTGGCCATGCCAAATTAACTTTAGTGTCGGGGGGATTAGAAAGGTAAATATATGGGGCTATGGGAATAGGGCCTGATTGGGAATGTGGTCAATATGGATTCAATGGGCTGAATGGCCTCCTTCTGCACTGTAGGGATTCTATAATTTTTATTACTACCTCTCTAGAAATGAACTCCAGTGCGTTTTAAAGAACTTAGTAACGTTTATTCAGTGATTTGTTTATCTGTCTCCAAGGTCCCTAAGCTCTGCTTCCCCATTGACTCCTTTATATAGCAAGCAATTTGGAAATCTTATCTATATCTTCTTGGATGACCTTTGTTGGCTGCGCTGCAGCATTGCACGAGTGATCCACTGTCCCAAATCTATATCAGTTATTTTCTCAGTCCTCCTGTCTCAGCTGTCAGAAATTAATAAAAGACAATTCTGACAAATGCCTTCTCATTAAGCGATTGAAGTAAACTTTGTTAGTGTTATCAGCCTTGACCTTCAGAAGATATCCGACAAGCTCTCATACAAAAGACATCAGCAAAGGTGAAGGTTCATGAATCATTGATGAAATGGCAAATTGGATAGAGAATTGGTTCGACAATAAGCAGCAGAGCACAATCGTTACAGGGGCTTTCTAAGCTGAGCTGCAGCGACTGATAGAATCCCACAGGAATGAGTCACATGGCCATTGCTGTCTATAATATTTATTAATGAGTCGGGTCTCAGTGGAAGATGTGTAAATTTGTGCGGGAATTAAAATATACCAGGGAGAGGGATTTCGCTGAAAGTGTTTCACATAATTGAAAGGTGTATGGCATTCAGTGTAGATTAATGAAATGTACAGAAACATACAAGAAATATCAGTCATCAGTGAGGTCTGTAACAATGAGGCACTGGGGAAGAAGAAAGAGTTGGAATAATGAGAAGCATCCCTTGTCGTTTTTCCGAGACAAAGAACACATTGAAATTCAGATGGGATGGTCCTAAGGCTCAGAATATTGTGCAATGGAGAGAAGAAGAGAATCTAATCACCTCCTGTTGACATTCAGTAGCATTGTTACAGCCGAATCTCCCACCATCAACATCCGCAGAATTATCATTCACCACAAACTGAGTCAGCCACATAAATACTGTGATTACAATAGCAGTTAAGAGGCTGTGAATTCTATGTCGAGTTACTCACCTCTTTCCATCGTTTGATGTGATTTATTATTGTCACATGTATTGGGGTACAGAGAAAAGTATTTTGTTTTCTGTGTGCTATACAGACAAAGAATACCATTCATTTAGTCCAGAGGGGAAGAGGAAAGGAGAGGGTGCAGAATATAATGTTATAGTTGCAGATGAGGTAAGAGACACGTCAGCTTAATAAGTCCACTCAAGAGTCTGATGGCAGCAGGAAAGAAGCTGTTCTTGAGTCAGTTGGTATGTGACCTCAGATTTTTCCATCTTTTTACCAACTGAAGAAGTTGGAAGAGAGAATGTCCAGAGTGTGTAGGGTCCTTGATTATGCTGGCCGCTTTTCCAAAGCAGCAGGAAATATAGATGGAGTCAATGGATGGCAGGCTGGTTTGAGCGATGGACTGGGCTATGTTCACAACCCTTTGTAGTTTCTTGCACTCTTGGGCAGAGCAGAAGCCACATCAAGCTGTGATGATGCATCTGGAAAGGATGCTTTCTCTGGTGCACCTGTAAAAGTTGGTGATTTGGAAGGCACAAGTCAGTTACCTGGAGGAGTGTAGCTTGGACAACAGTCAAAAAGCTGGACACCATCCAGGGCAAAATCACCCACTTGATTGTCATCTCATCCACAACTTTAAACATTCACTCCTTCCATCACTGATGAACTTCAGTGACAGCAGTATCTCCAATCAAGATGCACTGTAACAATTCACCAAGCCCCCTCCCTGAACCCCCAAAACATGTACCCTCTCCACAAGGACAAGGGCAGCAGATGCATAGGAACACCACCTGCTGTAAAATCCCCTCCAAGCACACGCCTTGGAATTATATCGCCTTTCCTTCATTGTCATAAGGTCAAAATCCTGGAACTGCCTCCTCACAGTACTCTAGGTGTACCTATACCACAAGCTAAAGAGCAACACTGTTAATATCAAAAACCTCATATGCAATACCCACAGAAAGGAATATTGATTTTCTTGTAGTTGAGAGAATGTAACCTTTGGAAAAGCAAAGGGATTTATGTGTCTATATATACCAATAATTAAAAGTTAGTGCATAGCCACAAAAAGAAGTGAAAGGGGCTGAAGGATTATTTACCCTTAGCTCAAGGACACCAGAGTACAATGTGAGGAAATTATTTTTCATTGTACAAAGTCTTTGTTAGATCTTATCTAAAGCACTGTCTTCAATTCTGGTCACTACACTTCTGGATAGAGTGCAATGCAGATTCACGAGAATAATGACATGACTTAAAGGTTAAACTACAAGGACAAGTTGCATAAACCTGTCTTGTATTCCCTTGAGTATAGGAGGATGAAAGTGATTTAACTGAAGTGTTTAAAATGATTGATGAATTTTATACAGTAGAACTATTTTTTTTGATGGGGAAATTCAGAATGGGGGTGGGGAAACAGGGAGAAGATTATAAAATTAAAGTGAGGACATTCAGAAGTAAATTAGGAAGATTTTCATAAAATCATAGAATCCCTACAGTGCAGAAGGAGGCCTTTTGGTCCATCGAGTTTGCACTGACAACAATTCTTTTGACACGCAGAGTTTGGAAACTCCCAAATTGCTGTGCACTCTGGCATTACTAGATTTTAGTTTGGTTAAGGAACAAGACAAATCAATGGTATTGTGGCATAGGTATTGTTACCAGACAGGATGTTAGTGAGATTTTATGAGCCCAGGCAAGTCAGCGGATTGCGAAATCTCACACTGTCCTGTCTGGAGGTAATACTTAAGGCTCGCTCCACTCACATTGTCTGTAGCTTTAAGACTTGATTACCTGTAAAGACTTATATTCCAATCATTATTTTGTAAGTTGAGTTTGTGTCTTTATATGCCCTGTTTGTGACAGAATTCCACTTAACTGACAAAAGAGCAGCGCTCCAAAAGCTTGTGGCTTTTGCTACCAAATAAACCTGTTGGACTTTAAACTGGTGTTGTGAGACTTCTTACTGCGTTTACCCCAGTCCAACACTGGCATCTTCACATCATGAACGCCTTATCATGCCAGCTTATGGCGGCGATTCTTCCATCCTGCTGCCTCAATCTTTTCATTTTTTTTAACTTTTTAATTTTGGTCAGCACTATGAGGTGGGTGAGGGAGGGGTCGGTGCTACAGGAGTGGTGTAATTATTAGTGGGGAGGAGAGCAGGAGCTGGAGATCGGGACGGTTGGGAGGAGGGTTTGGGGCTGGTCCAGAAATGGTTGATCGGTCAGTGATCGGACAGTCGAGGGGTTCGGAGAGCCAGCAATGTGGGAATTGCAGAGCTGGCCATCGATTGAGCTGTCCGGCAGTGTGGGGCTATTGTGCATGCGCTGATCACTGCTATCTGCACATACCCAGTGGCCTGCTCAGTGCTATGCTGCTGGCCTCTCCAGCGGGAATTAGCTCTGCCTATAGCTTTATAATGATACATACGCTCGTAACCTCTGCAATGCACAGTGTGTGGGAAATTCTTCTCTGAACTCCCACTAAAAAACTTAATGTGAATTACTCTCGTTTTCACGCAAATTTGACACTGAGAATTTTTTTGGCAGAACTCCAGCCGGTTTGTCTTTCATGTGGGGACGATGAATTGGATTCAATTTGAAATTTGAATTTGGTTTTTGGAGCAAGCAAACAAAGGATTTTGGTTTGCCTGCTCCACTTTGAGTATTGGCTTTGTAACTTTAAGGATGGGGTAAAAAATTAAAACAAAAAATGCAGAGTCTTACTAACCTGCATTGTTGTCCAATAACTTTTACCTTTAGCAAGCTTTGGGAACTCGGCAGATGTTACATATCTGAGTAAACAGCAACAAATTATCAATTAATCAACATTAAAGGATTTGATTAAGTTTAAAGTTTATTTAATTAATGTGACAAGTAGGCTTACATCAACACTGTAATGAAGTTACTGTCATCACACTCTGGCACCTATTCGGGGCACACAGAGGGAGAACTTAAATGGCCAATCCACCTAACCAGCACGTCTTTTGCACTGTGGGAGGAAACGGGCGCTCCCAAAGGAAACCCACAGAGACATGGGGGTAATGTGCAGACTCCACAGACAATGATCCAAACCAGGAATTTGAACCCGGGTCCCTGGAGCTGTGAGGCAGTGATGCTAACCACTGTGTACATCTCAGAACATTTTCGGCAAAATAATGCCTTAAGTCAAAAATAAATGTCAGTGATTGGAACATGAAATAAGATACTTTTTCCCTTGTCTGTTCTCCTCAACGCATTGAGAAGGGAGGAACAAGTTTAGCTCTGTTTCTGTCCTTACTGCCTGGCTCTGTGGAAGTTATCATTGTGCCTTACGGTAAATAAAGACAGCATCAGTTGTGTGATGATGAGGAGGGTCTGGATTCAGCTAGAGCACTGAATTATTTTGAGGAATGTCCAATTTTCATCCCTGTTAATGCTGTGGGCACTGATGCATGCCGAGCTTCTGAAGCGTGTGAAAGGAAATAGAAGCCAGATCACGTTGCTTTCTCTTCACATTTCACCTGACATTTATTTATTTTATATCGGTGTGTGACTCATTTCGCATCAATTCAATCAGAGAGTGTGAGGCTTGATTGATGCAACAGAATGTGCATACCTTAGCGTTCTTGGCCTCGCTGTTATCACAAATAATAATGCTGTGAAGTTGAGTGGAGCAATTGTTTGTAAAATTGTCTGCTAAAAGGTGGCTCTTTTTCCTGTGCTTAGAAAATTTATATAAATGTGCATGCATATGGGGCCCCAGAATAAAACATTTGTATCAAAGGGCTAGGCAGCAGAGTTGCTGAGACAACAAACAGGCTTTTGAATTTAACCAAGTTTAAATCAGGCGCTTGAATACCAGCAACCTATTAGATTTAAATTTGATGGTTTTGGCAACTGGAAATCAATCCCATTGTGGCAGATATTGATATGTTACCACAGGTATAAAAGGGCAGAGCCAGTGGGACAAAAATCAGCGACTGCCATTTGCCAAAGTAACAGCCTCATCCATGTCTTAGAGAAAGCTTCATCTCAATAACAAAGGGACTGAAGAAGACAGAAATTTTAGACAGAAGAAAGCCCGGAATAATTTTGAGAGTGACTAAAATTCTGTTTTTTTTAATGAGTGGGAATTGTATTTATCTAAACAACATCCCATTAGATAAGTGTTTTATTTGCTTTGTTAATACTTTAGTTAATCTTTTCATTGTTAGTTAGATAAATGATTTGAATAGAATCTCTACTGTACTGAAGGACGTCATTCAGCCCATCGAGTCTGCACTGACCACAATCCCACCTTATTCCCATAACCCTACATATTAACTCTGCTAATACTCCCCACATTCGGGTCAATTTATCATGGTCAATCAACCTAATTCACACACCTTCGGACTGCGGGAGGAAACTGGAGCACCCAGAGGAATCCCACGCAAACACAGAGAGAACCTATTGACTTTAGAGAGAGTATCACGGGATTATTTTGATTTAACTACTAAAAGTTGCAGAAGCGCCAATTGTACCACTTCATGCTCACTTTTTGGGTCTCCTCTTTGGGTGGTTCGGTGTTAGTTCTCAAAGGAGGAATCCACCTCCACTTCATAACAATAGCAAAGGTCAATTTCAAATGCTTGTCCAGTTTATGACTTTTTATTTAATGGTGATATTGACTCATCTATTTATTTGAATATCAGCATAAAAGTAACCAACAGAAAAGGACTTTGCATTTCTATAGCGCCTTTCATTTCCTCAAGACATCCCAAAGCACTTTAGACCAACAAAATACTTTTGAAATGTAGTCACTGAAAGAATGTAGAAATGATTGTAGTCAATTTCATGCACAGCAAGATCCCACAATAGCAATGCGATTATTTGTATTAATGATGTTGGACAAAGGAAGAACTCCCCCGCTCTTCTTTGTAATCTCTCACGTTCACCTAACAGGGCAGAGGGAAGGCCATATCTAAAAAAAAGCACCGCCAACAATGCAACACTCCCTTTGTAGAGAACTGGACTGACACCTGGGTTGTATGCTTAAGTGTCTGAACTGAGACTCAAACCCATAACCTTCAGGCTCAGGTGAAAATGCTACTTACTGTTTCATATCTTTGTGCAAGAACACAAGATTAAGGTGGAGAAGGAGGTCACTCAGCCCTTCATTCCTGTTCCATTATTCAATAAGATCATCACTGATGGTCGTCTCAACACTCCTTTCATGTCTACCTCCATAACCGTCGACCTGCTGATTGATCTAAAACCTGCCTAACTCTGCTTGGACCCAGTCTCCACTGTTCTCTGGGGAAGAGAACTCCACAGCCTAACCACCCTCTGAAAGGAAAACATTCTCCTCATCTCCATCTAAATCAGAGAGCTCTCATTTGTAAACTGTGTCCCCTAGTTATAGATTCTCCCACATGGGGAAACATCTTCCTGCTATCTACCCTGTCAAATGCCCTTGAATTTATCTGATTCAGTCAGATCACCTGTTATTCTTCTAAAATCCCACATGTATCCGTCCAAGCGGTTTAGCGTTTTCTCATTAGATAAACCCTTCATCCCAGGAATCAGCTGCGTGAAACCAAAAGAGAAAATGCTGGAAAATCTCAGCAGGTCTGGCAGCATCTGGAAGGAGAGAAAAGAGCTGATGTTTTGAGTGCAGGTGACCTTTTGTCAAAGCCCTTTGATAAACCCAGCTTTGACAAAGGGATTTCTGGACTTGAAATGTCAGCTCTTTCCTTTCCTTACAGGCGCTGCCTGACCTGCTGAGATTTTCCAGCATTTTCCAGCATTTTCTCTTTTGGTTTTAGATTCCAGCATCTTCAGTAATTTGCTTTTATCAGGTCTGTGAACATTTTCTGAATTGTTGCTAATGCAATTATGTCCCTTCTTAAGTAAGGAGACCAAAACTGTAAACAGTATCCCAGATATGGTCCTATTAAGGCTGTGTAGCAACTCCTCCCTGTGTGTATACTCAATTCAACTTGCAATAAATGGCAATATTCTATTTGCTTTCCTAATCATTCGCTGTACCTGCATGTTAACCTTTCATGATTCTTGTCACTAGACATCCAGATCCTCCTGTATCACCAAGCACTGCAATCTCTCACCATTTAAATAATATTCTGCTTTTCTATTCTTCCTGCTAAAGTGAGCATTTTCCCACATTACACTCGATCTGTCACTTATTTTATCATTCACTTAACCCACCTAGATTCCTTTGAGGATTCTTTGAATGGGATTTTACCTGCCCTCTTCCAGGAGTGATTTAGGTGTTGGGGCACATAAAACTAGGATGAGTGCCCAACCTGACACCTTCCCATCCATTCCTGACATCAGCAGCTCGTCCGCCATGTTTGAAGAAGTAATTAGGGTTCAATTGATCTTGTTATGAAGCCAGTTGACCCTGATAATATCTTGCTCACACCACAATACCAGGCAAGCAGGATGGAAGGAGAAGGCTGGTTTTAAAAATATTTTTAAGAGGATGGGAAGTAAGAGGAGGTGCTATTTTCAGAAGCCCTTTGCAAATCAAATTCATTCCCACAAATAATCTCCCCCCTTCCTTCCTACCTGCCAACTTCAATACCTGCTGGCCAAACCTTCCCTGCCCAATGACTTACTGCACTCTGGGACTAATTGCAGAAGCCCCATTCTGAGCCAATGTTATCCTCTCGCAATCTATTCTGGCTGCAGTGTGAGTTTTCATGGGGCAAGTCAGCCTTGTCACATCCTCCCCCAACAGGTAAAATGCCGACCTTTATTTCCTACCTATCTTTGTGTCATCAGCAAAGTTTGCAACCCTACATTCATCCCTTCTTCCAAGTCTTGAAACTGTGAATCACCCAATCCACAGTGAACAGCTCTATGGCAATTCACTAGCCTGTGTATAAAGTTAATATGATGGAAAGGTGTGATAATCCCCAGTACTTGCATGGGGAATCACTGATTGACCTCCCTGAAGAACCTGTTGAATTGTCTTACCAAGTGGAACTTGTATCCTGAGCCTTTATAAAACAGGCCCCTGAGTGGGTCATTATTGCATTGTCCTCATTGGGACCTGTTTGTGTTCACCACAGGCTTGTGTTAATGATAGAAGTTAGCTGTATGATTGAAAACAACTATACAGTTAGCTGTACAATTGCAAATTGATTTAAAGACCCCAAGCTGTGTTTAATTGCAGAAATGGGACAAATTGAAATATGCTTCTGAACTTAAATTGATGTGGCTGACTTTGAAATCTCAGAACAATGGAGCTCCAATGTATTATATTGTGATGTGGTAGAACAGGTTAGTGGTTAAAAGTTACCGTATGGTAACTTTGCACTGTTACTGAGATTGGGAGGAGAGTGGGAACGTCATCCTGATAAAGGAGGGAAAAAAAATTGGACAGTTACTTAGAAAGGATAGCAGAACTAGAGGGCACAGCCTCAAAATAAGGGGGGGCGCAATTTAGAACAGAGTTGAGGAGGAACTTCTTCACTCAAAGGATGGTGAACCTCTGGAATTCTCTGCCCATTGAAGGGGTGGAGGCTACCTCGTTGAATATATTTCAGTCATGGGTAGATAAATTTCTGATAGACAAGGAAATTAAGGGTTATGGGGGAGAAAGTGGGAAAGTAGAACTGACTCACTTCAGATCAGCCATGATCTTACTGAATGGTGGGGAGGGCTTGAAGGGCTAGATGGCCTACTCCTGCTCCTATTTCTTATGTTCTTATGTTCTTACTTCAAATACTACATCAAAGGTCAAACATTGGGCCACTCTATGCTGTCACTGGTGTTCATATTTAACATTTGTGTTAAAATAGAAGACTAGCAGATACAATCTGTAAAGAGACAATAATCATCACTGTTGGCTTCTTCTGTGACTATGTAGGTCTAGTGCTGGTTATGTATGCTTGTATTCAGGATGTTTGTACGTGTTAGAAATCTTCTTCCATAATGACCTCTTTCACCCTGAAAGAAAACAGGATGATAGTGGCCTTGGCAACATTGGCACCATACTTTTGCCAATTCACAACCCAGCGCTACGTTTTCTAACAGACGGGATGAGTTGTCTGCACATGCAGGTTGGTAATGGCCCTGTGTGAGATCTGAAATGCTGCGGTTGTGATCTAGTTAGGTTTGGCACTGAAAAAAAGCGTGTTTGATTTGCAGGATGACATGATCAACAGAAGCTCATGTTTCTCAGTCTTGTTTATACTGCGGGAGATAACTCCTACTTATTGTGTAGTCTAACAGTCGGGTTATCAAAGAAATCAGAACTTGGCAAAGCACAAAAATGGTTTTATTATTTCACAACACTTCAAACCCTTACAATGTTTTCTTGGAATCATAGAATCATAGATTCCTTATAGTGCAGAAGGAGGCTATTCAGCCCATCGAGCCTGTACTGCCAACAATCCCACCCAGGCCCTATCTCCATAATCCCATGTATTTACTTTGCTAAACCCCTGACACTAAGGGGCAACTTAGCATATCAGTCAACCTAACTCACATCTCTTTGGACTATGGAAGGAAACCGGAGCACCCAGAGGAAACCCATGCAGCCATGAGGAGGAAGTACAAACTCCATACAATGACCCAGGGTCGGAACCCGGGTCCCTTGTTCTATGAGGTAGCAGTGCTAGTCACTGTACCACTGTGCCATCCCTCAAAATGATCAGAAGGAGCACAAATTGAGGCATTTTGACAATTTTCTTCATTAATATTTTGATATTTTATATTAATATTCTTTATTTTAAAGGGACAAAGCCAATGCCCAGAGTGGACTAGGCAAAGCCCTTAATCCATCTCCTTGCCTGCTCCAAAAACCAATTCAAATTCAAATTGAACCCAGTTTATGGTCCCTGCAAGAGAGACAAACAAGACGCAACTGACAAGATAAAGTATTGCACCCCATCTTGGTGCCAAGGATCTGATTGCTTCTTTAAGAATATAGTGTGCACTTTTGGTCTTCTTTTCTGAAGAAGGGTGTTCTTGCTCATGAGGGAGAGCAGCAAAGGTTTAGCAGGCTGATTCAGGGAATGGCAGGATTGATGTATAAGAAGAGACTGACTAGGTTAAGATTGTTTTCGCTGGAGTTCAGACGAATGAGGGGGAGACTTATAAAATTCTAACAAGTCTAGACAGGATAGATGCAGGGATGATGTTCCAGTTGGAAGTCCAGATCCAAGGGTCACAGTCTGAGGATTCGAGATAGACTATTTAGGACAGAGATGAGGAGGCATTTCTTCATCCAAAGAGTGGTGAGCTTGTGGAATTCATTACCACAGGAATGGAGGGATATAGTCGGGATCATGAGCCTTGGGAGTACCCTGGGAACTGTGTAAATTGTTGATGATATTGATGTATTTCTGTTTTATCCTACAGGTTCTTTGGTCCCCCTTGTTGTCTGACAAGGGGCATACATGCAATAGATCGTGAGAGGGCTGCTGTTGGATTTTTCGAGAGTAGCATTGTTAGTGTACGCTTGAACTGGACCAGTTGATGGGCAACATGACAGCTCAGTGACTATCACTGTGCTGTGCAGATACATGGATTTGGGCCTGTGTCTGTGGGAGTTTGCATATTCCCCCCATGCTTGTGTGGGTTTTCTCCGGGGGCTCTGGTTTCCTCCCACACCCCAAAGATGTGCTCTCAGGCTGATTGGCAAAACAATTTCTCCCTAAATTGTCTCAAATTTGGTTCCAATGCATAGAACTATAAACATAGACAGGGATCATGGGTAGAAGTGGGAACATCGAGGTGGTGGCGTGGGCTCGTTTGGCCGAAGGGCCTGTTTCCCGTGCTGTTTTGTTCTTTCTTCTTTGAACTTGTTGATGCCAAAATACTGAATGTGTTCAAGAGATGGCTGGATATAGCACAATGGGATCAAAGGTTATTGGGAAAAAGCAGGATTAGGCTATTGAGTTGAATGATCAGCCATGATCATGATGAGTGGTGGAGCAGCTTGAAGGGCCAAATGGTCTCCTCCTACTCCTAATTTCTATGTTTCTATGTTTCTATTCCCATCCTATTCATGTATTTGTCTAGACGCACCTTTAGAAGTCACTATCTGCTTCCATTTTCTCCCCAGGCAGCGAGTTCCAGGCACCCCATGATCCTCTGTGTAAAAAAACGTGCCTTGTAAGATCTTTTCCCAAAGGTGAGGGAATCTAAAACTAGAAGGCATAAATTTTAAGGCAGGAGGGCAGAGGTGCAAAAAGGCCCAGAGGGGCAATTTCTTCACACAGAGAGTGGTGAGTGTCTGGAACAAGCTGCCAGAGGTAGTAATAGAGCCAGGTACAATTTTGTCTTTTAAAAAGCGTTTAGATACTTACGTGGGTAAGATGGGTACAGAGTGATATAGGCCAAATGCTTAGCATTTTAAAAACTCAGTAAGAATTTAGCAACACCAATTTATAATCCAACCGATTTATTTGATAGTAAAAAAGTGAGCTTTCGACTCTGTGTCTTCGTCAGGCAAATGCAGTGTTCTGGTCTGCAATAGCACACATCAGCACAGACAGTCAGAGATTGCTGATTAGAATGCGAATCCTTACATCTAACCTGCTATTCAAGTGTTAAAGTGGCGAACAATGTAGGTGAAGGGAATCCTGAGCGTTGTTGGAGAATTGTGTATTTTCTCCAGACAGCACAGTAAGTGAGGTTTTTTGCTAACCCAGGCAAGTTACGGGGGTTACAGATAGTGTGTCATGAAGCCAAGATCCCTGTTAAGACCGTCCTCATGTGTGCGGAGCTTGGCTATCAGTCTCTGCTCAGCGACTCTGTGCTGTTGTGTCCACTTCAGCAGTCATGGGCATTCGGCCTCCGACCTGCGGGTAAATGTTCTTCAAGGGGGCTTTCGTGATACACGACAGCGCAGAGTCGCTGAACAGAGACTGATAGCCAAGCTCCGCACACATGAGGCCGGTCTTAACAGGGATCTTGGCTTCATGACACACTATCTGTAACCCCCGTAACTTGCCTGGGTTAGCAAAAACCTCACTTACTGTGCTGTCTGGAGAAAATACACAATTCTCTAACCAATGCTCAGGATTCCCTTCACACACGTTGTTAGCCACTTTAACACTTGAATAGCAGGTTAGATGTAAGGATTCGCATTCTAATCAGCAATCTCTGACTGTGCTGATGTGTGCTATTGCAGACCAGAACACTGCATTTGCCTGACGAAGACACAGAGTCGAAAGCTCACTTTTTTACTATCAAATAAATCGGTTGGATTATAAATTGGTGTTGCTAAATTCTTACTGAGTTCTTACCACCCCAATCCAACGCCGGCATCTGTACATCATAGCATTTTAAAAACAGGGTGGTATGGACAAGTTGGGCTGAAGGGCCTGTTTTCATTCTGTGAACCTCTATCCCTCTATAATATCTCCATTAAACCTTGCCTTTCGCACCTTAAACTTATGCCCCCTAGTAACTGACTCTTCCATTCTGAGAAAAAGCTTCTGGCTATCTGTGTGCCGTTGAAGAATATAAAGGTACAATATGTCAGAGTGACTTGGCACCTTCGGGAATTTGTTGGAAAAATGTTGGTGCGGAACAAAAATCTAATTTCTATTTTGTTCATTCAGGTTTCATGTTTCCTATTAATTAAGAAATATTTCTTCTATTTCTTTTTTCAAAAAACATACCCATTAAGATGGATTCTTTTCTCAAGCTCATTTTCACTTTGTGCTATCAGTCCTCCTCATATTTCCCGTCGCTTATTAATCCATTGGAGCAACTTCTCCGTCCCACACATTCTTCTCATTTCTTGCTGTGTCGTTACATTCCCTGCATAACAACTGAAACAAGAGATCAGGTGTACCATTAATGTGTGTCTTATACAGTGCCTTGATTGTAGTAAAACATTCCAAGTGTTACAAATCCCAGCTAATGTTAATCCGAGACAAGTCAGACAAATACATGACACCTGGTTTAATAGATCCTAATTTTGTCTTCTCTCATAAACTGTTGAGATCAATTAGTATAGAATAGAATAGAATCTCTACAGTACAGAAGGAGGCCATTCAGCCCATCTAAAGTAAAGGTTATTTATTAGTCACAAGTAAGGCTTACGTTAACACTGCAATGAAGTTACTGTGAAATTCCCCTAGTCGCCACAGTCCAGCGCCTGTTTCCAAATGCAATTGAAGAATATAAAATTACGGTACCTCAGAATGACTTGGCGCCTTCAAAAATTTATTGGAAAAATATTGGTGTGGAATAAAAATCTAATTTCTATTTTGTTCATTCAGGTTTTATGTTTCCTATTAATTAAGAAATATTTCTTCCAATTTCTTTTTTCAAAAGACATACCTATTAACCCTAACATTAACCAACACATCTTTGGACTGTGGGAAGAAACCAGAGCACCCAGAGGAAAACCACACAGACACGAGGAGAACATGCAAACTCCACACAGACGGTGAACCAAGCCAGGAATCAAACCCAGATTCCGAGCATTGTGAAGCAGCAGTGCTAACCATTGTGCTACCGTGCCACGCATCTAGTCTGTACCGAACACAATCCCACCTATCTCTGTAACCCCATACCTTTACCCTAGCTAGTCCATCTGACTTAGGGGCAATTTAGCATGGACTGTAGACTGTGGGAGGAAACTGGAGCACTCGGAGAAAACCAATGCAGACATGGGGAGAAGGTGTGGACTCCACACAGATAGTGACCCACGGTTGGAATTGAACATGGGTCCCTGGCCCCATGAGGCAGCGGTGCTAACCACTGTGCCACCACACTACCTTACGTGTACTGAACACACTCACAAGTGTCTGTCAGTGTGTTAAAGAATATAATGTTTATTAAGGAAGAGAAAATGAAGAAAATTGTACCAGACAATATAAAGATTTCAACACAAACACCAGCAAATGATTCAAACTCATTATTCCTTCACAGACAAATATATCCAAAAAATCACAGAGGCAAGCTTCATAAGGACAGATAACCTTGTACATTTTGATCAGGATCAAGCAAATCAGGAAGCAAGAGCAATGGAATTTGTGCAGACCTCTGGTTTTCTAAAGGGACAAAGTACCATTGACTGCAGTCATGTGGCATTTAAATCTCCAGGACACCAAGTAGTCAAGGGCTTTCACTCCCTTAATGTTCACCTGCTCTATGTCCACATCAACTGCATCCTCTGGTCCTAACTTCTCAGCTGCTCTCAGATCCCTGACATATTTAGGGAAGAATGGAAGATACAGGACTGGGTCCTTGAGGCCAAGAGCTACTATTGAGGAAGTGGCTGATGATGCTTGAGCAGAATATAGTGGGGAGAAGATACAACAAGGCTCAAGTTGCAACCCAGACTTTTGTGGAGTAAACCTCATAAGACAAGGTTCTGGTGCCTGGAGCAGACTCGTGTAGGCATTCTATTCCTATCGATTATGGATATGACTGCTGTGTTCAGTCACTGTGAAGGAATACCTTCAATGTGTTAGGAATGTTGTACACAGCACAACACAGTGAGGAAGGCCTGGTCTGAGCACCCTGACTTTCTCTTGTGCAAGAAGCAGGTTTTCACTTCAGGCTGACAGGAACACAGTAAGAATCAGAACAAGAAGCCATTGAAAAGATGAAATTAGTGAGAGTTTATTTACAGAAGTGAACGTTAGATATAAATAATTGACATTTCTGTCCATTTGAGGAGAGACTGAGTAGACTGGGGCTATACTCATTGGAATTCAGAAGAATGAGGAGAGGTCTTATAGAAACATGTATGATTATGAAGGGAATAGGATCGTGTCCCTGACCTTCCAGTTGCTTGCCATTTTAACACATGATCCTGCTCCCATGCCCATATGTCTGTCCTTGGCCTGCTGCTGTGCTCCAGTGAAGCTCATCACAAACTGGAGGCACAGTATCTCATCTCCGACTCAGCACTTTACAGCCTTCCAGTCTCAACATCGAATTCAACAACTTCAGATGAAGGCTCCACCCTACCTCCACCCCTTTGTTTTCATTTTTTGTAATTTTTATTGATTTAGTTTTTTATTGTCTTTCTTTATTTTTCCCCCACTCTTTCCACATATTTTATCTCTCCTTTCCAGCTTTTGGGATCGATCCTCCTCCATCCTGTAGGGTCACCTGGATGGATGGGCGTGTGGTGGGCATGAGTTAACCCTCTTTCCTGTGGGTACCTAGGGCCTTAATTCCTGCCTGAGGTAAAGGGGGGGGGGGGCAGCTGGAACGAGCTTTACAAACCTCGCTTTCTTCTGTTATTGGCGCTGATGGATATCAGCAAGTGCCTCCACCATGGAGTGCATCTCCTCAGCAATATCCCTTCAGTTTGCATTCTCAGGCACTTCTGCACAAGCATCTCTTTGGCTAGGATTCAGCTGCTTCTCATTTTTCATATCTTAGGATGTTGTTTCAGGTTCATTCTTTAAAAATGCCGGCCCATTGGGTCTTCTCCACCATTCAATCATGGCTGATATTTTTCTCATCCCCATTTTCCTGCCTTTTCCCCACAACCTCTGAGCATCTTATTAATCAAGAAGCTATCTATCTCTGTCTTAAAAACACTCAATGATCTGGCTTCCACAGCCTTCTGTGGCAAAGTGTTCCACAGATTCACTACTCTGTGGCTGAAGAAATTCCTCTTCATCTCTGTTTTAAAGGATTGTCCCTTTAGCCTGAGGTTGTGCCCTCTGGTTCTAGATTTTCCTACTAGTGGAAACATCCTATCCACGTCCATTCTATCCAGGCCTCGCAGTAACCTGTAAGTTTCAATAAGCTCCCCCTCATTCTTTCAAATTCCAATGAATACAGACCCAGAGTCCTCAACTGTTCCTCATAGGATGAATTCCTCATTCCAGGAATCATGATAACCATGTTATATTTTGAATTCTTTTGATATCTCAGTGATGAGCTCTTGAGATTTGTAGATTTAAACATAGACTGTTCACTGTTTATCCTTTAACTATTTACACGTACCAGGCTCCTGGCATGTATGGAGCTGTTTCTTCATGGAGTGAGGCTTCTCTTTGAGTCTATTACCATGTGACTTTATACATCATAATGTGTGTGTCCTGCCCCACATAAACCTTTGCTTTGCCAAGTATCTTTACATTACAATAGCTTGCAGGCACATCATGCAACAAGAACAGGTGACCAAAGGTTTAGTCAAAGTGGTTTGTTTTCTGGGGCATCTTGAAGGAGGACAGAGAAAGGCAGAAAGTATCAGGGAGGGACTTGCAAAGTTTATCAGGTTCCTTGTCCTGAATTCCCCTAAATTTCTCGTAATAAATATTATGTCGATTGTGTAACTATCGAGAGAATCATAAAACTTTAAGCATTGGTATTACTGTAATCATGATTCAGTCAGCAAATAAATCACAAAAACCCATAAAGGAATGTTTTATTTTGTGTTGTTAAGTGGCTATGACGCAACAATCAGAAGTGAACCAGGGAGCAGAGGACACAAGCCTGAACTTGCCACATTTGGGAATTTCTCCAACAGCGGAATATTAGTCAGTGCATGCACTTTAGATGTGACAAAGGAATTGTGACATATTTTCTGAGAGTAAAATGTCTGTTCCCAAAACTTTAAAAGTTGCTCTCTGTAATTGAAAGAAAGAAAAATGCTCAATGTAGGAATTGGAATTTTAGCATTTAAACCTTCTAATTAAAAATAACTCAGGACCACATTTCAAATTTCTAACACTAGGATTTTCATTTGTCGTTGACCTACAAGTAGAATTCATGAAGCAAGATTTTACATGTAACTAATGACAAGCAATGAAGATATACAGAAGTTTCTCATCTCACAGAATCCCTGGAATTACTGATGTGGTCAAGTCTTATCAATGGGTGGGATTTTATAACCTTACTTGAGCAAGACTAGAAATTCGTGCCTCAGGTCAACAGAGATTTCCATTGTCAGACTGTTGCCTGCTCCGATTCCGTAGCTGACAAGGTAGTAGATTTTCAGCCAATGTTTCTCTTCTTTGTCTCAGAAATGATGTTGAGCAGTGTCTGGAAGAGTCATATCTCAGGAGCCACAGTATCATCATGCCAACAAGTATACCATTCCTCAACTTTTGTCCCTCCCATTCCTCTTTCCTCTTTTGGACAATCTTCAAAATTCACACTGCCTATTGGCTGTAGGATGCACATCATCTTGTGTCACCTCACCTTTTCACCCCTCTGTTTTCTGGGTTGTAAACTGAGACACAACTCTATCAGTTACTTCCTTGGATTCCAGAAGCTTAAATTCTATCCCAGACAAATGCACATTTCCTTCCAGATACAGAGAAGCCATAAATAAAGTCGCATCCTCTTCAAGGTCCACACTAAACTATTAAAATCAACAGTTAAGACCACTTCCTATCATAATATTAGAGAAGAAAGATTTCCTCTGACACAGGTCAAATAAAGCACAACTAAAGCTGCCTCACAGTGACAGGGACCCGTTTTGAGTCCAGGCTTAGGTCACAGTCTGTGCGGTGTTTGTCCATTCTCCCCATATCTGCGTGGCTTCCTGCGGGTGCTCCAGTTTCCTCCCACAATCCAAAGATGTGTTGCTTAGTTTGACTGACTATGCTGAATTGTTTCCTTGTGTCCCAAGATGTGCAGGTTAGATGGACTGGCCATGCTAAATTGCCCCTTAGTGTCCCAAGATATGTAGATTCAGTGGATTAGCAGGGTTAGTACATAGGGTTATGGGCATAAGGCCTTGGTGCAATTATTTTCAGTGTAGACTTGATGGGCCGAATGGCCTCCATCTGTACTGTATGGATTTTATGATTCAATTCTAAAGCAGTGCAAGAGTTGCGTTAACATAGTGTCATCTTAAGTTCAGGTTGCTTTAGGCATTCCTTTAAACTGATTTCAAAATACCTCTAATACTACTTTAGCTCATGACACAAAGGAGCTTAATCATAAAACAACAAAATAATTTTGTTTCTTCACAATCAAGTGCTTTTCTATGTTGACTGTTAATTGTTTAATGTAAGTTCACCGAACTTTCTTGTAATAAGTCCTCAGAAGTGAAGTCCCTTCACCAAAATCCCTTTAGTTACAAGTCTGACAACATCATATAGAGTGCTTTCACTTAGCCGTCTACACAAGGAGTGCCAGAAGAACTGACACTCTTGGTTAAGTATACAGCAAGAGGCTCCCTGATTGGCCCATCAATTAGTCCCTTAGTCAACAGGCCCACCTCAATTGCCTAATTAAAATCATTACACTTTTTAAAAGTGGTTAAGGAATAAAATCCAGAGATGTTACAGAGTCTAAAAATTAGCAAGAGTTATCAAAATTTTACATCAATACCTGACACTAGCTGGCAGTATTATTTGCCATTTAAGAAAGGAATAATGAACACTTGATAATCTCAGCAGATAGCAATGTTCTTTGTAACTGGGAGCTGAGTTCAGAATATCTTAACATAGTTTCAGGAAGTGTGCTTTTGTTTGTTCTAAATATATATTGTATCCTTCATGGGATTGCTCTTGAGTAGCCCAGGTCACAGCATGATATCAGGATCTAAAGGGTTAAATTGCGATCAAAAATGAACTATTCCTGGCCTGTACTTCCTTGAATTTAGAAAACTGAGATACAATCTGCTTGAGATGAAACTTATTCCTCTAGTGGGGAATCAAGAACAAGAAGATATAATCTTAAAATCAGAGTTACATGAAGAGAGATCGAGCTGGCATTGGTATTTGGGTAAGGAAATCTGTCATTCTTACCCAGTCTAGCCTACATATAACTCCAATAATATGGTTGACTCTCAACTGCCCTCTGAAATGACCTAGCAAATCACTCAGTTGTTCAAGGAGACAGCTCACCACTATCTTTTCAAGGGCAACTAGGAATGGACAATAGATGCTGGCCTGCCAGCAGCACCTATGTCCCACGCTGTAAAAAATATTTGGCCCTTTGAGCCTACTCCACCATTCATAATGATCATGGCTGATCATCCAACTCAGTATCTTGCTTCCACTTTTCCCCCACATTCTTTGATCTTTATAGCCTTGAGATCGATATTTAACTCCTTCTTGAAAACATAAAATGTTTTGGTTCTCACTTCTTTCTGTGGTAGCGAATTCCACAGATTCACCATTCTCTGGTTGAAGAAATTTATCTCAGTCCTAATTGATTTATCTATATCCTTAGATGTTGACCCCTGATTCTGGACAATCCCCACTATTTTTACCTGTCTATTCCTGTGAGAATTCTGCAAGTTTCATGAGATACCCCTCATTCTTTGACACTCCAACAAATATAATCCTAACCAACTCAATCTCTCCCAATACATCAGTCCCGCGAACACAGGAATCAGTTTGGTAAACCTTCGTTGCACTCCCTTCATAGCAAGAAAATCCTTCATCAGATAAGAGGCCAAAGCTACACACACTTTTCCAGGTGAAGTCTCGCCAAGGCTCTGGAAACCTGCAGCAAGACACGAATTAGAGATAGCTAATAAATAATTGTTGCAGTTCATCCATCTGTTCTTTGAATGTTTGCCACTGCCATCCCCTGTTATCCCTTGAAGTAACATTCCCCAATCCATCATATCCAACTCGCGCTGGTGTCATCATAGTTTATTTAAATTCAAGACCTAGTCTCAAAATCAACTATATCACTCTCCAACTTGATGAAGAACTCTATCATGTTATGGGCATTCATCTCCAAGGGGTCTTCACCAATTATTGCCAATTATTCCTTTTTCAAAACACAATACCCAGTCAAGGATGACCTGTTCCCAAGGATGACTTATCCCTGAAAGTAGGCAGTCAGGTCGAGAAGGTTGTTAGGAAGGCATATGGAGTCTTGGCTTTTATTGGTAGAGGGATTGAATTTCGGAGCCGCAACGTCATGTTGCAACTGTACAAAACTCTAGTGCGGCCGCACTTGGAGTATTGTGTGCAGTTCTGGTCCCCACATTATAAGAAAGATGTGGAGGCATTGGAGAGGGTACAGAGGAGGTTACCAGGATGTTGCCTGGTATGGAGGGCAGGTCCTATGAAGAGAGGTTGAAGGATTTGAGGTTGTTTCGTTAGAAAGGAGGCGGCTAAGAGGGGATCTTATTGAAGCATATAAGATGATTAGAGGTTTAGATAGGGTGGACAGTGATAGCCTTTTTCCTAGGATGGAGAAAGCTAGCACGAGGGACACAGCTTTAAATTAAGGGGTGATAGTTATAGGACGGATATCAGAGGTAGGTTCTTTACCCAAAGGGTGGTTCGGGAGTGGAATGCCCTGCCTGCAGCAGTTGTAGATGCGCCAAGTTTGGTGGCGTTTAAGAGGTTAGTTGATAAGTATATGGAAGAGAAGGGAATGGTTTAGTTTGGAGGGGCATTGCTTTTTATATTGGTCGGCGCAACATCGAAGGCCGAAGGGCCTGTTCTGTGCTGTAATGTTCTATGTTCTATGTTTTCTCATCGGTTCTTCAACATATTGGTCTAGAAAACTTTCCTGTTATCACTCCAGGAATTCCTCCTCTACGGTATTGCTAATGGTTTGATTTGCTTAATCTATATGCAGATTAAAGTCGCCCATAATTACAAATGTTCCTTTATTGCATGTGTCTCTAATCTCTTGCCTAATGCTATCCTCAAGATTACCATTACAGGTGGGGGTCTGTATATAACAGTCACTAATGTTTTTTGTCCTTTAGTATTTCTCAGCTCTACCTATACAAATTCCACATTGTCAGAACTAATATCCATCCTCACAATCGCATTAATTTTCTCTGTAACCAGCAATGCAACTCCACTGCCTTTTTCTTTTTGTTTGTCTTTCCTATGTAGTGAATATCCCTGGATGTTCAGTTCACAGCAATAGTCACCCTGCAGCCATGTCTCCATATTTCCATCTATTTCATACTTATTTACTAAAGTCTTCAGGCTTGCCTTTTTAACATTCATTGTCCCATTCTCACTATTTTCACTGTGGCCTTGTTTGACTTTGGGCCTTGATTTCTCCACCTATCACTTTTCTTATTCCTCTTTCTGTCTTTTCTTCTTGTCCGTGTTACCCTCTGACTCCTTTCATAGTTCTCAACCTCCTGCCATTTTAGTTTAAACTCTCCTCAAATACCCTTTCAAATATTCCTCTAAGGACAACAGTCCTGGGTTTGTCCAGGTGCCCCCCACCCAGTTTGTACTGGGTTCTGAAACCCTACCCCATACACCATCACTTCACTCACGTTTTAATCTGATATATCCTGCCATTTCTGCTCTGACCAGCATGTGATACCAGTAGTAACCTTGAGATCACTACCTTTGAGGTCCTACTTTTAAACTTACTCCTAACTTTCTAATCTGTTTTAGGACCTCATAATCCCTTTTCTTTCTATCTATGTCATTTGTATCAATGCGTAACATAGCCACTGGCCATTCCTCTTCGTCCTTCGAGATTAAAAATAAAAGTTTATTTGATAGTCACAAGTAAGGTTTACATTAACCTGAAGTTACTGTGAAAATCTCCTAGTTGTCACACTGTGGCACCTGTTCAGGTACACTGAGTGAGAATTTAACATGGCCAATGCACCTAACCAGCACGTCTTTTGGACTGTGGGAGGAAATCAGAGTACCTGGAGGAAACCCACATAGACATGGGGAGTACGTGCAAAACTCCGTGCAGACAGTGATCCAAGTGGGGAATTGAACCTGGGCCCCTGGTGCTGTGAGGCAGCAGTGCCATCCATGTACGAGAGAATGAAAACTAGTGGAGAGTAAGGCTAGTGGAAATATCACTGGCTGAAGAAGTTAAACATGCCTGGCACAGTATAGATACAGGTAGGTGTTGGTGGAACTTTGTATAGTAAGTTATGCAAGGTGGTTAGAAGTGTATCTTTTTATTGGATATATGTGGGGGCCCTCCCCCCCCACAAGTTGCTGTGGCAATTTGCATTTATGCATGTTGTAACCTGGAACTATGAACAGCGATTGTGCAGGCTCCAATGTCCTTCTCGACAGAGGACTGACCAGGAATTTCTCCTGCTCTTACCATCTGTCACTGTTGGAAAGATATAAAAACTCTCAAACTGTTTGGCAGTGAAGATATTCCTTGGCCATCAAATCCTGAAGTGGAATATGAACTTGCATTCCAACCATTATTTTGTAAATTGAGTTTGTTTCTTTATATGCCCTGTTTGTGAACAGAATTCCTACTTACCTGATGAAGCATCAGCGCTCCGAAAGCTAGTGGCTTGTGCTACCAAATGAACCTGTTGGACTTTAACCTGGTGTGGTGAGACTTCTTACTGTGTTTACCCCAGTCCAACGCTGGCATCTCCACATTGTGGTACATGAACCCAGAGCTTCTGCTCAGGAGCAGGGACCCTCCCCATTGCAGGGCAAGAGCCCTCTGTGGTTAAAAATACTCAGAGTAAAACAGCCATTGGGATACCAAAGTTGCAAACTGAATGAAACTACAAATGATATCATTGATTTCTCTCTTACCTCTTTAATTAAAATGAAACAATTTTATTACATGAGACAATGAGCTGGAACTAATTTGAATTTGAGTTGATTATCTGGAAGAAGCTTGCTTCGGATATATTTGCCTCTAATTGAGTACGCAGAAAAACGGAATACATTTACAGGAACTGTTTTACTTGATTAAGAAGGAATTTTTATTTCTTTCCATGGTTCAGTTGTTGTTGCGCATTTTTCTTGTGTGTGTATGTGAACACAGGGTGAAAGCTCAGTCACTGTCAGTGTGATGGCCTTCGCAGTTGAATAACTTGCCAACATTTCATGATTTGGCTTGACATTTGAAAAATGAGGTATTTGAAGGAGACTAGGGCACCGTCTAAGAGACAATGGCACGGTGGTTAGCACTGCTGCCTCATAGCACCAAGGATCCGGATTCAATTCCTGGCTTGGGTCTGTGTGGAGTCTGCACATTCTCCCCATGTCTGTCTGGGATTCATCCGGGTCCTCCACAGCCCAAAAGGCGTGCTGGTTAGGTGCATTGACCATGTTAAATTCTTCCTCTGGGTACAGGTGCTGGATTGTGGTGACTAGGGGATTTTCACAGTAATTTCAGTGCAATATAAGCCTACTTATGACTAATAAATAAACTTTAAGAACTTTCAGCCATAGTGATCTGAGGGAAGTGGAATTGTAGAGAATCCCCTGGGCTGTTTGACTCACAGTGAATTTATACAGTGAATATTACAAGCATCACAATTATATTGAAGCATCTCAGAGTGCAACTTCTCCTTGACAAATGACTTAAGTACTTTTGCACTATTTGTAATGACCATTTTGAAATGTCAGTAAAGTTACTTTTACTGTTTTGCAACGCCTCAGAGTGTAATTTGATGTATGTAGAAAGCATAAATATTATCGCAGTTTAGGTGGTACAGTGGTTAGCACTGCTGTCTCACAGGGACCCAGGCTCAATTCCAGCTTGGGTGACTGTGTGGAATTTGCATGTTCTCCCCATGTCTGTGTGGGTTTCCTCTGGATGCCCCAGTTTCCTCCCACAGTCCAAAGATGTGTAGGTTAGGTTGGTTCGCCATGTTAAATTACCTGCTAGTGTCAGGGGTATTAGCAGGGTAAATATATGGGCTTATGAACTAAGCCTTGGGTGGAATTGTTGTTGTTGCAGACTCAATGGGCTGAATGCCCTCCTTTTGCACTGTAGGGTTTTTATGATCCTATTGCACTTTGCATGATGGACATTTTGGAATGTTTGTTATGTTCTTCCAGATATATTATGAATCAAGTATGTGAATAAAGTGTAAAAAAAGAGTGAGGGTGGGCACTTGGGAAACCAGGTCATGTGGAGAGAGCCGGGGTGAAAATTGACAAGCTGAAAATACAGGAGCTGCTTAAGTTCTCAATTATTGTACATCACAACATCACTCCAGCTGTATTCTGGAGTTGGGTCAATGCAACAATAACTTGCACGTTATGTATTATCTTTAATGTAATAAAATATCCAGAGGCAATTTAAATTTGAGCCAAATAAAGAGTCAGACTGCATTGAGAAATTATAATGTTCTAGAGAACAAAATGTGCCTGTAGTTTGGATTTAAATGCAAGTTTGTCATTTATGAAGAACTTGGTTTTCATGTGTTCAATATTATTGTAATCCAAACTGCCATTAATGATAAACATTTTCAGTTATGGCATTTCCCATTGATCACAAGCTCTGACAGGAAACTGCCTGCAATCATCAGCAAGTCATTGTCACAAATATAAATCCATCATCAGCTCTCGATGTTTGTCCTTTCAAGGAGATAAGTAGTGTTGTGTTTTTAATCTGCTGTGCCTTTACCCAACGCTCCCACTGCCTGGTCAATGGCATGATAGCAGAAGAATGGCATAGTAGCACAGTGGTTAGCACTGCTGCCTCACAGCAACAGGGACCCGGGTTCTATTCCCAGCTTGGCTCACTGTCTTTGTGTGGAGTTTGCACATTCTCCCTGTGTCTGCATGGGTTTTCTCTGGGTGCTGTGGCTTCCTCCCACATCCTGAAAGACATGCTGATTAGATGCATTGACCCGAACAAGTGTCGCCGGTCTGTGGTGACGAGGGAAATTTCATTGCAGTGTAAGTCTTACATTAGTTACAAGTAAGCCTTACTTGTAACTAATAAATAAATAAACTCGATTAAGTAAACTGAGCTCCACTGAAAATTAAAGGAACAAGGCTGCTGGAGTCATGCTGGGTCAGAGTGCATTTATATCACCCAGTTGTCTGATTATCACAAGGACATAACTGCATTAGAGAGGACACAGAGGAGATATAGCAGGATGTTGCCAGGACTGGAGAAATGCCACTTTGAGGAAAGGTTGGTGAGGTTGGGGTTGTTCTCTCTGGAACAGAAGTAACTCAGGGGAAATGTGATTGAGGTGTGCATAGTTGTGGGGGACCTGGATAGATTGGGTGGGAAAGGCCTGTTTACTTTAGCAGGGAGGTCAGTGCCAGGGGGCATTGATTTAAAGTGATTAGTGGAAAAACTATGGAGGAGATGAAGAAATATTTTTATCACCCGGATGGTTCTGAGTGTGGAAGTGACTGCCTGAAAGGGTACAAAAGGTGGAAACACTCAACTCACTTCAAAGGTGTTGGCTCAAACGCTGCAGGGCTGTGGGCCAAATGTTAGGAATTGGGATTAGGCGGAGTGGCTCATTTTTGGGCTGGCACAGACATGATGGGCTAAGTGGTCTCTTCCCTTGCTGTTCATTTCTTATGATTCTGTCCAATAAATTTAACCCCTATAACCTGTTCATTATCCTATATTGAAGAATCCTGCTTCAGACACCAGGAAGTGGCTTCATAGTCATGCATATATTAACAGCAAGTCTTTATTAACAACTCATAACTTTATATACTGTAGAGAGCACAAAGAAAATTACAGCACAGGTTCACACGCTACAGCCCTCCAAGCCTGCACCAACCATGCTGCCCATCTGAACTAAAACCCCCTACCCTTCTGGGAACCCTATCCCTCTCTCCCCACCCTATTTATATATTTGTCCAGATGTCCATTATGGAACTGACTCTATCTTAGGTCTTTACACTTCTTTGTCCTGGCTCTGGGTCATGTTCCTTCTTACAGCACTCTTTGTGTGATATTGTATTCAGTCCCACATTAACCCTGTATGTACTAGATTCTATTAGAATAAAACTTTAGAATCCCTCAGGTGCAGAAGGAGGCCATTCGACCATTGAGTCTGCAGCGACTCTTTGAAAGAGCATCTTACTCAAGCCTAGTTCCCACCCTTACCCTATAACCCCAAGAATTTACCCTGGCTAATCCACTTAACCTGTGCACCTTTACACTGCTACTACTGCAAATATGATTTAATTCAGCTTGCAGTCTCATCAGTATCAGTCCATGAAACTGTATTTTCAGAATGCGGCTCATTTATTTTACTTCTCCAGCTGTTTAAATCCATCCACCCTGATCCGATCTGAAGGACATAAGGAATAGGAGATTCATGATCCTTTGAGCTTTGTTGGCTAATCAACAAGATCATGGCTTGGCCTTGTTAAATCACCCCTTAGTATCAGGAGTATTAGCAGGGTAAATATGTGGGGTTACAGGCTAAGCCCAAGGTGGAATTGTTGTCGGTGCAGACTCGATGGACTAAATGGCCTCTTTTTGCACTGTAGGGTTTCTATGATTGTATTGTACTTTGCATGATGGCCATTTTGGAATGTTTGTAACGTTCAGATATATTATGAATCAAGTATGTGAATAAAGTGTAAAAAAAAGAGGGAGGATGAGCACCTTCTATCTTTACTTACATGCCCACTTCCAATATCCTTAATTGCTGATCTCCTGACAATTACAAGATTCGCTGATTTTCCCAAAACTGAGTACAAAGTAAATGTAATCTATATTCACCTGCTTCAATGTGAACAAATAGAATTTCTATTCATAATGAATAGTCAATGTATTTTCCTCACCTGAAGATTGAACTTGGCAATGACTGTGAACCATAGGGGGCATCGCAAGCAAGTCTTCGTAAATCTGATATCTGAACGCATGTACGCAAACACACATGAACAGACAGACAGACAGACACACACCACAAACACACACGCATACACACATATATACACAGACACACACACATGCACACACACATACGTACACACATACACAGACACACACAAACACACAGACACACACAGACACGCTCGCACACACACACATAGAACATAGAACATAGAACACTACAGCACAAACAGGCCCTTTGGCCCACAAGTTGTGCCGAACACATCAAAACCTACCCAGCCATAGACCTATCTATCACCCCCAATCCCATTGGATCCCATATACTCATCCAGAAGTCTTTTAAAAGACCCCAGCGAGTTCGCCTCGACCACCACCGACGGCAGCCGATTCCATTCACTCACCACCCTCTGAGTGAAAAAACTTTCCCCTAGCATCCCCTCTGTACTTGCTTCCCTGCACCTTAAATCTGTGCCCTCTCGTCGCGACCATTTCAGCCCTGGGAAATAGTCTCTGAGAGTCCACCCTATCTAATCCTCTCAACATCTGGTAAACCTCTATCAGGTCGCCTCTCAACCTTCGTCTCTCCAGGGAGAACAGTCCCAGCTCCCTCAACCTGTCTTCATAAGGCATGCCTCCCAATCCAGGCAACATCCTTGTAAATCTCCTCTGCACCCTTTCAATATCTTCCACGTCCTTCCTATAGTGAGGCGACCAGAACTGCGCACAGTACTCCAAGTGTGGTCTGACAAGGGTCCTATAAAGCTGCAGCATTACCTCCTGACTCCTGAACTCAATCCCTCGATGAATGAAGGCCAGTACACCATAAGCTTTCTTAACCACATCCTCCACCTGGGAGGTCGATTTGATAGTCTTATGGACCCGGACCACAAGATCCCTCTGCTCTTCCACACAGCTAAGACTCTTACCTTTGATAGTGTACTCATTCATCCCGTTGGATCTGCCAAAATGGACCACAACACATTTATCCGCGTTGAAGTCCATCTGCCACTTCTCCGCCCAGTCTTGCATCCTGTCGATGTAATGCTGCAACTTCTGACATCCCTCCAGACCATCCACAACACCACCGACCTTCGTGTCATCGGCTAACTTACTCACCCATCCCTCCACTTCCTCATCCAGGTCATTTATGAAAATGACAAATAGCAAGGGTCCTAGAACAGATCCCTGGGGCACTCCACTGGTGACCGACCTCCATGCAGAAAAAGAGCCATCCACAACCGCCCTCTGCCTTCTGCAGGCAAGCCAGTTCTGGATCCACAAGGCCAAAGCCCCTTGGATACCATGGCCTCTCACCTTCTCAAGAAGTCTTGCATGTGGGACCTTGTCAAATGCCTTGCTGAAGTCCATGTACACCACGTCCACTGCTCTTCCTTCGTCAATGTGTTCAGTTACATTTTCGAAGAACTCAATTAAGCTCGTAAGGCATGACCTGCCTTTTACAAAACCATGCTGACTATTTCTAATCAACCTAAACTTCTCCAAATGCTCGTAAACCTTAACATACACACACACATGCACACACATACCACAAACACACACTCACCGCATACACACACATACCACAAACACACACACCACATACACACACTACAAACACATACACATGCACACACACACGCATCTAGGTATTTTACAGGAACATTACTAAACAACATTTGAAATAAAACCACATGAAGATATACAATGTGGAAGTAGTTGAGTCTACCTTATTGAATGTTTTTAAAGCAAGGACAAATAAAATTTCTGAACAGTGAAAAAATAAAGGGTTATGGTGAACAGGCAGGTAATTGGAGCTGTGTCCACGAAAAGATCAGCCGTGATCTTATTGAATGGCAGAGCAGGCTCGAGGGGCCAGATCGCCTACTCCTGCTCCTAACTCTTATGTTCATATGTACAAGGATAAAAGACCAAAAGAATGACAATAAAGGGGGAAAGTTCATTGAGGGAATTTGGGAGCCTAGCATCCAGCCAGTTAAAAGCGTGCCCATCAGTGATACTGAAAATATACTAAAAAGGTACGAAAAATGCAGGAATAATCCAGCAAATTTTAAGCTAGTGAGTCTGACATCATTGATCGGGAAGCTTTTGGAGAAGATACTGAGGAACAGGATATTTGCACATTTGGAGGAAAATGGACTAGTTAGTGACATGATTTTGTAAGGGGAGGATCATGTCTCACCAACGATTGAGTTTTTTGAAGAGATGAAAAAGAAAATTGATGGGGGAAGGTCCGTGGATATAGTTTATATGGACATTAATAAGGGTCCCATATGGTAGACTGGTACGAAAATGAAAATCACATGGGATTTAGGGTGGGCTAGCTAGATAGATACAGAACTGGCGTGGTTTTAAAAGACAGAGAGAGTGTTTTTCAGAATGGAGATCTGTAGCTAGCATCGTTGCTGGGGCCTCTGTTGTTTATAATCCATATGAGTGATGTGGAAGAAAATATGGTGGTCTGATTAGTAAATTTGCAGATGACAGGAAGATTGATGGAGTTGCTGATAGTACCAGGGAATGTCAGAGGATACAACAGGATGCAGATAGAGAGCTGGGCACAGAAATGACAGATGGAGTTTAATCCAGACAAATGCAAGGTGACACATTTTGGAGGATCAAATTTAAGAATGAATTATACCATAAATGGCAGAGCCCTTACAAACCTTAACATACAGAGGGATCTGACTGTGCATATCCACGGTTCCTTAAAAGTGACAACAGAGATGGCCAAGGTGATTGAGAAAAAATATGGCATGCTTGTCTATTTCAGCTGGGATATTGAGTACAGGAGGTGGGAAATCATGTTGCAGCTATAACAAAATCTTGGTTAGGCTACATTTGGAGTATTGCAATCCACCACACTCCTAGTAGGACATGAAAGCCTTGAAAAGAGTGCAAAGAAGGTTCACCAGGATGTTGCCAGGTCTCAGGGGTGTTGGCTATGAGAAGAGGTTGCATAAACTAGCATTCTTCTCATTGGAAAGACAGAGGCTGACGAGAGACCTGATAGAGATCTACAAAATTATGAGAAACATAGAGAGGGTGGATAGTCAGAGACTATTCCAAGTATGGAAGTGTCAATTACAAGGGAGGGTCACAGGTTCATTGTGAGAGGGGGAAAGTTTAAGGGAGGAGTGCGGAGAAGTTTTTCATACAGAGAACGCGCTGCCAAAGGAAGTGGTATCAGCAGGCATATTTGCAACATTTGAGAGGCAGCTGGATGGGTACATGAATCTGGAAGAAATAGAGCGATAAGTACCTAGTACAGACAGAAGTTTTTTTTTAGTTAAGGCATCATTACAGGCATGGCTTGGATGGCCAAAGGGCCTGTTTCTGTGCTGTGCTTTTCTTTGTTCTTTGATTAAAACTAGTTCAAGAGACCAGGATTTGAGAAATGCAAACATCTCAGAGGCATGCGAGTGAGGAGGAGAGAGTAAGGGGCAGAGCCATGGAGGAAATTGGAAAAACAAGAATAAGAATTTTAAATAAAAAACAGGAAGTGTTGGAAAGCCTCAGGGGGTCTGGCAGCATTTGTGAAGAGAGAAACATAGTTAATGTTTCGAGTCCAACTTGACTTTTTTTTGGAACCTTGCTGAAGCCTTGCTGAACTGAACCATCAGAGAAAAGCAGAACATTTAGCTATTAACCTGTGACTTTAAAATGGATATGCCCATTGTAAACAGTGTGGCTGGACTTATATTGTGGAAATACATTGTTAATGATATTTTGTTGCTTTCTATTAGGCTAAAGTACATTGTTTTAATTTAATTTTAAAATTGTGTTTTTGAATATTTAAAGTATGAAATCATCTTTTCAGAAAAAAATCAAATGAAATCAATGTGTTTTGTGAGAATAGCTGATTTTAAAATATTGACCAGAATTCTCCAGTCATTGACGCCCCACTGCTGCTCCAAGCGAGAATGGAGAATTTGGCATCCAGCCAAATCTCCATTCACTGCAGCTGGATCAGAGAATCCTGCCGGCATGAATGGCCGGAGAATACTGCCCATAGGCTTTTTATTTCTTGAATTAATCTTTCCATCTCTTCTTTTGATTTTCTTTCCAAGCTCATGAAGAAATAACCAATTGTCAGAGCTTTGCTGACATTATGTTTGATTGAACTGCCTAATGATGTGCAAAATTACTCATCTTGTCTGTTCCAATCCTTGTAATCTGCCACTGGTTTTTCCTCTCTCTGTCTCCTTCTTACCCTGAGGAGAGACTGTAAAGATAATTTTCCAAATGAGGAATTGGCCTGTGCCAGATTATATTGGAAAATCCCAACTGTTTACTTGGAAATCATGTATCTTCCTCTGAAGAATGTTGACATTGGTTTGGGATCATGTTTGAAAATTGGTGTCTTACAATTCCATGACTTAACATTTTGGACACCAGACATGAACACCAGTACTCTGGATCTGTGTTCAATTTGCTTCCTACATCACTGACACTGCAGGAACCTAAAGCAACTTGTCAAATCTCGGATTTGTTTTTACTCCAGAGCATACACTATTACATTTGTAATGTTCTGCTATTGCTTTTTTCGCTTGTGCCTCACAGCTGCCAACATGCTCTGAATGGTCAGTTTTTCCATGGCCTTAGGTTCATGTTCCTTTGTTCCACCATTGCACCATCAGTTTGGGACTCATCCAGATGTTTTTCTTTCTTCACTTCTGAAGTATTGACTCATGCTGGAAACATCGCTTCTTCCCTCTCTTGTGCCATGCTCAAGTTGCTGTGTGTCCTATGCAAACATTGATAGACCATTGTAGCATGAGAAAGACCCATGGTTCAGTGGAACCCTGCCCTTACCCAATATCTAAACATAATTTTGTAGATGGTAGTTTGTTTTTATTTATTTATTAGTCACAAGTAGCCTTACATTAACACTGCAGTGAAATTACTGTGAAAATCCCCTAGTCACCTGTTTGGGTACACTGAGGGAGAATTTAGAATGGCCAATACATTAGCACATGTTTTGGACTGTGGGAGGACTGACCCAAGGCGGGAATCAAATCCTGGTCACTGGAAGTGTGAGGCAGCAGTGCTAACTACTGTGCCACCATGCTACATATCCACTTCTAAATGATTTTAAAATAAATTGTTGTTGGGAAAAGGGCAATCCTGATTTATTGCCAATCACCCATTGAGCTGACAAGGTGGCAGCAGTCCTTTCGTCAAAGTATCAGAGAATGATTGCAGCACAAGAAGGATACCATTCAGCCCATCATGTCTATACTAATTCTCTGTTAGAGATACTCAACTAGTCCCACTCCTGCCTTTAGACCTTCAAATGTTTTCTATTCAGATAACGTGCTAGTAATGATGCTAGGCATGAGGTTTGTGTTGCTAGGAGATGGATAGCAATCAAGAGCATGAACTTCTCTGATCATTTCCTCTTCTGCAAGGGAAAATGAAGCCAATTTTCACTGCATGAAAATCATGAGATCAGCTGGGACAGATCATCAGATTAAGGAACAGACTTGAACCGTTTTTTGATTTGTAAGGTGCAGATTCTCAAATACAGTTGGCAAAATATGTTGTGATTGCCTTTGGTTCTGTGGTCCATTCTGGCAATACACATTCCAAATTCCAAGAACATTTTATTGTTGCAATCACCACTGTATATAGTAATGAGTGCTAGTGAGCAAACATGTTGTTGTTCCTCAGCAACAGTGAAAGGACAGCGATATACATCTAAGTCAGGATGGGCAGTAACTTGGAGGGGAACTTTCCAGGTGAATACATCTGCTTACCTTATCCTTTTAGATTGTAACAGTATTGGGCTTGGAAGGTACTGTTTAAGGAGCCTTGGTGAGTCCCTCAGTACATCTTGTAATGGTACACACTGCTGCTAATGTTTGCCGGTGGTGGAGGGAGTGAATGTTTCTAGAACAGGTACCAATCAAATTGGTTAATTTGTGCTAGATGGTGTCAAATTCTTCAATGTTGTTGGGCTGCAATTATCCAGGCAAGTGGAGTGTATTCTATCCCATTCCTGATTTGAGCCTAGTCGATGGCGGATGGGCTTTGCGGGCTCTGGAGTTGTGTTACTCATCACAGGTTTTATAGTCACAGTATTTATATGGCCAATCCAGTTCAGTTTCTGGTCAACAATAACCCGCAGAATATTGACAGTGGGGAATTCAATGATATCAAGGGGCAGTAGTTAGATTCATCTACCCAGCAATGTGGAAAATTGCCTAGGTATTTCCAGTACACAAACAGTAGGACAAACCCAAGCCAGCCAATTGGGAACATAGAAACATTGGAGTTCGGAGCAGAGGTAGGCAAATTTAATCCTTTGAGCCTGCTCCACTATTCAGTCAGATCATTGCTGCCCCATCAATCTACTCACAATCATCAGTAAAGTGATGGAAGGGGTCATTAACACTGCTATCAAGTGTCATTTGCTGAGCAGTATTCTGCTCACAAACATTCAGTTTGAATGTTAAAGGGTGATGGTTACGTTCTCTTTTGTTGGAGATGGTCATTTCCTGGCACTTCAGTGTTCAGTGTTACTTGCCACTTGCCAGCCCAAGCCAATTTATTGTCCTGGTCCTACTGCATTTAGACATGGACTACTTCCGTACCTGAGAAGTCATGAATGTGCTGAACATTGTGTAATCATCAACAAACATGTCCACTTCTGATGGCATAAAGGTTATTGATGAAGCAGCGAAACATGGTTGGGCCGAGGATTCTATCCTGACAAACTCCTGCAATGATGTCCTGGAACTGAGATGATTGATCTCTAATCACCACAACTGTCTTCCTTTGTGCCAAATATGACGCCAACCAGTGGAGATCCCACTACTGCACAAGGACTCTCCCCCCACTCCACACCTCCCCTCCCCACCACCACCACCACCATTTGAATTCCCATTTATTCCAGTTCTGCTATGACTCCTTGATGCCACACTTGGTCCAAATTCTGCCTTATGTCAGGGATAGTCATTCATAACTCATTGCTAAGTTCAGCTCTTTTGCCCATGCTTGAACGAAGGTCTGGAGCAGAGTGACCCTAGCAGAACCAAACTGAACTGGAAATTGCTAAACAAAATAAAACTTGATAATGCAGTGATGACACCTTTCATCACTTTTCTGATGATTGAGAGTAGACTGATAGGGCAGCCACGATCTGATTGAATGGTGGGGCAGGCTTGAAGGACTAAATTTGCCTCCTTCTGCTTCTAATTCCAATGTTTCTGAGTTCCTAGCTGGCTGGATTGGGTTTATCCTGCTTTTTGTGTACAGGACATAACCAAGCAATATTCCACGTTGCTGGGCAGATGCCAGTGTTGTAGCTGTGCTGAACGGTTTGGTTAGGGGTGTGGCACAGTAACCACACTTTATTGTCTACAAAGCACTTTGGGATCTGTGAAAGGTGCTATAAAAGAAAATGTAAAAACAGAAAATGCTGGAGGATCTCAGCAGATCAGACAGATCACAGCTAATGAAGGATCATCCAGATTGGAAATGCTGTCTCCATTCTCCCTTACAGATGCTGTTAGGCCTGCTGAGATTCTCCAGCATCTTCTGTTTTTATTTCAGATTTCAGCATTTGCAATATTTTGCTTTTTTATAAATTCAAGTTTTGTTTTGCAAAGGACATTTACAAGGACGGGTAATGTAGAACAACAACCAAGGGCAGGATTTTATAACCTCACTTGTCTTGAAACTATGAACTCCTATCCTATGTCAATGAATCTTTCCATGGTCTGTCCCTGGCCTGCTCCGATTCCCGCAGCAGGCAGGGTGGGGTAAAATCTGGCCTAAAAGTTGAAGTTTAAAGTTTATTTATGAGTATCACAAGTAGGCTTACATTAACACAGTGGCAGTGTTAGCACTGCTGCCTCACAGCACCAGAGAGCTTGGATTCCATTCCTGGCATGGGTCACTTGGGAATCTGCAGATTCTCCCTGTGTCTGCATGGGTTTCCTCCAGGTGTTCTGGTTTCCTCCCACATTCCAAAGATGTGCTGGTTAGCCATACTTAATTGCTCATTAATATCAAGGGGACTAGCTGAGTAAATGCATTGGATTATGGGGATAAGGTTTGGATGGGATTATGGTCGGTGCAGACTTGATGGGTCGAATGGCCTCCTTCCATACTATAGAGATTCTATTGGTGGGATTTTATATATATTGACATATATATGAAGATATTCTGTGTTTTGATAGTTATCTAGCTTGCGGTCAAAGCCATTCAAAATCAAAAGGTATGCTGGTTAAGTGCATTGGTTAAATTCTCCCTCAGCGTATCCCAACAGGTGCCAGAATGCAGTGAGTAGGAGATTTTCACAATAACTTAGAATCATACAGTGCAGAAAGAGACCATTCAGCCCATCAAGTCTACACCAACTGCAATCCCACCCATGTACACATATTCCTACATATTTACCCACTAATCCCTCTAATTTATGTATCCCAGGGCATTAAGGGACAATTTAGAATGGCTAATCAACCTAGCCCGCATGTCTTTGGACTGTGGGAGGAAACTGGAGCACCTGGAGAAAACCCACACAGAATCGGGGAGAACGTGCAAACTCCACACAGACAGCGACCCGATTCAAACCCAGGTCCCTGGAGCTGTGAAGCAGCATATACTAACCACTGTGCTACCCTGCTGCCCACTTCATTTGCAGTATTTATATAAATTACCTGTGACTCTAATAAATAAACTTTAAAAAATCTTCAACACTGCATTGAAAGTAGCTGAGGATTGTACAGTGCAAGTTCAGGCAGCGGGCACAGGTGACAGAGCTGCTGCTGTCCCAGTCTCAGGTGAGCGTCTCTCGCCTCGCGCCCAGGTGAGGGCTGGCCCCGCCCACCCGTACTGGGGAACCTGCCAATCAGCAGCAGGAAGTCCTGCCCTTCTCGCCAGCTGATTGGCCGGGCCGGGTGTCAGTCAGTCGGCCAACGGCGTCGTGCGTCAGGTGAGGAGCGACGGGGCTGAAGCTGGGGAGTTGCGGCGGAGAGTGGCGCTGGGAGAGTAAGAACACCTTTCCCCCTCTTCTCTACCCTCCCAGCCTGTACAGACTACCAAACAACCAACCTGCCGGCGGAGAGGCCAAAAAAACCCAAACTTTATTTTCAAGTATGAAAAGTTTGAAGTCACGGTTGAAGAAACACGAAGTGACTCTGAATGTAAGTTCCCAGCTGAGATATTTGAAAATGTAATACTCGGTCCGCAGCGTGGTTACTTTATTTTGTATTCCTGCAAATTTAACTCTGTGTTTCGCATGGAAGCTTTTTTTTTCAGAGTTTGTGTGTTACTAGTTGTATCACTCTGACCCCTCCTCCCTCCCCCCCACAGTGTGTGTTTGAAAGGTATCTTCTTGGCTAATCGAAGCACCCAACTTTTTTTCCAAGTGTTCTCAACGTCCCGCATGGAGATTGTGCATAGGTTGGGGAAAAAGTGATAGTTATTTCTTAAAAGTCAAAAATAATAATACTAATTGAAGCTGAAACGCCAGCAGTTTATCGGGCGAACTTTGTTGTTGGTCGGCTTAATAGTTTGTTAGTTTGAAAAGAATACTTTTTAAGCATTTGAAACCACAGTTGCTACTGATACACAACACCACACCCAGGCCCCAGCCTGGATTTCATAGGTACACTGTGGTGTCAGTTTGACAGTGAGTTCTAAGTGACCAGCTTTCTTCACGAGGGCTGTTCGTTTACCCAGTGATTTGGGGTGGAGGCTTGTTTTTTGTTTGGGTGTTATCTCCAATTCTGTAGATGACATTTCAGTCTTGTGATCATTCCCAGGTGTCCATTAGTCCTCATTTTGTGGTTGCCTTGTAATCATTCCCAGATATCTGTCCTCTATAAAAAGCAGCTGGAAGCTAGATGACAGTGCTGTAGTTACTCCCAGACATCTGATATTTATCTGTATATCTGCCACTATTTGCTTATAGTAGTTAGTCCTGAAGAAAAATAATTTTGTGGTGTCTTTTAGTATTCTGTTCTCTGCATGTTCTGATTTCACTTCAGCTTTTTATGCAAGTTAAATAATAATACTGTAATAGTTGTGTAAAAGTAATTGTAATAGCTGTACTATAACAAATAGTAATATTATAATGGAATATTGCAGCTCTGAATCACTTACACTATCTCCATACTGCTTATTTTGCTCTGATTATCAATGTATATTGTCTATAGACATGACTTTTTTTTATTTTTAAAAAATTAGTATAGTAAGCTAGTTTAAAAGACAAGATATTGCAGATGCTAGAATCTGAAACAAAAAATGCTGGAGAATCTCAGCAGGTCTGGCAGCATCAGTGAGAGAGTAGAGCCAGTGTTTTCAGTCTGGATGACCTTTCATCAGACCTCAAGACAAAAGGTCACCCTGACTCAATGTTGACTTTATTCTTTCACAGATGCTGTCAGGCCTGCTGAGATTCCCCAGCATTTCATTTTAAGCTAACTTCTGAATTTTACGGTGAATTCACAGTGGATGTGAATCACTGTCTGTCTTTTTGGCATCACCCAGCATTTGCTACTCATCCTTGAGAAGGTGCAGAACCACCTACTGCAGTTCATCAGGTTCATCAACTTTCCTGTAACAGCTTGGTATAACTGAGTAGCTTGCTATGTTCTTTCAGAAGACAATTAAGAATTAGCTTTATTTTGCTATGGATTGGGTTTCGTGTGTAGGTCAGACCAGATAAGGATGGCAGATTTCCTTCCTTCTCTGAAGAACATTGGTGAACCAAATGGGTTTTCCATAGAATCCCTACTGTGAAAAAGGAGGCTATCTGAAGTGTTAAGCCTACACTGACAACAGTTCCACCCAGACCCTAACCCCAAGCACTTACCCTGCGAATCCCCTGACACTAAGAGGCAATTTAATCTAGCCAGCCAATCTAACCTATACATCTTTGGTGTGTGGGAGGAAACTGGAATACCCAGAGGAAACCCACGCAGACACAGGGAGAACATGTAAACTCCTCACAGTCACCTGAGGCCAGAACTGAATCTGGATCCCTCATGCTATATAGCAGCACTGCTAACTGCTATGCTTCTCCCCCCTGCCATGTGCCACTGTGCCGTCAATGGCTATCAGTGGTCCTTATTACATAATCTGACTTTCAACTTGAATGTATTGATTAATTGAATTTAAATTCCACTGGCTGCCATGTGGAATGGTTGAACTTATGTTCCCAGAGCATTAACCTAGGGCCTCTGAATTGCTCAGCTAGTGACGGCAGTGACAGTTTCCCTGTTCTCAGTCTTTTTTTCTATTTTATTAATTAGAGGTGTTTACTTATTCTCTGTTCCTGATAACGGTACAGTGAGAAAGAGAGCTTGATGTTACTTTTATTGCTGCAGTTGAATCCATTTAATTGTAGATAGATGCTGCAACTGGTGGGCTATATCCGGTTTTGGTGGATTTGAGGAAGAGGAGGACACTGGCTGATTTGTTTTTGCTTTGCCATTTGTGGCAAAAGTTAAGGGTGTTTGTACTACAGCTGATGGCGGCAGTTTGGGTTACCATTCAATGACTTCACTCCTATACAGGTAATTTATTTGAAAGATTACAAATTAAAGGTAGTGGATGCTAGGAAAAATGTGCTGGAAACGCTTGGGTGGACAATTCAGATATGTAACATTCCAGTTGCGGAACCTTCAACAGGGGCTCCTCGAATCTGGCCTTCTGAATGTTTCCAGATTTTTCAGTTTCTGTCTCGTGTTAAACTTTGTTTTGAAAAGTCCTGAATTTAAGGCACATCCCACTGTGTGCCACATACATTTATTGTCCAGAGGAGTGAGGACTGCCCCTTCAGTTGTATTGCTGAGGGTAAGTGACATATTCAATTATCCACTTGTTTTGTAAACTGTCTTGAGAAATTTCAGTGCTCAGTGGAAAATAGATGATCAAAAACGATTCCAGCAATAGTTTATAAAAATATGTTGATGTGTCACAGCTTAACCCAGAAGAATCCCAATGAGTCTTTCATACATATGTAAGAGTAATTTTTATGTACTGCAGGGTATATTACTGTTCTGTATCCACATGCCCAGATTTCTCATTCCTTTGACTAAGGCAATCACGAATTCAAGACCTGCTGCAGAGACTTGAGAACGTAATCCAGGGCTGACACTCCTGGTAGTGCAGCACTCCCTCAGTGCTGGCAGCATCAGAGATGCTGTCTAATGATGATGCTAATAAATGAGATATTAACATGAGACCCTGTTTTGGGCAGCACAGTGGTTCACGCTGCTACCTCTCAGCGCCAGGGGCCCGGGTTGGATTCCCAGTTTGGGTCATTGACAGTGTGGAGTCTGCACGTTGTCCCCATGTCGATGTGGGTTTCCTCCAAGTGCTTCAGTTTCCTCCTACAGTCTGAAAGACATGCTGGTTAGGTGCATTGACCATGCTAAATTCTCTCTGTGTACCTGAACAGATGTCGAAGTATGGCGATTTGGGGATTTTCATAGTAACTTCATTACGGTGTTAAAGTGACGCTAAACTTTTAAACAATATGCTGCAATGTGTGGATTTAATAAAGGAAAACATCATTTCATGGAAGTGTAGGAGAGAGATTTCTGGTGTTCTGGGCAACATTTGACCCTCAATCCAACGCCACTCAAAAGATGATCTAGCCAGTTATCATGTTTCTGCTGTGGGTGCTTTCTGTGCGCAAATTGGTAGCTGTGCTTCCTGCATAACACTTCACTAAATAGTTCGTTGATTGTTGCGTACTTTGAGACATGAATAGCCTGTAGGGATGCCAAGCTTATTTTCTTGTCTTCCTTTCTCACTTTATTTGTTGGGGTGGTTTGTTGGTTTTGGTTTCAGTTTGCTAATAAAATCATAGAATGGTGATATCCCAGAAGGAGATCATGTAAGTCTGTCTGGTCTGTGCTGGGTCTCTGCCAGAACAGCTCAATCAGTCATGTTTTTGTTATTTTCTGTTCTTAAAAGTAGATTTTGTCGGGCTAAGTATTTGTGTGATTGCTACTAATGCATTTGAATGCTCTTGCTCTTGTAGTCTGCTGTGGTTTGATCTGTTTATTCCTACAACTTCTCCAATCCACTTAAAATAGATACGTTCCAAGGTTAATTTGTATTGGTGCATGGGTCTCTCAGGCCATAAAGTAGCTTTCATAATTGCTGTTTGAGTTGAATGCCTGAACTCATGAGCCCATTTCTAGCATTGATGCTAATTTCTCCATCTCAGTTCATAGAATCCATGCAGTGCAGAAGAGGCCATTCAACTCAAGTCTGCAACAACTCTCTGATAGAGTACCTCACCCAGACTCCCTCTCCTGCCCTAACCCCATAATCCCACACATTTCCCATGGCTAACCTGGCTAACCCATCTAACCTACGCATTGTGGGACACTGAAGAGGCAATTTTACGTAGCCAAACCACCGAACCCCCACATATTTGTATTGTGGGAGGAAACTGGAGCACCAGAGGAACCTAGGCAGACACAGGGAGAATGCGTAAACATTACACAGTTACCCGAGGCCAGAATTGAACTTTGACGCTGTGAGGCAACAGTGCTAACCATTGTGCCACTCCCAGCAAGAGCTAAATACTTGCTGAGACACTGGACCTACCATTCTGCCAATGGAATAAAGTTCAATGGCGTAAATATTTGGAGATGATTTATTGATGCTAGTCTCCTGAAATCTGATCTTAAGGAGCGTTGGTATTAAGAATGATTTCAGATTCTATAAGATGACCACAAAAACTCAGAGAAATAACAGAATTGTTATGATGCAGAGGAGGCCATTTGGCCCATGTCTGCTGGCCTTCCAAGTATTTAACACTATCCATCTCTGCAATTTGGATTTTACTATGTATATTTATAAGGATTCCCCACTAATTATTTGCCACTCAACAATGGTGAAGTAGTTCAATGAGTTGGTGGAATTTTGGATATCATGATTTTAGTGGGAAAGTAGCCCACTTATTTGCACTTTGGCAATTGCATGTTTCTCATCAAGGAATGAAATACTTTCCATGTTGTGACTATGTTCGCTGGTCTGCATGTCTTGTGACACTCTGGCATTTCACGTGGTTTGTAACTTAAAATATCACAAACACAGTATATCCACTGTTAAGCCTAATTGGTTCACTGCAATGGTAGTGGACTTGTATCCTTGTCTCGAATGCAGGCTCTTAACATTCCAGAATGTCTTTCTAATTGAGATTTATTTTCTCCCTTTCCCCAAGTACTTGATTACAGTTTTTTGGATGTGTGAATACTAATCTGATTGAGGGTATTATGGCACTTTGCCATATTCAAAGCAAAGTTTGTTACTCTGACTTGGCTAGAGTATCATGGTGGCACAGTGATTAGCATTACTGCTTCACAGTGCCAGGGACCTGGGTTCAATTCTGGCCTTTGGTAGCTATCTTTGTGGAGTTTGCACATTCTCCCTGTGTCTGTGTGGATTTCCTCCAAGTGCTTTGGTTTCCTCCCACAGACCAAAGATGTGTGTATTAGATGGATTGGCCTTGCTAAGTGGCCCCTTAGTGTCCCCAAGATGTGCAAGTGTAGTGGATTGGCCAATTGCCTTATGTAGGTTAGATGGATTAGTCATGGGAAAGATGTGGGGTAACAGGGACAGGTTGGAGGAGGCGGCCTGGGTAAAATTCTCTGTCAGAGAGTTGATGCAGACTTGATGGGCCAAATGTCCCCTTCTACACTGGGATTTCTATGATCTCAAATATATATATATATAAAAAAAAGGTAAATATTATCTGGTTAGGGATGTATTTGGCAAGGCCAACTTTTCTGATTGCACTCCCATCAATTGACAATGATGAAAAGTGCTGCCACACGGCTGTTAGAATATTTAAGGATTTTGATTCACTGACTCTGAAGGAAGGGCTGTTAAAGGACAGCACGGTGGCACAGTGGTTAACACTGCTGCCTCACAGTGTCAGGGATCTGGGTTCAAATACTGGCTTGGGTCACTGTCTGTGTCGAGTTTGTGCGTTCTCCCTGTGTCTGCACTGGTTTTTATGACTTGGTAATGGTTTCATGGTTTCCTCTGGGTGCTCTAGTTTCCTCTCAAAGTAAGACTCACAACACTAGATTAAAGTCCAATAGCCTGGTGTTGAGATTTCTTATCCCAATCCAACGCTGGCATCTCAACGTCATTCCTCACACAGTCCGTAGATGTACGGGTTAGGTTCATTAGCCGTGCTAAATTGCCCCTAGTGTCAGGGGGATTAGCAGGTTAAATGTGTGGGATGTGGGATTAAGGTCGAATGGCCTCCTTCTGTACTGTAAGGATTCAGTAATTCTATGAAGTGTTAGGATGGTTTGTGATTTGGGCATGATGATTCCATCCTTTATGGGCTGAGTGTCTGAAAGTTCTTATGGGTCAGTTGTTTAATTGTTTATCTATTCTGGAGAATGCAATATTTGCAACATCAAGGTCCTGTGTGGACAGAAAATAGTGTGGAGGAATGCATCTTTGATTTCAGCTGAGATTTGGAGAAGAAAGTGGGACATGGAGAAGGAGTTTAAGAGTTGATTCAGGATTAATGCATGTGCACTCTGTGTTGCCTCTGGCATATCTCTGTGTATGTCACAGCATATCTCTGATATTGCTGTCTGGAAATAGCGAAACCTTTTTTTTCTACTTTAAAAAAAAATGCTATTCATGGGATGTAGATAGCTGTCTGAGCTAGCATTTATTGCCTATCGCTAATTACCCTTGAATTAAGTAACACACTTAGAGGGCATTAAGAGTCAATCATGTTCTTGTGGATCTGGAGTAACATGCAAGCTAGACTAGGGTAAGGATGGCAGATTTCCTTCCCTACAGAACTTTAGTAAACCAAATGGGTTTTTATGACCGGTAATGGTTTCATGGTCATCAGTGGACTTTAATTCCAGATTTTTAGTGACTGCTGTGGTGGGATTTAAACCCAGGTCCCCAGACGTTACCTTGAGTTTTTGAATTACTAGGCTAGGAGCAAGACCACTATGCCGTGACCTCCCCTGAGCTTTCTTAATTGGATGCTAATAACGTTGGCAATCTGGTGGAATATGGGGATCTATTGCATTAGTGAATCGCTGGAAACTGAGTGAGCCAAGGAGAGAAATTGATATCTCCCAATGCCTTTTTAAGTGGGATTCTTCTAATTTTTTAATTCATTTGTGGGACGTATTGTGGGCTTTATTGCTTGGACAGCCTATATTGCTCATCCAAGTTGCCATCAGAGGGCAACTGAGGGTCAATCACTTTGCTGTGACTCTGGAGTCACATGTAGGCCAGGCCAGATAAGAATGGCAGATTTCCTTCCCGAAAGGACATTAGTGTACCAGATTGGTCTGTGCATTTACACATCACATTTTATGATGGATATATGTGGATTGCTGACCATGATAGAACATAGATGTTTTACATCATGGAATGTAAGAGAGTGTAGTAAGACTATACCTGCAATGTTGTGTACTGGGCTGCTTACCTAAAGAGGGACATTAGGAGGGAGTGCAACAGACATTCACCAAGTCAACCGGTGGTATGAGACTTGAGCAGATTAGTCCTGTATTTAAAAGATTGCAAGCTGATCTCATTTGAAACAAAGTTCTTAGAGGGTTTGACAGAATTGATACAATAAGGCTATTTCCTCAAGTGGAGAGTTTAGATCTAGGAATTGCAATGATAGCATAAGGGCTCGATTATTTAGCACTGCGATTAGGAGGAGTGTCTTCATTCAAAGGGATGAGAATCTCTAACTCTGTACTCTGAAAGCCTGTAGATGTTCAGATGTTGCATGGTTAATATGGAGGTCATAACATTTTTAGACACTAACAGAAACCTTGGGTAAGAGAATTAGGATGGGAAATTAGAGTTAAGCTCAAAGATTGATAATCTTACTGAATGGCTCGAGTGGTTGAATGGTCTTGTTCTTCTTTCTAATGACTTCTGGTCAATTATGTTTATATAGGATGAAAGCCTGCCGCACTTAAATTTTAAGGTAATTGAATTAATGGGGGAGTTGGATACGTTGAGCTCTGCATTCACCAGAGCATTCCAGTTGATTTTCATAGCTAGTTTTTACATCAATGTTTCATAAGATTTTAACTTACTTATGATTATTGGGAAATGTTAGTGTGGCTATGTTGCAGAGAATTTTAAGCACTGGAACAGAACGTTTTACATCGCTATCAATGTCTGTGCATTACATGTGCCTCCTCCAGTTGTACTAATCCAGTCTGCGTTTTGTCCTATTCCTTTCTCCCTTGTGTTTATTTAGCTTCTCCTTAAATTCATCAAGGCTATTTGCTACTTCATCTAGGTGATTTTTGTTGGTGTCTATCTTATTTCTGGCAATAACTTCATTGTAGTGTTAGTGTAAACCTATTTGTGACACTAATAAATAAGCTTTAATTTTTAAAACTTTTAACTTCCCAGTACTGAGATCTGTACATGCAGGAATTGCAGTGTGTGCCGTACAGGTGTTTCCCGGTAGATAGACCCAAAATTGGGGAAAAATTGGAGAATCACTCATATAATTCCACAGTCCTTTAAAACTTTCTAAAAGAGCACTGAAATAGAACATTTGCACATATTTTCTCCTTTTTGCTTTTGGGTGTGGGATTCTGGAGAAACCCCTTCTTATTCCTATCCTTAGTTGTGCTAAGTGGTGGTGGACATTCTGCTTTTAAGGATCACTACGAGGAATTAGGTTCAAAACTGTGATGAGGAGAAACTACTTCTCTCAGCGGGTTGTGCATCTGGGTAACTCACTGCCCCAGAGTGCTATGGGGACAGAATCAATCAACAGATCCAAAAAAAGAGAAAGCTATATTTCTGATGGGAAAAAAACGAACCAGCAGGAAAGTGGAATTGAGACCAGGATGAGATCATCCACAACTTTGTTAAATGGCAGAGTGGGCTGAAAGGGTTGATTTGCCTACTCCCACTCCTAAGTTCCCATGTATCCTTGTCAAGGTGGTGTTCTCACCATAGCGTTAATGAAATCATTAAATGTTTGTGTGCATTTGCACATGTTTGTTAATAGTGTGCAATGATTATGAAGGCATGCTATATGTTAATGGTGGGAATGAAGCAAATGGTTGATCACAGAATTGTTTTGCTTAGACTGAATGCAGTGTGAGTCAGTGTTTGAGGCAAGATGTTTGGTCTTAGGCACAGCAGAGCACATATTAAAATAGATTGACTTTAAGGCTGTTTTTTTTTTCAGTAATACTGTTTATATACTGAGATCATGGGACAGACACCTTGTTTGGTGCCAGGTTGTTTCAAATATGACTCTTGTTGCGCAGAATACAGTCCCACGTTGTAAGCTAAATAATGACTGTTTGTGACAGTCAGTGAAGACAAGATGTGAGAAGCGTAACACTTATTTGTTAGTCACAGGTAGGCTTCTATTAACACTACACTCAAGTCACTGAGAAAATCCCCTAGTCGTCTCACACTAGCGCCTATTCGAGTACGCTGAGGGAAAATTTAGCACGGCCAATGCACTTAATAGATGAAGTGAAGTTAAACTCTGCATGTTCAGTTTTGAGGAAAACTATTTAGTATTAAATGCTTGAAGAATTTGGATGATGGGACAGCACTTAAAAATCAGTGTCTATTGTATCTGCCATAGTTCCTTGAGTCTGTAATCATCTTGCTTTTCGCCCACTTATCTCTGTTGTAGCAGAGCTGGGGGCGAGTGTGACTGTTGAGTAGTGGAAGTCTGGAGTGGAAATAAAGCTGTAGGAAATGTAAGGAATTGAAATAGAAAGGAAAATTAATTTTTTGGGCTCTGCCTATTAGTTCTGAACTTTCTAAAATATGCCTTGCCTTAAAGTGCTACATGTATTGTTGGAATAGTCAATTATAGTCAGTGCAAGGGCAATAAAGAAATGTGCCTGTGATTCGCCTGGTAATTGCAGTCTCAGTCCGTAGTCTAAAGATTATTTTGAGTCTCCTGCTGCCTCTAACTGATTTATATGTATCGGCATTGCAGATAAGCTGTCTGTGTGGAATGCTGCGAGAGGATCTTCTGTCTCTGTGACTGATGCATCTGATCTCCTTTAACCACTGAAGATAGCATCCATGTTGTTACGGGGCGGGGGAGGGGATGCTAAATCAATCATGGAGTTCTTTCTCTGATGTCAAGGCCAAGTATTGAGTTTACAGTTGGAAAATTGTTCTGGTGTGATAATGAGGATATTTGTATTTTCATGCTGGGAATTGAAAACAGGTTTACGGAATGTGTTTACAGGAAGTGCTTTGATGGGAGTAGAAATTTCTTGGAATAAAAACACAATGTAAAGTTTAAAAATTGGAAATATATAAAAAAAACACAGTAAAAGTTGCCAGTACACAGCAGATCCATGAAGCAAATGATGGGCATTGATTGAGTATTGACATTTCTGATGATAAGTTACCAATCCAAAGTACTATAATCAGTCTTTTCTCCTTGGATGTAGACTGACCTGCTGCCAATTCAGTGCTAGCTTGTTTTTATTTCAGAATTTCTTTTCTCCCCCACTCTTGCCCCAAGATCTTCAGGAGGCTGAAGAATATGACCATAGAGAATCCCTCTCCTCTGGTTGGAGGGTGCAGAGACCAAACATTCAGATTAAAGCAAATTACCTGGGATGAGTCCAGAAGAATTTCTTTATCCAAAAGATACTGCCCCATCCTCAAAAAGCTGTTAAGGGTGGTGGTAGTGTTTTGGGGGGTGGGGGGGGGGGTTGTTATAAATTCTGCTTAAGCAAGGGATTGAGGGATATAGAACCAACATGAATAAAGTTAAAATATCCTTTCCAGATGTATTAAGTTCTAAAATTTTATTTATTAGTGCCACAAGTAGGGTTTACATTAACACAGCAATGAAGTTACTTTGAAAATCCCCTAGTTACCACGTTCCGGCATCTGTTCGGGTACACTGAAGGAGAATTTAACACGGCCAATGCACCTCATCAGTTGTCTTTCAGACTGTTGGAGGAAACTGGAGTTTCCGGAGGAAACCCATGCAGACATGCGGGGAAGGTACAGACTCTGCGCCGACAGTGACCCAAGCAAGGAATTGAACCTGGATCCTTGACGCTGTGAGGCGGCAAAACTACTCACTGTGCTGCCCACTGCTACTGCTGCCCAAACAGCTTAGTATACCTCCTGCTCGGACCATGACTGCAAGAAACCACAAAGGATTGTGAACGTAGTCCAGTATATGATGCAAACGAGCCTCCCACCCATTGACTCTGTTTACGCTTTCTGCTGCCTTGGAAATGCAACCAACATAATCAAGGACCTACGCACATGCAGAAGATACTCTCTTCCACCTCTTGTCTGGTAAAAGATATAAAGGTCTGAAATCACAATATGATTGACTGAAGAACGGCTTCTTCCATATAGCACACAAGAATCAATACTTTTCACTGTATGTCAGTGCATATGACGACAAAACAAATAAAATGGTTAATGCAGATTAGCATGATCTCATTGGAACTTGCTGCCTATAAGGGTGATGGAAGCAGGGGCAATTAATGATTGCAGAGAGAAATTGGAATACCAGTTGAGAGAAATACATTTGCAAGAGTATGGATGTAGAGCGGAGGAATGGGATTGATTGGGTTGCTGGCTGGAGAGCAGGCAGATGCCTGATAGGTTGAATGGTCTTGGTTCATTCTGTAACAGCTATGAACTTGAATAGGCTGGAAAGACTGAATAACTTCTTGCATTCTTATGCTGTTTAGTTGAAGTTGTTTCATTTATGCTCTGGGGTTTGAAGAGGCAAAGTTTCTGTCAGTGGTACAGCATGGTTTGCTCTTCCATTGCTTTGAGTGGTTAAAAACAAAAGAATATCTCTGGAGTCAAAAAGAGGGCAAAGAAGTACTACACTGATTTGCCGTGGAACAGCCCTAATTCTGGTTGCCACACTACCAGAAGGAACTGGTGGCTTTGGAGGGAGTACAGAAAAGTTTACCTGGTATGGAGGGGTATTAACTATGAGGAGGCATTGAATCTCTGGGATTGTTCTCCCTTGAAAGGCAGAGGCTGACGGGGTGACCTGAAAGATGTTTGAGATGAATAGTTGGAAGCATTTTCCCAAGGCAGAAATGACAACTACAGGCTCAAGATAAGGAGGGAAAAGTCCAGTAGAGAGATGTGGGGGAAGTTTTTTTAAGTGTGGTGAAGGCTTGGAATGTACCATCAAGTGAGGTGGTTGAGGCAGTTACATTAGTGACATATAAGACTTATCTGAATAGGCATATGAACAGGCGGGGTATAGAGGGACACAAGCGGTTGGTCTAGGTAGGAGAACGTGATTGATGCAGGCTTGGTGGGCCAAAGGGTCTGTTTCTGTGCTGAACTGTTCTTTATTAGCTGCATGATTGATGGAAGGGGGGAGGGGTGAAAGAGTACAGATGTGGATGAAATTTCATCTGTTCAGCATGGTAGATGGATGAGAAATAGACGTAAAATCAAAGTTTTGAGAGGGGTGACCAAGCAGTTGGAAGGGATTGTTGCACTCCAGTAATTGTATGACAATGGGTCTAGGAGTTTACATGGGAACATAGTCGAGCTACACACCCAGGATATCTAATACACAGTGGAAATGCAAGTATAGGCCTGCTTTTTTTCCCTCATTGTTTTTGGCTGCTTTTGCTTCTTGAAACTGGAAATTATTTGTGCATTCTCTCTTTTGTTCAGTATTAACCTCTGTCTGACACCTTCTGTTGACATCATCATGGCTGATGAGTCCATGTTTCTCTAGCAGTTTCCCACAATAGGGTCCTCCGACACAGTGTGGCGGCAATTCACTGCCTGACATTCGTTATCTTATTATTGTGAATAATGACTTAATCCAATAATGAGAGTTAAAAGCAGTTCTTCGTCCACCTCATTACCCAATTTCCTAACACTCCATTTGACTTTAATAAGCCTGTAGTTTGGTGGAATTGTGTAACATTAGTCTGCAGCTTGAGTATTGTCTCTTGAACTGATTCTTTAGTCTAGAACTCCAGAGGATTAGATGGGTTTTCTACGTTTCCTGTATTAGAATTGGTAGACTTGGAAATTTCAAGCGCAAATCATACAATGAGTTTTCAGTGACTTGAGGAGGTGCAAGTTCTGCTGCTCCTCTAACATAGATTTCAAGGAGGTTGAAAGGATTTTTGTGAATTCCTTGATTGATTTGGAAGAACAGTAGTATTTGCTGCCTGTGTTGTAATTGGTACCATGCCCCGCTCATTCATCACCCCTGTTGTTGACCCATCCAGGTTCAGCTGCACTACCCAACTTTAAGCATCTCCACCTTCTGTTCACATCCTCCTTCTGTTCTGTTCCCAATCTCTACAACCTCTCTTTCAGCTGAGAGCTCTCTTTAAAAAAAAAAATTTACCCTCTTGAATGCCACTACTTGCTGGTGCTTCTTAAGAAGCTGTACCCCAGCGTGATGCCAGAAGCGAAAAAGTTAGAGATTTTAGTGAGCCCCTTTCCCACACCACTTTTTAAAATAAAGTTCATTAATCACAAGCAAGGCTTACGTTTTAACATTGCAACAAAGTTACTGTGAAATTCCTCTAGTCACCATATTCCGGCACCTGTTTGGGTCAATGTACCTAACTAGCACATCTCTCAGACTGTGGGAAGAAATTGGAACATCTGGAGGAACCCACGCAGACACGGGGAGAATATACAAACTCCACACAGGTAATGACCTAAGCTGGGAATTGAATCCAGGTCTTTAGTGCTGTGAAGCAACAGAGCTAACCAATGTGCCACTATGCCGCCCCTGTTTGTGCTCCCAACATGGTGGCACAATAGTTAGCACAATGCCTCAGCACCATGGGCCCAGGTTCGATTCCAGCCTTGGTCACTCTCTGTGTGTGATATTTGCACTTTCTCCCTCTGTCTGTATGGGCTTCTTCCAGGTGTTCCAGTTTCTTCCCTTTCTGAAAGAAATGCTAGTTAAAATTGGCCCAAATGTGTGGGGGATTAGCAAGGTAAATCTGTGGGGTTATGGGAATAGGACCTGGGTGGATTGTGGCCAATACAGACTTGATGGGCTAAATAGCCTCCTGTACTATAGGATTCTATGGATTAACAAATTGGACTGGGCTGCTGAGTTAATGCTTTGTCTGCTAATAGCAGCCAAAAATAAATAAATGTAAAAGGCAAGTCTAGGGCAAACAGCCAAATTTTCATGCTGACAGGTTCCCTGTAGCCTTGCGGATATGCCACAAGTTTTGAATGAAGGGTAACTGGACTCGCTGAACCTTGCAATTCCATAGCAATGAATGTCTTGGGCTGCGAGATCTAATCCTGTTAGGGAAAAATTTGGGCACTCATGTTCACTTGCTGCCCCCCTCTCAGAGCACAAAGAAAAGGAGACGTGACCTCTCTCTGTCCAACCCCCAAAAAATCTCTCTCTGGTGCACTCGGTTGCAAGCACAGGTACACTTGGCGAAATTCCAGTTGTTGGCACCTTGCATCACTTCACAATGCCATGTTATTTTGAGGTCAGATATGAGAGAGTCTATGCTGAGCAGTATTAGCTCTCCATAACAAATGGGGATGAGCAATAAATGTTGGCCAGCCAGCGATACCTATGTCCCATGGATGAATAAAAAAATACAAATCAATTTAAGCACCAGTTAGTAAACAAAGTAGATTCTGGAACTGCCCAAACATACCTGGATGCGAATCGCAGCCAGTGTAGTAGCATGAAATGGCGATGATCCAGTCTCTTTTATGGTGACCAATATACATAGATTCTGTGATAGAACAGACTATTTGGCCCATCAAGTCTGAGTTGGCTCTTCTGAAGATCAATCTGATTGACCCTACTCCCTGACCTTTCTCCATATCACTGCAATTTGTTGCCCACTTCCCTTTTGAAAATTGCATTTCTACAATCCTCCAAGCAGCACATTGCAAATTCTAATCGTTTATTGTCTTGTCTCTATCTTTTGTCAATCACCTGTGCCGTCTGATTATTGACTCCTCTTTTCAGCCTTTGGAAAAAGTTTCTCCTTTTTTTTAATCTATTTGAAGTTCTCATAATTTTAAATGCAATCTAAATGTTTTCTATGCTTGTTTTCTTTCCTATACTCCTACTGAGTGTACAGTTTATGGATGGTGCCATTGGTACCTCTTTTCCCTCCATGAATTGGCTATAAAAAGTAGGAGTAGGTCAGTCAGCCTGTCAACCCTGCTCTGCCATTCAACAAGATCGTGGCTGTTCTGATTGTGACCTTAATGAAACTTTTTTGCCTGCTCCCCATTACTCCCTTGCCAGTGAAAAGTATGCCAAACTTAGCCTTGAATTTTTCAATGAACTAGCCTCCAGTGCTTTTGGTGTAGAAGAATTCGACTAATAACCCTCAGAAGAAATTACTTATTTCTGTCTTAAATGGGAGATCCCCTATCTTTAAACTGTGCCTTCTAGTTTTGGATTCCCCCATGAGAAGGAAGATGCTCTCAACCCCTACCTTATAAAGCGCCTCGGAATCTTGTTTCAATAAGGTCACTTCTCGTTCTTCTAAACTCCAATGCGTACTGGCTGAACCTGCTCAACCTTTCCTCATAAGGTTCTCCCTTTCATCCCAAGAATCAGCCTAGAGAGCCTTCTTTAAATTTCTTACAAAGGAAGCTTGTTCCTCAAGAAAGGAATTGGTCATTGTTAGAGATGTGAACCATGACCATGTGTATCATCTCTACAAGATGCACTGCAGTAGTTCACCAAAGCTTCTTGAGCAGCACCTTCCAAACCTGTGGTTGCTATCATCTAGAAGGACAAGGCCACAGATATATGGGAATGCCACCACCTATAAGTTCCCCTCCGAACCTCTCGCTGTCCTGACTTGGAAATATATTACTGTTCTTCACTGTCATTTGATCAAAATCTAGAAACTCCCTCCCTAATAGCACCGTGGGTGTACTTGCCTCACATGGATTGCAGCAGTTCAAGAAAGTAGCTCACCACCACTTCCTTGAGGACATTAGGGACAAGGCAATAAATGCTGGTGCTGCCAATGATGCCCATGTCCCATGGAATGAGTAATAAAAAGGAAATGGCTCCTTCCATGCTGTACCTGCTCCTGTTATACTGTGTACATATTCTTTTAAAGATTGTTGTTTAAAGATTGGGAGCCGAGAGGTTTCCGAATTTGGCTTTATGCTTTGACTAATTGCTGTTGAGGTGAATTGCTTTCAACTTTGACCAGAAAATTTGTGGCAAAATCATTCTCAGTAAGATTGCTCCTTGGTACAAGCGTGGACTTGAATATAGCAGCTAAAAATTTTATGTAGCACCTTTTAGCATAATCAAATGTCCCAAGGCACTTCATAGGAGCATTATAAAACAAATCTGATACCGCACTGTACAAGGAGATACGAGTTCAGGTGGCGAAAAGCTTGGTCAAAAAGGGAGGTTTTGAGGAGCGTCTGAGTGGGGGAGTGAGAGGTGAGAGAGATTTAGGGAGGGACTTCTTGTACTTGTGGACGTGGGCCAAACGCACAGCTACTAATTGGTGGAGTGATTTAAAATGGGGAATTCGCAAGAGGCCAGGATTCGAGGAGCGTGAAGATCTTAGATGGCTGTGGAGCTGACAAGATGACAGCGATGGAGAGATTTGAAAATCCAGGGTGGGAATTTTGAAGTTGAAGTGCTGCTTAAGCAGGAAGCGAATATTCATTCACCTACTAAATGCGTGTGAATATTTAAACTGGTTTTGCATTCGTATCATTTCATGTACTGATGGCTTCACCGCCTCTTCCATTATCCACAACTGAAACTAATTAACAATTAGTGTAGGTGGTTGGCTCAGATTTGAATTTATTTTGGGGCCAAGTTTAAAATAATTTTTCAGCATGTTTGTGGTAGGTTGAACTGATGAAGCTGCCTTTTCGTTTTCTTTGTTTCAAATAAAAGCAAAGTGTTGCGGATGTTGGAGATCTGAAATAAAAACAGAAAATGCTGCATAAACTTGGTTGGTCTGGCAGCATCTGTCAAGAGAGAAACAGAGTTAATGTTTTGAGTCCTTATGATTCTTTTACAAAACTGAGGAGGAGCAAAAATGTGATGGATTAAATAGTTGGTGGTAGGAATGGAGGGCATGAGGCAGAATAGAATTTCTCAGAGAATCCCTGTTGTGCAGAAGGAGGCCGTTCAGTCCATCGAGTCTGCACTGACCACGATCCACCGAGGCCCTACCCCCAACCTCTCATATTTGCCCTCCTGGCTCCACCCCTGCCTTGACATTGAGGCAATTTACCATGATCAATAAACCTAACCTGCACACTTTTGCAGTGTGAAAGGAAACTGAAGCACATGTAGGAAACCCATGTAGACACGGAGAACGTGAAAACTCCACGCAGACAGTGATCTGAGGCTGGAATGGACCCTCAGATGCTGTGAGGCAGCAGTGCACCGGAAAGTTTAGTGAAAGGTCGGAGCTAAACTGAAATTGATGAAGGTGTCATGGACACAAAGGGCGAGTTAATGGTGGCATTAAGGACTAAAGAAATAACAATAGTGGTGTAATTTCTACTGTTGCCAATGATAATTTCTCTAGACAGGTATTTTGTTTCTTTATTTGTCCATCCTCTTTTGCTTCACACCATCATTCTTTTTTGACATTTAATCTCTTCCACCTTCCACCCTATCACAGACCTTTTCTTTTATTCTTTCCTCCACTCCTTAATGCAGATCTGTTCCATTTCCAATATACTCCACAACTGATAAAAGGTTATTGACTTGAAACATTAAGAATGAACATATGTATCAAACCTATGAAGTAGGAGTGGGCCCCTCAGGCCTGCTCCACTATTCAGTAAGCCCATGGCTGATCTGATTGTAACCTCAACTCCACATTCCTGCCAACCCCCAATAACCTTTCCCCTCCCTCCCCACTTCCTTAATCAAGAATCTATTTAGCTCTGCCTTAAAAATACCCAAACTCTCTGCTTCCACTGCCTTTGGAGGAAGAGTGTTCCAGAGACCCATCTCTGCTTCTCTCTCTACAGAGGCTACCAGATGTGCTGAGTAATTTGAGTATTTAATCTTTCTCTTAAGATTTTCAATATCTGTTTTTGTATGAGTGTAGAATGATTTGGGTCGGATAAGGAAACTTGATTCAGAAAATTCAGTGTAAAAGGTGTGCAGTTAAATATATTCATTCGTGATGAAACAGGAGTTTGATACAATTACATTCAGCAGCACTGAATAGGCCATGTGGTCAAACTGGTCCATGCTGATTTGTTTCTTATCCCTCAAGAGCCTTCTCCCGTCCCTGTTCATTTTATCCTGTTAGCATATCCTGCTATAGTCACTTCCTCCTATTTACCTACCTTCCTTTTAAATGTTGCCAAATTTCAAAGTATTCTGAAAGGGTTAAGGGACCAGAATCAATTGTAATTGAGATGTATGAATTTATTTAAGTATATTCACAAACCTCCATTGTGGCAGCAAATGGGATGATCCTGTTTTTGATTATTCATTTCATTTATTTTTGCACTGGGGTTCTGTGTCTGTGGTTGGCTTAGTGGTAGCATTCTCGCCTCTCAGTCAGAAGATTGTGGGTTCGTAATCCAGGTTGAGTACATAGTCCAGGTTGGCACTCCCAGTGTATTTCTCATTGCATGTTTCACTTCTTTGTAAGTGTCGTTCTTCACGAGCAACATTAAAATGAGGCCCTGTCTTTCCCTATCGGGTAAAGGTCTGTGACTGGCTGCATTGGGAACAAGCAACAAAGGAGAAGGCTGAGGATAGGAACAGTTTTTTTTTACAGGGAGGCACATTTTCTTGAACAGAAATGCAAACGTCCATCGCACCCTGGTCTCCAACTCCACCCTGTATCTTTGGTCGGAAAAAAGATACAAATGTCTGAGGTCATATACTAACCGACTCGAGAACGGCTTCTTCCTTGCTGCCATCAGACATTTGAATGGACTTACCTCATGTTAAGTTGATCTTTCTCCACACCCTAGCTATGGCAGTAACACTATACTCTGCACTCTTTTCCTTCTCTATGAAGAGTATGCTTTGTCTGTATAACGCGCAAGAAACAATACTTTTCACTTATCCTAATACATGTGATAATATTAAATCAAATCAGATCCCCTGAGTCTTATTTCAATCTTGAAGTGCCACATTGATTATGAGGTTACTCGCCTGGTGCGTGGTTTGTGGATCACTGGTGGTCCAACAGAATCCTGCAAGTGACCCACAGCCCGGTCCAAAAGAAAAGTCGCCGATGCAGAATGTCAAGGCTGAAGTCATCAGGAAAGTCATTCCAGAAACTTCAGCCCCTTCACTCTTACGAAATGACACAATCAAACCATCTCCCACATGTGTGGCATGAGGGCAGCAAACAGCACTGCAGCTTTATAAACATGAATTACATGACTTGCTACAACATATAGTTGTGTGATAGTATTTTAAGGGGTGTCTTGACAAATACATGAACAGAATGGGAATAGAGGGATACAGTTCCTGGAAAAGTATGGTTTTTTTTTAGTTTGGATGGCAGATGATCTTACAGGCTTGGAGAGTCGAAAGGCCTGTTTCTATGCTGTAATTTTCTTTTTTTTGTTCTAACTCTTAATGTACTTGCTTGAAAAGCATTCTGGAATGGCTTGAGGTAGTGAAAGACGCTATATAAACACAACCCCCCCCTTTCTTCCCTTTTGATAGGATTCCATTTGAAAAATATGACTTACAACTTTTCTTATCTGCTGCTCCAAAAGTGACTAAAAACTAAAACTATAGGATCATTAATTAATCCAATGCGGGCCACGTTAATGAAACGTAGGGGCTGAATCTGCTGTTTTGTTGCGTTACGTAACCACCAGTCACTCGACACCACTGCAGACCCTATAAACACATGCATGATGTAACTGTAATCTTCATGCCAAGCTCTGCAGGCGACACATTGACATGGGTTGTGTGGAGACAACTGTCTGTGGTGACGTGTAAATTGCTATTTTGAAAAGCAGATAGTGATCTAACTATTGCAGGGCTTATTTTGCGAATGTTGGATGAGTAATGTGTAAATATACATTCATAGGGATATTTGAGTTTCATCTTGGAAATTCCAAAGTTTGAGTATAACTGTACCCACAGGCCAACTTTGAGATGTGATCTCCAAAATCTGAAGCAAATAACAAAGTGTACAGTCAAACTCGCTGCAGCCAGTAGAACATTTGGGAAAGTATTCCTCCTTTATATCAAGCATAACATCTGGACATCTCAAACTTTTCTGCTGCAAGGCTAATCTTGGAGCGTAATGTTTGGACAGTGAGGGAATCAGAGACATGGAAATCAGGTGGAAAAATGGCGTTGCAGTCCAAGATCAGCACTGCTCTTATTGAATGCACCAACTTGAGGGGCTGAATGGCCTACTTCTCCCCTTTATGATCTGCCTATCAGCTCCAACAAGAATAGCTGGATCCTTTCTTAGTTAATTTGTGGACTGAGAATGCACTGGTGAGACCAGCATTTATTGTCGATCCCTAATTGCCCACGAGAAGGTGGTGTTGAACCATTTCCTGGAACCGTTGCATTCTGTCTCATGGAAGCACTTTCCACAGATTGGTTTGCTTTTAAATTTAATTTTTGATTTGTCATTCCCCAAGGATTTTTGTGTAGAAGATGGGGAAGAAAGGGACCAAATAGTCCAAAATCAAAGTTGATTTTTGGCATTTGATGACTGACGTTTTGCTCTCACTGCGCAGTGCTCAACTTGCCTCTTCTGGTTGAGTTCTCTGGTTAGTGTGTGTCTGGTTCTGGTTATCACACTTCAGGAAGCATGAGAGCATTCTTGAGAAGATACAGAAGAGATTTGCCAGAATGGTTCCAGGGCTCAAGAATTTTAGCTACAAGCTAGGCTGGGGTTGTTTTCCTTGGATAAAAGAGGTTCCCCTCCAGCCTGATTTGAGGGCAATAAACTTTCAGGGTGATTAGGACTGATTGAAAAATTCTACAGAGAGCCAACATGAACTTATGCCAAATGGTGGCCTCCTGTATTAATACAGTTACTTATGCTACTTCAAAGTCCTTGGTTACAATGGGACCTTTGAATAATGTTTCTCCCCATCTTCTCTGAAACACAGGAAGCAGAAAGTGTAAGTGGTCATCTTACATCAAAATGGATACAACTTTTCTCTTAAGGAGAAGGGTTGATAACCTAGGGCATTGATTTAAAGTAAGCAGGAGATTTGGAAGGGATTTGAGGAAATGCTTTTTGACCTAGAGGGTGACGGGAATGTGGAACTTGCTGCTTAAAAGGGTGGCAGATGCAGGGGCCCTCAACATTTAAGAAGTATTTAGATGAGCACTTGAAACCCAATAACATACAAGGCTATGAACTAAGTGCTGAAAAAATTGTATTAGTGTATATATAGGTACTTCATAGAATTTTACAGTAATGAAGGAGACTGTTCGGCATTAAGTCTGCACGTACCACAATCAAAAGGGCCCTTTCCCTCTGACCCCACGTATTTACCCTACTTGTTCCCCCGACAATGGGGCAAGTTAATGTGGCCAATCAACCTAATCTGCACATCATTGAACTGTGGAAGGAAATCAGAGCATCTGGAAGAAACCCACACAGACACATGAGAAGGTGCAAACTCCATACAGTCATCCAAGGTCGGAATTGAACCTGGATCCTTGGGACTTGCCACTGTAAGAATTTAGCAACACCAATTATTAATCCAACCGATTTATTGCCACCCCATACAGACACAGGGGGAATGTGCAAACTCACACTCCCAAGCCAGGAATTGAACCTGTGGCTAGTGTAGTCACAGTGAGCCAAAGGGCCTCTTTCTGTGCTGTAAAGCTCTATGACGCTAGATATGCTGCTCTCTAGAATGAAGCGTTTTGTGAACAATAGGGTATCAATCCCCAACATTGCTAATGTTGGCTTATAACATCTGGCACTGTATAATTCAATTATCTTTATCTGGAAATGTGAACTAACTGCAGCTGATCACTTATCACCATGTACATGGACATAACTTGAGAAATTCTCACGTCCTTCAATACGCTTTCCTGAGATTCTCCCGATTTCTCTATATTTGGACAGTATTACAACAACCTTGTGTCTCATTTGGTTTGGGTTTCCTTGATGACACATTCTCTCTTCCAGACAGTTGGTTCAAGTCATTCTGTAGGATTTCAGCATCCTTGCCAAGTTTTGAATGTATACCCTAGGTCGAAGTGGGGAAGCACAGTTTGGCATTGTCCTCCAAATGAAAAGCTAAACTGATGCTCTGTGTTTGCCCGTAGGCAAGTGCCCTGGTTTCTGACCTACATTTGTTTGCTCAACAGCGAACAGGAAAATACCAGGAAAGGCAGAAGAAGAGTTAAATTTGCCTATGATCCTGCAAGGCCCTGCACTCTTCTGGTTTTGGACCCAATTTTGATTGCTCATCACAGGTGACTGTGACTTCAACTGCCTGGGCCCTAAGCTGTGGACCCCTTTGCTGTATAAGATGCTCTTTCAGCGAGTTGATGTGAGATGGTCCGAATAGCCACTTCTGCACTGTAGCAATTCTGAGAATTAAGGTTAATGCTGCAAAATGTGCAAATTTTATTTGTTGAGCATTTTTTACAGCCTGATTTAACAGATGATAGCCTTTTTTTAGGTTTTCCAAGCCATAATACTGGTATCCCAATGCTTTGCCACTCGATGGGCAATTTTGTCTCTTGTTGTTTTTTCCGCCCTTCAGGAATCTTTAACTGCTGCCAATATTGGAGCCAGCATACTCCTAATATGTACGGTGCATCTGCCAGTTGCTGTATTTAGAGGCAGCAGTCCAGCCAAGTCACAAGGGAGAGTTGAGCAATGTCAGTCGCTTGGTATAAATGGGAGTTCCATTGTGAATTGCCAAGTCTTGTCAATTCTAACAAAGTCTTGCCATGCTTTTTCTTTGCACTCTTTGCATGCAGTTGCCGTTGGTTTTTGCAGCTGCAGTTTGATATAAAGTAAAGGCTTGTTTGTCACAATTTAAATTTACTGTTGATTTGCGCCAACTTCAGAAAGCCACTTTGCACAGGTGTCTTCAGTCTGATAAATGCCCCACAACGTTGCAGAGTGGAGGAATGGACAGAAAGCAGTACTCAATGTACAGTGTGCAAACGACCCATGGGTAAGATGGGTAAGATAGGCCAAATGCAGGCAATTGGGACTAGCTTAGAGATAAATCATAGAACCCTACATTGCAGAAAGAGGCCCTTTGGCCCAACGAGTCTGCACCGAACACAATCCCACCCAGGCCTATCCCCATATCCCTACATATTATACTCACTATTCCCTTTAACCTATGCATCCGTGGACATTAAGGAGCAATTTCTTAGCATGGCCAATCAACCTAACTTGCACATCTTTGGACTGCGGGAGGAAGCCATGCAAACACGAGGAGAATGTGCAAACTCCACACAGTCAGTGACCCGAGTCGGGAATCAAACCCAGGATTCTGGAGCTGTGAAGCAGCAGTGCTAACCACTGTGCTACCATGCCGCCCTGGGTAGCATGGATAGGTTGGACTGAAGAGTGTGTTTCCATGCTGTAAACATCTGACTGTGACTCTGGCTGGTCTGTATTGGTTTTTACTCATTTTGAGGGCCATTGTGATGTGATCCTTACCTGCATAAGTGACCACACTATTTAAAAAGTAATTGACTGTGCAGTGTGTTGGAACACACACTTCGATTCTTCCCAGTGTGGGATTGGAAGCTCAAGAACAAGGGGCCTCATATAAGATAAACGCAAGAGATTTAAAACAAAGTTGTGGAATTTATTTCTGGGTTTAGTTTCAGCTTCAATCACAATGAGATGGCATTGTATGCTTGGGGAGCATGATCAAACAGAGGGCATGAAGGGGTGTGGGAAGCAGGGTGGTAAATGTGATTAAAATCATTTGTTCATGTGTGGGGTAAATGTTAACATGGACTGCTTGAGCTGAATGGTCCATTGTCATCGAATCTTTGGTATCTTTCACTTCAGTAGAAAATTTCCAATCAAACAATACTTTTATTCATGGAGTAACAGGCCAGTATCCAAATATTCCACAGTCATACAAAGGATTTCAGTAGACGTGCACCTAAGTCAGAGTTTTACAGCACTGAAAGAGGCCCTTCTGCTCATCATGTCTGTGCCAGCTATCAAATATCTACCTATTCGAATTGCATTTCCCAACACTTGGTATGCTATGGTATTTCAAGTGCTAATCTATATGTTTCTTAAATGTTTCCCTTTCTACCATCTTTTCCAGGGATAGAGTTCCAGATTTCTGTCATCTTAAATCATCTCAACATTCTGCCTCTTACCTTAAGTCTATGCCCCCGGTTGTTCGTCCCTCTACTAAGGAGAATCATGCAGTGCAGAAGGTGGTCATTCAGCCCATCAAATATACACCCACCTAGGCCTTTTCCACATAACTCCTTGCATTTACTCAGCCAGCTGAGACTATGGGGCAATTTGCATATTTGGACTGAGAGGAAACTGGAGGAAACCACACAGATATGGGGAGAACATGCAAACTCCATACATACTTGAATGAAAGTGACTGCTCCCTTGTCTCCCCATGCTGTTTTTCAAATCCTTCGTGGCTTCATCCTCATCTCTGTAACTCCTCCAACCCCATAACCTTCCTTGATCTTTGTACTTCTCCAATTCTAGTCTGTTCTATATCTGCAGTTATGATATAGTTGAAATGGGAGCACTGCCCAAAGTAGGTTATAATCTGCCCTGTGAAGATTGGCAGATGATTTCTAGCTATGTAGGTTAGTTTAAACGGGAGCATTCATGTTGTATGATCCGGGATAAACAACATGTTGGGGAAACTTTTTGATTTTAAGCAAGTAGTTACTGGTTGGTGTCTTTTCTATTGTACATTTTGATATTCAGTTTTATTATTTTTTAATATAATATTCAACACTGGTGTGATTTTATTTGTGGTGACTGTGATATTTTCATTAATATAAAACATGTGAACCAGTTCTAGGTAATCTGGTTTTGCATTAGTTTTGAGTTTAACTCCACAGCTTCACTTCTGAAGTTGTTAAGTTACATTGTTGGCTCTGCACTCTTCATGCGACACAACCAACAAATTGTTCAGGTTAGAATGATTCTTAACTGTTTTTTTACTACTGCATAATTGGTTGAATTATTTCATCAGATTCAGACATTGGAAATTTTACTGCAGTTTCACAATGATTGGCAATGACATGTTGCAGCAACAGCTCCTGATATTGTCCAGTTTTGCCTTGTGGAAATGTAAAGCAGATGCTTGACTCCTCATTCCCTTCCCATGCCATACAATGATAATGGGTTGTATATTTAATCAACTCACATTGACATTGTCTCCTATCCCTGTTGAAAAGTGCAGGATACAAACTAGATGAACTTTAGTCTTTTCTTCACCTTACAATTTTCTCTCTTCTAAAAATAGAAGAGCAGAACACTTGCACTGGCCTGTTATCCTTACAAGCCAGCTGGTTAAAGACTTGACAAAGTTCTGCCAGTAGCTTACACTCCGTTTGTTTTCTTAGATTGCAACAGTGAATGCACTTCAGAAGTATGCATTGGTTGTACTGCGCAGGCGTATCCTAAGCTTGTGGCAGGTGCTATTTGTTGGTTAGATTTGGCCCACTGAGAATGCTATATCCAAATCTGGTCATTTAAGACAGCAGTGAGTGGAGAGACACAAGACTGCTCGCTAATGTTAAGATTGAGAATTGTATGGCAAAACATGAGGAACCTTTATAATGCATGAGAAATGATCTAAAAGATGGGAAGTGTTTTTTTTTAATTTATGCCAAATTATTTAAAATTCTGAGTGAGACGAGATGATACAGGGTCAAAATTGTGACTGAAGTTGCAGATGGAATTTAGGAATTTTTTTCAAATAAAAAATAATCAACACATAGAATGCTTAGAATAATGGTGACAAGATTCAAGAATCATTTAAACTAGAAATGATTTGATTTATTAATGTCACATGTATTAACATACAATGAAAAGTATTGTTTCCTCCATGCTCTACAGACAAAGCATACCATTCATAATAAAGGAGAGAGTGCAGAATATAGTGTTACAGTCATAGGGTATAGAGAAAGAACAACTTAATATAAGAGAGATCCATTCAAAGGTCTGTCGGCAACAAGGAAAAAGCTGTTCTTGAGTCAGTTGGTTCGTGACCTCAGACTTGTATATCTTTTTCCTGAAGGAAGAAGGTGGAAGAGAGAATCTTCGGGATGCACAGGGTCCTTAATTATGCTGAGTACTTTGCTGAGGCAGTGGGGAGTATAGTTAGAGTCAATGGATGCGAGGTTGGTTTGTGTGATGGATTGGCCTACATTCACGAACTTTTGTAGTTCCTTCTGGTCTTGGGCAGAGCAGGAGCCATACCAAGCTGTGATACAACCAGAAAGAATGCTTTCTACGGTGCATCTGTAAAAATTGGTGAGACTCTTAGCTGTCATGCCAAATTTCCTTAGTCTTCTGAGAAAAGAGTATTTCAATGAGGGATTTGGCGATGAAAGAGGTCTTTAAAATTACAAAGGATTTTGCTAGGATATGCTAGAAATGTTCCTGCTTATGGGGAATTCCAAGCTCGAGATCATGAATGTAAGATGGTCGCTAATAATTCAATTGGAAATTTGGGGGAAAATTCTTTACCCAGAGATTGTTGGAATATGGAGCCTACTACCATGAGGGTAGGTGATACAGATGGTATTTAAAATTTAGAGGGAAGATAAGCACAGGAGGTAGAAAGGAATAAATATTTATGTTCAGGCAAAAAGATGCAGGATGACAGGAGGTTGCGTGGAGCGTAAAAATTGCCCAAGATGAGTTGGGGTAAATGGCCAAATTCTGAGCCGCAATGACATTTTGGATGAATGAATGAGATGTTTGCCCTATGATTGTCCCTCTGTCTTCTGGGCTTGTACAATTTGCAGGGGCTGGGTGGGGGCTGAATTAATATTTTGAGCCCAAATAACCCTTTTCATCTTGTACCCATCTTCAAAAAAAAATGCTCGTAGTAAAGAGTCAGTAGTTAGGTTGACTTCTTTTCTTCTTCAAAAAAGAAGCACAATTTTTAACGTGGAAATTCAAAGTACAAATTTGGAGGCAAGCACTAAAATGATTAAAGATCTGAGCAATGAAGGTGGTATTTGAAGTACGTGCTTAATTTCTGATAAAATCCTGCTAATGAGAGGCGTTATGGTATAAAATTTAATCCCATTATCTATCCGTTTATACTGAGTGGTTTTTTTTAAGAGCAACACAGCACGGGAAACAGGCCCTTCGGCCCAACGAGCCCGCGCCGCCGTCATAACTATATAGTAGCAAATCCATTATCCTATTATATTATTCCTATATAATAATATATATATTATTCCTACTATGGAAAATTCTCACTATAGGGACAATTTGTTTCCCAATCAGCCTAAGAGCGAATTTTTGGGTTGTGGGAGGAAACCGGAGCGCCCGGAGAAAACCCACGCCACCACGGGGAGAACGCGCAAACTCCCGCAGACACCGGCCCAATTCCAAGTGTCTGCACAGCCACATCGATAGTCTCTGAGCTGTCATGGTGCCCTTCAGATTGTCCACATAAAGCACTCATATACGACATGAGGTACCAGGCAACCCATGAATCAACATCCAAGAGCTGTACCCGCACCACCTGCCGAATGCGTGCTCAAATTATGGACCGAATTACCTGTGGAAAAAAGCCGTAGTTAAACAGTCCTAATATATCCCTCTATCTGCATATCGCTCATGTGGCTGTCCAAGAGACCCTTAAACAGCCCCAGCGTGCCTGCTCCCACCACCTTACTCGGCAGTGCATTCCACACCCCCACTACCCCTTGTGTGAAAAACTGCCCTCTAATATTCGTCTTATACATAGCCCCCCTCACCCTAAGGCCATGACCCCTCGTCCTATCCATTTCTGAAGGTGGAAAAAGTTTACCCCCATTTACTCTATCTATACCCCTTATAATCTTATACACCTCTATGAGATCCCTCTAAGCCGACGTCTTTCAAGGGAAAACAACCCCAGTCTATCTAATCGTTCCTCATAAGACAGTCCTTCCATACCAGGCAGCATCCTGGTAAACCTCCTCTGCACTCTCTCCAAGGACTCCACATCCTTCCGATGGTACGGCGACCAGAACTGGACGCAGTATTCCAAGTGAGGCCTAACCAAAGTTCTATACAACTGCAACATCAAACTCCTACTCTTGTATTCTATACCCTTTTCTATGAAAGCTAACATACTATACGCCTTCTTTCTCACCTTCTCCACCTGTGAGGACACCTTCAGAGACTTGTGAACCTGCACCCCCAAGTCTCTCTGCGTCTCTATGCTCCGTATAGTTTTACCTTTTATCCTATAACTCTCTTCTACATTTTTCCGGCCAAAATGCATCACCTTGCATTTATCTGGATTAAATTCCATTTGCCATCTATCTGCCCGGTCTACCAACCTATCTATGTCCTGTTGTATTGCCTGGCACTGCTCCTCTGTACCTGCCAATCCAAGCATCTTGGTGTCATCAGCAAATTTGCTGATCTCACCACCTACCCCAACTTCCAAGTCGTTTATGTAGACCACAAATAGAAGAGGACCTAGTACTGAGCCTTGTGGCACTCCACTAGTGACAGGCTTCCAGCTGGAAGAAGAGCCTTCCACTACTACCCTCTGTCTCCTCCTTCCGAGCCAGTTTTCGACCCATCTACATACCCGACCCTGTATCCCATGCGCCTTCACCTTCTCTATCAGTCTACCATGAGGAACCTTGTCAAACGCCTTACTGAAATCCATGTAGACGACATCAACAGCCTGTCCTTTATCAACTGTTTTTGTCACTTCTTCAAAAAATTCCACTAGATTTGTAAGACAAGACTTCCCCTTGACGAAGCCATGCTGCGTATCCCTGATCAGATCGCAGCGCTCCAGATGCTCATACATCCTGTCCCTAAGGATCATCTCCATTAGCTTACCTATAACTGAAGTCAAGCTCACCGGCCTATAGTTCCCTGGGTGATCCCTCTGACCTTTTTTAAACAACGATACTACGTTTGCTATCCTCCAGTCCTCTGGGACCTCACCTGTGTCCAAGGAAGAGACAAAGATTTGTGTCAGAGGCCCAGCCAAGTCTTCCCTCAACTCCCTTAGCAGCCTGGGGTAAATGCCCAGTAAACAGTTTGATTTGAGTAGAAGAGATTGTAATGAACTGTGAAGCAAAGAGGAATGAAACATTAAATAACAGAACATGGAATGTTGCTTCTTTTGTAGGATGAATACCCGAGAATCATTTTACAAATATTTGAAGGAGTTGAAAATTGGTGCTAAGGAGTATAGGTTTGTTGAGAGACCATCATAACAAAGACCAGAACTGTAGAAAGATGGAAATGTTCTCTTCCATTAAATGCTGTCTTTTGACTAATTTCCCTATTGCCTCTCTTCATCCCTCCTCTGTCTCACCCCTCTCCTTCATTCCTCTCTTCCATCCCAAGCTTGCTTTCTCCATTCCCCTATTTTTTTGGATGACCTTATTCTTGTCTCTATCTTGCTCTTTCTTTACTCTCTCCTTCTCTTCATTCTGTGAAGTTCTCTCCTTCCCTTCCTCCCTCCTCTCTCACTCCTCCTCTCCATTTCCCCTTGAACTTCTTTTCATGTGCCCTTCCTCCCTCACTCTCCTTTCTGTTTTCTCTCTTTCTGCTGTTTCTCTCCTTCCCTCTATTCCCTGTATTCTCCCCTCTCTCATGTTGTCTGCCTCTGCTACTCCTGCCCACTCCATAGAATTCATAGGATCCCTACAGTGCAGAAGGAGGCCATTTGGCCTATCGAGTCTGTGCCACCCACAATCCCATCCAAGACTTTTCCCCAAAGCCCCACGTATTTACTTTGCTAACCTCCTGACACTAAGGGGCTATTTAGCACGGCCGGTCAACCTAGTCTTCATATCCTTTGGAGTTGGGAGGAAACCGGAGCATTCAGAGGAAACCTACTCATACATGAAGAGAACGTGCAAACACCACACAGATAGTGAGCTGAGGCTGGAATTGAACCCAGCTCCCTGGCGCTGTGAGGCAGCGGTGCTAACCATTGTGTCACTCCTTTCCTGTTCTCTAAGCTCACTGGAGTAGCTGCAATCGGCTGAATCAGTTCTGAATGGGCTGTGAAAGTACAACTTTCCTGGTCTGTAGTTGTTATAGCGTTCAATGGATTTATTCACTGAATCGTCACTGAGTGGATGATCATTCAAAATATTGGGTGGGTTGCTTAACGGTGATTTAAATCTTGCTTTGTGGGCAGAATTGTCAGGTGTGTGTGTGTGGGGTGGGGGGTGTGGAGAAGGAGGGGTTGAGGGTGGTGGTGGGGGGGTGGAGAAGGAGGGGTTGAGGGTGGTGGTGGGGGGGGTGGTGAGGGAGAGTGGGTGTGTTCTGCTAACCAGCTCATTTTTCCCTTCTGATCAAGTTGTCTCACTCACTCTGCCAGGAATTGGGTCACCTGTTGACAGTGTTGCTTTTAGTGCTGTTAGAGGGAAGTAAGACCATGAATTTAAAAAATAACTTTGGAGAGTTTATAACATTTCTTGTTGTTCTTTTTGGATGGCCCTTGTATTATTTTTGGTGAAGATCGACTTTTTCCAGAGGGGCTGCTTTTCATGGGGATAACTGGAAAAATGTAGTGATCCACAGTTAGTCATAAGTCAAATATCCTGAACATTTTTTAGCATCACAATGTGATTAACAATTCCCTAAGGCTTGGGTGTGAAACTAAAATGATACTGAACTAATAATTTCAGCAGGGCTGGCTGACAATTTGTGGTTGAATAAATTGTGTGGCTGTCGTGATCAAAGCTTCATAGCACAGATGTAGAGATGTTTCCACCTGAGGGTAAGGGGAGGCCAGAACCCAAGGACAAGAGCGTCACGAAGGAATTCAGGGCAAACTTTTTTACCAGTGTAGTGACAACTTGGAAATCACTACCACAAGGAGCAATGAATAAAAATAGTGCAGATACACTCGGAGAAGCTGGATAAATGCTTGAAGGAGAGAGGGATGGAAGGGCATGCTGATGAGGTTAACTGAAGACTTGTGGGTGGATAAAAGCTTGCTAGTGAGATGGCATATTGCTTTGCACTGCTTCCCTGCAGTAACAGGGATACAGATTCGATTCCTGACTTGGGTCACTGTCTCTGAGTCTGCACGTTCTCCCCATGTCTGTATGGGTTTCCTCAGGGTGCACCAGTTCTTCCTACAAGTCTGAAAGACATGCTGGTTAGATGTATTGGTCATACTAAAAATTCTCTGAGTGTACCTGAACAGATGCTGAAGTGTGACGACTAAGGGATTTTCACAGTAACTTCATTGCAGTGTTAATGTAAGTCTACTTGTGATTAATAAATAGAGCTTTAAACTAGCTTTAGTGTGGGTTACTTGAATCATTCCTGGAGCAAAACTTCTTATATTCATCAATGTCAAAATCAAATGTATAACTTAGGGTCTCGGATAACTTCACAAAAACACCTTGGAATTTCTGGCTTGGACTATAAACAGGAGGCTCTTGAGGAATATTAATGCCAGTGTGAGGGCTGAATTGCTAATTTCTATGCTGTAATTTCTGTGGAAAATTTCAGCCTGGTGACTGTAATTAGTCCAAAATCAATCATTTCCTTCCGTTGCAATAATGCCATGAAATTCTTTCAACATCCACTTGAGCAGGATAGAGGACCTTGGCTTAACATTCCATCAGAAAGAGAATGGCTAGTCTTGGGTAGTTTTTAGTTGAAATGAATTGTCTATTGAAAGTTCAACTGCTAATTCTCCCAATTCTACTAATCCCACTATTTGCAAATGTGAAGTATCTTTGTCACAGTTTAACTTTTGATTTCAGTTTCTCTGCCATTTGGACATTCACACCTTCTGTTCTCTCAATGGGCTGCCATTAGCACAGTAAGAGGTCTGACAACACCAGTTTTAAATCCAACCAATTTATTTGATAGTTAACCTGCTAGCTTTTGGCCTTTGTGCCTTTGTCAGGCGAATGAGGTGTTCTGGTCTGCAATAGCACAGATATCAGCACAAACAGTTTACAGATTGCTGATTAGAATGTGAATCCTTACACCTAACCTGCTATTCAAGTCTTAAAGTGGCTAACAATGTGAGTGGAAGGAGCACTGAGCACAGGTTAGAGAGATGTATTGTCTCCAGACAGCACAGTAAGTGAGGTTTTTTGTTAACCCAGGCAAGTCATGGGGGTTACAGATAGTGTGACATGAAGCCAAGATCCCTGTTAAGACCATCCTTGTGTGCGGAACCTGGCTATCAGTCTCTGCTCAGCGGCTCTGCGCTGTCGTGTGTCGTGAAGGCCCCCTTGAACGTTTACCCGAAGGTCAGAGGCCGATCTGCCATTAGCAACCTTTCCCCTTGTTGCTGTATTATGACTCATCTATCATTCCCTCACCTTACAGTATAAATATCTTCTACTTTCTGTGCTTTTAACATTGACAAACAGTCATCTGGACTCAACATCAGCTTTTTTCTCTTCTTACAGATGCAACCAGGCCTGCTGAGATTTTCCAGCATTTTCTCTTTTTGGCTTCAGATTCCAGCATCTGCAGTAATTTGCTTCTACCCACTAATATTCTCGTTATTTCAATAGCAGCAATGGAATTCTTCTGTTTCCATTTGTTTTTGGATTTTCAAAAGGCTTTAGAGTCACTATTCCCAAAGTGCCTTTCTGAAATCTTATACTGTCGGAAGTTTAATGAGTTCTTGCGTGTAAAATAGCTTGCCATAACATTTGCAAGTTCTCCTGGGTGTGAGCCAAGTTTTAAGTTGCACTTCTGATTATAGCCGTCCAAAATTTGAGTGATTGAATAAGTTATGTCTTCACTGCCTTACCACTCACCACGTATTCTGGAATAGTGTTGGATTGTAAAGTGTACTTTTAAAATAGGAGCATGAGACTCTGGTGCGAGTAGACATTTTTAAAACAAAAAGAAAGTTAAAGTAACAGATTTGATCAATGTCTAGCTAGTGTGCATGAACTTCCCTGCTGCGTCTAGTGAGGTTTATGGATGGTGCATCGCAGAGTTAAAAGCTGCTGAATGTGTTAAATTGCTGATCTGAAATGTCTCGCTGTGAAGTCGCTTCTCTGCGTGACTGTCCTTGTGTTTGTTTTCTCCTCCCACTCTGGGCATTAAATGGCACAGGGCGATGAGCTGGCCAAAATGAATTTTGCTGATGAGTTTTTTGACACGCTGTTGGGAGTGTCTGTTAACAAATGGTTGAGATTTGTCAGTTTGGAGTGATGGTACAATCTAGAATGCCGTAGATCATTTTCCACGGCACTGCTGTGTTGAAAACAAAATCTTGCTAATGCCTTTTATAGCAGTCTCATGATGTTTACTTAACGTGTCCAGCATGACTTCTCTTTCAGAAAAAAACCAAACGAGGCACAGATCTATAAAATACTCTGGATCTAGATTAGCGAAGAGTATATTGATTGACCAATGCTCTAAGTTTTAAGTGGATCAGTTCCACTTGAATGACTATAGGATCAGCAAATATTTCTATCTAATGAAAAGGACTGGAGAAAAGAAACCTTGATCATTTGATACCTGCTCACATTAAAACTGTGCTTGCTGGCAGCTAACATAAAAGGAAAAGGTAAAAATCCTAGATATTTGAAATGAGAGAGCAAAGGCTGGAATTGTACAGTTGTAAGAAACACTAGCACTAAATCATTCAGTCCCTCAAGTCCATTTCATTATTTAGCTAGATGTGGTGGTCCATTTTCCCAGTGTTGCGCTATATTTCTTCAGTTCAGGTCCTTAGTGTTTTCCTAGTTTTCATCAGAGAATCTCTACGGTGCAGAATAAAGCCATTCAGCTCATTGAGCCTCAAATGTTATGATGTGCCAAGTACTCATCCAGATACTTTTTAAAGGATGTGAGGCATCCTGTCTCCACCACCCTCTCAGCAGTGCATTCTAGACCATCACCATCTTCTAATAAAAAGACTTTTCCTCAAATCCCCCTTAAAACTTTCATCCCTCACTTTTGACTTGTCTCCTCATAACTGACCCTTCAACTAAGATGAACAGTTGCTCTCTATCTACTCTGTTAATGCCACTCATAATCTTGAATACCTCAATCAGGTCACCTCTCTGACTTCTCTGCTCCAGAGAAAACAACCCAAGCCTATCCAACCTTTCATTATAACTTAAATATTCCATCCCGGGCAGCATCCTGGTGAATCTCCTCTGCACCCGTGCCAGGCATTCATGTCCTTTCTACAATGTGGCAACCAGAACTGCACACAGTACTCCAGCTATAGCTTCATCAAAGTTCTGTAGAATGCCATCATGATCTCTCTGCTTTTCTAGCCTATACTCTGATAAAGTCAAGTGTTCCATATATGTGCCCTTTTCACCACCCTGTTAACCTGCCTTTTTGCTTTCAGAAATCTGTGGACAAATACACCAAGGCCCCTTTGTTCTTCAGAACTTCCCAGTGTCAAACCTTTCATACTATATTCATTGTCAAATTACTCTTTCCAAAGAGCATCACCTCTCTCTTTTCAGGATTAAATTCCATCTGCCACTTATCCACCCATTTGACCATCTCATCAATATATTTCTGTAACCCAAGACACTCAACCTCACTGTTAACCACCCGGCCAATCTTTGTGTCATTGACAAACTTGCATCCACATCATCATTTATATAAATGACATAGATGACGAATAGTAGGGAGCCTAGCATGAATTTCTGTGGTACGTCACAGATCGTTGATCTCCTGTCACTAAAGCAGCTATCTGTCACCACCATCTATTTCTTACTGCTAAGCCAGTTATGAATCCACCTTATCAGATTACCCTGTATCCCATGTCCATTAGTCTTAATAAATCTCCTATGTGGCACTCTGTCAAAGGATTTGCTGAATTCCATGTAAACTACATCAACCACACTACCCTCATCCACACACTTGATTACGTGCTCAAAAATTCAGTCAAATTTGTTAAGCATGACCTCCCTCTGACAAACCATGCTAACTATCCCTGATCAATCTTGCCTTCCCAATAGAGATCGATTCTCTCCTCTTCCAATTCATTGATTTTGCTGCAGTAAAAAGAGAAATAAAAAAAAACTTACTATGTAATCAAATTTTATTTGATGCTCCAGCATATTTAATATTGTCAGCTTCCTAGTTATGTTTGCTCAGCAGTTTTAGGTTTAAAGTTGCCTTGTCAAATAGGAGTTCTACAGTTGGACACTAGCTTTTAAGAGCAGGTTAGAAAACTTGTTTCCCTTTTCACGATCTCAGGACATCCCAGGATGTCCGTTTAGAAGGGCATGGTGACACAGTGGTTAGCACCGTAGCCTCCTAGCACCAGGGACCTGGATTCAATTCCGAGCTTGGGTCACTGTCTGTGTGGAGTCTGTATGTTCTCACTGTGCCTGTGTCGTTTACCTTTGGGTGCTCTGATTCCGTCCCGCAGTCCGCACATGTGCAGGATAGGTTGATTGGCCATGCTAAATTACCCCTTAGTGTCAGGGGGACTAGGGGGATTGGAGAAATCTGTGTGATTAAAGGGTAGGACCTGGCTGGGATTGTTGTCAGTGCACATCAATAGGCCAGATGGCGGCCTCCTCCACTGTAGATTCTCTGATTCATTGTAATGTGGTACTTCTGCATGCCCTGTTGCAGGGAAATCTGATTGTCAATTTGTGCACAACAAGGTTTCTCAGAGAGATAACTAACTGGGTAATCTGATCTAGTGGTTGGTTGATGAGTGGATGCTGGAGATAACTTTTTTTGTTTGAAGGATGCTGAGAGACGCTTTATACTCTGGCCAGGACGGCAGACAAGATCTCAGTTTAGCCCCTCGCCTGAAAGGTGATCCCTCTGACACGTCTGCACTGAAGTATCACCCTAGATTCATGCTTCAATCCATGATTACCTCACTCCTGAGTGTTGTTGTGTTAAGGTTAGTTGAGTTCTGAACGCCAACTTGTGATTTTAGTTAACTGCTGAAGAAAATTTTGTGATTTTTCATGTCCTCAAATTCATCACATTGACATTTGAATTTGTACTACTGTCCCATTGCAGATTTGGTCTTAATATTTATAAGAGTGTCTGCTATGCACAGTGGCCAGCAGAACAAAAAAAAATCTGGAACTAAATACAAAATATATATTTATTTAGAACAGGAAACCTTGCTTAGTAATGGTCTTTCGCTTCTTGTAATTGTTAGTGGCTGTTCATCACAAACATATTTTTATTTTAACGAGGTGCAAACAGCTAATTAAAATTGCTCAGGGATGGGGCTTAGGCTTTTAAATAGGTTAATGTACAATAAGTACATGGCAAACTATTTTTATAAGGGATTCCTGCCTTTGTTAATGATTCCTTTAGCAATTGCAAGTGATTTGAATCATTTGCCTGATCAGCGCATGGTAAGTGGGAATGATGAGAGTCTTGGGCTCTGTAATATACAATCAATAATTTACATCTTCTCTGCAGTCATCCATTTCCTTCATTCAATGGAATTTTCTTAAAACTTACCCAATTAGAAAAATATGACTGGAGAGGTCATGAAGGGTGAATTTCAATTTGTGTCAGTGTTTTCTTGTTTCAGCAACAACTTGTTAGGTGCCTTGCTTTGACTCCATGTCTGCTAAATTCACCTCTTCTAATACTGAAACCCTCTAGCCTTTCCTTTTATACCTCTAGACTTGCTTATTCTAATAAACTCCTGGCTGGTCTCCCACATTCTACCCTCCTGCAAACTTTGTTATCCAAATCTCTGCCCTTCAATCAACTCGGGCTAAATGCTGTTAATTCAGCACCCTTGTGCTCATTGACCTGTGTTGACTCCTGGTTAAGTGATGCCACCTTTTCGAAAAAAAAAAGTCTCATCCTTGTTTCTAAATCTCTGCATGGCCTCACCAAACCCTATCTTTCTGTTCATCTCCAATCCTAAGCCTCAAGATCTTTGCATTTGTCCAGTTCTGACCTCTTAAGCATCTTGTATTTTAATCATTCCACCATTGTGCCTTTAGCTGTCTGGGTCCATGGCTCAGGAATTCATTCTGTAAACTTCTCCACTTTTCTACAGTGCTGTCCTCCTTTAGGGCATCCATAAGCCTTTCCTCTTTAACAAAGCTTTTGGTCATTTGCTGTGATATTGTGTTGTGTGGCCTGATGTCATCATGTGTTCTGATGCTCCTATGAAGTACTGGTTAGGTGCATTGCCCATGCTAATTCTCCCTTAGTGTGGCAACTAGGGGATTTTCACAGTAACTTCATTGCAGTGTTATTGTATGCGTACTTGTGATACTAATAAATAGAGTTAAAATTTAAGCATCTTATGACACTTTATTAATATTTGCTATTATTAATACAAGATGACAAATCTTTTCAAATTCTGATAATAAAACATTAATTTGTAATGCTAATGTTGCCTCTTGGGCACTCCTAATTGTGCAATCCTATTTAACTTAAATCTTCAGTTGTATTTGAAGTAAAACATCGATTTCATCTTGGACCAGATCCATGTTAGTGTGTCAAGCATTTTAAATGATGGACAAAAGTTACCAACTTTGTACTACTGAAGATTGCACCAGATGTCGCTCTCACTTCTGCCCTATCTAAACTTTTTATTCTTCCCCCACCCACCCCATATCTATCTTTGGAACTAATGCATAACAGATTATCCAAGAAAATAAGCAGCGAAAGCACAATTTTTCTTCTCTAAAACCACCACCTCCTCCTCAGTTGCTCTTGCCTGGAGTCTTTAATTCCCAACTCGCCAGGGCAGTTCTGGAGGGCTGGCAGCATTTTTATGTGGCGTGAGTTTTGGAAAAGGAGTGTAGCACTGAAGGGGACTGCAAAGGGCGCTTTGGCTCATGTATTCTGTCAGAGAGTTAAAATTGAAATGCTGTTACGTTTGCCCATCAGTCAATCAAATGGAAGCTTACAGCTGTGAAATATTAATGATTAACTTTCAAGTAAAGACCATGAAGGTGATTGCACATAGCCAGAGCTTGTGTTTAAAGACCTCATCATGCTTGTAATGAATACTGTCAGCTGCACTTAACTCTGCTGCGAGCAGACACAAGCTCTTGCTTAGTCTCTGAAACTGGCCGCATTCCATGTGGCAGAATTTAAATTTGTGGCAATCTCTAATTTGAGACTTTTCTTGAGCTAGCTTTTGAGTCTTCCATGTAGCACTGTTTTTTGGAAAATTCTACTTTGGAATCAGTGAAATTTGGATGAAGGAGTCACTTCAATCAATCATATGGTATAATCAGAGAATTATAGAATCCCTACAGTGCAGAAGGATGCCATTTGATCCATCGAGTCTGTACTGACCCTCTGACAGAGCATCTTACCTAGGCCTAACCCATTCTGTATCCATGTAACCCCACACATTTGTCAAACCTTGGAGTGTGGGAGGAAACTGGAGCATCCGGAGGAAAACCACACAAACACGGGGAGAACCTTCAAATTCCACACAAACAGTTACCCAAGACTGGAATTGAACCCGAGTCGCTGGAGCTGTGAAGCAGCCGTGCTGACCACTGTGCTGTCTGTGCAGTACGCTGGTTCTGTTTGATTGTGGCTCACTGGTTAGCGTGCTCACTACTGAATCAAAAGATTGAAGGTTCAGGCCCCACTCGGGAGATTTGAGTAATGATTTACCCTGACGTTCTGGCGCTGAGGGAATGGTGCACGGTCAGCAGAACCATAGTCAGAGGTTCCACCTTGCTCCTTGTGAATGTGAAAGATCTAGTTCAAAGGAGAGCAGGGGTGTTTTTCCCTGGTGTCCTGACCAATATTTATTCCTCATCCAGCATTACAAAAACAAATAATCTGGTCATAATCACATTACTGTGTGTGAGATCTTGATGTGTGCAAATTGGTTGCTGCATATCCATGAGTGACCGGAACCAAGCACTTTCCCTGGTATCTGATAACTTTGGGGTTGGGGTGCCAGTGATTTGGCAAGTAAGTGTTATATTTTGTCACTTTGCTGTGAGTGAAGAGTCAGCCAGTAATGTGTGCATTTATATAACATCCAAAGCAATTTAACACTCGAGTATTTGTGAAACTCAGTTCATTTTCTTCGTTGAACTTCATAAAGCTGTACAACTCAGAAATAAAAACAGAACTATAGTGCCTTATGCTGCTCCAGGACTCCCTAATGATTTTTGCAGCCAATTAAGTGTTTTATAGCATAATCTAATGCAAGAAATGCAGCCAATCTATATAGAACAAAATTCTACATGGCAACTTAACACCCTTTTCTATTTTTCGTGGGATGCGATCTTTGTTACCAAAACTAGCTTCATGACTTATGTTGGTTGTCCCTTTAAAGATCAATCTGCAGAGTAAGGGTCACATAAACCTGGGAACCAACCTGGAATCGGGGTTGTAGATCACCCTAGTAAGTGTGGGCTTCTGTACTCTGAGTCATCTTGGGAGCTGATTGCAGTCACTCCAAATCATTCAAATCACCGATTGTGGCATTGGTGAAGTCACCATTTCAGGCTAAATCTTCAGTCGTACTCCAGAGGTTCAAATTTCATTCAAGAGGAGCCCATAGGTGAAACAATTGTGACTTATATCTGTTTCAGTTTTGATATTATATTGGAGTATTGCAGTTCTGAAGCAACCTTGAACGATATGTTGCAGGACAGGTTAGCCTGCGGGGTGAATAATGTGGTGATTCAACAGAGATTACAGGCAGAGGCTGATATAAATTTTAAACAAGCAATAGAAAGTAATGAAAAAGGTGCACAAGAGTCAGAGTGTGCAAAATGATGCTGTTCACTAGTTAGGGTGGGGAACTGCGGACAGTTGTGGCATCAAAATTGATGATATAGTCATGAGGCGGGAAATGAGTTCAGCTGTAAATAAGACCAGATTTGGGGGGCACAGTGGAACTGGGTTTGATTTCCGACTTGGATCACTGTCTGTGGAGTTTGCACATTCTCCCTGTGTCCATGTGTTTCTCCTCTCAGTCCAAAGATGTGTGGGTTAGGTTGATTGGCCAAGCTAAATTGCCCTTTAGTGTCAGGGAAATGAGTAGGGTAAATACATGTGATTACATGGATAGGGCCTTGGTGGGACTGTTTTTGATGAAGATTCGATGGGCTGAATGGCTGCCTCCTGCACTGTAGGGATTCTATGATTTAGAAGAAGTGATGAATCAGTGGAATGTTACCGATGTAGAGATAATCACTCTCCTACAGGTATGAAGAGGATGAGTTCTTTGTCCTAGGAAAGGCCGCTTAAAGCATATTTGTAAAGCGAGGACAAATCTACCGAGTAGCCGGTTAAATAATGTGTCATTGTACTGTTGGAAAATCTAACCTCAACGATTTAATTATTCAATAACTGTTTAATATAAAAGCAGACAAGATATCCCATATTGCTGTAATGCCGTGGGTAATTGGGAAACCCTCAAGATGGAAATTGATATTTTGTTATGATGCCAGTTGGTGTTACTACCAGATAGGAAAGTCCCAGAATGGAATCCTGGCTCTCAATTGTAAATTTTACAGAGAGTCACAGGACTACCAATTAGCTTTTAACAATAGAAAAAATACTTCTATTAAACACACAAGTTTTACTGCCCTCCTTCCCTCCCACTTAACAGATTTCGTAGGTCACTAAATGTATCTTGTCCTGTGAGCGTTTTTAGTAAGCAATCTTTGAAACCCAGCAAGTTAACTGTGATGAGACAACACCCCACTCTGAAACCAAGTGGCTGATGCCACTAAATCAAATCTTCTGTTACTATCTCCTCAAATTTCCCTCTTCCACCCCCAACTAGATGGTTGTGGCACTGAGCTAACTGATTTCCTTAGACTCCAGCTTCCACAAGGAGGAAAGAAATCTCCTTTCAAACAATGCTTTCTCTCAGCTGTTTTCAACAAGGATCCGCCTTTGGGTTTTCCAGCTCTCCATTCAGTGTTCATTTGTCTTGAATAGTCAGGAGCTTTCAAACATTTGCAGCGATCCAGCCACCAATTGTTTTAACTGTTTACTTGATATGTTGGTGATATCTTACTATAGCCGTAGGAGTGTTTTTAATGTCGTTGGATTTTCACCAGTGAATGCCACCAGACCTGTACTTTGCAGTTCTGGTTTTAATTTCAACAAATAGTATCTTGTAACTATGGCAATTTCTCTTTCCTCATATTCAGAGTCATAGAAGTTTACAGCATGGAAATAATCCCTTCAGCCCTTTTTTAACAATGATGCTGGCCCCAATTGCACATCTCTCATTAGCCACCTTATCCATGTAACTGTCTGAGTGCTTTTTAAAAGATAAAATTGTACCCACGTCTACCAATACCTCTAACAGCTTGTTTTGGACACTCATCACCATCTGTGAAAAAACTTCCCTTCTGGACCTTTTTGCATCTCTCCCCATAAACCTATGCCCTCTAGTTTTAGACTCCTTTATCTTTGGGGAAAAATATTCACTATCTAGCTGATCTATGCCCCTCATTATTTTGTAGGCCTCTAATGAGATTACCTCTAAATCTTCTACATTCCAAAGGAAAAAATCCCAATCTGTCCTGCTTCTCCGTATAACTTGGCATTCTACTAAATCTTTTCTGCAGTCTTTCTCGTTTGATAATATCCTTTCTTACTTCAATCTTCCTGGAAACCTCTCTTCATTCTTGAGTTTATAGAACTAACTGTTATTGGGCAGCACAGTGGTTAGCATTGTTGCTTCACAGCGCCAGGGACCCGGGTTTGATTCACTGTCTATACGGAGTGTGCACATTCTCCCTGTGTTAGCATGCGTTTCCTCCAGGTGCTCTGGTTTCATCCCACAGTCCAGTCTGAAAGACATGCTGATTAGATGCATCGGTCATGCTAAATTCTCTCTGTGTACCCGAATAGGCTCTGGGGTTTGGGGACTGAGGGATTTTCATGGTAACTTCATTTCAGTGTTAATATAAGTGACATGAAAAAAATGAAACCTAAATTTTAGCTTCTGGACTTTTTTTCTTGCCTATTACTCCATGATATAGCTTTCCTTCTAGCAAAGCCCTGTCTGGCTTCGTAGCTCAGACTGCTATGGATTTGGTTTAAAACTAAACTCAAAACCTTTTCTACTTAAATGGTGGCACCTAAGCAACAGCTCATTCCTTGTCTAAGCCTGTTTATTTTTCACATCGTGTCTGTATTGTCCACAGTTTGAACTGAAACCAAAAATCCCTGCACATGAAAGCAGCTTTGTTTCACAAGAATCTAACTAAAGTTTTACCCTTTCTTACACAAAAGCACCAAATTAAACTTGCTTAATTTATACCTCATTTCTACTTGATACATAAATATAGATCATTTCAAACTTCCTCTACTTCCTGACAGTTAATAGAATGCCTTCAAATATTTATCCATCTCTTCTTGATGTTCCTTCACCCAGTAAACTGAAGTATTTTTGGGTTGTTTCTTCCACAGCATGTGTTTCTCTGCTCTGTCTTTAATTTTGTCAAACTTGGATCCAGTCATAGGATTGTGGTTCCCTATTTATCTTTGGAGGAGAGCATGTAAAAGACCAACTTGCATTTCTGTGGTGTCTTTTGCAATCACGTAAAGACTCAAAGTGCTTTGTGACCAATTAAGCTTTTTATTTGAATGCTAGCTGGCTGGCCAGCATTTATTGCCCATCCCTTGTTGCCCTTGATTGATACAACTGAATGGCTTGCTATTCTCTTTTAGAGGGCAGTTCAGAATCAACCACATTGCTCTGGCCCTAGAGCCACATGTAGGCCAGACCAGATGAGGACAGCAGATTTCCTTTCTTAAAAGAGATTAATGAACCAGATGGGCTTTTTTGACAATCGACGATGAATTCACGGTCATTAGTAGATCCTTAATTCCAGATTTTTTGAGTTCAAATTCCACCACTTGCCATGATGGGATTTGAACTCGGGTCTCCCTGGGTTCATCAACTGAGTTTCTTGATTAATAGTTTAGCGATAATCGCACTAAGCCTCCCCTTTGAAGTTTAGTCACTGGTGTAACGCAGTAATTTGGTGTGAAATCTGACACTTGAATCTGTTGCTTTATGATCCAGAAATGTGACTATTCCCAACTGAGCCAATCTGATGTAATCATCCAGGTGTCATAATTCCTGAATGTGATAATTATTTGGCATGTTTTTCAACAAGTTTCCAGATATAATTAAGCACAGTCTGCTGACACTGAAGCATCTTTGTGCACAAGAACTCTCCACAGCATGGCGGTTAGCACTGCTGCCTCAGTGCCAGGAACCCAGGTTCAATTCCAGGCTTGAGTCACTGTCTGTATGGAGTTGCATATTCTCCCTGTATCTGTGTGGGTTCCCTGTGAATGCTCTGGTTTCCTGCTATTTTCTGAAAAACAGGCTGGTTAGGTACATTGACCCAAATAGCTGTCAGAATGTGGCAACCAGGAGAATTTCATAGTAACTGCATTGCAGTGTTAATGAAAGCCTACTTGTGTTTAATAAATAAATTAGACTCTCCTCCTTATTGGAGGAGCCGGAGTTGGTGGGGTGGCAGGATGTTTGCAGTATGCCCCAAATCCAGTAACCCAGAGATCCAGGATAATTCTCTGAGGACCTGGGTTTGATCTTGCCGTAGCAATTGATGAAATTTAAATTCAATAAAAAAAAATCTGGAATTAAAAATCTAATGTTGATTGAGAGGCCATTGTTGATTCGTTGTAAGAACCCATCTGTCTCACTTAATATCTTTTAGGGAAGGAAATCTGCTGTCCTTACCCAGCCTGGCCTAGATGTGACTCCAGATCCACAGCAACATGGCTGACTTTTAAATGCCCTCATGGTTGGGCAATAAATCCATCCCAATGCCAATGGTCCAATCCATTGCGCAAACCAGCCTCCCACCCATTAACTCTATCTACACTTCCCACTGCCTTGGCAAAGCAGCCATCATAATTAAGGATCTCACATATTCCTGACGTTCTCTTTTCCACCACCTTCCATCAGGGAAAAGGTACAGAAGTCTGAGGCCAAGTACTGACTGACACAAGAAGACCTGCTTCCCTGCAGCTGTCAGACTTTTGAATGGACCTATCCCGCATTAAGTTGATATTTCTCTATACCCTAGCTATGGCTGTAACACTACATTCTGCATTCTCTCCTTCTTTATGAATGGTATGATTTGTCAATGTAGCACACAAGAAACATACTTTTCACTGTGTGTTAATACACTTGACAATAAATCAAATAGATATTGGCCCAGCCAGCAACGGCCACGTCTCATGCACGAATAGAAAAAAACAATGTCCACATGTACAATTATCCCAATTGATCGAACATACATTGATGTCCAGGGGAATTCCGATTTGCCTGTTGTTTTTGTGTATATTGAGCCAGATGCCAGATTTGATCAATTGTTAGTGATTTAATAATAGGATACGGGGTTGTTTACCAGGTTGCATATGTAATTTTATGAATGGAAATTGAGAAAAATAATATGAAATGGATACTGTTGATTATGGCTTTCTGAGCATTAAGAATATAAGGTAATGTTATAGTGGGAAGTATAATGTGTATTACATGTAGTATGTTGTGTTTCAGTGGAATATCAATTAATGAAAATTAAACAGTTAATCTGGGGTTAGGAACAGATTTTTTGGATTTGGACTTGGTTTACGAGACCACATATTGTGTGAACTATATCAACTGTGTAGGCACTGCAACCGTGCAAGGGTAGGGAGTCTCCCCTCTGTTACTGTGGCATCATTAAATGAAGACATTTAACATTTTTGGTTCTGTAATGTCTTCAGTTTCTCCTAGAATTACTTGACCATGTAGCTTAGCTCCCTGTCTAATCCACTCCCACTGATTGTTGTCCTGGTTGTTTATTATATCCTTTTTTGGCCTTTCTTAATGTCACCATAAGTTCCACAGAATTCCAACAAGCTAATTATAACATTTATTTTCACTGTAATGATGTATCACTTTCAGACAGTTACTATAGAAAAATGAAGGTAATGCATTAGCTATTTCCAAGTAGCAGTAGTAGCTCAGCTGAACTTAGTTTATTTATATAGACGTATAGGGTACCCATGAGTAATTATAAGCCTGTGATCTAATCCCGGAAAAGGGTTGAAGGGGTTCATGTAGTTCATATCTCACGTTGTCACCCATTGGTGTGTTTATATGTGAACTGTGTGAAAGTCTTTTGCGTCAAATGAAGACTGAACGTTTGCTCTTTGGAATTAAAGTTTTTGTTTACTATTATTGTGCCAAAAGATTATATAATTAAGATTGGTGATATATAATTAAGGATTTTGAACACTTTTCCAACCTTGTGACTTTGAGGAACAGGAAAAGATGATTTCTATGACTGTTGCAAAAGATTTTTATGATCCAGGTGCCATGAATTGCAAGAGCAAAGTTTAATTGTGTATTGACTTCCAGTATAACCTCAAATAAACCTGTTGGACTTTAACCTGGTGTTGTGAGACTTGTTATTGTGATAACCTTAAAGACAGGCTTGTATTATCATAGAATCATACAATCCCTACTGTGCAGAAGAAAGCCACTCTACACCGACCGCATCTCTGCCCAGCCCCTATCCCCATAGCCCAATGTATTTACTCTGCTAGTCCCACTGACACCAAGAGACCAATTTACCATGGCTAATCAACCTAACCCACACATCTTTGGACTATGGGGAAAAAACTGGAGCACCAGGAGGAAACCCACACAGATATGAGAATGTGCAAACTCCATATGATGACCCAAGGTGGGTCTCTGGCGCTGTAAAGCAGCAGTGCTTGCCACTGTGCTGCCCATTAATGTAGCAGTTCTTGAGTATTGCTGAAAAGAGAGAAATGTTAATAAAGCTTTTGGATTTGCATTCATCAGGGCAAATAGCAATGCTAAATCTAAAACTACTACAACAAGTTATACCGCAGGAGGAGAGAGTGCTGATTGGTAACTTCTGTTATATAAATTGTTGTTTTGAAATTTGGGATTCTTGTATTTGTACTGATGAGTGTAAGATAAAATGCTTTCACAGTATGTCTCTCATCAGCAATGTAGGCCTTTTTACCACCCGGGAATGTTCCAAAGTACTTTCCAGCCAATGAAATATTTTTGAAGTGTAGTCACTGTTGTAATTTATCAAACTTAGGAAACAAACAGCAAACAATCAAATAACCCATTATTTTTCATGATGGTGGTGAGATGGATATTGACCAGGATACCAGGGATACCTCACTTGCTCTCCTTTGAAATAGTAACATGGAACGTTTTCTGCCACTTAGATGGTCTTGGTTTGACATCTCATCCAAAGGATGGCACCTTTGACATTATGGCTTTCAACTGTATATAAAATAGAACTTTATATTTGTTAATGTTTATGTCTGAAAGGTGAGATTTGTGATTAGTTTTTGCTTCTCACCAGCAATGGCATTAATGCCAAGTAGACCTCCTGCAATCTTTGTGATGAGGGAGGGGGGATTGGCACTGTATTTTCTGTATCATCCATTCCCAATAGAGTCCTGGTCAGATATGTTACTTTGAAGGATAGATTGTTTTCTTATCCTCAGAATGTACTTGGAACAGATATTTAATGGATGAGTATTTGTTCCAGTGGGAAAAACTTTGTCTACGTGGTGCCTGTCAAATGACCAAAGCACAAGTCGATATTGTGATGTATTGGAGCTTTGCAATAAAATTCATTATAATGCAACACTTTGGCACAGTGGTTAGCAGTGCTGCCTCTCAACGCCAAGAACCCTGATAGCCTGGTTTCCTCTTCCAGTCCAAAAGATGTGCTGGTTAGGGCCCATTGGCCATGCTAAATTCTTCCTCAGTGTACCTGAACAGGTACCGGAGTGTGGCAACTAGGGGAATTTCACAGTAACTTCATTGCAGTGTTAATGTAAGCCTACCTGTGATACTAATAAAATTAGCTTTAACTCAATATTGATTGAACCTTCTAATTTTGGGCAAATGCATATTCTGGAATAATATCTTGCTACTTTCATTTTAACTGGTTGTATTTTATTTATAAATGCTACCATCAGGGTTTTGAAATGCTTTTGGGAAGGAATAGCTGAAAATATCAATCTCTGAATGCTACTAGTTATAACTTTGGGAGCCTCATGCTGCTTGACGAATGAGATATTCTTGTTGACCGAGGTTCAGTGGGTTGCACTTGTGCCTCTAGTCAGAAGATTGTTGATTCAAGTCCCGACATCTGAGCACAGAAAACCCAGAGTGCTATTTCCCCCTGTGGTACTGAGGGAGCTCTGCACTGTCAGAGGTGCTTTCTTTATAATGGACAGAACCAATCCCTTCGCGCAATTTCAAAGAAGATACTCTTGTTCTGGTTCTACATGATCAATCCCTTATTCTGAGACTATGGACCTGTATTTGGATTCCCCAAGAAGTGGAGGTGCTGGCTTTGGACTGGAGGAAGCATAGGAAGAAGTCTTTCAACACCAGGTTAAAATCCAACAGGTTTATTTGGCACTAGCTTTTGGAGTCTCAGCTTCTTCATCAGTGAGGAGTTGGTTCACAAATAGGTCATATACAGACACAAACTCAATTTACAAGGTAATAGTTGTATTGTGAGTCTTTACAGGTAATCAAGTTTGTTTCCCTTGGCTAGGGAAACCAATCTCCTTGTATCAGTACCTATTGGCAAAGGCTAAAAGGTGTTGTATTTTCAGGAATTAAACAGAAATGTTGTACAATGAAGTTTTGTTTAGCTGCCTAGACTCTGTGAATTCCCTCACTAAACTTCTCCTCTACTCAGTCTTCGTTTAAGATCCTCCTTAAAATGCATCTCTTTGACCTAGCTTTTGGTCACCTATTTTGATATCTCTCCATGTGGCTCAATGTCAGATTCTGTTTGATAAAGCTTGTTATCCAGATCATGGTTGATCTGCCATAGCAGTTGGTCGGAGTTTCTGTCTGCAAGTTGCCCACAGAGCAATATAAACACACTCCAAAGAACACTTTTTGGTTTCAAGCATTTTGTGACATTTTGAGATGAAGAAAGGTGCTGTATAAAAACAGATGCTGGATACAGTGTGGGTGACGCTTAATATATCTTTCAGATTTCCTTGTGGTTTGTTAGAATCTCTGTTACCCTCCTTCCCAAACCTGCATTTATCCAAAGGACAGCTGAACACTACTTGATTCATTCATCAGCTTACCCATCCTTGAGTAAGAAAATGTGGCAAACCCACAATCCTCCAGCATGGTGGCACAGTGGTTAGCACTGCTGCCTCATGGCACCAGGGTCCCAGGTTCAATTCCTGGCTTGCACATTCTCCTTGTGTCTGCGTGAGTTTCCTCCCATAATCCAAAAGATTTGCAGGTTAGGTTGATTGGCTGTGTTAAATTAAGGTGTGTGTCGGGGTTAGGTGGAAGAGCCATGGTAAATGCGTGGGATTAAGGGAATGGGCAGAGGGAAGTTCCTGGATGGGATGCTCTTTTGGAGAGTCGGTACAGACTGGATGGTCTCTTTCTGGGATTTTATGGTTCTATGTTTGCTTTCCCAATTATAAACATTCCACCACTGGTGGCAGTGGCTGTTCCTTGAACTGCCTAAGCCCCAGGCTCTGTTTTTACTTTAATCTTTCTGCCTGTCTATCTTGCTTTCCACATTTAAGATGCACCTTAAAACCCACTTCTTTCATCAAGCATTTGGTCATCTGACTATTACCTTAAGTGCTCCTGTGTTAATAAATAGGAGCAGGAGTAAACCATTTGCTTCTTAAGCCTGTTCCTCCATCATTGTTATTCTGTCACAACTCCATTTTCTCGCCCACTCCCAATAAAATCTCTCTCCATTTTAAATATACTTATCAACCTTTTGGGGTTGTCAATGCCTAAGATTCATAACTCCTCCGGGTGAAGATACTCTCCTTGATTTGACCCTACATGATCAATCCCTTATCCTAAGACTATGCACGTATGTTGGATTCCTCAGCCAAGAGAAATGACCTCCCTTGATTAATACCTATAGCTGAGATTTTCTAGCGTTTTCTCTTAGATTTTTGATTAACAAGGCAATGAGAGGTTATTGTGGGAGGCAGGAATGTGGTGCTGAGATTACAATTCAGAACAGCCACGAATTTATTGAATGGTGGAGCAGGCTAGAGGGGCTGAGTGGCCCACTCTTGCTTCTAACTTGGACGTTCATACATCTTATGCTCATGGCAACTTGGCTGAGAGAGATTACTCTGATCTGAGAAGTCACCTTAAATTTAACATTCAATCTCCCACTTGTAGGATTTTCAGGCATGCAGTCTGTCGTCTCCTGGTCAGAGGTTGGCGACGGCTCATCAGATGAAACTGAGTATTCTAGTATCCTGTGTTTTTAATAGTCTTAAATTCCAAATGAAAATATCAATTGCTGTAGCTGGAAATATATTTAGGGCACATGGTTTAAAATACATGTCCTGGCCAGTAGCACGATATGTTTCTCCTTGTGTGATTGACTGTGACTTGCTTGTGACACTGTTATTGCAAGTTGCTGCTGTCATGTATTTTGCCCTGGACAATACAGAGTGAGATGCTTTGGCAGGGAATTGCAGGGCTGGGAGCATACTTGTGAAACTTTATAGTTGAGGTGGAGAATCTTAATCTGCCTCTAAAAATGGTGATGCAATCGGGGTGTCGTGTTGGGGGAGCAGGCATCCTGGTAGGAGCTCTGCTGGTTGATCAGTCATTTGATGCTACTCGAAGGTCAGCCAAAGGCTTTCTGGGCCTTGCATCTCGCTGTTGGAGCTGACTATTTGTAGAATCTGCAAAACATGCCTCGGTGGTACCACAGTTCTTCTCTAGGCCTCTTTGGCTTTAATGATAGCTTGACACTCCATTACTCACTGGCTATGCATGCACAGAATTATTATTAGCCATACCTTGCAGACATCTCTCAGAAGGTTGTGAGGTCAAAAATGAAGGAGTTGGCTGACTGATGGCCTGTTTACTGTGATATTTTAGAGTCCAGTTAAAAGCTTTACTTACACTTGGCACAAGCCACTGTGGCGTGCCCTGCCCAGCCCAGCTGACAGAGCTCGAAGACCTTGCGTAGCGGTTACTTGTGTGGAGAAGAACTGGAATCGAACTGAAGAGCACCGAAAGGCCTCGGCATCGTTGCTGGAGGAAGGGGAGGAGCTACTCTACCTGGCTGTGTTTTAATCTCTGGGCGGCAGTCTGTGGTTTCTGAAACCGAGCTGGAAACACAACAGCAGCAAATAAATCCTCCCGAGGAGTAATGCAGTCACAAGAAGAGGCAGAAGATGAAGAGAATTTAGCAAAATGCTCCTGCAGGATCATGAACTGAGACCATGCAATTCTTCTTAAGTTGTTGGACAGTACGGAGCCTGCTGTAGCAGCTACTTGTGCTTTCTGGCCCTAGCCTGCACTGTGCAAATTGAAGATTTATAGCCAGCTGCTCTTTTACGATTGTAAATCTCCCGAGCGTCAGCAGCATCCTTAATCGGCATGAAGCGTTGGTTCTCCTGTGCCTCCGTGCCCTTTGTAGGTATCTGTCGCTGAAGGTGGAGAGTGTTTTTACTCTAATTGTAGTTCCAGTCAGTATTTGGAAGTTTGCATGTGTGCGAATGTGATGCCTAAGCTTCCCTTTTAATCACCTCCTGTGTTGATTTGGGGTGCAATTTATTGGAGTGGTGGGTTAATATCGCACCTTGGCTGTTCCTACGACACAGTGCATGCCGAGCACGGGGCGCTTTAAACGAGAGAAGATAGAGTTTCTGCCGGCTGCTGCAGAATTTAGACATTATTGATCCAAAGTGGTTCAGAGGCCTTCCGTAATAGATGTGTGGAAGTGAATCAATGGACTATAATCCAGCTGAGTTCAAGTGATGTCATAAAGCTGTCAGACTAGCTCCAGACAGCGTCTAAACAGTTGAGAAATTTTATTCCTGTATTTGAGTTTAATTGTATTTTTCTGTGTTTTACCTCCTGCTGATGACGTGTCTTGTTTGTTGCCCGTGTCCTTGACATCTGATGCTTTCAGCCTGGTCAATTTGAGTTGCAGTAAGAAGTCTGACAACACCAGGTTCAAGTCCAACCGATTTATTTGATAGTAAACTCAAGCTTTTGAGGTTACCCTCTTCGTCAGATGAATGAGGTGTTTCTGGTTTCAGACAGCACATATAACAGCACAGACAGTTTACAGTAATCTGTAAACTATCTGTGTACTATCTGTTTATTATCAAATAAATCGGTTGGACTTAAACCTGGTGTTGTCAGACTTCTTACTGTGTTTACCCAGTCCAACACCGGCATCTCTACATCGTGACTACTGTCAATTTGAGTTGCAACAGTCTTGAGCAATTTAACTCTGGTATTTTCACAACAACTTAAATACTTTATAAATGGCAAAGCAATTATTTGAATACTTTGGTGCCCTTGTAACATTACAAAGGAATTTTGATATTTTCAGAGAGAAATTTCAAATATTTTACAATTATTTCCAGTAGAAATATTCCCACAAGAGAAACCTTGTTGATGCAGTCTATCTCTTGTTCCCCCCTGCTCTTCTCACTCCAGTAGAAGTTTCATTGTCTGAAGATTCAAACTGTGTCAAAGTGAAATATTTCCCAAGCTGTCCCTCCCTAACTCTCTTCGCTTCCCAAACTTGCACTACTCCTTTAAGACATTCCTTAAAGCCTACCATTTTGACCAAGCTTTATGATTACATTCCTAACATTTCCTTATAGAACTCCGCACCAAGTTTCCTTTGATAATGCTTCTGGGATTTTATTTTTAAGCCTCACTTTCTTGTAAGTGTCCAGGTAAGGAGTTGGCCTGTTGCTCACCAGATGATCTTGCAGGTATGCGTGCATATACACTAGGCAGCAGCACAGTAGCAGTACTGAGTGAGTGCTGCACTGCTGAAGATGCTATCTCTCCAAGGAGGCATTAAACCAAGGCCCTTGGTACATATAAAATTTTGTAGAAATATATCAGAAAGCATGGCTGTTTTCCAGTGTCCTGCCCAGTATTTATCTGTCAGTCTAGATTTAAAGACAATGTGGCTTATCTGGTCATTATCAGATGGCTGTTTACAAATTTGCTTTGTTGTTGCCTTTGCTATAAACAGTATCTATACTCCATTGATTGTAGATTATGTTAGGATGTCTGAAGTTGTGAAAAGTGCTATGGAAATGCAAACCATTTCTCTTCCATTCCACTTGTTCGTGGTCAGGAATTGAAAGCCAATTGCCATCTTTCCCCCAATTAAAAACAATTACCTATACACCTTTATTGTGCAGATGAAAGCCAGAACTGATTCTTCCAAGTCTGCATGGGTCACCTCATCACTGAGTGAACTTCGCGAGGACTTGAGAACCTGTTTTTAATTTTTACTTTTAGTATTCTTCTTCCCAATCTCCATCTCCCCCTCTCCCCCATGACTTGATGAGTCAATGTGTTTCCTTTCATGGTTCTGAGTGTGCCATCGAGTCTGAGAGTGTGAGCTCATAAAGGTTTTGGAGATTGGGGAGATCAGTCAGGCTTTCAATTCCAGATGCTTGTCATTGCATCTTCACGGAATCCAGTCCCAATTTCACAGATCCACAACTGTGGATATAGATGGTGAGGTACTGGTCCCCACATTATAAGAAAGATGTGGAGGCATTGGAGAGGGTACAGAGGAGGTTTACCAGGATGTTGCCTGGTATGGAGGGCAGGTCCTATGAAGAGAGGTTGAAGGATTTGAGGTTGTTTTCGTTAGAAAGGAGGCGGCTAAGAGGGGATCTTATTGAAGCATATAAGATGATTAGAGGTTTAGATAGGGTGGACAGTGATAGCCTTTTTCCTAGGATGGAGAAAGCTAGCACGAGGGGACACAGCTTTAAATTAAGGGGTATGAGTTATAGGACGGATATCAGAGGTAGGTTCTTTACTCAAAGAGTGATTAGGGAGTGGAATGCCCTGCCTGCAGCTGTTGTAGATGCGCCAAGTTTGGTGGCGTTTAAGAGGTTAATTGATAAGTATATGGAAGAGAAGGGAATGGTTTAGTTTGGAGGGGCATTGCTTTTTATTTTGGTCGGCACAACATCGAAGGCCGAAGGGCCTGTTCTGTGCTGTAATGTTCTATGTTCTATGTACAGAAGACAACAAGCATGCACAGACCCTAAACTCAGTGGGAATTGGAACCCTTGGTGGTGATTGGGGAAGAAATTATAAATGAAAGCAGCTTTTGCAATCTTTGGCGATCTGAAACACTTGCCGACAATAAAGTAGAAAATAGCGGTAAGGTGGTTAGCACTGCTGCTACACAGTGCCAAGGACCTGGGTTCAATTCTGGCCTTTGGATGACTGTGTGGAGTTTGCATATTTTTCCTGTCTCTGCGTGGGTTTCTTCCAGGTGCTCTGGTTTCCTCCCACAGTCCAAAGATGTGCCGGTTAGGTGGATTGGCTGTGCTAAATTGCCTTTAGTGTCAGAGTGATTAGCAGGGTAAATGTATGGGGTTATTGTTGGAGCTGGCTCGATGGACTGAATGACTTACTGCACTGCAGGAGCTCTATTCTGTGAAATGCAACTTGCATTTATGAAGTTCCTTTAACAGAGTAAATCACCCCAAAGTGTTTCACAGGACTACAATGGAGCATGAATTAGAAAGGGAAACGTGTAACTATATTGGCTCTCCTGGAAGTTGCTAAAGGTTAGGGTTTGATAAGAATAAACTCTTCTGGGTGGAGTGACCCTTAAAATTAGAGCCAGCTCATTCTGGGGTGATGTCAGGAAGCGTGTGGGTCATAGAAATCTGAAAGTCTCCAACCCCTGCAAAAAAAAAACTGGAGGCTAGGGAATTGGAGATAATTAGAATTGAGATACAAATCAGCTTTGCTCTCGTTAAATAGCTGGATATGTCCGAGGGATTGAATAGCCACCTCCTGTTCCTGTGACGGATCCTTTTTTTTATTTTTGTTGGCTGGCATTGGATTAATATTTTGTTGCTTCAAATAGATTTGACTTGTATCCGGGATGGCAACCGGTTGAAACCAGAGACACTGCACCAGAACAGAGCAGAGGAGCAACATTAATCAACTGTGGGTTCCCCAGTGGAGCTGTGTTACACGTTTTGGAATAAAATCAACACCAGGGAAAAAAAATCATTGTACGCCACAGAAGTTGTTGGAAGTTCTTGGCCATGCCCCAGTTTAGTGTTTCACTTTTTAATTGGCATTTTATTTTATCTTGTTAGTTTAAGAAAACGAGGAGGAGGAAAAGGTGATTCATTGGAAAAAGTTGAAGTGCATTGTCACCTTTTGTGTGTTTCTGTGGATTTCTGATGTGTTCTCTTCCGCAGATTGTCCTTTAACTTCCTCCAGTCTTACAAAACCGCACCCCCGGCACAGTAGCTGATACTGCTGCCTCTCAGTGCCAAGGACCTGGGTTCGATTCCCAGCTTGGATCACTGTCTGTGCGGAGTCTGCAAGTTCTCCCCATGTCTGCATGGGTTTCCTCCTGGGTGCTTTGGTTTTCTCCCACAGTCCGAAAGATGCGCTGGTTTAGGTACATTATCCGTGCTAAATTCTCCCTTAGTGTACCCTAACAGGTGCTGGAATATGGTGACTAGGGAACTGTAACAGAAATTTCATTGCAGTGTTAATGTAAGCCTACTTGTGACACTACTAAATAAACTTTAAAAGCATCGCTGTCCCTTTAATGCACCCAAATTTTCATCTTTGACCAAACTTTTGGCCATCTGACTCTGGCTTGGTTCTGATGTTCTGTAATTGCTTCTATAAAGATAGTAGGATGTTTACGGCGTTAAAGGCAAGTTATTCGATTTATCACATAAATCTAAGTTGTTGCGTTTGCCTGATTGTTTATCAGGCACTGCCTTGTAAATGTTTGAGATCATCAGAAGTACCAGTGTTTACATCATATCGTTGTGCCGCCTAAAATCAGCTGTCAGAGTTCTGCAGGTCCAATGGCCTCTTCTGCATTCCATGATTCTATAATTTGTATTGTTCACATTAAATCCAGTAAGTTGTATATTCACATCCCCTTACAGATGCAGCCAGACCTGCTGAGATTTTCCAGCATTTTCTCTTTTAGTTTGATTCCAGCATCTGCAGTAATTTGCTTTTATTTATTGTGCTGACCGAGACTAGTTCTCCATTGGAATCTAGCCTCCAATTCCTTCGTCACATTCTAGCTATCTTCTGCAAACTCTCCAATGTGCATCCTCCTATACCCAACCAGCCTCCACTGTCTTTCAGTCACCTCATCCTGAATCTTCAACCTCTGGTTAACTTTCTTCACAAAACACATGTAATTTACTGAGTTTTCAATCATCCACTGCCACTGGGTCTAAATCCTGAAGTTGGCTGACTAACTATGCCATGCAGACTGCAGTGATTTAAAAATCTAGCTCACTATCCACCACCTTCTTGAGGTCAAGTAGGGAGGAGTATTAAATGCTGGTCTTGCCAGCGACACTTGCATCCCATAAATGAATAGAAAAATATCATTTCTAGTTGTTCAACAAAGCCTCAGCATTTGCTTCTTTTCTGCTCTATGAAGCAACTCAAGGTAGTTTTCTATATTAAAGGCACCATGTAATATGTTACTTCTGTATTAAGAGTCTGTCAAATAGTTAACAATTTAAAATAATTGGCAAAAAAAAGTTTATAGTTTGTTTATTAATGTCACAACTTGGCTTACATTAACACTGCAATGAATTTACTGTGAAAATCCCCTAGTTGCCACATTCCAGCACTTGTTTGGGTACAATAAGAGAGAATTTAGCATAGCCAATCCACCTAACCATCAGAAAGCAGGTTTTTATGCCAACAATTGTCATGATCTGGGATTTCTGCCAGAAAGAGCAGTGGAAAACTATTCAATAGTAATTTCAAAAGAAAATAGATAAGTACTTACCTTGCATTAAGTTGATGTTTTTCTACACCCTAGCTATGATTCTAATGCTACATGCTGCAATCTCTCCTTTCCTTCTCTATGAACAATATATTTTGTCTGTATTTTTGGTATGTTTTGTATAGTGTGCGAGAAACGATACTTTTTGCTGTATGTTAATACCATGTGACAAAAAGAAATCAAATCAAAGTGTAGTCACTAATGAACTTGATAGGAAATTCAAGAGAACCTTTTTTACCTAAGGACTGGTGTGAATGTGCAGTTTGGTACTTTGTTGGATTTATGGTGACTAACACAATTCATAGAATCGTGGAATCCTTCCAGTGCAGAAGAGGCTATTTGACCCACTGAATCTGTACCAACTCTGACAACTTACCTGACCCAGGATTCCTTCCTCCACCCTATCCTGGTAACCCCACACGTCTATCATGGCTAATTCACCTAAGTTGCACGTTTTTGGATTGTGGGAAGAAACACATGTAGATATGGGGAGAACGTGCAAACTCCCACTGACATTGACCCAAAGCTGGAATTGAACCCAGTCCCTGGAGCTGTGAAGCAGTCCTGCTAACACTGTGCCATCATGCTGTCCCTGCATTTAAGGGAGAAAGGAACAAAAGTATATATTGATAGGAGGCTCCTGAGGAACACAAACACAGGCATGATTAGTTAGTTTCCACGTCCGCCTGATCCCAATATTCTAGACTTTGTAGCTTGTTTCTGGTGTTGTGTAACTGTAGGTATTGCATTTATTCAGATATCTAGTTCCTTAGGAGAGACACATAGGTCAAGCATCTGGTCAATTGGGTGACAACCGTGTGGAATGGTGTGCCGGAAGGCAGATCTAAAGGAAACTGGAGGAAAGAGAAGAAACCAAGATGTTTAAATCCCTTCTTTCTGGCTACTGTACTGGTGTCATTCACTGGTCATCTGAACTGTAATACAAGAATCCATCTGTTGACACTGTATCTTTGCATCATGATTTCCTTGCAACGTTGAGCTATTAAATCTTGCACATGTTGGATTCCTATCCAGACTGGAAGGAACAGGTGCTGATGTGTAACATGAAAACGCATGAGAGAGAAGCTCCAGTTCGTGAGCTGCATATCTCCCCAGCGCCTGCACTAGCAGATTAAAATTGCGTGTGCCTTGCTGAATCAAGTATCTTAACGCAATATTTTCACTTTTCAAACAGACATCCGACTGGAGTAAATATGATGATCGGCTGTTGAAGGCAGTGGAGAAAGGAGATGTGGACAAAGTTGCATCAGTTCTTGCCAAAAGAGGAATTATCTGCACTAAGTTGGATGTGGAGGGTCGATCAGCGTAAGTGTCCGCCGTCGCTCCAATATGTCTCGTTTTGAATTCCCAGCATATTGAATTTCACTTTCTCAACGGGCCGGTTCTGTTGCAGTCAAGATCTTGTTACTTGAGAAATGTTGTGTAGTTTGATTTGTACACTTTTTTTTAGAATCATGTAGCTTGCATGTTGTAGTATCCTGTGTGAACCTATTGCTTTTGCCATTTGTTCAGTGAGGAAATTTGTGAATGCGTGTCTGAGGGGCAGAGTGTGCCCTGTTTATTTATCAAACATGTAGGTCATTGCCCGTCACACAATCTCCATCCCCCTCTCAACACTCTCTCCTCTTGACCACCTCCCCTGATTTCTCGACCCTCCCGTCTCTGTAATTGGAGAGGGAGCTACCTTTGATTTATCATTTGTCTGTGCGACTGCACATTCAGCAGTAAGGATGATTTAACACACAATGGCTTGGCTCAGGTCAGTAACTGGTCATGTGGAAAATCATGATCGTGTTCCTGCTCTCAAATCTTGCAACATCGCGTTTTTTTTCTATCAAAGCTACTGTGTCACTAGACCTTGTGTTTTGCCCATTGCGTGTTTGAATTGGACAATATGCTGAAAAATTATTCTGTATAACTTGCCATCTGCTTAATTATAATTTGCGAGTAGGGTGAATATTCTGATCACGATATTCAAATCTGCATCCAGTTCTGTAGAACATCAGCTGCTGTTTCTTAGCTGAAAGTGATCAAAAACAGCAAATTGAATTGTGTTGTTAGAAATGGGGAAAATATTTCTGCGCTATAGGATTCTATAATCCTATTTTTTTCTTCATTTGTGAGACACGGGTGTCGCTGGCTGGTCAGCATTTATTGCCCATCTCTAGTTGCCCGAGGGCAGTTGAGTCAACCATGTTGCTGTGGAACTGGAATCGCATGTAGGCCAGACTGGGTAAGGACAGCAGATTTCCTTCCTGAAAGAGCATTAGTGAACCAGATGGGTTTTTCCAAGAATTGACAATGGTTTCATGGTCATCAGCAGATTCTTAATTCTAAATTTTTTTTGTTATTGAAGTCAAATTTCACCATCTGCCATGGCGGGATTCGAACCCAGATCCCCAGAATATTAGCTGAGTTTCTGGATTAATAGTCCAGCAATAGATATAAAGGCCCTTGCATCCCCATATTCTATGGAAGATGGTTATTATTGTTGTTATTATTATTATTATTATTATGCTCTTGGCTGAATTAATTCTGTGCAATGGCTCAAGAATCCTTTGTAATAACAGCATCTACCACCTATATTATTGTTGAACCTTGCATTATAACAGCTTCCACTCACCTGGCACTGTTAGAACATTACAGCGCAGTACAGGCCCTTCGGCCCTCGATGGTTTCACTGATCGGCGCAACAATCTAACGACTCTCTAACCTAACCTATTCCAATGTTACCCATATGCCTATCTAATGACCATCTGAACGTCCTTAAAGTTGACGAGATCAGAACTGTTGCAGGCAGGGCATTCCACGGCTTTTCTACCCTCTGAGTAAATAACCTTTCTCTGACATCCGTCCTATAACTAACATCCCTTAAGTTAAAGCTATGTCCTCTATGCGAGCCATCATCATCCAAGGAAAAAGGCTGTCACTGTCCACTCTATCTAACCCTCTGATCATCTTATATGCCTCAATTAGATCACCTCTTAACCTTCTTCTCTCGAATAAAATAACCTCAATTCGATCAGCCTTTCCTCAGAAGACCTTCCCACCATACTAGGCAACATCCTGGTAAACCACCTCTGCACCCTTTCCAATGCCTCCACATCTTTCTTATAATGTGGCGACCAGAACTGTACTCAATATTCCAAGTGTAGCCGCACCAGAGTTTTGTACAGTTGCAACATGACCTCACAGCTCTGAAATTCAGTCCCTCTACAATAAAAGCTAACACACCATATGCCTTCTTAATAATCTTATCAACCTGGTTGCCAACTTTCAGGAGCTATGCGTGTGTACACTGAGATCTCTCTGCTTGTCGACACTACTAAGAGTTCTTCCATTAGCCCTATATTCTGTGCTCCTATTACTCTTACCAAAATGAATCACCTTACACTTTTCCGTATTAAACTCCATTTGCCACCTCTCAGCCCAGCTCTGCAGTTAGTGCCAAGGCATTTCACAGGAGCTTTATCAAATAAAATTTGACACAAAATCACATTGGGTGATATCAAGGCAGGTGACCAAAAGCTTTGTCAAAAATGTAACATCTTAAAAGAGGGGGAGAGAGCTGGAAAGGTCAAAGAGGAAATTCCAGAGCTTGGTGTTAGGACAGCTGAAGACATGGCCGTCAATGATGGAGTGATTTTTAAATTGTGAGGGTGCCAGGCATGGGCAAGAGATCACTGCTGGTTTCTGGGGCTGAAGGATGAGTGGTAAGGGGGTGAATTGATGTTGCTTGACTGGGTCAGTGTGATGGGTGTTGGGTAAATTGGACATTGTGTAAGTTAAGATAATAGCTGCAGAGATTTGGTTTCCAGAGGACAGAAAAGCCAGTTCTAGAGCTAACAAAGGCCTGGATCAGTTTGTTATAGAGTATAATTGAGAGAAACTGAGCAAAAATATATTCTGTGGCATTTTATTCTCTAACTTGGAAAGTATAATCCAAGTAATTGCTAGAAATAGCACGATGGCACAATGGTTAGCATTGCTGCTTCACAGTGCCAGGGACCCAGTTCAGTTCCGGCCTTGGATGACTGTGTGGAATTTCCACGTTCTCCCCATATCTGCGTGGGCTTCCTCTGGGTACTTTGATTTCCTCCTACAGTCCAAAGATGTGTGAGTTAGGCGGATTTGCCATGCTAAATTGCCTCTTAGTGATGGAGCATTGATTAGGGTAAATGCATGGGGTTATAGGGATAGGACCGATGTGGGATTGTGGTCGGTGCAGACTTGCTGGGCCAAATGGTCTCATCCACTGTAGGATTGTATGATTTTATATACAGCAAAAAGAAAATATAGTTTAGAGGTTTGGTTGTGGGACAAAGAATTTACACTGAGTCATTGCTATCATGTTTCCAAGGTTGTCATGGGCATGCTGTGTATTTCTAACTTCCATCATGTGTATTTCCTTACGATGAGTGTTTTTCATAGAATAATAAAATGATGCAACACAAGAGGAGGCCATTTGGCTATTGTGTCTGTGCTGGCTGATAGAACTATCCAATTAATCCCCTTCCCTGGAGCCCTATAAATCTTCCCCTTTTCACGTACTCATTAAATTTGCTATTAAATCTGGTCCAGTGCCCTTCTGGGTAATGAAATCCAGATCGTAACAGCTTGGATGTTGTTTCCTCTTTCCCAAAGAAAGTGTTCCCTTTTGGTACTTTTGCTAATGATGTTATATCTATGTTCTCTGATTGCCAGCTCTCTGTCTCTGACAAGTTTGACGTTCCTAATTTCCAAACTCTATGAACAATTTTTCAGCAAAAAGAATGCAGTCACCTCCTTGTGCTTTGTCTCCTTTAACCGGTGAATACAGAGGGACATATGTGTATGGGCTAGGATAGCCTGCAGTGATTTCTCCTTGAAAATAGCGCTGAGATCACCAAGTCACTGTATGACTTTAGATCTCTCTTGTCAATCCATGGCAAGATGGGGTTTAATTAAACACTAAATTCAGCTTCTGAAAGCCTAACATTTCTAACTGTCAACCTCTCTTTCCACCCCCCCTTCCCACCATGGGGGAAGATCTAAAATTCTGCAGGTGTCCTTCCCACTGTGTCCCACTGACCTAGTAGTGATTTTATTAATAAGGGGTGGGGTGGATTACATGGTAGTGGGAGAGTGAGGCTTAAAGTGGCCCAGCGGAATGTGACGGCCTAATGGTATTATCATTAGACTATTAATCCAGAAACTCGGCTAATATTCTGGAGTCCCGGATTCGAATCTCACTGTGGCAGATGGTAGAATTTGAATTCAATGAAAATACCTGGAATTAAGAATCTACTGACGATCATGAAACCAATGTCGGAAAACCCATCTAGTTCGCTAATGTCCTTTAGGGAAGGAAATCTGCCATCCTCACTCAGTCTGACCTACATGTGACTCCAGAGCCACAACAACTGCCCTCTGAAATGGCCTAGCAAGCCATTCAATTTCAAGGGCAACTAGGGATGGGCAATAAACACTGGTCATTCAGCGAAGCCTATGTCCCACAAATGAGTAAAAAAAACTATCACGCTCCAATTAGAGTTCTTAAGGATCAGATTAATGGTCTGGGGACAGAAAACAAGCCACACTCAGTTGTGTGAGCATGTTGATGAAGACCAGGATTGAGATGCAGGTTAAAAGCATCAAGGATGAGAAATGGTTTGAATGCAGAGTCAGTGAGAAGCCAGGGGTTTGAGTGGGTGTAAAACTAGATAACATTTGGAGAACAGAGGAAGGGTGGAAGAGTTTAAAACACGAGGTGGCTATGGTGACAAAACCAAAATTAATCCTGATGATGGGTGAATCATGCAGTCTGGTGTGAATGGAAGGGGGTTATTTGATGGAGGTGGGGTAGGGAAGGAAACGGGACAAGAGAGAGATGGTGTGTGGCGATGCATTGAGAAGGAGGTCAGAATATGAGTATGGCAGAACAGGAGAGAGTTATGAACCAACAGTTGAAGCTATGTACCGCAGCGGAGAGAGACCTGGTTGGCAGAGATGATAGAGACCTAGTTGGGACATGAGAGTCCGGCTGGTTCAGGAGGGCAGAAATGTTGCTGTGGCGGAAGCATGAACGCAACATAAGCCAAATCCTGACTCTTGGATCACATCACTAAAATCAAGTAAAAAGTGTCTGAAATTAATCCTAACTCTGAAAGTAAACGTGTACACATCTGGATGCCTTTTTGTAGATATTAAATATGAACACTTTTGTTCTCACTTAAATTTAAAGATGTTCAACTTGATTAGTCACCCCTGGGTTAATTTTAACAAGTAGCAAAGCTTTTAACTGTTAGTAGATGGATTTTTATTTAGCTGCAATAGAGTGTTAGATGTTTGATTGCTGATATTGTTTCACAAGGTCCAGAGGGAACCATAAATACATCATTATCTGCCAAGAAAGAGCGAGAGAAATGATTTATGGTCGTAAAGATTTTAGAACAAGGAGTTATTTCTAAGCCTTTCCTTTTTGGAAAGCTTAATTGCACTGCAAATAACAGAATAGTTCTTGACACTGAACCAATTAAGTAGTTGGCTGTCCGCTTGTGTGGATAAATATCTGGCAAAGCTGAAAGTGAACTAATGGAGCTTCACATGGTGAGGCTGAGTCCAATCAGCAGAGCGGCTTCAAATAGAATTCTTGGTGCTTATTTCTTGCGCATGTCAGCAAGAATTTTTTTTATCAGGCACAATAAAGTCTAGCTAGGATGCACTGATTGAAAATCCTTTGATGCAATAGTGTGCCAAATCTTGTGTACCAGGAAGGGACATTTTAGTGTTTACACCAGTGTGAAGTGAGGTCTGGCTCACCCTTGTGCCAATTTGGATTTTGATGTGTCTCAGTTTGGTTCAGCAAAGTTGTGTTGCTCTTGGAACGAATTTTGGCTTCCAGTGTTGATGCTTAATTAGATCATTATTGACATGGGATTTGAATGTTCCAAGTCACGTGGCAGAAGCTTTAAAAGAGTGAACAATTAGTCAGTGGCCGAAAAGGTCGTGTTTTGAGGCTTGAGCCCTGCGGGGAGGGTGGGAGAGTGAGGTGTTTGCTGGTGCTGAGGCCAGAGGGGAAAATGCATTAAATCTTGCAGCACCAGCCTCATAAATTTTGCAGCTGGGTGTTTTGTGCCGTATTCCAAGGCAGGGCACACGTGCCGGTGCTTAATTCACCATCATGTCCTGGTGCCATTTTTAAGAGGTGTCTAACATCACTGACCCACTTGCAAGGAACGAAGACCTCCTGAGAATGAAGGTGGATCAACAGGAATGTCCTGAGGTTGGTAAATGGATCCCCTCCAAGACACTGAACGGGAATTCCTCCATAACTTCTCCCATCCCCCCGCCAAAAAAAATCTGCACGCCATGTTGTTGCAGACATGTTTCACACTGGCTCATTTTTCTGCCAGCGTCATGAAGAATCTGGTGTGGGGGGCTGGCCTTCCTTTGCATCCCATTAACGAGATGCAAATTAGTATCACGCCAGCCTCTAGAAGGTTTTTCCAACCCTGGCATGGCTTACCCCATGGTAGACCTCATTAAATTCACGGAGAGGTTGAAACTGATTTCTGAATCTCCCGCTATATTCTCCCCCAGGCTGGTGGGGATTTGTGAAAATTCTGCCTAGGGTCTGAACCCTTCCATTTATCTTCATGCACAACTGCTGTCTCTGGCAATTCCTTCCTTTTGATGGAAGATAGGTCCTCAAAAACAGGAAGAGGTCCAAATTTGATTCTCTCGTACTCTGCGGACATTTATGCCTTTGTGTAATCTGAAGCACGTTGGCGGTGTGAAGTATTCAGACAACAGTCATCTATTGAAGAGACGTTATCCATCGAAATTTGGCCAAGTATAATTTTGTGGTTGAGGTATGATAAAAGTCTTTCGTGATCTTGGACCTATTCAAAAGGAGATGTGTAAAATAGCAGCAGCTGTTCAGTGGCCGTATATGAATACGTTAAAACACTGCCTACGATTTAGAGTTTAAATTTTCATTTAGATTTCTATTCTTTTTCAGTTTCCACGTGGCAGCAGCTAAAGGAGATGTCCCCTGCATCAATGCAATGCTCTCTCATGGTGTCGATGTCGCAGCAATAGATGCGGCAGGTAAATATTCGCATTATTTTCCCTCGATTACTCAAAGCGGTCATTATTAAAACTTGGGAGGGAAATACTCTCTCTTCCTAAGAGTCAAGTTGAAAAATTTCTTAAGGCTGCTTCATCAAGTTAATATCCCCTCTCCTCCTCCCTTAGGACACTTGGATTTTCTGCTTCAAGGAGTAGGAATAGGCTGCTTGTTGCCTTGAACTTGCTTCATTTTTTTTAGCAGGTCCAAGGCTAATCTTCAATCTCAATTCCCCTTTCCTGCTTTGTCCCTTGGTATTCAAGCATCTGTCTATCTCTGTCTTGAATGTACTGTGAGCACCCACTGGGTAGCACGGTGGCACTGCTGTCTCACAGCTTCAGGGACCCGGGTTCAATTCCTGACTTGGGTCACTGCCTGTGTGGAGTTTGCACATTCTCCCTGCGTGTGTGTGGGTTTCCTCTGGATGCTCCTGTTTCCCTCCACAGTCTGAAACTCGTGCTGGTTAGGTGCATTGACTGGAACAGGATCTGGAGTGTGGCAACTTGGGGTATTTCATAATAATTTCATGGCAGTATGAATGTAAGACTTACTTGTGACTGGAAAATAAGCTGCTTTACTTCTCTCTGGAGTATAGAATTTCAAGATTCACAGTCTTCTGAGCAAAGAGATTTCTTTCTTATCCTGATCCCACATTCTAGAATCTAGACTCTGAAGCCAGAGGGGATGGGCCTTTTGTCGTTTTTAACAAGTTAAGAATTTTATATGATTTAATGAGATCACCCGTCATTGTTCTAAAATCTAGAAAGTATTGATTAATTCTACTCTGGGCAACACTCTGATTTATTATTGTCAAATGTATGCAGTGAAAAGTATTGTTTCTTGCATGCAATACAGACAAAGCATACTGTTCATAGAAGGAAAGGAAAGAATGTTGCGTTACAGTCATAGCTAGGGTGTAGAGACAGATCAACGTTTTGCGAGGTAAGTCCATTCAAAAGCCTGACAGCAGCAGAGAAGAAGTTGTTCTTGAATCGGTTGGTACATGATCTCAGACTTTTCTGTTTTCTGGCAGAAGAAAATGGAATGGAGTGTGTGCAGGTTTCTTAATTATGCTGGCTGCTTGTCTGATGCAGCAGGAAGTGTAGACAGTCAACGGATGGAAGTCTAGTTTGAGTGATGGATTGGGCTATATTCACGACCCTTTATAGTTCCTTGTGGTCTTGGGCAGTGTAGGAGCCATACCAAACTGTGATACAACCAGAAAGAATATTTTATACGATGCCTCTGTAAAAGTTGGTGAGAGTCGTAGTGGACATGTCAAATTTCCCCCTCCCGAATCTGAAGGTTGAGGAAATCACTTTGCATGCCAGAGCCATCTCTTGGTGCTGTTACAAAGAAACTTGGGCCAGTATCGATCCCTTTATCAACACCACTAAAACAGATTCCTGTGACTTATCACCTTGCTGTGTTGCTGTTCATGCTTAAAGTTGGCTGCAGAGCACATTAGGCTGTCCCGAAGCCTTGAATATAAATGCAGTTTTGTCTCTTTATAAATAATTGAGCAGTCCTGTAGGTTCATGTTGGTGTGTACATTTCACATAAGCCTGTTGCCAACCTACTTCATCTCGTTCCCAGTGATGTTTCGAAACCAGTATTTTGTTTAAGTTTGGTGTTTGGAAAGTTGATTCCAGTCTGAGCTTCACTCTGGGTATGGGGGAGACTCTCATTCCTAGTTCCCCTCTGCAGTAAGGTCGAGTGTACAGGATTTTATTCATTGAGCATTGACAGTGCGTTTTATGTTTTATCTTTTCTCCATGTCTGCAGTTCGGCACTTTTGGGGAAAAAAAAATTCCTGTGAGAGGGTGGAACTAATGAGCCTTCGTTTACTGTTTTTCGTTGATTGTGAGAATGAGACGTGATCATCGATCACTGCAGCCTTTGTGATTGTTGATGTTTTGCAGCTGTTTGTTTTTACAACTGACCAAATTGCGATACTATTTCGGAAGAGATTAGGAGTCACGACAGATTCTCTTCCTTGCAGGAAGGGAAACAATTTAAAAAAAACACTAGGGTTTTTACACTAGTCTGGCAACTTTGTTTTCCTGATCCCGGTTAGATTCTGAGTTTCACAACTTCCCCGCTCTTCTCCCTAACAGAACTGTGGGAGTATCATCACTACAAAGACTGCAGCAGATCATAGAATCCTTACAGTGCAGAAGGAGGCCATTTGGCTCACACAGACAACAATCCCTCCCGATCCCTATCCCTATAACCCCAAGTGTTTGCCTCACTGATCCCACTGACATTAAGAGGCAATTTAGCATGGCCACATTTTTGGAGTTTGGGAGGAAACTGGATCATCTGGAAGAAACCCATGCAGACACTAGGAGAACATGTAAACTCCACAAAGTCACCCAAGGCTGGAATTATGGTTACTGCCTTTCAGCACCAGGGATGTAGGTTTGATTTCCAGCTTGGATCACTGTCTGTGGGGAGTCTGCATGTTCTCCTTGTGTCTGTGTGGGTTTCCTCCCACAGTCCAAAGATGTGCCAGTTAGGTATACTGGCCATGCTAAATTCTCCCTCGATGTACCCAAATGGGTGCCGGAATATGGCAACTAGGGGATTTTTCACAGTAACTTGATTGCAGTGTTAGTGTAATCATTTATAAATAAAGGCTTGTATTAATAAACTTTAACTTTGAACCAGGGTCACAAGTGCTGTGAGGGAGCTAACCACTGTGCCACCGTGTCATTCTTAACACCTCATTACTACTTCCCGCAGGCAGTTAGGATTGGACATCAAAAAGCTTTGCCTCAGTGATGATTTGAGGAATTTAAACAAAATATTCCCTCTGTGGATTACCATTTAAATCTGTGGTCTAGTACACATCAAGCTGCCACAAAAGTAATGAGATAAATGACAGAAATATATCTTAATGGCATTGGTAGATGGATTAATATTGGCCAAAGCTTTTCTGTGCTGCTTTGGAACAGTACCATGGGATCGAATGGCAGTTGACCAGTGTGTGACTGCAGACATTGCCATTCAAAACTGCTGTGCATTTTTGAGCCTCTTACTGGAACTAGGGTAGACTGTTCAATCCTTTTGAATCAATTAGTTCATAGTTGATCTAGAGCTCAACTCATTAATTTGTTTTGGTTCCACAGTTCTCTGTACTTTTTCCTAAACAAAAAAAATCTGTCGGTCTCATCTTGAATTTTTCAAGGGGGCTTACTGGTTATGTCACTGGACTTGTAATCCCGCATGTGTGCGTGCTCCAGAAGCACTCAAATGCTTCATAGTTCATTCCCGCGCTGTTAAAATTTATTTATTGGTCACAAGTAGGCTTATATTAACACTGCAGTTAAGTTACCGAAAATCCCCTTGTCGCCACACTCTGGCATCTGTTTGGGTCAATGCACCTAAACAGTATTGCTTTACAAAACTTCAAACTGCACCAAAGCTTGTAACAGCTGAATATGAGTAACTACTGTTTCATGAAAATTTAGTGGTAATAAAACATTTTGTATATCGTTTGTAAAGGCCTAATAAACATTGCACAAGTGTTTTGTTAAACACGAACAGATTAAGACCAATTCTGTTTGTACATGTTTACCTTAAATGTCTGGCTCCCCTCAAGCAGCCTTTGGTTTACTGTACTACTTAAAAAGTTTCCTGTTGGTCTGGACTGCTGGCCTTGACTTTCTATAAACTTTATTGCCCCCAAAGATTGTCTTTTGGATGAATCCCCTCCCCCCAATATCCATCAGTCCAAATCTAGGAATAGTCCCTCTGCTCGCTCGCCCCTGATTTAGTTTTGCTTCTGAATGAAGGTGACCAACTTGTTTACAAGAAGATACAAAAATAAAACGTTCTTTAGTTTTCTCCCCCCAGAATCTAATGTATTTTCAAGATTTCCATCTGCCTTTAACTTTAATCAGTAATACACCAAGGAAATTGTCAATTTTTAAAATCTTTATCTTCATAACCTTCATATCTGTTTTTAACCAGAAATAGATTTGCAAATAATTTGTCATTCAAATGGACCATTTGGCTCATCTCCCCACACACTTCCTTTCAGGCTACTTTATCTGGTGCTGTCAACATATCCTTCCATTCCTCTGTTCCTCCTGTTTATCTAGTTTCCCCTAAGATATGTTCCTATGGCAGAGAATTCCACTTTCTCACCACTCTCTGGGTAAACAAGTTTCTCCTCCACTTCCTATTGTGTTTATTAATGACTATCTTAGATTGAGGATTCCCAAAAAGTGGAAACATTGTTTTCAGCATCTACACCATCGAACTTTGTTAGGTTTTGTGTAGAGAAGAGAAACACAGCCTGTACTGGCTTTCATGTTGGGTATAACTCTTCAGTTCTGGGATCATCCTTGCAAATCTTACTGTCTTCTCCAGTGCTGTTTGTTTTATACAGCTATAGGTTAAAGACTTTATTAATATAGAATTAGTTGCTTTTGCTCTTTTATTTTTACCTTCTAATCCTTTCTCTTCAGGTTTGTTTCTTTTGTACTTCTGTTTAGTTCTCAGCACGAAGCAAGTTAAGCAGCCTGCTTTCATCTACTTTATCCTAGCTCCAAGACATTAGAAATACTTCAATTCTTCTCAGTTTTTTCCATTTCTATACAACAAATTACATATTTATAGACCCTTTATTGTTTTAAAAAAAAAATGGCTCCAGGTATTTTACAGGAACGCTATCGACCAGAGTTGACGTCAAACCATCTGACAAAACATTTGGGGAGGGTGATTTGGCCAAAGAGGGAGGTTTGAAAGAATGTTTTAAAGACGAACAGAAAATTTGAGAGAGTGAATTCCAGAATATGTGGCTCCACGACCATCTGTGGTCGAGTGATTAAAAATGGAGAGGTTCCAGAGGCCAGACAGGAAGGTTTGCAGGGCTACAGTTAGAAGACCAGTTCAAGTGTCTTTGTTGACCCTTAAGTCCAATAGTCTGTGACTGACTGGAGGAAAGACTTAAATATATTGACTGTTTGTTCTCTGGACTGGTTAAAGGTGCATGCTAGCTCCAAGGGAGATTAGTGAAGCTGTTGCAACTGTAGAGGTGAAGAAAAATGGTGAAGGAATCTTTCTGTGATGACTTATTATTGGGATCCATGACCCAATGCTATTTAAATTTCCAATTTTGTTGTTTCAATCTATTCAGCGTAGCTTCGTTAAACGCTGTGGCCCACATAAATGTGAAATAATAACTGCTCCGCGCTGTGTAATTTGGTGTTAGCACTGCTGCCTCTCAGCACCAGGGTTCGATTCCTGGCTTGGGTCAATGTCTGTGCAGTTTGCACGTTCTCCCCATGTCTGCGTGGGTTTCTTTCTGGTTTCCTCCCACAGTCCCAAAGATGTGCAGGTTAGTTGCATTGGACATGCTAAATTCTCCCTTAGTGTGCCTGGACAGGCGCTGGAGTGTGGTGATTAGGGGATTTTCACAGTAACTTCACTGTAGTAAACCTACTGGTGACAGTAATAAATAAACTTTAAAAAATTCTGTGCTGGTGAGTCTGAGAGAGAAAATATGAGTGAGCGTCAAATCTTGGGTACCCGTAAAAGATGCTGCACAATTTGCTTCGCAGTGGACAGTGTTTCTTTGCACCTAGTAACACTGATTCAGGTTGCCTGTGCCAACAAAGTGGTTACACTGGTATCTTCATTTTGCTAATTTATTTCCTGTAAACTCTTGTTGGTCCTATTGTTCTGTTCTTGACGGGCTGTGCTCCAAATCCTCCTCTTAGAGAGCTGGCTGACCCATTCCCAGGGCTCTGCCATTGTCACAGCATGGCTGCTTCCCTAATTGGAGCAAGCCTGATAATACGCATCATTGAAGATTTTGATATTCTTCCATTTCGCTTGTCAGTTTGTGAGAAAGCATTTAATCTCTGCTTGGTGTTTCCTTTCACAGTGCAGCTGCAATTAGGAGCTGGCTGTATTTATCCTGAATCCACATCCTGTCACTCTACTGCCTGGTGGGCTGAACACATTTTTCATTTGCTTGGTTCAGAGGAGACTGGTTTCCTCTTGCTCGGAGATGAATGAAGCTGAGTGAACAAAACTTTTATCTGGAACCGTACAGTTTACACTGTTCTAACTTCAGACATTCTCTAGCTAAAGTGTATGGTATCAGATTATACTTATAAATTTGCCACAGTGCAGTTAGTAATTGTACTATGAACTGCCCATGTTAATGAGGATTGTTAGGCATGATTACGGATAAAAACTTGAATTAAATACTTGAATTTCTACAGTGCTTTGTAGATCTCAGCACATCCCGAATGTGTTGCGTTCAGTAAAGTGCTTCTATGGTCATTGTAATAGTGTTGGAAACATAGAAGCCAAATAATACGCAGCAAGCTCACGGTGGTTAGCACTGCTGCCGCCAGGGATCTGGATTTGATTCCCGGCTTGGGTCACTTGTCTGTATGGAGTTTGCACATTCTCCCTGTGTCAGTGTAGGTTTTGTCTGGGTGCTCCCACAGTCAAAGACGTGTGGGTTAGATGAATTGGCCATGTTACATTCCCCTTAATGTCCTGGGATGCATAGGATAGAGGGATTAGTGGGATTATGGGGCTAGGTCAGGTTGTTGGAGGTGCAGACTCGATGGGACCGAAGAGCCTTTTTTTGTCCTGTAGGGATCTTTATGATTCTACCAACAATGCAATAATGATTGGAATCCCTTTCTCAGTGATGTTGATTGAGGGATACGTGTTGGCCCGGACACACAGAAAACTACCCGGCTTTAATTTGCAAAATGTTGCCTCTTAAGAGGGCAGACGAGGTCTTTAATTTAACATCCTATCTGAAAGATGACAGTGAAGCACTCCTTCAGTGCTACACTGGGTTTGTCAACCTGCGTTTTGTACTTGGGCTTCTGAAGTGCAACTTGAATCCCTGACTTCAGATGTGGAGATGAGAGCGTGACCCACTGAGTCACAGCTGACCCCCTGAAGGAACATCTCAAACAACCATTAGTGAGATGACTTGCCACAATTCCTTAGTGCTGTCATAGATTAAGAAGCTCATTGCGATTGAGTCTGCTTAGTGTTAGTGTTCTGTTGTTGCCAGTGATTTATTTATTTTTTGTTGCTTCCCCATAGGACGGAGTGTATTACATCTCGCTGCTCGAAATGGACAGCCGTTATGTTTGCAGCGCTTACTCCAGGTACGTTGAATTGGCTATAATAAAACAAAGTGCTGTAATACTCAACAGGATCAGGCAGCATCTGTGGAGAGAGAAACTGAGTTTACGTTGCAACTCAAATAACTTGTTCAGACCAAGAGTTGGGATCGCCTATTGTCTAATGACTTGGTTGGGGTAAACATCTATCAAAAACCATTGTCAACGTTCGTTAGATGATACACAGTGATGTCCCAAAAGTTAAAATTCCTATTGGAAGAAATGATGCTTACAAAACTTCAAGATGTGAATTAAGTGGAAGCTTGTTAGTACAGTGTGCGTGCACGAAGTATACACAGTAATTAGCACTGCTGCCTCCCAGTGCGAGGGATCTGGGTTAGATTCCTGACTTGGATCGCTGTCTGTGTGGAATCTATCTGTTCTCACCATGTCTCTGTGGGTTTCCCCCGGGTGCTCCAGTTTCCTCCCACAGCCGAAAGACATGCTGGCTAGGTGCATTGGCCATGCTGAATTCTCCCTCAGTGCACCCAAACAGGCACTGGAATGTGGCAACTAAGGGATTTTCACAAAAACTTCGTCACAGTATTAATGTAAGCCAACTTATGACACTAACAAATAAACCTTATATGGCTTAATTTGGGAGTTATACTTGCAGAGATTGCCTACCTCTCTTAGATCAAAATAGTGATGTAGCTCGTTCCTTGTGAAGGAACGGTTTTCAAAAAATACTCTTGAGAGAAATGAGGCTTCAGTCAAGAACAAAAGCTTCTCTCTGCTGCTGTAAATAATGTATGCAGATTAAATATTAATTTTGCATTCAAGAATGTCTTAAATAAATCAATTTGTTTTGCAGCAAAATTGTCCTGTTGACAGTGTAGACCTTCGTGGGAGATCCGCTCTTCATGATGCAGGTGAGTACCAGCCTGCTTAAATTGGTCATTTGGTTAAAAGTCTAAGATGGACGTTAATAGAATTCTAGTGGGCAAATCTCCCAAAAAATTCTTAGTGTTGGATTTGCATAAAAGCTGGAGTAAATCGTGCTTTTTCTTTCTCAGTGGGAGTTTCCAAATGAATCTTTTACACTCTGATTGCAGAGTGCCCGAGCATGATTCACTCCAGAATTCTGAGCGTAGGGCCTATTCTCACCGGAGAGGCTGGGAGCATAGCGCTGAATGGCACACGTGCAATGGGTCAATCTGTCAGCACCGAGATCAGTGCATGCACAGCGACACCTCTCTGCTAGCCTTACTGGTCGCTAGCCAGCTCAATTGCCTGCCCTTGGATGTACCCGAGCCCGGGCCCAGTGCTGGCTCACTTCGATCTCCTGCCTTGCTCCCTCCACCCTGATCACTGGCCTCCCTCTTCCATTGATCTTGACAGCAGAGTGGCAGCAGGAGTCCCTATGCCTGCTGATTGTCCTGTCCCCTTGGCAGTGTCCCATGCCTACTGGGCAGTGCTGAGATGTCCCCTGGGCATTGGAAGTTTGCTGTTTGAGCAGTGCCAGGGAGCCCAGGCTGGCACTGCCAAGGGGTCAATGTCCAGGGGTCATCCCTGGCATCCACTGCTTTGATTGCCCTCCCCTTCAATCCAGGAGGATCAGGTTGCCAGTTCCCTGCAAGTGGGGAGCTATACTAAACCGCACTTGAGTGATCGATGCCTGGCGAGGGTAGAGAGATGCTAGTGGGCCTGGAGTCTTCGGTTCCAGGTCCACTAATAGGATTTAAGTAGCAGTAAATGAGCTGCTGCAAACATAATGCAGCTCAAATTGGTGCAAACATGACAGTGCCAGATTTCTGGCACTGGGACATGTGCGAAGGCCCAGATGCCTATCCCTTCCCATCCCTGCGGACATCCAGGCAGCAAATAAGAATTTCGGCTGGAATTTCAATGAAGAGTAATGACACACTGTTTCACACTGTGCATTTTGACTGCTGATACTCTCTCACGTGTCTTTGTGGAGAAAGTGTTTCTGCAACATACTCTCGTGCAAAGCTATATCATTTGTTTGGGGCTATCTTTAACAATGAATTGCACAGTTAGCAAGCTCTGACTTTGTTCAACCATTCTCTCTCAAGCATCATTTCAAAATTTAAATTCTTCAAGAATGATAAGGTGTGTAAAAATTGAGCAAAGTAGATTTGGGGCAGCAAGGTCAGAACAGTTGTTGGTATATGAATGTTATAGCTCCAGCCCAACTCCCATTGTGATTCAATGCCGTGTCTACACCCTTTCCTGTCTGCAAATCACTAATCTAAAGTTCATAATTTCAGCAGATAGCTATTTTTAAACACATTTATATAGTGCTCTTCACAACCTTTAGACATCTTCCAGCACTTTGCAGCTGATGTAGTACTTTTGAAATGTAGATACTTCTGTAACTTACACAACAAGCAAACAATTTGCACTTAGCAAGATCCTGCAAACATCAAGACTACAAGATGTACATATGACCAATGGGTAACATGGTACTATTGATGGACTTGGGTGAGATGGCTTTATCTTTTAGTTTCACTTTCCTGTGCTTCATCCCTCACTTTTTTTTTGAGGTTGCCAGACCCATTTTTACTTTGGAAATTTCACACATCTCTGGCGGTCCCCAGTATCATAGATGTTAATCTACAAATCAGTTCGATTAACTCCAGGTAATATCAAGAAATGGCTGAAGACACTGGACAAGGCAAAGATTAAGGGCAAACATTGTATGTGTCTACCCCTCCTGAGCACCCCCACCCACCTACCCTGTTCTTGTGCTGTACTTTACTTTGTTCTTTGTTTTTACTTATTTGCCAATACATGATTTTTGGATTTCCTTTTTATGTTAGCTGTTTCTGTGCTGTACTTTTTGTTCTTTGTAAGAGCAGGAGTAGACCCTTGTTTGCTCTCCCATTCATTAAGGTCATGAGGCCAACTCCTGCTCCTGTCCTCGTCCCATGTCCTCTGATTCCTTCTACATTTAACTTCCTTTGGCTTAATACTATAATTATGATTGAAAAGCATGTTTGAGGGTTTGTAAGTGTGTAAGATCTGTGCAGAGAATTACATTGAATTTACTTCTTAGAAATGGGGCCATTCCACAGAATAGACTGGTCAATACTGCAATCCATGCTCCTCTTTGGGGCAAGTTTAGAGGTTGGTTGCTTGATTGAGTTGCCCAGACTAAATTGGGGTCCTCGTATTCATTGTCATCAAGCAGAATGGATTATCCAGATTGTTTGTTTGGCTTTATTCTTTTAATTGTGATTTCTCCTTTAGCGGAGGCTGGCTGCACAGCATGTGTGAAACTATTGTTGGACCATGAGGCTGCTGTGAATGTTAAGGATGGGGTAAGTGCTCGTAAAACCTTGGAGATGTGTCTGTTCTTGCAAATGAATGAGTAACAGTTGAAAATTTCAAGACAATTTAATTTTTATCTAAAGGTACTCAATTATTTTGTTTGTTTCATAAATGAATGAACTTTTGTAGTCCAGAACTTGAGCATTGCTGAAAAAAGAGGTGCTGTCGAAGCTTTTCATCTTGCACTCATCAGGGCAGATGCAAGGTGAGCAAATGCTACATGAGGAAAGGGTGCTGATTGGTTGGCAAGTGCGTTCAGGTCAGTAAGTGCTCTCCAATCCAATTAAAATGAAGAAGCCCATGAGCCCCCTTTCCTCTGTACTAATTGGGAAAGTAAGAAGTCTCAACACCAGATTAAGTTCCAACAGGTTTATTTGGTAGCACAAGCCACAAGCTTTTGGAACACTGCCCCTTCATCAGGTTCTGTTCACAAACAGAGCATATATAGATACAAACTAATTGGAAAATCCATTAATGTGAACTCTATCACAGTAGGAGTTCCGCGAGCATGATGACTTCTGTCGCAATTTTATTCATTTGTGTTAAAGTTAAATGTACAATCGTTCATTGCAGCCACACATTTTTTGCCTATCCTTGATTAAAGTAAAACCAAAAACAATTTGTTCTTGGAACAAGCCAGTTTTAAACAGTATACGTTCTTCTCCATTGTTACTGTCTGTTTCCTTGGTTACCCGGCCTTTCTCTTGGACCTGGCACCCAATGAAGGTCCCTGTTGTGGTGACAGCTTCTTGTCCAAATTTCAGTGCTAGTGTGATGCTAAGTAGGTTGTGTCCCCCAGAAACTGGTGGTTTGTATTAAAACCACCCTTTTGGTTCTTTGCAACTGAACATGTTCGACGAACCTGTGCTTACAAAGTTCCAAATGCAAGTGTGCAACATGAGATCCTTGGACATGAGAATAAAGACAGTGGATTTTTTACCCAGAGTAGTGGGTACCTAGAACTCGTTGCCAGGGAGGTAAAGGAAGTGAATACAATAGTGATTTTTAAGGGGCATCTTGACAAGCACATGAATAGGATGGAATAGAGGGATATGGTCGTGGAAGGGTAGGAGGTTTTAGTTAAGTCGGGCAGTATAGTCGGTGCAGGCTTGGAAGGCCAAAAGCTCTGTTCCTGTGCTGTAATTTTCTTTGTTCTTTGAGATGTGATTGTTCAGTAACTTCTGTCCAATTGTGCAATCAGCGTATACTAAAAGTTACACTAACAACCAATTTAAAATTCTGTTCAACTCTCAATTTGACTCACTTAAGCTTATCTGAAGCTACATCTGTTTATCTGCAGGCAGAAAGAACTTCCGACTAGTACTGAGTACTAATTAGCACTGAGTACCTCTGTGCCAGGGACCCAGGTTCAATTCCAGCCTCGGTCACTGTCTGTGTGGAGTTTGTCCATTTCCCCCGCATTTTGTTCAAGGTTCATCCGGGTGCTCTGGTTTCCTCCCACAGTTCAAAGATTTGCAGTTTAGGTAGATTGGCCATGCTAAATTGACCGTAGTATGGGGTTATGGGAATAGGGTCTGGGTGGGATTGTGGTCGGTACAGATTCGTTCGCTGAAATGGCCATCTGTATTGTAGGGATTCTATGATTTGTCCATGCATTGTGCCTTTTTCAGTTGAACAAAACATCGGAGAACAAATATTCTCTGATGCATTCTCACGAACATGCCCTGACTAATCAAAACCACTTGCCAACACAGCCCTCTTTTCTCATATCGTACAAATTGTTGTTCTGTTTGAAATTTGGTATTCTTATGTTTGTTGTGACGATTGCAGCATGTCCCTTTTTTTTAGCAATAGTGGGTAAACTTTGTGAAACTCACTTTGCTTTGGGTAGCTTTGGTTAGCCAATTGCCCAAGATGGGATATGCAGAAACTTTACAGCATTGGAATGACGTTCTACCCAATTGGCTCATCTGATGCTTATTCTCCACACAGACCTCTCCTGACTCTGCTGCTTCTCATTCTATCGGCATGATATATTTAAGTTTATTTATTAGTCACAAGTAAGGCTTACATTAACACTGCAATGAACTTAGTGTGAATTCCCCTCGTTGCCATACTCCACCATTGTTTGGATCAGTGCATCTAACCAGCATGTCTTTCAGATTGTGGGAGGAAACTGGAGCACCCAGAGGAAACCCACACAGATACAGGGAGAATGTCTAAACTCCACATAGACAGAGATCTAAGCCGAGAATCGAACCTGGGTCTCTGATGATAAAAATTTAAAATTTAGGTCCTTGTCTGTGAATTTATGTACACGTATTTATCTATTTTTCCCTTAAGTGCATCTAAAATGTTTGCCTCGACTAGATTAATTTTTACACCCTCACATTCTCTGGGTAAAGAATTTCTTGTTGGATTTCAGTGACTGTTATATTTCTGGCTCTGAGTTCTGGTCTCCCTTTTCCAGTGGAACTTTCTCCAGTGCCTCTGTATCTTTTTAAAATGGAGACCAAAATTGTTTAAAGTGCTTCTACTGTGCTGTAACCAAAGTTCCAAACAAGCTGAATGTCTTTTGCAGTTTAATTGTATCTGTTTAGAAAGCAACCTCTGTTTTCTTTGCACTTTTTTTTAGTCTGGTCTTGTTGACCTGTGTTGCATGGTGTAATGTTGCTGATTTAGGAAGGTTGCATCTCCCTAATCACTGTGCGCTCTATCTCCTCTGTTACAGGATGGACGGACTCCTCTTGTGCTGGCCACGCAGATGTGTCATCCAGAAGTCTGTCGGCTTTTGCTAGAGCGCGGAGCGGACATCGACTCCAGGGATAAGCAAAACAAGTAATTTTTAACACTCAATTTAATTAGAAGGACTGCTGCTGCACTTGATGCTTGGCTGTTTAAAATGGTGGATGGTTGAGTCATCGACCAGGTGGCCTGTTGTTTTCTGCTGAGTTAAATTATTCTCAGTCGTCCTCTGGGTTATCCACAGTTCAGTGAACTCTGGCATGTGGATATGCACACTTGACAAGAGCAGCACCAAGGACCTGCTTCACAGCAGATACCCAGGTTCGATTCCAACCTTGGGACACTGTGCAGAGTCTGCACGTTCTCCGTGCTAAATTCTCCCTCTATACCTGAACAGGTGCCAGAGGGTGGCGACTAGAGGGTTTTGCCTACTTGTGATTTAATAAATAAACTTATCTTGGACGACCCCATTCTAGTCAGACAGAAATAATCTCCTGTTTCCTCCTTAAGCTCCCCGACCCCCATTAGTTGCCAGACCAATTGGGTGGAATTTTACGGCTGCACTTGCCCTGAAATCGTAAAATCCTGTCCGAGGTTGACAGGACTTTCCATGATCTGCCCTTCATCTGTTCTGATTTCTGTAGTGGGTGGGACAGTAAAATTTAAACTCTTGTCTATGAATCTAGATTGCAAGTATCCCAAAGAGTGACTGAGAATGATCAGTGTTTGTCAAGTTACATCCCAGTTTTAGGTGGGCATGTTAATGTGCAAGAAACATTAAGTTAAGAAAGAATCATAGAATTCCTACAGTGCAGAAAGAATCATAGAATTCCTACAGTGCAGAAAGAATCATAGAATTCCTACAGTGCAGGAAGAAGCCATTAGGTCCATCAAGCCTGCTTGATCCCAATAATGATCCCACTTGTCATATTTACCCTGTTATTCCCCCCAACACAGAGAGATAATTTGGCATGGCCAATCAGCCTAATGCATAGTTGTAGATTGTCGGAGGAAACCTGAGTGCCAGGAGGAGACCCAAGCAGACACAGAATGTGCAAACTCCACAAAGACAATCCTGTTTTCGAACTGAGGTGAGGAGAAATTTCTTCACCCAAAGAGTGGTGAATGTGTGGAATTCGCTCCCACAGAATGTAGTTGAGGTCGAAACATCGGATTTCAAGAGCAAATTAGACATAGCTCTTGGGGCTAAAGGGATATGGGAGAAGGGGGAATCAGGATATTGAATTCAGTGATCAATCATGATCGAAATGATTGGTGGAGCAGGCGCAAAGGGCCGAATGGCCTACATCTGCTTCTTGTTTCCATGTTTTCCACACACACACAATCATCCAAGGCCAAAATCGAACAGGACTCCTGGTGTCGTGAGGCAGCAGTGCTAATCATTGTGCTATCATGCTGCCCTTTCTTCACACTAAATATCCACAGCTTAGTCAATGTTCTAACTTTGCTGAACTTTTTTTTTTGTACAGCTGAAGGGCTGATGATATTTAATTGCCTCCTTTGCAGCTTCAACTTTAGAGGTTTGAGTTGACCCAAAGTTGCAAATTCTTTTTGCATTGGTGTACGGGAATGTATCCTGCAATCTGGAATGCCAGATATTTATTTTAAACTGGTTAGTGTTTATGTAGAAAATACAGGCATAGACGTGTAGTCTCTGCAAGCACTTCAAGCATTTTTATTCGAAGCTTACTGATTGGAATTTTCACTCTCTGGTATGGGTCTTGAGCCCACAGCCTTATGACTCAGAGACCACTCAACCAGACTGACACATTTCCTCAAAGGATGTCAGCATTGAGCCAAGATAAATGGGTGTTTTATGTCTTCATTCATTGCCGTGTCTATGTAAGTGGTCCTAAAAAAAACTCTGCATGGTCCTGTTGCTCTTTGTTATCTTATTTGACCTTTGCTGCTGATGGCATGTTTGACAGAGATAATAGAGGTTGTCTTTTTCTCTCTCTCTCTGCAAGAGAACCTTAAACAAACAAAGCTAGATAGTGGGTGTACAAGACATGTATTATCTTCGGTGCTCAGATAAGTGAGTAACTGTTGAGACAGGAGAATATTATGATTAGGAAAAAATGTTGGGCATGCCATGACCTTTTCTTACAGCGCTAGTTCAAAGCTTGTTGGAATTAGAAAGTTGTACCAGGTCATAACTTCTCTCTCGGGCCCAGTATTAACCTGTCATCTCCCATTTCAGGACTGCCTTGATGGTGGGGTGTGAGAATGGTTGTAAGGGCACAGTGGAGGTCCTCTTAAATCGTGGTGCTGATGTTACTTTGACGGACGACCATGGTCACAAGAGTTTGTATTATGCCCAGCTCTCCAAAGACCCGGAGCTGCTGGCCTTGGCTAAAGCTGCAATGGAGAAGAAAGTGAAAGGTGAGATTGTTGATGCGCGCGCACACGCAGACTGTTAATGAAGTGAAGGTAGTATTTGTTTCAGGACATGATTCAGTTTGTGTTCCAGGAATAACAGCTGTGATGCAAACTGGCAAGACTGCCTGTTGTCATTTTGTTTCCCCTCCCCCTCCGCTGCCGCTGCTGCCTCCTCCTCCTCTACCTCCCTGCCCTCCAAACCTTTTGAAGTATGAATGTATGATAGAAATGGAAACAGATTTTTATAATGTAACGAAGTAACTACAGAAATTTGTTCTTGTAATTCGAGGCCTGAAAGCTGAGCTAACTGTTAGTTTCCACTTGTAATTAATTTTCTCAATATGTGCCTACAGTTAATAGTCACATTTTGGGAGTGGCTTTGTCCCTGAATGTTTGTTTTATGAATATTGATTTGAGATGGATGGTCAGGTATAATACAGTGGTTTTTTTTCCACTACTGCAAAAGAGCAAAGGAAGGTACAGCACAGGAACAGGCCCTTCAGCCCTCCATCATGATGCCTGCCTAAACTAAAACCATATACGCTTTCACACTCCGTATCCTTCAGTTCCCATCCTATTTGTACATTCGTCTAGTTGCCTCTTAAATGCCGCTATCGTATCTGCTCCCACCACCTTCCCGGGAAGCGTCTTCCAGACATTCACTGTCCTCTGCTTAAAAAAAAAACTTGCCTTGTACATCTCCTCTAAATTTTTCCCCACACACCTTAAACCTATGTCCCCAGTACTTGACTTTTCTACCCTAGGAAAGAGCATCTGACTATCCACTCTCTCCACGCCCTTCATAACCTTATAAATCTCTTATCAGGTCACCCTTCAATCCTCAACGAACCAAGTTTATCCAACCTTTCCTCCAGACCAGACAACATCCTGGTAAACCTCTTCTGTGCCCTCTCCAAAGCATCCACATCTTTCTGGTAGTCTGGTGGCCCAAATTGTACACCATATTCTAAATGAGGCTTAACTAAGATTTGTTACAGCTGCAGCACGACCTGCGAATTTTTATACTCAGTGCCTCGACCGATGAAGGCAAGCATGCTGCATATCTTCTTAACTACCTTATCCTCCTGCATAGCACTTGACTGGTGGACATGTATGCCCAGATCTCTCTGCCTGTCAATACTCCTAAGGGGCGTATCATTTATGTATAATTCCTACGTGCATTATCTCACAATTGTCTGGGTTAAACTCCATCTCCCATTTGTTTGCCCAAGTCTCCAACTGGTCTATATCTTGTTATATCCTCTGACAATTCTCTTCACTATCTGCAAATCCACCAAGTTTTGTGTCACCTGTGAACTTGTTCATCAGACCAGCTGCATTTTCCCCTCAATCATTTACGTATACTGCAAGCAACAAAAGTCCCAGAGGAACATCGCTAATTACAGTCCTCCATTCAGAAGAGCACCCTGCTACTGCTACCCTCTGTCTTCTATGGCCAGTTCTGTATCCATCTTGCCATCTTTCCTCTGATCCCATGTGACTTCACTTTTTGCGTTAGACGACCAGAGTTGCACAGAGTATTTGAAGTGAATAGCATAGATACAACTTAGGGAACTTAGATGAATGAGAGGGAGAAAGGAATAGAAAAATATGCAGGTAGCATAAAACAAAGTGGGGATGGCTCTTGGAGAGTATTTGCCAGCACAGATCAGATGGGGTGAATGGCCTGTGCTGTACATTCAGTGTAATTCTAGTATAAAAATTCCAACAGCACATGGAGCAGTGTGTGGATGTTGCATGAGCAATGTTTCCCTGTTTGATTGCTTGGTCATGCACTTGTCAGCCCCTTAGGTGACTGTGACATATTAGAAGGGCAATGAAATGTAAAGGGGCTAAATGCTTCAAGAAGTCAACTGAACACTCCTTTTTAAAAAAAAGAGAATATATTAATTGAGGTATTGATTATTTGGAAGAGGGAACTGAATGCATTATCTCCAGATTTGCAGATGATACGAAGTTGGGTGGGAGGCTAAGCTGAGAGGAGAATGCAAAGATGCTTAAGTGTGATTTGGACAGGCTGATTGGACGGGCATCTGTTATGGCAGATGTAATAAAATCTGGATAAATGTGAGGTTATCCACTTTGGTAACAATAATAGGAAGACAGGTTATTATTTGAATGGTTGTAACTGAGGGAGGTGGATGCTGAATGAGATCTTGGAGTCCTTGTGCATCAGATGCTGAAAGTAAGCATGCAGGTACAGCAGACAGTAAAGAAGGCAAATGATATGTTGGCCTTCATAATGAGAGGTTTGAGTACAGGGATGCGGATATTTTACTATGATTGTATAGGACATTAATGAGGCCACACCTGGAGTATTGTGCGTAGTTTCCTTATCAGAGGAAGGATGTGCTTGCTGTTAAGGGACTGCAGCAAAGGTTTACCAGGCTGATTCCTGGGATGGCAGGTCTGTCATATGAGGAGGAGTTAAGTTGGTTAGGATTATATTCACTGGAGTTTAGAAGAGTGAGAAAGGATCTCATAGAAATTTGTAGAATTGTAACGGGGTTTAACAGGATAGATTCAGGAAAAATGTTCCCAATGGCAGGCAAGTCCAGGACAAGATGCCATACCTGCGGATAAGGGATGAACCTTTTAGAACTGAGGTGAAGAGAAATTTTTTTCACCCAGAGGTGTTGAATGTGTGGAATTCATGACCACCCATGTAGTTGAGACCAAAACATTTTTAATTTCTTGAAATTAGACATAGCTCTTCGGGCTAAACAGCTCAAGAGATATGGGAGCGGGGAGGAATCAGGATATTGAATTGCATAATCAAACTGAATTGTGCAGCAGGCAAAAAAGGCCGAATGGCCTTCCTCCTTCTAGTTTTTATTGTTCTATGTATTGGTTATGTTGATGTGGAGATGCTGGCGTTGGACTGGGATAAAGAGAGTAAGATGTCTGACAACACCAGGTTTAAGTCCAACCGATTTATTTGATAGTAAACTCGCAAGATTTCAGAGTTTGCCCTTTGTCAGGCGAATGGAGAGTTCTGGCCTCAGACAGAGTATATATCAGCACAGACTGTTTACAGATTACTGATTAGAATGTGAAAATTTACACCTAACCTGCTATTCAAGTCTTAAAGTGGCCAACAACGTGACCAAATATCAGATGTGTCTGTACCCTCTAAATCTAGGCTTAGACAGATATGTGACATTGCTACTATAATGTACTAGAATTCTGCACGTGAGATTAAAAGCAGTTGACTTTTTAGGTTTTTATAATCTAAATAAATCCATGAGGTGTCAGGCTGAGTTAATTGCACAGCTGAGGAAGGCTTTCATGTTGGAAAAAGTAACATCTCATTCAAAGTATCCCATAGTCCTGCCTGTCTTTCATTGAAGTAGCAATTATTGGTATTTCACTCGCTCCATAATCTGTGACGTGTAACATTGAGTTAGATTTCATAGAGCCGAAACTACGGGAGGTCAGTCAGAGAGAGGACATATTATTCTGTTCTGGGTGTGTACCTGGTTGTGGTTTGGATGCAGAAAAATGTCTCTTATTTGTGATGTTGACTTCACCCCGTGTTGCGTTCCCCAGCCTCTGTTCCTGACTTACAACACTTTGTACATTTTCGTTTCTTTCCCCCATTTTTCACAAGCTCCCTCGTTAAAACTCAGAGCAGGAAATCACATGATCTGCTGTAATTTGGTCAATCAGCATTCAGAAAAAAAGAGATGTTTGAACTGTCTGCTTTACTGAGGTTATTTCTGTAACTGTACATGTTGAGGCGTGCTGTGTTTCTTATTTTTTCATTTGCACAGCAGGTTGGAAGAAGAATAAGATGCTGCATGGGGTGCTTAGGCAATTGCGCTGGTGTTTGACAATAAAAGAACATGTCTATTAGTAATAAGCATAATAAGCAAGATAGCCTTTTCTGTGCTTTCTGAGAACACGAAGGTCCATCACCTGTGGGACAGAGCTGATTACATTCAGAGTGTGATTTGCAAAGTTGGATTTTAATGTGCTGGAGTTTCAGAGAGCAACAAAACCTCAGCCTTCATTTGAAATTTCTGCTTGTGGATGGAGATGAAATAAGCCTGTCACATGAGAGAGTCTCTCACTTCTGATTTTGCGATGTTAACTGCAGACAGGTTTGCAGTCCTGTTTTGGAAATCGCTTGAGCACCAGCGAAACTTCTTAAATGTTATTTTTGATGTCAGAATTCACTCTAGATGCATAACAATTTGAAGTGGTGCACAGAACCCATTGCAAACATCAAACCACCTTGTTTTCCATAAGACCATAAAAGAGAGGAGCAGAATTCAGCCCATCGAGTCTGCTCCACCATTCAATCATAACTGATATGATTCCCATACCCATTCTCCTGCCTTCTCCTTGAAACCCTTGATCCCCTTATGGATCAAGAACCTATCCATCTTTGTCTTAGACATTGAATGATCCCACCTCCACAGCTGTCTGTGACAATGAGTTCCACAGGTTCACCACTCTCTGGTTGAAGAAATTTTTCCTCATCTCAGTTTTAAAGGAGCATTCCTTTAGCCTGAGGTTGTGCCTTCAAGTTCAAGTCTCTCCTGCTAGTGGAAACGTTCTCTACATGTTCAATCTATCCATGTCTCTCAGTATTCTGTAAGTTTTAATTAGATCCACTCTCATCCTTCTAAACTGCATTGAGTCCCAGACCCAGCCTCCTCAATCACTCCTCATATGCCAAATCCTTCATTTCTGGGATCATTCTTGTGAGCCTCCTGGATCCCCTCCAAGGCAGCACCTTCTTCCTTAGATATGGGGTCCAAAACAGCTCAAAATATTCCAAATGGAGTCTGAACTTTATACAGCCTCAGCACTATATCCTTGCTCTTGTATTCTACCCTATAGAAATGAATGCTAATGTTGAAATTACCTTCCTAACTGTCAACTGAACCTGTGCATTAGCCTTAAAGAGAGTCCTGAACCAGGACTCCCAAGTCCCTTTGCTCTTCAGGTTTCTGAAGTCTTCCCCCATTGTGAAAATAACAGCTGCAAAGTTCCAGCTTTTAAAGTGCTCCTTAAAACCGTCCTTTTTGACCAATCTTTTGACCACTGGTGCTAATTTCTCCTTGTGTGCTTTGGTGTCAGATTTTGTTTGGTTATGTGTCTGTGAAGAACCTTTGGAGCATTCAGGGCTGTTATAAATGCACTTTGTTGTTGCTGTTGTTGTTGGCCAAGTTGTTATTGCACAGTTGGTAGTGTGGTTGGAGACTGGCAGCTCACTGGCTCGAGGCCGGTGTCTGTATTTTAACATTAGCTGCGGCATTTCCTTCACTGTGTTGTGCAATTTATATCTTGGATGAAGTCCCAACAACTTTGTCAGTGACGTTGCTAACTATGCATGGAGCTACAGTGACTGGAAAATACAGGGGCTTTGATGCAATATGTGTGTAATTATTGGGGTTGGTCAGTAAAGTGGGCAGCATGATGGCACAGTGGTTAGCCCTGCTACCTCACTATGCCAGGGACTTGGTTTTGATTCTGGTCTTAGGTCACTGTTTGTTTGGGTGGAGTCTGCATGTTCTCCCCAGGTCTGCATGGGTTTCCTCCAGGTGTTCCTGTTCCTTCCCACAGTCCAAAAATGTGAGAGTTGGGTGGATTGGCCATGCTAAATTGCTCCTTAATGTTGTTGTGATTTGGAGCATGCTGTCTGAAAGGGCAATGGAGACTGAGTCAATAATTTTCAAAGGAAAGTTAAATATGTATTTGAAAAAGTTTTCAGGTCTCCGGGGAATGAAGAGGGTAAGTGGATGAATCATCCCAAGAGCCATAGAATCTCTACAGAGGAGGCCATTTGGTCTCTCGAGTCTGCAATGACTCACTGACAAATCATCAGGAACAGGAGTAGACCATTCAGCCCTTAGAGCCTGCTTCACCTTGCGTTTTGACCACGGCTGATCATTTAATTCAATATCCTGATCTCTCCCTTTCCTCTCATAGCCCTTGATTCCTTTAGCCCCAGGAGCTACGTCTAATTTCTTGTTGAAATCAGACAATACTTTGGCCTCAGCTACATTCTGTGGTTGTGAATTCCACACATTTACCACCTTCTGGGTGAAGAACGCTCTTTGGTCATTCAGTCCATCATGCCTCTGCCAACACAAGGACAGTGCAGTAGCCAACACTGTAGTTTCATAGCACCAGGACCTGAGTTCAATTTCAGCCTTGGGTAACTATCAGATGATCTGATTTTTGTGTGTGTGTGTGCGTGTGTGCATGCATGTTGTCAACTGTTGCTCAGTGGGTAGCACTGTCTCATCTCTAAGTCAAAATGTCGTATGTTTAAGGCCTACTCCAGATACTTGAGCATGTAACCTTGCAAAGACACAGTGCTGCACTTTTGGAGGTGCGCTTCTTCTGGGTGACATTTTTGATTTGATTCAATTTATAATTGTCACATATATTAGCATACAGTGAAAAGTATTTTTTCTTGTACAGTATACAGACAAAGCATACCGTTCATAGAGAGGGAAAGGAGAGAGTGCATAATGCAGGGTTATATTCATAGCTAAGATGCAGAGAAAGATCAACATAATACAAGTTAGGTCCACTCAAAAGTCTGACAGTAGCAAGGAAGAAGCTGTTCTAGAGTCAGTTGGTATGTGACCTCAGACTTTTGTATCTTTTTCCTGAAGGAAGAAAGTGGAAAAGAGAATGCCTGGGGGGGTTCTTAATTATGCTGGCTGCTTTACTGAGGCAAGTATAGATACAGTCAATTGATAAGAGACGGGTTTGCATGATGGATTGGGCTATATTCGCTATCTTTTGTAATTTCTTGCGTTCTTGGGCAGAGCAGGAGCCATACCAAGCTGTGATACAACCAGAAAGAATGCTTTCTATGGAGCAAAAGTTGGAGTCATAGCCAACATGCCAAATTTTCTTCGTCTTCTGAGAAAGTAGAAGCATTGGTAGGCTTTCTTAACAATAGTATTGGCATGTTAAACCATATCTATCCTATCATTTATTTATTAGTCACAAGTAGGCTTACATTAACACTGCAATGAAGTTACTATGAAAATCCCCCAGTTGCCACACTCTGGTAACTATTCATGTACACTGAGGGAGAATTTCGCATGGTCAGTGCACCTAACCAGCACAATTTTTGCATCTTGGGAGGAAACTGAAGCACCTGGAGGAAACCCACGCACACACGGGGAGAACACAGACTCCGCACAGACAGTGACGCAAGTCAGGGATCGAACCCAGGTCCCTGGTGCTGTGAGGCAGCAGTGCTAACCATTGTGCTGTCCAACTAGTGTAATATATCCTGTGATGCTATTTTGAACAGGAATTCTGTCTCTCACGTCCTGGCTGATGATTATCCTTCAACCAATGCTATTTTTTTCCAACACTTTATCTGGTCGTTGCAGTTTGAGGGAGCTTGCATGTGCAGTTTGGTTGCTACATCCCTCATCGGTACCGTGACTATACTTCTTTGCCTGAAAAGGGTATCAGGATGACCTGTAATCAGGAAAAGCACTTTGTAAGTGTAAAGGAAGTATGAGTTGGTAAAAGACAAGATTGTGGATCTCCTCACTCCTGCTTCCTGCAATTTAGTTCTTTACAGGAAGTGATGATTGTGGGAATATCTTCTACTACCAGAAGAATTAAGCTTCCTTATACTACTTCGAATGATTGATTGTTGGGTGCAGGTAACTGGACCAAGGGATACAGAGCTATCCTTGTATTAAAGAAATATATTGTGTCCCTATTTACTTTTAAATATACTATTGCTATTATAATAGTATTACTATTATAAATTCATATAATGTAAACTTGTCACGCTGTGATTGTACTCTGCAGCCGGTGGTCATGATGCAGAATTTCTCTGTGCTGATGTAATTAAAGCAAGACATATTTACATAAATATTCCCATTATAACTTTAAACTTCAGAATTGATTCTGTAAAAATTTGCCATTAAATATGTACAGATCTAATTTTACTGTATGACTAAATGATTAAAAACAGTGACCAAGACCAAAAGACATAGAGCAAAATTAGGTCACTCTACCCTTGAGTCTTTTCCGCCATTCAATCATGGCTGATGTTTTTTCTTTCATCCCCATTCTCTTGCCTTTTTCTCCATAAGCTCTGATCCCCTTATTAATCTAGAATCTGTCTATCTCTGTGAATCACATATGCTGGATTCCATGTGAACTAACCTTCCAGAGCAGTCTATCATGTGGACTTCATTAAAGGTGGAAGAGAGTATGTCCAGCATATGTGATTTTATTAAGCTGATTGCTTTTCTGTGGATGTTTCTGACCTTGCCCACCTTGAGGGCTGGCTAGGTGAATTTGATTAAAGTTAAGCAACAGCTAAATTGGTTGTGGAACTGGAGTCATATTAGAGGCTGAGACATGATGAGGCAGAATTCTGCCCCCCCCCCCCCACTTCCCCATGACAATGAATCATTTGCCTTTTACAACAATGTCACAGCCTCTTGTTTGCTTTACTGATACCAGCTTTAAGTTTTGAGGTTTTGTTTGAAACGAACCAAGTTCAGTTTCTCAAGCTGCAGCAGTGTGATTTGAACATTTTCTACGCGATTAGTCCAAGCCTTATGGTTACTCAACCAGTAAGCCAATTCCTGCACACTATGTGAAATACATAGGGACCCCATGATGGTTGTGTGAATAATGAAGGACTGAACAGGATGGGGCCATGTAGTAGTAAAAAAGAGTAGGCTGAATGGTGACCTGTTAGAGGTCTTCTAAATGATGAATGGATTTGATATGGGAGACCAAGAGGTGATATTTCCAGTGGAGAGGCAGCTAAAGGTCATAATGAGGAAGATATAAATCTAAGAGAATTTGAAGAGAAACTTCTTCAACCAGATAGTGATGAGAATGTGGAACTCGCTGCTGCATAAAGTAATTGAAGGGAACAGCATTGACACGTCTGAGGAGAAGATGGTTAAACATACGAAGGGAAAGGAATTACTGACCATAAATATAGGAGCAGAGTTAGGCCATTTGGCCCATCGTGTTTTGATCAGCATTCCATCAAGAACCTATCTATTTCTGTCTTAAATCCACTCAATGATTTGACCTCCACAGCCTTCCGTGGCAATTTCCGTACAGTCACCACCCTCTGCTTGAAAAATCTCCTCCACATCTCAGTTCTAAGAGTCATCCTTTATACTCCGAGACTGTGCCTTTGGATCCTAGTCTCTTCTAGGAGAGACATCTTCCACCACCCCTACTCTGGCCCTTTCAGTATTCTGTAAGTTTCAATCAGATCCCCTCTCATCCTTCTAAACTCCATTGAATAGAGACCCAGGGTCTTCAGATGCTCCTCAGAAATGCCAGCTGGGCTGAATGACCTGTCTCAGTGTTATAGGATTGTGTAATTCTATGTAATAAAGGGTGGAGCGAATCTACTTAAAAATGAAAATACCCCTATCCTCTGTTAAGTAAATGCTTGAGGGTGGCTTCAATACTGAAGGTTATAATTAGCATGCTCTGTCTCTTGAGCAAGCCTGTGTTACTCCTGAGTTACTGCTGAATGAATGCCAAATGGGGAATATCTTTTGAACTTTGTATTCATTCTCAGAATCTTTTCCTTTAATTAAAATATTATTAACGTTCATGGTGTTGGTTGAATGCAATCGTTTTATTCCATTCCTGTTGCCACAAGAACCTTTTCCTTCTGTAATTAGAAATACTTTCACTCAAATACTTTCACGCGACAAATTAGAGCACTTTGTTTTTTTTTTGCTTTGTTGCATGCTTTTTAGTTTCTAATCTTGTTACTTTAGCCTGTAATCAAGGTTTAATCTTGCTGTCTCGGTACTGGATCTTACTTTGCATCTAGATTAATTTGACTAGGATTTTCAGTTTATTTTTGCACTAATTTGAGGGTCTAAAAGATGTATTAAGGAAATACCAGTCAGTATGATGCCGTCTTTACAAATACATATCTGCTTATGAAATCTTTCCTGAATTTACACTGCAAATTTGCCATCTCAAAATTGAAGTTTGAGCTGATTCTTGTCATTTTCAATCTACAAGATTTTGAAATGGTTGTTTAGTTTGTTGTACATAACATGTGGAATGGTAAGTTAATTTTGAACCATCTGATTCATGCTCCAGCTACTCCTTTTAAATGCTTAAACATCCCAACTATAAATCTTAAAATTAGTCTGTAATGCTTGATGTTGGAGACAGCCACCATTAGTACAAATAAAGATGATTTCAAATTCTTTTAATAAACTAATGTTGTAGAACATAGAACATACAACATTACAGCGCAGAACAGGCCCTTCGGGCTTCGATGTTGCGCCGACCAATTAGGAAAAAGCAATGACCCTCCAACCTAAACCATTCCCTTTTCGTTCATAACATGTTGTTTAGTGATGAGTCTTATCCTGTACTCTGGTGGCTTGTGTGGGCCAGCTACTGGAAGACATAGGTTTGAGAGGCTTCAGGAACAAGAGGTTACCACTCATGAACCAAGTTCCTATCGAGGCTGGGATCATTCCAATGATCCAGAAGAAGGTTGCATGTTACCAGGATCTTTTTGGTGAGTGACCAGAGATTCTAGAGGAAAATATGGGGCGGAATGGTGAATGGTTCTCTGGCTGAGTTTGACAGAAAAGTAGTCAATGGGATGTGGGCTTCACTGTCAAAGACCAGAATTTATTGTACAACCGTAGTTGCCTTTGTGAAAGTGGTGGTGTGCTGCGGCCACCTTAATCTGATGCAGTCTGTGTGGTGCAGATACACCAAAGTGTTGGAGTTGTTGTTCCAGGATTTTGACCCAATGACAGTTATTTCCAAGTTGTAGAACTCGAAGGGAAATTCGTAAGCGTTGGTGTTCCCATGCTCCCCCTCCTAGGTGAGAGGCTGTGGGTTTGAGAGATATGTTACTGCAGCATAGCTTGTGGATAGCTCTCACTGCAGTTGCGGTTCCATTTATGATTGAGGCAGTGAATGTTAAATGATAGCAGAGCTCTCAATCAAGCAAGATGTTTTGTCTTGGATGGATGAATGGATAGGGAAAAGTAGGAGATTGGTAAGATTTGCCTTTCCATAGACATGCTTGAGGGTATTGGTAAGAGAAGAGAATTGAGCTGTTTGGGATTAGGTGCTTCAGTGATCTGTCAGGTGATACTGGGCAATAAACAGAGAGTAGACCTGGTTTTCAAACTCGCAAAAGGATAGTAGGAAGGCAGGGAAGCAGTGATGGCTTGATGTAGGAAATAGGGCAGATGGCAAAATACCCAAGAGGAAATAAAGCGAAGGTAGTGTAATGATGATGGAAAGAGGAATGCCAAGGAGGATAGGAGCCGCTGGGATCAAACAAAGTGAAAGTAAATAAAAGAATGGTACTTGCATCAGTATTTGGAAATTTCTTGAAGTGTTTCTGAATTTATACGTCCTGCATTGTAGTGAATTTCAAAACAGCAGCTCAGAATATATGACATTTCTCCAGTAATTTCATCCTGAGGCCATTTTAGGATTGAATAAAATGCGAAAGGCACTTTGGCAGGGGAGGCATAAACTTTTTTTTAAACTCATTTGTGGGACATGGGAGTCTCTGGCTGGGCCAGCATTTAGTGCCATCCCTAGTAGCTAGAGGGCAATGAGAGTTAACGACATTGCTGTGGCTCTGGTGGCACGTGTAGACCAGACCAAGTAAGAATGCTTTCCTTCCCTAAATGACTGGTGAATCAGATTGATTTTTCTGTAAATCAACAATGGTTTCACAGTCATCAGTAGGTTCTTAATTCCAGATTTTTTTTTATTGAACTCAAATTCTGTCAGCTGCCTTAGCGGGATTTGAACCTGGGTTCCCAGAATATTAGCTGAGTTTTAGATTATTAGCCTTGTGATATTACCACCAGACCATTGCGTCCCCTAAGATTAGGTCATATTGCTTGAAAACACTGGCCTGCAATGTATAATGTTTGTGACTGTGTGGACTTGCTCCCAATATTTTCATGATGCAGTCCACATCCTTATAATATGCCAGCATGGCTTGGAGGACGCTTGCTTCTAAATTGAGATTTAAGTCTTACTCCCAGGACAGGAGCATAAAAATCAGGGCTGACTTTCCAATGCTGTACTACCCACAGTGTCCTGTCCAATGTTTATCCCTCAATAAACATTGCAAAGTCAGATTATGTTGTTTGTGAGAGTTATCTCGGATTGCAATGGAATTTTGATCAGTTGGGCCAGTGGGCTGATGAATGGCAGATGGAGTTTAATTTAGACAGATACAAGGTGATACAAACACTTCCATGTCACAATAATGATTGCATTTGAGTATGTCATTAGCCATAAAGCACTGAGGTGTCCAATAGTTGCTTGTATCTTATGCCAGATACATTGTTGGTCTGCCTTGAGTAGTTTCTTAATGAAGAATCATAGAATTCCAGCAATTCAGTCCAACAGCAATCCCATCCGGGCAGTAGTCCCTTAACCTCACGTATTTACATTGATACAAATGCCTCTGACATGATTTGACCACTTAGTGTAGCCAGTCAACTTAATCTGCACATCTTTGGAATGTGGGAGGAAATCTCATAGATAGTGACCCAAGGCCAGGAGTGAAACAGGGTCCCTGATTCTGTGAAACAGCAGTGCTAACCGCTGTGTCACCATGGTAATCTTGTAGTTTGGCCATAATCATTTGCTTTGCCATAAGGAGCCTGTGTGAGGCTGACAACAGATGTGCAACATCTGCTCCTAGTGGCAAAGGAGAAAGAAGCTGTAATTTTTGGTTTTACAAATGTATTTTAAAAATCAAAAATAGCAAATTGCATCATCCAGCTATGATTTATGATTTATTTGCTCAATTTCTGCCTGAGAAAAGAATTTGGGTGACAAATTTGAATGATTTACTAAAGATTGAGTGTAAGGATATGAGGAAGAGCAGGTGATTTTATTTATTATTGTCATGTGTATTAGTATAAGGTTGTATTATTTCTTGTGCCTACACAGAGCATACCGTTCATGAAGGAAGGGAGGGAGTGCAGAATGTAGTGTTACAGTCATAGCTGGGGTGTAGAGAAAGATAAACTTAGTGCGAGATAGGTCCATTCAAAAGTCTAACGGCAGTGGGGAAGAAGCTGTTCTCAAGTCTGTTGGTATGTGACCTTAGACTTTTATATCGTTTTCCCGATGGAAAAAGGTAGAAGAGAGTTTGTCCGGGGTGGCTGGCATCCTTGATTATGCTGGCTGTTTTCCCGAGGCAATGGAGAAGTATGGACAGTCAGTGGATGAAAGGCTAGTTTGAGTGATGGACTGGGCTTCGTTCACAACCCTTTGTAGTTTCTTGTGGTCTTGGACAGAGCAGGAGGCATACCAACCTGTGATACAACCAGAAAGAAAGCTTCTATGGTGCATCTGTAAAAGTTGATGAGAGGGAGGTGAGATTAATTAGCTTTTCCAAAGAGCTAGTGCAGGCATATTGGAGCAGAACCACCTGGTGTATGCAATAAATGTGATCAGGTAATGCAGAGTGAAGTATTTTAAATGGATATAAAATTGGCTTCTTAACAGAAACCAGAGAGTGGTTGTAAAGGGTTGTTTTCAAACTGGAGGCCTGTGACCAGCGGTGTGCCTCAGGGATCAGTGCTGAGCCCACTATTATTTGTCATTTATGTTAATGATTTGGATGAGAATATAGAAGGCGTGGTTAGTAAGTTTGCAGATGACACTAAGATTGGTGGCGCAGTGGACAGTGAAGAAAGTTATCTCGGATTGCAATGGAATTTTGATCAGTTGGGCCAGTGGGCTGATGAATGGCAGATGGAGTTTAATTTAGACAGATACAAGATGATGCATTTTGGTAGATTGAACCAGGACAGGACTTACTCAGTTAATAGTAGGGCACTGGGGAGAGTTACAGATCTAGGGTGGATGTTCATAGCTCCTTGAAAGTGGAGTCACACATGGACAGAGTGGTGAACAAGGCATTCAGCATGCTTGGTTTCATTGGTCAGAACATTGAATACAGCAGTTGGAATGCCTTGTTGAAGTTGCACAAGACATTGGTAAGGCCACACTTGGATTACTGTGTGCAATTCTGATCATCCTATTATAGAAAGGATATTATTAATCTAGAAAGAATGCAGAAAAGATTTACTAATATGTTACCAGGACATGATGGATTGAGTTATAAGGAGAGACTGGATAGACTGGGACTTTTTTCTCTGGAGTGTAGGGGGCTGAGGAGTGATCATATAGAGGTCTGTAAAATAATGAGGGGCACAGATCAGCAAGATAATCAAAATTTTTTCCCAGAGATAGGAGAGTCTAAAACTAGAGAGCATAGGTTTAAGGTGAGAGGGGAGAGATACAAAGGTGTCCAGAGGGGCAATTTTTTTCACACAGAGGGTGAGTGATTGGAATAAGCTGCCAGAGGTAGTAGTAGAGGTGGGTACAATTTTGTCTTTTAAAATGTATTTAAGTAATTACATAGGTATGATGGGTACAGAAGGATATGGACCAAATGCAGGCAATTGGGATTAGCTTAGGGGCTTTCTAAAACAAAAAGCGGCATGAACAAGTTGGGCTGAAGGGCCTGTTTCCATGCTATAAACCTCTGACTCTGAGATGCTGGTCAGCTCATCAATTCTAATTAATTGAATGATCAATCCCATCTCCCCAAAGTACATGTGTCCATATTTCCTTTGAGAGTTACTTAATAGTGAACCCTTATCTACGGTGGTACAAACTCATTAGATGGGCATTGCTGATTTGACCTCTTGTTCTCAGTCTCATTATTCCCCCATCTGTGTTTTTTGCCTGACCTCATTAAGCAACAACAGTTGATTGATATTTACTTCAGAATTGTGCAATATCTCTCCAGTCCTTTGACATAGCTGCGCTGTGTTCCTCCCGTTCTGACCCCTCGCCAGTTCCTTATTGATCCACCATCTGTAGCCGGCAGCTGTCTGGACCTTAAACTCTGGGTGTCCCTCCCTAAATCTTTCCACCTTCCCCTCTCTCCTTTTATGATGCTTCTTAAAACAAAGCCATCTGACCACAGCCTCGGTGACCATAGAATCCCTGCAGTTCAGGAGGAACCTGTTTGGCCAATTGAGTCGGCACTATCTTCCCACCCAAGTCCAACTCCTCCCATCTCCGCAGCCCCTCTTCTATCTAACATACACAGCTTTGGACCGTGTGAGATCACTGGAGCACCTGGAAGAAACTCACACAGACACATGGAGAATGTGCAAAAACCACACATACATTTGATTTATTATTGTCATATGTATTAACATACAGCAAAAAGTATTATTTCTTGTGCCATACAGACAAAGCATACCGTTCATAGAGAAGGAAAGGAGAGAGTACAGAATGTAGTGATACAGCCATAGCTAGGGTGTAGAGAAAGATCAACGTAATGCAAAAAGATCCATTCAAAAGGCTGACAGCAGCAGGAAGGAAGTAGTTCTTGAGTCGGTTGGTACATGATCTCAGACTTTTGTATCTTTTTTCTGAAGGAAGGATGTGAAAGTGTGTGTCCAGGGTGTGTGAAATCCTTGATTATGTTGGCTGCTTTGCAGAGGCAGTGGCAAGGGCTGATTTGTGTGATGGATTGGGCTGCATTCTCCCACATACACGCACCCAACATGCACACCACCCCCCCCCCCCCCCACCCCGCGCACACTCCCCCCTACACACACCCCTGTGCACACGCACTCCCTCCCCCCCACCCCAGAACTCAGTCACCTGACAAAGGAGCAGCAAGTGCTCTGAAAACTAGTGGCTTTTGCTATCAAATAAACCTGTTGGACTTTAACTTGGTTTTGTGAGACTTCTTACTGTGTTAACCAGCATTGACCCAAGGTTAAAATGTCACATGGGACTAAATAACTTCTTTGCCATTGAATTTAGCGACTTAAACCTGCAGAGATTGTAGTTTTGGTAGTGACGGGAGGGCAGAATGGTAGTAGGGTCTGGGGGTGTTGCCAAGAAGTTAAAAGTTAAAATTGTGTTTTGAGGGCAAATAATTGAGAGAAATAATTGAGTGAAATGTGTGACAAGTCTCATTTTTGGAGAGCTTTGCACATAACTCTTTAGTGCCATCTCCTGATTTCAGGCTGGATTACTGCATCTTTATTGGAGAATACAATAAGCTGGACAGCTGTGATATATCTTGCTTCCTTGTATGTAATTAATCTCAGATTTCCAGGAGAACACACATTTTGCTCCAAAATTCAACTAATTATTCCACAGTTTAATGTGATGGTATGATGGGAATATGTTGACAGAGAAAGAACTTGCATTTATATGCAATAAGACTTCTTCAAATCTCAGGGTATGCCAAAGTGCTCTACATTCAATAATAGATTGCTTTTTGAAATGCAGTCATTGTTGTATAATAAAAGAGCTATCATTTATATTGCACCTTTCCTGAACTCATGATGTTCAAATCTCCTGGCAATGAATTAAATACTACTTGAAATCTAGTGTTGAAGGGAAACGTCAATCAATTTACCCATGGTATCGTCATACAAAAGCATTGTGATAATGAATCATGATTATCTGTTTATTTGAGTAATGCTGGCAAGGGTTGTATATTGGCCAGGGCTGCAGAAGAGGTCATTTGGCCCATCGAGCCTGCACTGACTCTCTGACAGAGTATCTTATCCAGACCCTTCCCCCATTCTATCCCTATAACCCCATACGTTTACCATGGCTAATTGCTCTAACCTACACTAAGGGCCAAATTAGTATGGCCAGTCTACCTAAAGTGCACATCTTTGGACTTCCCTTGTTCTTCTGACAATAGCAGCTATGGGATCTTTAATTCCTCCTGAAAGAGCCAGTGAGGCCTTGGATTAACATCTCATTCAAATAATAGCACATCTGACAATGTAGCACTCCCTCAGTATTGCGTTGGAGTGTTGGCCTAGTTGGGTGCCTGAATGGTCTTCTGTTGTGTAAATTAAATGATTGGAGCTGAAATATTGCTAACTCAAAATTGCATTGAAAAATATTCAACATTACCGGATAATCCCGTGTGAAAGTTGCTAGCTGGTACCACCTTAAAACACCTCATGATCTTAGATCAGAGCCATAATATGAAATAAGATCTTCACCATGTGTCATGGCAGGCAGTTTAGTTAAGAGACTTTTCTGCTTCCATATGATTTAGATGCTCCCTTATCCTGGGTTTGTTTCTTTTCCTGCCTGTTTGAGCACTGGATGTCTGCTTTGTGGACTTATTTACTCATCAATACATTGATTCCCAGTCTGTCAAAGTCTGTCTTTAAACTTTTATCCTTGTTTTCAAATCTCTCCATGACTTCACCTTACCTCTATCTTTGTAATCTCCTTCTGCTGCACTGCTCTGAGATTTTTGCCCATCTTTAATTCTGGCCTCTTGGCATACCTGAAAATTTTCCAGCATTTTCTACAATTATGTGAATATTAGCATGTAAGAATTTGCTGCAAAAATTACTCCTGCAACTTTGCATAAACTGTGCCTCAGGTTATGTGATGATACTGCAACACATTCAAAGTCGTGTTATAAACGAAGTGATAGCAATGAATTATGTATTGCACTTTAATGCAGAACTTTGATCAGCTTCTTTGTATACAATGATTGTTTGCAGACAATGGTGACTCTTTCCATGTTGAAGTTGGGTACAGTCCTGGCTACTTGCACTCTTCCTATTTATCATGGATAATTCACCGAGGTTGGGCAAATGACATTAACATTCGCTATTAGTATAGGTGTGAGAAGTATCTCTTAACCTGTATTTAGCCCTTTGTTTATTTTATGCAGCTCTGGATGCACTGTAGTCAGTTAGAAAGTGGAAACTTGGTGGCTTCCATCGCCTCTTTGCCCTGATGGTGTTATTTCATTACTGCAATCCATCATGGTTTTATTGTTCAATGTTGATACTTGGCAAATCACATTAGCATGAATGTGCTGTCTGTACAACAGTGGTCTGCAGGTAAACTGGATTTGAGCTTGTACCTTCAGAACTCAGAAAACTGTGATCCCCAAAGAATCAGCAATCCATTGTCGTCTCAGATACAGGCTATTTCTATTTTAGCATTGCTTCTCAACCTGTGGATTACAGACCACTGGCAGTCTGTGAGGGTAACTGTAGGTGGTCCATGGGGGGTGGAGGGGGGAGTAATACATTTGTGTGTACCTTGTATGTGTCATAATTAGTGTTACATTATTGTTCACAATGGGATTGATTGTATAGGAGTTAGCATTGATGGAGCCTGTGTGACGTTTGGCCACCACAATGGGGTTGTTACACTTATCTAGGAACAGTGGCTGTGCTAGCAACATCCATTCACTGCAGCATCTGTGGGGAGCCATTAAATGCAAGAAAATGTCTGCTGATCACGTGAGTGTTTTTGGGGGAAATGGTTCATTTTATTAAGGCTTGTCCACTGAATTTGTGAATATCTGCAGCTCTAGGAGTTGAGATAGGCAGCAACCACCATCAACATTTACTGCACACCAAGATCCACTGCCTCTCCTGAGAAAAAATACTTTTTGAGTTACGTGATGTAATCAGTTTTTTTACTTGGCTCAAGTTTGAACGCTCACTGATTTCCAGTGGCTTGCCAAATTGGCACAAATTGGCAGATAATTTTAATTACTTAAATTGTCTCTGATTTTTTGAGGCTATTTTTCATGTTCAGGACAAAATAGAACCAGTGATTAAGAAAATCGAGATGTGAGCCAAATCATAGAATCTCTACAGTGTGAAAGGGGGCTATTCGGCTCACAGTCTGCACCCACCACAATCCCACCTAGGTCCTATCCCCGTTACCCCAGAATCCCACGTATTTACTATGGCTAGTCCACCTGGTACTAAGGAACAATTTAGCCTGGCCTATCTGCCTAACCCGCACATTTTTGGACTGTGGGAGGAAATTGGAACACCTGGAGGAAAGCCACGCAGACACAGGGAGAATGTGCAAACTCCACACAGACAGTGACCAAAGCTGGGAATTGAACCCAGGTCCCTGGCACTGTGAGACAGCAGTGCTAACCTCTGTGCCACGGTGCCATCCCTATGACCTGAGCAGTCAAATGACAATTCGTTTGCAAATCTGTCGGTTTTTTTTGGCCATGGCAGAAAGTGTGGAGCATATGAGAGAGCAACTGTAAAGTTTGAAAACACAGCAAGATTAGTATTTCCATGTTTCTGACACACAATCCAATTGGATACAAAATCTCTTTGTGAACTTTGGCATTCTTGAAACGACAAGACAGCCTTGTGGAACTGTTCGGCGAGAGTGCTTAAAAGCTCGGTTTTCTCAACTACCTGACTGATCTTTGGTTTCACATTAATTCAAAATACCCAGAAGTGTCTGAAAAGACAGTATTGTTTCTAATGCCTTTTCCTATAACCTACCTTTGTGAAATCAGATTTTCAGGGCTTGTTACGTTGAAATCCAAATATCAGAAACATAACGTTGAACCAGGTTACCAGTTCAGACGTTCATTCCTGGAAGCTGACATCCAGTATTTGATGTTTGCAAAACAACATCAGCCGCCTTATTAACTAAGCATGATCTGTTTCCACTGATAGACCCTACTGCAGGAAAATGCTGTGGCAATTGTGGTAACAAACTATTACAAATAGCTGCATTTTTAATACCCATTGATATAAAAGATTCACTCCTATCAGCCAGAATTTCAAATAACTTGCATACGTTATGGTCCATGAAAGCTTTTGATGACAATCTAGTGTTCCGCACATAGGAAAAGATTGGGAACTGCTGCATTACAGCAGTCTGATTTTTTTTTAAAATGATTTAATTTGCTGCAAGATTTTAGGTAGTTATATCAGCAAATCCATGTATCCAAGAGGTTGCATCCCACACTGCTAATTTCCCCACCTCATTTCTAATGAAAATGATTCTAGTGCCATACAAGATAATTCTGTCTAGATCTTCCCCTGACAGTTGCAAATATTCCCCTTAGAATATTTATCCAATTCTGTGTTCCCATCATCTTTTGAGATAGCGCTTTTCAAGTTGTGACAACTTGCTGTGAAAACATTGTTATCCACTTGTTTATTTTCTCTGTAAATGTAACTCCACAAGAGTCAGTAGAAAGGAGAGAATTTCAAGTCTTCCAATTTTTTTTTTGTTGCTAAAATATTTCAAATGAAATGCCTTCATTGGACAGGGCATCGAGCAAAAAAGTTGGTAAGTTATATCACAGATATATGAAACATTGGTTAGCCTACATTGGGAATACTGTGTCCAATTCTGGTCGTCACATTACCAGAAGGATGTGGAGGCTTTGGAGAGAGTACAGAAAAGGTTTACCTGCATGTTGCCTGGTATGGAGGATATTAACTATGAGGAGAGATTGAATAAACTGAGATTGTTCTCCCTGGGAAGACAAAGGCTGAGGGGAGACTAGATAGAAGATTATAAAATTGAGACGTATAGATAGGGTGAACAGTTGGAAGCTTTTTCCCAGGGCAGAAATGACAATTACAATTGGGCACCAGTTCAAGTTAAGGGGAGAAAGGCTCGATGGAGATGTGCAGGAGAAAGTTTTTACACAGTGTGGTGGAGGCCTAGAATGCACAGCCTGATGAGCTGGTTGAGGCAGACACATTTAAGACTTATCATGAAAGGCAAATAAACAAATGAGGAAGAGGGGGATTTAAGTGGTTGGCCTAAATAGGTAAACGTGATTGACACAGGCTTGGAGGGCCAAAGGATCTGTTCCTGTGCTGTATTGTTCTACGTAACCAAAACAAAGAAACGGCTTCAAGTTGTGGAATGTGTTCATTGATTCCAGCCTCTCTTATTTCTACCGCCGCCAACACTTACTTACTAAACTTCTGCCAGTTCTGTTTGCTACCATTCACACTTCCTTTTTTCATTTACCTTTTGAACATTTTGTTTGCTCAAGAAGAACCGACATACAAGGATTTTGTAATGACTTCAATGAGGCCCATTGGGTTGGCCTCTTAGAGTATGAGGTCCCTGACTGGGCAGGCAATTATGACCTCAATCGGAGAGCCTCACTTGCATATAAAATTGGGAGCACCAGATCCTCTGGCACTCCTGAGTCTGAACATTCTACCTGAAGTACTCTAGGAGTGGAATGGAGTTTGTAAATAAAGGGAATTTGGTGAAGGAACGCTGGCCCCCGAGAAGTTGTTTCAGATTTGTGAAGAAAATTGCAAAATGTGTTCAGTATTTTGTTTTTAATGTTTTTTTTTCTCTATCCTCTTTTCCCCCTCAGTGAGAGAACCCAGCATGAAATCCCAACAAGCATCTCAGGTAAGATGTAAAAAAAACATCTGATTCTAACATTTATTCCTATGAATGAATACTTAATGGGTTATATCCTCAGTCTCAGCAGTGTGCCTCATTGTTTTGTGATTCACTGTTTTGGTGCAACAGTGCTCAGCATTATTGAGTTGCCTTGTGTTTTTGCTACTGTAATTTCCAAATTTCTCACTTAAGCCATTTGACTTGTACTTAGAATGACTTAGACTTAAAATCCCTATGGTACAGAAAGAGGCCATTTGGCCCATCAAGTCTGCACAGACCACAATCCCACCTAGGACCTACCCCCATATTCCTATGTATTTACCCACTAATCCCTCTAACCTATACACCTCAGGACACCAATGGCAATTTTCAGCATGGCCAATCAACCTAACCCACACACTTTTGGACTGTGGAAGGAAACTGGAGTTCCTGGAAGAATGTGCAAACTCCACACAGACAGTGACCCAAGCTGGGAGTCAAATCCAGGGCTTTGGAGTTGTGAAGCAGCAGTGCTAACCACTGTGCTACCGTGCTGCCCCAGTTTGAATATCCCTGGCCCCTCCACCGTTGGTGGTTGTGCCTTCTGTCCCTCAGCCTTACACTCCGCATTTCCTTCCCTGACTTTCTCGCCCTCTTCAGCTTTCATCCTTTAGTGACCCACCTGCACAATCAACCTTTGATTCCTCCCTCTTCAGACAATCTATGGCTCAGCATCTATTTTCCGATTGTACCATTGTGAAAGCCCGGGATTTTCCATTCTTAAACATAGTGGTGTTGTGTCACAAACACCATGATATGTTTTCCAAGTTTGCAGTGATGGTCCCCAGGGATCAGTGTTGCAACTCTTGCTCTTCTTGACATATATATACTAATGACCCTAGACCCCGATATAAAGGAGACAATTGCCGATGAGACAAAACTTAGAAGCATTGTGAATTGTGGGGATGGTGATGTAGCATTTCAAAAGGACGTAGACAAACTGGTAGACAGGTGGCAGATAAAGTTCAATGCAGAAAAATGTGAAGTCATTTGTTTTGGTAGGAAGAATATGGAGAGATAATGTAAAATTAAATATCCCGTTCTAAAAGGACTGTAGAAACATAGGGACCTGGGTGGCATATATGCCATTGAAATTGGCAGATTGAGAGAGCAATTGTTAAAGCCTCCTTCAGTCTCCTACGCTTTTTCGGTGGGGGCATTAAGTACAAGAGCAAGGAGCCAATGTTGAACTTGTGAGGACACTGGTTTAATCTCAACTGGATTATTGTGTCCAGTTCTGGGCAGTGCACTTTGGGAAGAATGTGAAAGCATTAGACTTGGTGCAGAAAACATTCATGAGAGTAATCCCAGGGATGAGAAACTTCAGGATAAAGATAATTGGAGAACTTGGGACTGTTTTCCTTGGAGAAGCAAGGGTTGAGGAGATTTGATAAAGGTTTTCAAAATAGATGGGCCTGGACAGAGTAGATAGGGAGAAACTGTCCCCACTTGTGAAAAGATCGGGAATAAAGGGCACTGATTTGAAGCAATTTGTAAAATAAGCAAAAATATGAGAACTTTTTTTACGCAGTGTGTTGTCAAGATCTGGAACGCACTGCTTGAATGTGTGGTGGAGGCAGGTTTAATCGAAACATTTTAGAAGGAATTAGACTGTTATCTGAAAGGGAAATTCTTCAAGCAGTGCGTTCCAGACCTTGACAGCCCACTGAGTAAAAAAAAGTTCTCATATTTTTGCTTATTTTACAAATTGCTTCAAATCAGTGCCCTCTCATTCTTGATTCTTTCACAAGTGGAGGTATGGGGCCAAGATTAGAGAGTGACACAAACAGAATTGCTGGTTTGGAAAGCTGGTGCAGACACAATGGGTTGAATGGCCTCTTGCTGTGCTGTGTTTAAAAAAAAAACTCGAGCATATCTTTACTGTTAAATATTCCTTTCCCCTGTTCTGTTCCTTAGCCAAGACCACACCTTTGCCGCAATTCAGGTAGATTTTCTACTGATAGGATTTAATCATAAACAGAAATTGGCGCACAAGTTGTATTTTTTTCTCAATGATACGGTTAGAATGTCTCACCTGTGATTCCAGCTGTCCCAACATTTCCATTTTCCGCACTATCAGATGCTTTGAGTTCTAATTTACTGAAGTGTGATGATGGAGAGAAGGGAAAGGAATGTTAAATATACAGCAAATCTGTAAAGGCAAGGATGAATGCACAGATATTAGGTGCAAAGCTCAGGTTTCTTATTTTTTTTTAAAACTGATTTTCACATGAGGTCTTTGCTTCACTCCTAGGATTGAGTGAACAAACAAGGGCCAAATATGGCAGTTGGGATTAGTTTGGTAGTTTTTAAAAAAGGGCAGCATGGACAAGTTGGGCTGAAGGGCCTGTTCCCATGCTGTAAACCTCTATGATTCTGACTCTAATGCATGATTGGTTGCAGAGTGGCTGTTATTGTCTTGTCCGTTTCATTAAGATTTATTGATTTCAGTTTCGTTGTCCTGGTAGGAGAAATGGATGAGTATTAATCGCCTTTGGCGTGTAAAAATCGGCAGGGAGCCTGGGTCGCTGGGTTGAGTGGGGGAAGAGCTAGACTCTGAGCAAATGTCAGTAAAGAAATGGTCTGCGTCTTTTTGTTTTGCTTCCCAAACGAATGTTACTGAATTTGAAGAATTGTTTTAAACATACAGCAATGGGAGACTTGAACTCCTGAACCAACAGAATGTAGAATTTGGAATCAGGTTCACGATATGTTGGGTTCCAGTTGGTCAGAAGTCTTTTGACTCTCTCTAGGTTCCGCCCAGTTTGAAAATTTCTGGCCTGTTGGTATCCAGTGTTACTGACTTAAAAATAGTAACCTTTAACCTCAAGGGGTTGAAGAATTCATTTGATGAAAAATGTGTACACTCTTCATTTTAAAACAGAGATAACAGAAAATGCTGGGAAAACTCAGTATGTGTAAGGAGCGAATAATAGAGCCACTGTTTCGAGCACTGACAAAGTGACTCCAAGCGTTGGCTCTATACTCTCTCCACAGATACTGTTGAGATTTTCCAGCATTTTCTTTCTTTGCTCCAGATTCCAGTGTCCGCAGTATTCTGCCTTTCTAAAACGAAAAGAGTTGGGGTAGGATTTTAACGCCCTTGTTTGGGTGAGACCAAAAACTTCTGCCCGAGTTTAATGGAGATTTACGTTGTCGGACCCTCGCCCGCTGTGATTCCATGGTGGGCGAGGTGGTAGAGTTCCGGCCATGATCTTTTGGACAACATTGTCTACAGAGGAATCTGTTTAACCAGAAACTATTATCATTAATATCTAACCTTTCTGCTGTAATCCTATTTCCATTGCTTCTGGATGGAACTGGGGCAAGGGCACATTAAATGTCATCTCCCCTGTTGCTTTGCTCCTTTGGTTTTTGGTTTCATGGAAACACAGATAAAGCAGATTCCTCTCAGATAATTTTGTTGAAAGATCATGGCTAGAACCTAGCTGTGCTCCTTCTCTATTCAACAATGATAGATCAGGCTTGAAACTAGCTTGCTGCACAACTAAAAATCTTGTATTTTAGTTGTTTGACTCTTTTTAAAATCCCTTAAACATGAAGTTTTTTCTAAAAAAGAATCTGTGAATTTATTGCAGGCTCCTGAACTGTCACAGAAAGCAGATCAAAGGCATTTTCAAGCTGAAACTAGCTCCGTACAGAATCAGAAGGAACAACGCATTATAAAGGTATTAACATAATGCGTTCTCTAAAGAGATTTAAACAGCTAAGTGTTTTTAATCTCTCGCTTCTAACCATCTCACTGATAAAAGAGTTGTTTTGGTTCGTTGCAGCACGCAGGTGTCAAAGGAGAAATGAATATTGGATTTCTGACTAAGTTCTAAAGCAAAATAGTACAGGTGTTGGAAATCTGAAATAAAAACAGAAAATGCTGGAAATACTCCACACAGCAGCTGTGTGGAGAGAAAGTGTTAACCTTTCAGGTCAACAATGGCTCCATCAGAATTTGGCACCATGGGATTTTCTGTGCTCATCTGAGAAGACAGAAGGGGTCTTAGTTTAGATTCTTGTTCAAAAGGTATTGGCACGATTCATCCTGTTCCGCTAATTTTTTTAGTGCAGTGGGCCGGGAGATTGTTGCGTCAGCCCGCTAGTGTCTCTTAGAGCCAGATTTCCAGTGGTATCTGCTCCACAAAGACCATTTATAGGGTTATTTTAATCTCATTTAAATGAGATCAACGAGCCCGGGACTAAAATCTCTGAGCCTCTTACCACCCTTCACCCTGAGTGGCTCCACCACCATCAGAGTGGTTCACTTTAATAGGATTACAGTAGCTCCCCACTTCCAGGGAACTAATGGTTCAGCCTTGCTGGAGAGAAGTGGAGCAGGAGTGGGGCAATCACCCTCTCCCCTCCCAAAGGGTTGGGCAGTGGAGGGGGGCTGAAGATTGGGGTAAAGCAGGATTGAGTCCAGGAATGGTTGGAGGGGGGACCAGCAATTGGGCCATGGTGTGGGGGAACCAGCGAGCCAGTGTTGCGGGGGTCATGGGACTGGCCAGTGACCGGGGTTGTGGAGCTACTACATGTGCATCAATCTCGGCACTGACAAATCGGCGCATGCGCAGTGGCCCCCTCAGCGTGCTGATTCCAGTTTGTCCAGCTGGAATAGGCTCCGTCCCCTGAAATTTAATATTATTTTTGCTAGTAACCTCTGCAGTGCATAGAGTGTAGGAGATTCTGCTCTAACCTCCCACTAAAAAAAATCGAAGTAGTTTACTTCAGTTTTCCCACAAATTTGACACTTGAATATTTTTGGGAGAATTCAATGCATTATGTGGTATTATCACTGGACTCTTATCCAAAGATCCAGCGTAATGCTCTGAGAATCTGGGATCGAATCCCACCATACCAGATGGTGAAATGTGAATTCAATAAAAATCTAGAATTAAAAATCTACTGATGATCGTGAAATCATCATTGATTATCATAAAAACTGATTCACTCATTTTCTTTAGGGAAGGAAATCTGCTGCACTTATCCAATCTGGCCTACATGTCACTCCAGATCCATAGCAGTTTGGTTGAAATCCCCTCAGGGGTGGGCAATAAATGCTGGCCCAGAGAACAATGCCCACGTCCCATATTGAATTAAAAAAAAGGTGCAGCACCCCAGTGACAGATTAGATTTTGTGTGTTGGTGGGGCTTGATCTCAATTCAACTGAAATGGAAATCCCAACATCTTAACCATGATCTGACAGGACAAGCATCATGTGATGGTAACGAGGAATCACAAGGACTTGTTGCACCACTTTGAATGAAGCCTTTACTACATTTTAATTGGAATTGATTTTAACAGTAAAACTAAGGAAGGGTGGGCCTTCAACGATTGCTGTGAAGACAGGAACAAAATGAGCATGATGCAGCATAGAATAATGTCCAAAATGCCTGTGCTGCCTCTTGCCATGTGCCCACTTCCCTGCTGTCTTGCCCCATGGTCCTTGCAAACTTTGATTTATTCTTATCAGCCTTTCAGACAGCATATTCCAGATCACCACAACTCATTTTTGAAAGGAATAACTTCTCGTCTTTCTTTCAGCTTGTTTGCCCCATTTTGTGTTCCCTACTTAACGTTGATTCAGAACACCAGGGACCTGGGTTCAATTCCAGCCTCAGGTCACTGTCTATGTGGAGTTTGCATGTTCTCCCTATGTCTGCATGGGTTTCCTCCAGGTGCTCCAGTTTCCTCCCACAGTCCAAAGATGTGCAAGTTAGGTGGATTGGTCATGCTAAATTGCCTCTTACTGCAATTTAGGTTAGTGGGGTCAATACATGGGATTGAGACAATGGGGTGGGGTTGGCTAAGATTCTTTGGCAGAGTGTCAGTGCAGACTTGATAGACTGAATTGTCACTTGTACTGTAGGGATTCTATGGTTGTCACTATGTCTACCTCTGAAAACTGTGGGGCAGTACGGCGACACGGTGGTTAGCATTGCTGCTTCATAGTGCCAAGGACCTGGGTTTGATTACTGGCTTTTTGATTTATTATTATCACATTTATGTATTATTCAAATAAGACACTGGGGCTGAGTGTTTTGGAGAAATCTTGATTTAATTCTCCACCTGAAATCTTGCTCATGCTAATTTGAATTTGTAAAATTCTTAGTCACTAACTATTTCCAAGATTTAGCAGTATTAGAACCTACGTGACGAACATTTTGAGCTGAGATATAGCGAGCTTCTCTGAATGTGCAAACCTTTAAAATTCAATAATTCATGTCAAAAGCTTTTTAAGAATATTACCTTTAGTTGTGTGCTGAATTCCAGCAAATCTTTTATCCGCAGGCTGATGTATTTAAACTTAGAGTTTTCATTGAGTTTTTGTGCCTGTTTCAAATATAATTTTCTAAATAAATTGCTTCTTGGTAATTGTGTATCTAAATTGCATGATAATTAATCCAGATTTAGATGTTCCAACTTCAGCATATTTCTGATTTTGTAAATAATTGCAAGAAGATTGCAAACAAATATCAACATATGCATTGTTAGGCGGCACAGTGGTTAGCACTGCTGACTCGCAGCGCCAGGGACTCGGGTTTGATTCCCAGCTGGGGTCACCGTCTGTGTGGTGTTTGTGCGTTTTCCTTGTCTCTGTGTGGTTTCTTCCGGGTGCTCCGGTTTCCCCCCATGGTGGATTAGGTTCATTGACCACGTTAAATTGCCCCTTAGTGTCAGGATGACTAGCTGGGGTAAAATGCATGGGACTAATGCGATAAGGCTTGGTTGGGATTGTGGTTGGTGCAGACTTGATGGGCCAAATGGCTGCCTCCTGCACTGTAGGGATTCTGTGAAACAGCAGTGTGATAGTAACCAGATTGCTTTTGATGTTGGCTGAGATAAATGTTGACCAGGATACAGGAGACCTCCCCTTTTTTATTCATCGCTGAGACATGAGCATCACTAGCAAGACCAGTAATTATTGCCTGTTCCTAAATATTCTTAACAAGGATGATTCATAATTGTCCTCAAATCTTCTGAGTCCACTGAAGCAGGTCAACATGTTTTAACATCTGATTGTTTCCAATGCTGTTTGAGTGGCAGCGTGGCCTATTAAATTTATCAGTGACTGACTTTCTACCTGAAAAATGCATGCCAGATCCAATTTTACTTCCTCTGCTTTTTTTTTTTGTTAAAGTATTGTTTAGAATAAATATTCAATTTATTTTTATAATTACCTATCCAGGAACTTCAGATTGAAAATGAAGAACTCAAGGGAAAGTTGAAGAAGCTTCACCACGAACAGAGGCTGTTCCTAGAGAGAGTCAATGGACTTCAAAAGCAGCTGAACCAGGTACTACAACAACTTAATGGGGCTATCACCTTTTACATAGCAAAATGTCCTCAGTGCTTCATAAGAAAATTTTTAAACCGAGAGGCACAGGCAATATTCACGCAGGCGAGCAAAGGTTTGGTCAAATGGGTAAGTTTTCAGAAACATCCTAAAAGAGGAAGGAGAGGCAGAAATGTTGCAGGGTGGACATCCCAGAGCTTGGACTCTGGTAGCTGACAACACAACCATCAATATTGGTGTGACAAAATTAGGAGAGCCCAGAATTGGAGGAGTGAAGAGATGTCTGAGGGTTGTAGCGTTAGTGGAGGTAAAAGAGAGAAAGGTGTGTTTGTAAATAATAAGAACATTACAGTCCAGGTAGTGTGGCACTCTGGGAGTCAATGTTCCTCAGGAAGCACAGGAGCAATGGGGATGTGATACATGTTGGAATGTTTGCAAGCAGAGTTTTGGGTGAACTCAGATTTACTGAATGTGTGCTATGTTGGATGCAGACAAATGACTGGAGGCAAACACGTAAAATGAAGGTACGTAGAAAAAATTTGACAATCATGCATGTTGGTCAGTATCTGAAAGGCTGCTTTTTCCAGTGGCCAATAGCAATAATCTGATTGGGCAAATACCTAGAATCATGGGGCTTGGTTAGATTAGTCAGGCAGAAGCTTCCAGTGTTAAGCATTGGGTGAAAATGTTTAAGCTTTGCTTCAGTTGCTGGCTCCATGTTGATGATAAGGACTTGGTTATAGAGATAATGTGCAGGTGATTCAGGTAGCAGAGTTGAGAGGTACATAGACTGGTAAAATCAAACACGTGACAGGTGAAATTTAATGCAGAGAAATTATATATTTTGGGTGGGTGGGCTGAAACAGACAATGTAAACACAGAATTTAGATAATTGACAAAAGACCAGAGGGGTCCGTGTGTTATCAGAAATGTGCTGCCTGAAAGGATGGTAGCCGAGATGTGGAGATGCCAGCGTTAGTCTGGGGGAAGAACCGTAAGAAGTCTCAACTCCACGTTCAAGTCCGACAAATTTATTTGGTAGCACAAGTTTTCAGAGCGCTGCTGCTCCGAAAGCTTGTATTACCAAATAAACCCGTTGGACTTGAACGTAATGTTCTGAGACTTCTCACTGAAAGGGTAGCTAGGATTAGATCCATCTTTGCAAAGGAAAGTTTTGCAAGGCTTTGAGGTTGGAAAAGGAACTGAGGAGGGGCATGAGGGCTGAATTGGATAGCTGTTTCTGAGAGCTGATGCAGGTCAAATGGCTTCCTTTGTTGACTCAAATTCACCTCTTTACTGCAATATTGTAGACATTTCACTTGGAATGATGTTTAGAGTTTTAAGATCCCAGGATTTGATCCAAATCTTGAGGGTAAAAGATATAGATATGTGATGGCTGCTTCGTCCATATGTCCCAATAATGTAGTTTGGCAGATGCACGTTGAAGTATCTTTGGCTCTTCAGTCCTTGTGATCAAGTGCATTGGAAACACAAGTTAGCTGCAAGTTTAAAGGGCAACAGAATAGAACTGAATTATCAACCAAGAGGAACAATCAGCCCGTTTATTTTGGGGTCAGGCTCTCCACACTGAGGTGCAGTATATTTTGTGTGTGCGGAATAATGAATATTTTGAAGCCTAAAAGGGATGAGATGTTTCCCAAGAGGTGGGAGTTTGCAAAGAGTAAAGTATAAATGGATTTCAAGTTGTGTTCTGTTACCTCTGTGAGTTTATGCACCCACCAACATTGGAGTTCTGTCCCAACTCCAATGAGGAGAAGGTGCCAAACTTGCATCTTTATCCATTTTTAATCATCTTTGCCCTGTGTCTAATTTCTATTTCAAATGCACAATGTCTTAACACTGGTAGAAAATGAGAGCAATTTAATTCTAAACTTGGTTATTCTTGTTTCAGTACGTAGTTAGAGCTGCAGTTTCCTGGAACATGGTTCCTCCCTCCCACTCACATTTACAGCTGCATTCCCATCCAAGCTACTGATGACATTTGTAAATTTAATCCATTATTTAACATGTCATTATAACGAGAGCATTCTTTACAAAATCATGCCCTGGATTTGACTATAGTCAAGAAATTTTACGATAAAAGTTTTGCTGATTTAGCAAAGACATTCGAACAAGTTGTTCCTGGTATAACAATTGACTTTTGCAAACAGGAAATTTGTTTCTATATGTACATAAGAAAGTAGAATTGCTGTCTCCCTCAAGGCAATGAGTTGTAATTTGAAATTATTCAGCTTGGAGGTCTGTCTTTATACCATAATTTAATGCATCATTTTTCAACTAATGTCCTATTTGCTCCATTTTCTGAATGCCAAATAGCTTTTACACTGAAGATTATCAGTTGTGACAGATTATTATTCATCTCTGGAATTTGTGTCTTGCTCTAACTCTTTCATTCTAAGTATTTATCTTATGACTGTAATCACTATTCCTCTCTTTATAAAGACCTCCTACGTGCTTGATGTTTTGCTTCTGCCCTCAGTTTTAAAGTTGAAGTTCTTTGCATCATCTCCTACTTTGATTCTTTTCCAGGACTTCAAACTATGGATCTTCTCTGCATCTTCCATTCTTTTATTTTCTCTATTGATCTACAGGCTTTTAAAATTTCCTCTTTGGCATTGGCCATAATTTTTTGATGCTGGTGTTGGACTGGGATGGACAAAATTAGAGGTCACACAACACCAGGTTATAGTTCAACAGGTTTATTTGCGATCACAAGCTTTTGGAGTGCTGCTTCTTCGTCAGACGAAATGAAATATCAAATATACCTGACAAAGGTGCAACGCTCCGAAAGCTTTCAATTTCAAATAAGTCTGTTGAACCATCACCTGGTGTCGTGTGGCGTGTCATCTTGTTGATTAATTTATTGATTTACTATGACTCTTCTCCTCCAGCTCTCTTCTGCTTTGTAGATGCCCAACTTTAAGGGTGTTGGATTTTTACCAAACTGCTTTGGTCAGCTTAACAAAAATAAGTCCCACAGTTAATCGGAAACTTTCAACAGTTGATTAATTACTGGACGTACAACCAAGAAAGAGCATTACGGTGAAGGACCTGAGATGAAAATACGGTCAAAGTGAAGTGTGCATTGTCAAATCTGATAATCAAATCTGTTATTCCTGTTATCTAGGAATGCAAAGCAGTGGGAGACCTTCAGAATGAGGTAATTTTTTGTTTCAATTGTCAGTGTGAAATATCTGAATGCCAGATCTCCTAAGTGGCCAATCAGCTGTTCTACATTCAGCTCATTCCTCTATATCCTCATTCTGTTGAAATTGAAACTCACCAGCTGTCGTCTCCTCAATGTGTTATTTCCAGGATCGTGAGATCTGTGGAATGATCTAATTCTCCTCTTTATCCAATTTCCTGTCATTTCAGGCTCTTGATATTTGCACTGTCTAATTACTACTGTTCTGCTTGAATCTCTCTCATCTTCTGCCTTGAGCTTCATGCTGTCACCCCTCTCAATAACAATAAGGAAAAGCTTTAACATTTTCAGTGTGACCTGACTGACTTTGTCTCTTACACCCAGATGGTTTTGCCTCCGAGTGAGGTTGAAATTTGTAGTGTTGCTTTTTTTTTTGCGTTATCCTTCCAGAGGTTGGATAGGAATTGGCTGACGAATGTAAGAGAATCCAATTATGGATGGAATTATCATCCCAGGAAATTTCTATTAACTTTTTATGTTTCAGCTCATTTAAGCACGTAGAACAAAAGGTGTTCACTTGGCCTCTCAGATCTGCTCCTCTTATGAGAGAGTATGCCTGTTGAAGAATTTTATTCCATCCAAACAGTCTCATCACATAAGATGATGGCAGGATAGTGAATAAGGAAAGCTGAAGTTAGGGTCATTCTGGACAGATGAGTTATTTGGGAATCCATTCCAACAAATGTGACTGAATGAAGAGCAACTTCCTTACACAAAACAAAATTTTCTCTTCAGCTGATCTGAATTGTTGGCCCCTTGTTCTACGCTTCTAGTTTAACTTAAAGGTTGTTCTCTGGATGTGTCTCCTGCTGTGTTTTATATAGGGGCGAGTTTTTTCACAAAAAGGGTGGTGAACGCCTGGAAAATACTGCTGGAGGAGATGGTGGAAGCAGATTCTGTAACGATGTTCAAGAGGCATCTGGATAGCTACATGAATAGGCAGATGATAGAGGGATACGGACCATGTAGAGGCAAGAAAATATTAGACTAGAGAGGCATGCGTTTGCATAGGCTTGATGGGCTGAAGGGCCTTTCACCATGCTGTACTGTTCTTTGATCATTGCTCAGGTGCTTCTTCAATGTTCTCTTTTATAGCTCAAACCTTTGGGCAGAACTAAAGAATTTTCATCAATCCTCACATTTTTACTGGTCAGCTGAGCGTTGCTGCAATTTAAAGTGATCTAGGCATTGAATGTGTATAGCAGTTCATGAAGTTTATCTAAATGCTGTGTGGGATTATGTGACTACCAAGCTGTTCACCATGCTGCAACATCGAGGATTGTGCTGTATTTGATTGAATCCCTACCTATCCTTGTATGAAATTCCATTCTTTCTTTCTATTTATTGAATTTACTTGATAGGACTTGCTCAACCTCCACTGTTAATCACATGATCGCATGATAAGTTGAAATAAAGAAGGTCTTTCAGAGTTTTCAATTTAGTTCCTTGAATATCAAATCCTCTTATTACGGTATTCAGCTGTAACAGTCAGGAACCTGTCTTCAGCCAATCTGGTCAGAAACCATTTCCAGTTTTTCATCAGCCTCTGTAGTAAGAAATACTTGACATTGATCCTTAATCTGTTTGTATTGTTAAACCTCTTGCCATCTTCCTGCTAGTCTGCTGATTGTTTTGTAGGTCAAGAGCTTCTTCCAATATTTTCTCACATTTGTGGTTTAGTCTGACAATGTGTGCAGTGATGCAATTGCTGATATTTTCTGTGGAGTTGGTTTCAGAATAAAATTTGTGTGCAGTAAACTCACAAACAGTGATGATAATCTGGCTGTAAGGTTATATATTTGTGTGTATTTTTATGGTTATTGTATGGGGACATGTTACACACTAGTGATTGTCTGAACATCCTTTCAGCTCCTAGATCCAAATGGTATTTGTGACTTATGTTATCGTACTATGCTCAATCTTCCAGAGACAGCAACTGAAGAATCTATTGGTGGCCAGAGATCGCGAAAAGGAAGACAACTTGAAGGTGCTCGAGAGCCTGAAAGCAAAGCTTAAAACATATGAGGTATGCAACTGACTTCTTCAGGTTGACAAACTAAAACATTCAAACCCACTGCTGTGTCTATTGTCGCTAATGGATTCTGTTTCCTACTTTCTCAATCACCAGTTGCTCACAATTGCAGAGTGCTAACCACAATACCCCTGTGCCACCCTACTCTTCCTTTCCAATTTGGGATCTGGGACAATGTTCGTAAACACTGGCTACTATACCAAACTGGTCACTTTCTCTGTGGGCAGGTGATTGGAGGGACCAAAGGATACCTTCTACTTGTGACTTTGTTTATGTGAGCCAGTGTTATGCCTTTACTACTTAGCTGTGCTTCTGCAGTGACCAGGTAGAACTTGATAGTAATTTTTGGTTTGTAACTCAGTGGCTGACAGTCATGTTCTTGGATTCGTCCTGTTTTAATGGTTGGAACTTGATGTCTGAGTTTTTTGAGTTGCCTGCTGCACAATAATTTTTCTGTTGTCCTCATTTGCAAAAAATAATTGCAAAGTATTTTGAAATTGTTCTAATCTGATTATCGTGGCTGGGGATTTCCAACATGCTCTCTGTATCACACGTTCCCAGGGAACAGAATCCTCACATTGTAGGAGGGGGCCACTCAGTCCATTGAGTCTGCACCGACTCTCCGAAAGAGCATCTTGCATTAGCCTGCCGTATCCCTGCGACTCCACTCATTAATTATGCTAATCCCTCTAATCTAGGGGAGTCTAAAACTAAAGGGCAAAGATTTTAAGGTGAGGGGGGAGAGGTACAAAAGAGTCCAGAAGGGCAATTTTTACACAGAGTTGTGAATGTCTGGAACAAGCTGTCAGAAGTAGTAGTAGAGATGGGTACAATTTTATCTTTTAAAAAACATTTACACAGTTACATGGGTAAGATGGATATAGAGAGACATGGGCTAAATGTGGACAACTGGGACTAGTTTAGTGGTTAAAAACTGGGTGGCATCGACAAGTTTGGGCTGAAGGGCCTGTTGTAAACCTCTATGACTCTGACTCTTCACATCTTTGGATCAATCCACTCAATCTGCACAACTTTGGACTGTGGGAGGAAACCAAAGCACCCTGAGGAAACCCACATAGACATGGGGAAGACATGCAAACTCCACACAGTCACCTAAGGCTGGAATCGAATCCAGACCCCTGGTGCTGAGGGGCAGCAGAGCTAACCACTGTGCCACCCCCAAAACAATCACTTTTCTCTGTCTGGAAGAATGCAGCATGGGCCAAAATCAATATAACATACTGTAGTAGAAATGTGGCTTAACCCCAGCTTCTCAAAATAAGAATTCTCTCTCACCTGCTGACTTTCCACCTTTTTTGTACGTCAGTTTTTCCAAGTGATTCTGCCAATTCAGTGCCACTTTGTGTTGAATAACTGGTGGTCTTAATGACAAGCACACGTTCAATTTCTGGCAGGTGGCACTTTGTCCTAACAAGATGTAGGAATTTGCTGTCCTGACTGAGATGGGTAACGTGGTCCTTACTTACTCTTGGGGCTGTCTAGCTTAAACTAGACTGGGTGATATTGTTTCAAATTATTCCGACACGCAACCAGTTAATGAACCATCTTCTACCTCTGCTGCCCTTGTCCTGGGTACCTGTCACTCCTGTCTTGCTGACCAGAAGTGGCTCCCAGTTAAGCAATGCCTTGATTTTTTTTTAATTTTAAATCCTCATCCTTGAGTTCAAGTCCCTCCGTGGCCACACCTTTCTGTATCTCTGTAACCACCTCCTCAACTGTTTAAACCCACACGGTAGTACAGTAGTTAGCACTGCTGTCTCACAGTGCCAGGGACCCAGGTTCAATTTGTGACTTGGGGTTCACACCCTGTGCAGAGTCTGCATGTTCATCCTGTGTCTGAGTGGGTTCCCTAGCACAATCTGAAAAACGTTCTGGTTGGGTGCATTGACCATGCTAAATACTCCATCTGTGTACCCAAATAGGGACTGAAGTGTGGCAACTAGCAGAGTTTCACAGTAGCTTCATTGTAGTGTTAATGCAAGTCTACTTGTGACACTAATAAATAAACTCTAACTTAAAAAAAAAACTTTGAATTGCGGTCCTCCCCATATTCTAATCCCTTGTGCGTCCCTGATTTTAAATGCTCCAACATTAATCATTGCATCTTCAGCTGTCTGGGCCCTAAGGTCTGGAATGCCCCTTCTCAATCCTGCCACCTTTTCACCTCTCTTTCCTCTTTGAAATTGTTTATTAAGAGCAACCTCTTTGACCAAATCTTTGTAAAGCAGAATATGACAGATTAAAGCAATGTTCCTGTGAGGCATCTTGGGTTTTTTTTAATTGCATTCAAGTTACCATTACAAATGTATCCTGTTATGTTGAATCATTGGAGGATCCTCTTTCATGTAATGATAAATGAAACTTTGTGTTTTGTTTATTGTAGACTGGGCATTTGTACGAGCAAATGAGTGCTGGAATCCCAATGAAGAAAGGTGAGAACAAATTTTTGTTTTCTGCAGGTCTGTGAATCATGTCTGTATGTCACTCTGCTGCGATCAGATTTTAATATTTGAGAATTGCCAGCAAAATGATGCAATGTTGGATGACACTCACAGTGACACAGACAAATCTGCGGGGATAAATCTGAATTAATTTGCATAGCTTCCTTGGTTTAGTTTAGAGTACCATTCTTCAATATGTAAATGTGAAAATGATGTACGTGAGTGAGTGATTCTTAAATATGTTCTGGCGCCTGATATGAATATCTGAAAATTCCTGTGTTTGTAAAACCCTGCAAGAAGTCTCACAACACCAGTTTAAAGTCCAATAGCTTTATTTGGTACTATAAGCCACAAGCTTATGGAATACTGCTCCTTCATTAGTGAGTGGGAGCTCTGTTTTCAAACAGGGCATATAAAAATACAAACTCAATTTTAAATAATGGTAGGAATGTGAGTCTTTACAGGTAATCAAGTCTTAAAGGTACAGACAATGTGAATGGAGAGAGGGTTAAGCACAGGTTAAAGAGATTTGTATTGTCTCCAGTCAGGACAGTTGGTGAGATTTTGCAAGCCCAGGCAAGTTGTGGGGGTTACAGATAGTGTGACATGAACCCAAGATCCCAGTTGAGGCTGTCCTCGTGTGCAGAACTTGGCTATCAGTCTCTGCTCAGCAACTTTCTGTTGTTGTGTGTTGTGAAGGTCACCTTGGAGAATACTTATTTGAAAATCAGAGGCCGAATGCCCGATTTTTTTCACTTTGAAGAGTCGCATTCCAATCATTTTGTAAATTGAGTTTGTGTCTTTATATGCCCTGTTGTGAACAGAACTCCCACTCACCTGAAGGAGCTGCTCTTTGAAAGTTTGGGCTTATGCTACCAAATAAATCTACTAACCTCATCTTTTTGATTTTTAAGTTTCCTAGTTGCTGCTGAGATTGATTAAGTGCATTTTAATTTTTGTGTTTCTTGATATATTCAGCATTGTCCTATGCTGTCTCTGGTGAATTGTTGGGACATGAATAGTCTGGAATAATGAGCGAGTGTCTCTGGAGTTTATTACCTGTCAGCTAGTCTTTGTGTCCAAATTCAGAAAGGACACTTATGTTTTCTGGTCTTCTATTTCAAACATCTCTCTGAAGTACACCAGTGCTTTCAATTTGTATTATTTATGTTGCATCAATTTAAAATGCTTTTTGACAATTGTAAAGGGATCCAGGATGTTTAGTGTCCTGGAATGGTCTGTTTCTCCATTTTAGGTTTCGAGTGCAGATATTGAAAATTCTTGATGCAGAACAAACATTTTACAATGCCCTAGTGATGCATCTAAACTATCACTTCAAAAGTGCAACCTCTCACTGCACTCGCATCTACTTTTCTGAGCTAAGATCTTCCATTATGAGTTTTCAACTGAGTCATCGCAATGAACGTTGGAGGAGTGAAATAGAATAATACAGCAGAGAAGAAAGCCATTTAGTACACTGGCTCTTCTCACTCCCTGCAAGGCTTTTCTGCAAACCCTGCAATTCATTCAAGTAATTTCCTGAACATCATTTGAAACACTATCAGAAATTGCATTCCAAATTATAACCACTGATTGTGTAAAAAAAAAAATCTTTGCTACATGTTAGCTCTGCTGCCTCTCAGCGTCAAGGACCCGGATTTGATTCCAGCCTTGGGTCACTATCTGTATGGAACCTGCACGTTTTCCCCAGTTTGTGGGCTTCCTCCAGATGCTGCGGTTTCCTCATAGTCCAAAGGTGTGCCTGTTGGGTTGACTGGTCATGCTAAATTGCCCCTTGATGCAGACTCAATGAGTCAACTGGCCTCATTCTGCACTGTTGGGATTCTGTGATCCTACAACACCATGCTGGGATTCTACGTTTTGTTCTTTTTCCAATCATAAATTTTTGCCTGTTGACGTACCAGATTTTGTTTGGTAACACTCCTGCGTTGACTTTATCTGTGACAGCACATTAAAGGCACTGTATAAATACAAGTCCCTTAAGCCCAGGAGATAATATTGACTTTAGTCACTTGTAACTGGGTTAAATCTGAGTCCAGATTCAAGCTCCAATCCGCAGCACAATCCCAATTTCCTCGGAATTAATTTGCTGCCCAAAGGCCACTTTTGCTTCATTTCTTTTCGTCGAAGAAATTATGTTATGAATTTTCGCAATTTTTTCGGGGCTAGTGAAGTGCAGTACGAATCACTTCATTGTTTCCTCATGGTACAAGGTTGTTATTTAATCTTGGATGTGCTTTAAATTGCATTTTATCATTCAAAAAGAAAAAGCAATACATTTAATGGAATATGCAGGAGGTGATTTTAAGCTAATGAAGAAAGGTTTTATGGACATTGGATTAAGCACTTGTTTTGTGTTTCATTTCCTATATTTAAAAAATAGTGAAGGAAGAAATGGTTCTTAAGCAGGCCAACATCCCTGGCTCAGAGTTGCAGGTAAATGCTTTTTTGACTCGTGTGTGTGAATAATTTTTATAGTGGCAAATATGTAAAGATGTACTGTCATAAATATTTTCCATTTCCCAAAGTTGTGATGCAGCATTATTTCTGCCTTTGTTTCTGATGGGGACAATTCTGTTGAATATGAATAGAAAAAGATGGTCACTAATCCCAGAATGATTTTAATGGTTAACGCAAACCCCGTAAGGGTTTGAGTTGTAAATTTTCTAGGTGAACTTTGAAAGGCAGGAGAAGGAAGTACTCCTGAAGTTGATCCCTAAGATTGCCAAAATTGAAACAAGACCAGGTTTTGCAACTCTCTCTTTGCCTCCTTTTGATATTTGATTTATTATTGTCACACATTATACAGTGAAAAGTATTGTCTCTTGTGTGCTATACGAAGTATACCGTTCATAGAGAAGGAAACGAGAGGTTGCAGAATACAGTTTTAAGGGTGGAGAACTAGAGTAAAAGGTACAATCAGAGAGTATGTTGAGGCCAAGTGATTTATTTCTACTGGGGCGGCACAGTGGTTAGCACTATTGCCTCTCAGTGCCAGAGATCCAGGTTCAATTCTCTGCTTGGGTCATTGCCTGTGTGGAGTCTGCACATTGTCCCCATGTCTGTGTGGGTTTCCTCCCACGTTCTGAAAGACGTGCTGGTTAGGTGCATTGACCCAAACAGGTGCTGGAATGTAACGGCTAGGGGAATTCCACAATTACTTCATTGCAGTGTTAATGTAAGCCTTGTGACTAATAAACAAATGTTACTTCCTTCGATTTGATTTGTCACATGTATTAGTGTACAGTGAAAAGTATTGTTCCTTGTGTGATATCCAGACACAACATACCATTCATAGGGAAGGAAAGGAGAGTGCAGGATATAATGTTGCAGTCATAGCCAGGGTGTAGAGAAAGATCAACTCAGTGCAAGGTAGGTCCATTCAGAAGTCTGACGGCAGCAGAAAAGAAGCTGTTTTTGAGTCGATTGGTACATGATGTGCTCAGCACTTACTAGTGAATACTTTAGGATAACTAAAATAAATTGCTCGTAGGTGTCAATATTTTATTTTCATTTCACTTTACGGATTCTTTTCAAGCCTCCCAAACATTAAATTGGTCTCCTTGAAACAATAAATTATAGAGATATACATAGCGTGCTTCGTATCATTCCCGCCTTGCACCAGATAGTGGCTGGTCATGTTCACTTACAGCATCGTCCAGTGAAATCTATAAGGAATTAACTTGAATTTTTTGAAATAACACAATTTATTTTATTTGTCTCGACTGGAGTCAGTAGTTTGAGTTCACACTCCATTGTTAGATTTGGGCACGGGAATTTAAGCTGATACTTTAGTGCAGGACTAAAAGAACTAAACACTGATACAGTCACAGCCCTTATCAGGACACATGCAACCAGGGTTTAATCTCTCTATGTTCTGTTTGGACTGGCAAGGCAGTAGTTCTGCTGTTTGAAATAGATTTTTGTTGAATTAATTTCTTTTTGGGAACGGTGCAGAGTTTAGGGAATAGTAGAGCATTCTCCACAATGGGTTAGCATGACAGTTGATCTCTTCCAATCTAGTTTCTTGCTCTGCTCATTAGAGTACATAAGCATTACTTTTGATGTTTTTTTTTGTTTCCTCAACACGTACAATTCTCTTGCTGCAAGTATTTACCCTTCAGGATCTGAGAGAAATTTGGTTGACTCAGCAATCTCCAAGGGAATCAATGGTGTTTGTAACTATCCTGTTTAGTTTGAAGCAGAAAGCCATGTGAGGTTAAATTTAGACAAATTAGGGATTGCTTCGCTGTTGATTTTTAGGGTGGTTTATACTCTGGAGATGTTTCCTCGTCTTGGAAGAATCTGAAAAGGGAATAAAGGTGAGCTTAGGCTGATACCAAAAGCCAATCAGTAATGAGAGATATTTTAACGACCCCACTTACTAAAGCTGAAGGAATCCCATTATTCTAAATAATATAAATACTAAACAATGTGCTAATAAAGTTCAATGTTTCAAACTTATCTTGAAGCTGGATAATCTATGAAGATACTTACTTTTATTACACGTCAAACATGGAGATTTTTAAAGTCAGTAAATGGAAGAAGTTCATCTCTTCCAGCCACCTGTCTTGTGTTATATTGCTTCCTTTTCTACAAATGTGCTAGATGCTTCTGGAACCATAGAAACTCGAAGCAGGGGGAGGCCATTCAATCCTTCGAGCCTGCTCCCCTATTCATCTTGATCATGGCTGATTCACTTTAACGCCCATCCTTACTTTATTACTGAAATGTTTGTTTCTTGGGATAAAAATTGCTGACTGTAATTTCCTCCTCGGTCCTAATTCATTTCTGATCTCTGGTATTTAATCCTAGTACCACACTAAATGTGCTTACAGTCAGCACACTCAAGGTAATGACTTGGAGGTAAATGCCTTTGTTATATCCAAATATTTGTTTGAAAGAAATCAGGACGTTGGAAAAACATCAAATTTTTGTTATCTTGCGTTCACAATTTCCTGTGATTATCCTTTATTCTGTTTCCCAGGCTTAAGCGTTCTACTTTCTGTCACATAGTGAGTAGAGTGTAGCTGATGCTCTGCAGATAAGTTGCACATTTCTACAGTCAGGCATACTTGCTACATAAACTGTCTTGAAGTGCTTCATAAGAGCAAAAGAAGGACTGGCCAAAAATACTTGAGTTAGGTTTCAAATGAGATATTAGTCTGAGAAAATGATGGAGGTATACATATCAGGGAAGAAACTATCCAGAGGTTTGGATCCAATGGACTAAAAAATGATTGCCAATGGTGGGAGAGGGGAGGTGTCCAGGAGACTGGAATCTGTGGCAAAGGAATTTCATTTCAGGCCTGGGGGTGATGTGGAGCTGAAAGAGCTTACTGGCACCAACGTTCCATTTTAGGATACGCATAATTGAGACATTAATACAAGTCAGTAGGTGGTAAAATGCTCCTTTTCAAAAAAAAACTTGCTGTTTTATTTTGTGATCGCAGATCCAGCCCAAATTATAATCTCCAAGATTGCTATTTTGTTGGTGAGCTGTTTATTGCGAAGGAAATGCATCTAATTTTTTAAAATAAGAACTTCACATTCATGGTATCACTTCAGTAATTATTGCAGATGAAAACTCATCTGCAATAATTATATCTCTTACAAAGTTTAGTCTGATTTATTGTGTTTAGTAATGGTAATTTTACTACTACTTTCTTTCAGCATTCTTCCAAACTGGCAGTCGGATCAACTGAGGTTTTGCCACCAGGCCAAAATGCGTTTGATGCTGCTGAGCATTTGAGGAAGGATTTGGAGATGACAAGAAAAAAGTTTGAGATGGCAAAGAAAGAGATAGTCAGCCTCCAGATGGAGTTATCAGGAAGGAATAAACATTGTGAAGTTTTGAAAGATGAATGCGACCGTGTGAAGCTGGAATCGGAAGAGCAGATAAAGCAGCTGGAGGATGCTTTAAGTGAAGTTCAAAAACGAATGTTTGAGTCGGAAGGCAAGGTGAAGCTCCTGCAAGCCCATGTCAATGCGCTCAAAGACCACCTCTCGAAACAGGGATCTGCAGGAAACAACCGCATGGTGGAAGAATTAAAAAATCAGCTAAGGGATGTGAACTCAAAGCATGAGGAAGCTTTGGCAGAGGTGGAGAGGCTCCAAAACCAGATAAAACTTGGTGTTTTATCAATACGGGAATCGGTAGACGTTAAGGAAGTAGACAGATACAAGGAGCAAGTGAGGGGGCTTCAGGAGTCTTTAACAACTTCAGAGCAAAAGAAGCAAGAAGCAGAGAGAAAGGCGATTGGAATGGAAAGTGAACTGAGGAACATGAAAAAGAAGATATTGCAGTGTGTCCCAGCTGAAGAGTTTGAGAATATGAGGAATTCATTCACCAATAGTTTGGAAGAGAAGGAGAAACAGTTGGTAGCAGAGAGGGATAAGTATGAAAGAGCTCAGAAGGAAATTGTCCAACTGCAGAAAAGCTTGGAGAGGGAGAAGGCTCAGATAGCCGCATGTGTGAAGGTTGAGCAGTATCAGTTGTTAAAGAGTTCATTTGACAATCAGAGTGGAAAGCTTTCTGATGTAACACAAATGCAGCAAAACCTGCAAAAAGAAAATGAAGCTATTCAACAGGAAAATAATTGTATCAAAACAGAATTGGAAGACTTAAAACACAAGATCCAAGCAGAGTATGTGCCTTTGAAAATACATGATGAACTAAAGTCTTCAATGAACCAAACTGTTCAAAATCTGAACAATCAGATTTTGGAGATGTCACAAAGTTACAAGGAGGCTTTGAAAGAAACAGAAAAGTTGAATGTTGAGAAGAATGCTCTAAGCGAAAATCTGAATCGTATGCAAACTCAGTACGTGTCTCCAGAAAAGCATAAGGAAGAAATAACAACTCTCAATTCCATTGTTGATAAATCAGAGAGAGAGTTAGAAGAACTCAACCAGAAGTACAGCCAGGCACAACAGCAGGCAGAAAATGTACTTAAAGAAATCGCTACGTTGAAAGACACTCTGACTAATCAATATGTGCCTCTGGAAAAACATGAGGAGTTAAAAAAGATGTTGAATACTACTTCAGAAAAAGCTGCGGTGGAACTATCAGTAGCAACAAAGCAATGGAGTGCAGTGCAGAATGAGGTGGCAAGAGCTGAACAAGAAAATAAACAGTTGAAAGAACAACTAATTATACTTCAAAATCAAATGCAGAAAGAATATATCCCCCTTCAGCAACATGAAGAAATGAAGACCATCTTGAACAACAGAGCGGAGGAACAACAGAACAAAGCCAATCAGATTCTGTCAAATTACAAGAAAATTCAGGAAGAAACAACCGTGCTTCACAAAGAAAAGGAAAACTTGTTGAACGAGCTTCATACGCTACAAGAATCCCTCAAGTCGCAGTTTGTTCCTGTGAAAGATTACGAAGAGAAGCAAAATGAACTTGGTGTCACTTTGAATGAACTGAAGAGTCAGTTGGCAGAGAAAACTCAGCAATGTTCTGTATTCCAGGGAGAAGCCGAGAGGTACAAGAAAGATACTGAGGAGCTGAAGAAAACAGTTGGACAATTGGAAGAAAATTTAGAAAAACATTATGTTTCCAAAAATATATATGAAGAAATGGAAAGCAAGTTTGTTAATGGTATGAGTGAAAAGGACGAGCATGTGGAAAAAGTGATGAGGAAGTATGCAGATGTTGAACTGCAAAGTGAAAGATCACGGGAGGAAAATGCCAGGCTGCAATTGGATATCCAGGCATTGAACGAGAGAATACGGTCACAGTACATCCCTGTTGAAGAGTTTGAGATGCTGAAAACATCATTGAACAACAACATTTTGGAACTTCAGGAGGAAAAAGAGAAGATGAAGGATTCTTGTCTACAGGAGCAGCAAAAAGTAGAAAGCTTGCAGCTCCAATTAGACAGTCAGAAGAAGAGTTGCCTGCCGCTTTTGCAACATACCCAGTTAAAAGAGAAGATGGAAATGGATGTTGTTAGGCTGAAGAACTTGCTGAATGAGAAAGAGGAGGAGTTGAAAGGAAAAGTCGCTGAACTTTCAAAATTGCAAAAGGATACCGAAGCCATGAGTAGGACAATTACAGAACTGAAAGAGAGAGAAGCATCGGATTTATCAGAACACGAAACTGTAAAGAGCTCCCTGGAGGCTCAGGTAAATTCATTAAACAAAGACTTAGCAGAGTTGAGAGAGAAAGAGGAGCAAATGTGTACTGAAGTATTACGTGCCAAGGAGAAAGAGCTCTCGGCAAAAGGTGAAAAGGAGACTTTTCAATCAAGATCCTTCAGCTTTGAACAAGAAATAAAGGAGCTGAAAAATAAATATGATGAATCCATGGTAACAATCTGTGACTTGCAGAAAAGTATTCAGGAATCTGCCAAACAAATTGAGGCTAAGGATAACAAGGTAGAGTAAAAAGAATGTTGGCTTCCATTAATGTTTGGGCACCGTGGGAGGGTGGGAGTTCCTCCTTGAGCATTAGCAGGTTTAATGTTTAAGCAAGACACTTCCATTTGTTGAGCATCCAACATTGGTGGCCAAAGGCCTAATATAGAACATAGAACACTACAGCACAAACAGGCCCTTCGGCCCACAAGTTGTGCCGATCATATCTATACCTACAGGCCATAGAACTATCTGTAACTCCCAATCCCATTAAATCCCATGTACTCATTCAGAAGTCTCTTAAAAGACCCCAGCGAGTTTGCCTCTACCACCACTGATGGCAACCGATTCCATTCACTCACCACCCTCTGAGTGAAAAACTTATCTCTAACATCTCCTCTGTACTTGCTCCCCCAGCACCTTAAACTTGTGTCCTCTCGTAGCGACCATTTCAGCCCCGGGAAATAGCCTCCGAGAATCCACTCTATCTACTCCTCTCAACACCTTATAAACCTCTATCAGGTTGCCTCTCAACCTTCGTCTCTTCAGGGAGAAGAGACCTAGCTCTCTCAACCTATCTTCATAAGGCATGCCCCCCAATCCAGGCAACATCCTTGTAAATCTCCTCTGCATCCTCTCAATAGCTTCCACATCCTTCCTATAGTGAGGCGACCAGAACTGCACATAGTACTCCAAGTGGGGTCTGACAAGGGTCTTATAAAGTTGCTGCATTACCTCCCGACTCCTAAACTCAGTCCCTCTATTAATGAAGGCCAGTACACCATATGCCTTCTTGACCACATCCTCCACTTGCGGGGCAGATTTAAGAGTCCTATGGACCTGGACCCGGACCCCGAGATCCTTCTGCTCCTCAACATTGCCAAGACTCCTACCCTTGATATTATACTCCTTCATCCCATTAGTCCTGCCAAAATGGACCACCACACATTTATCCATGTTGAAGTCCATCTGCCACTTCTCCGCCCAGTCTTGCATCCTATCTACGTCTCGCTGCAACTTCAGACATCCCTCCAGACTATCCACAACACCACCAAGCTTCGTATCATTGGCAAACTTACTAATCCATCTGTCCACTTTCTCATCCAGGTCATTTATGAAAATGACAAACACAAGGGTCCTAGATCCCTGGGACACTCCACTGGTGACTGACCTCCATGAGAAGAAGACCCATCCACAACTACACTCTGCCTTCTGCAGGCAAGCCAGTTCTGGATCTACAAGGCCAAAACCCCTTGGATCCCATGCCCTCTCACCTTCTCAAGAAGTCTTGCACGGAGGACCTTATCAAACGCCTTGCTGAAATCCGTGTAAACCACGTCCACTGCTCTTCCTTCGTCAATGTGTTCAGTCACGTTTTCAAAAAACTCAACTTGGCTTGTAATGCACGATCTGCCCTTAACAAAGCCGTGTTGACTATTTCTGATCATATTGAATTTCTCTAAGTGCTCATAAATCCTATCTCTCAGAATCCTCTCCATCAACTTACTGATCACTGAGGTCAGACTCACTGGTTGGTAATTGCCCGGGCTTTCCCTGTTCCCCTTCTTGAAAATAGGCACCACATCTGCAATCCTCCAATTTTCTGGAACCTCTCCCGTCTCCACATGAACAGTATAGTTGTGACAAAAACCAATAAACAATTAAGAACTTCTTTTAGTCAATGTGAGAATGTGGATCTTGTCACCATTTGGCTCAGGTGAATAGACTTAAGGGAAACAAATAATCACAAGGGAGAAGGAAATGAAAGGTTATGTTGATAAGATGGGTTGAAGTGGATAGAGTGGGATAAAGCTCATGTGGGGCATAAATGATAGCAGAGATGAGTTGCATCAATAAACCCTTTTGTCATGTAAATGTAGATGCTAGCGTTGGCCTGGGGTGGACACAGTAAAAAATCTCAACATCAGGTTAAAGTCCAGCAGGTTTGTTTGGAATCACGAGCATCACCTGTTGAAGGAGCAGCATTCCGAAAGCTCTTGATTCCAAATAAATCTGTTGGACTTTAGCTTGGTATTGTAAGACTTCTTCCTGTAAATTCTATTTATCTTTGTTCTTCCTAAGCTGATAGACTTCGCCTGTTTTCAGGCCAAGCTTCACAAAAGTATTAACATTCCCAAAATAAAATGACTGAAGCTTTGGGAATAGTTGGAGACCAGATTGTTGATTTGGAATGCTGCAAGGAAATGCTCGATAACCTATGAGGTTATCCAAAACAAAAACAGGGAATGCTGGAAAATCTCAGCAGGTCTGAGGGCATCTGTGGAGAGAAAATAGAGCCAACGTTTCGAGTCTAGATGACTTTTCATTAGAGCATTTCCTATGGTTTCTGTTTTTGTTTCCAGTTCCAGTGTCTGCAGTAATTTGCTTTCAGATTATTCACTGACCTGTGAAGGGAAGGAGTTTCAGCTGCCTGAAATGATTGGTGCTGTTGTGCATGGAATGGGCGTATGGGAGCTGGTCTGTTGATTGTCTATGTGATGATAATACTTAGCCAAGGAAGATGTTGAGGTGCTTAGCAAGATTCTCCTCTTACCTAAAGAGGCAATATGCATGGTTTTTAATAGCTAAGATGTCTGGGGAATAAAGCTTAGGGCGAGTACAAAGAACAGTAGAGCACAAGAACAAGCCCTTCGATTCACTAAACCTACACTGATCATATTGTCCTACGTAGACCAGCTGTTTGTATCCCTCTATCCCCTGCCTGTTCATGTGCCTTTCCAGATAAGTCTTATATATCCCTAATGATCTGCTTCAATCACTTCACTTGGCAATGCATTGCAGGTCCCTACCACCCTCTGTGTTTAAAGAAAACTTCCCTGCACATCTCTATTGAGCTTTCCTTCTGCCATCTCCCTACCCCCTCTGCCCTCTTGCCTTGAACTTGTGCCCCCTTGTGCTTGCCATTTCTGAATGAGTTAAATTTATTTTAATTTCATTTTTATTATTGTCACAAGTACACTTACATTAACACTACAATGAAGTCATTGTAAAAATCCTCTAGTTGCCGCATTCCGGTACTTGTTTGGGTACATTGAGGGCGAATTTAGCATGGCCAGTGCACTAACCAGCATATCTTTCGGATGTGGTGAGTAATAACTTTTATAAGTGGTTTCCAAGGTATTTTAATTGGTTGACATTACTTGCACATGTTTGCAATTTAAGTACTTGGAGGGAAAGCTTGTTAAACCCAACCATATTGGCAATTTCATCCTTGTTTCTCAACTCTCCTTCCAGAGATTTGAATGAATCCAAAGGTTTTCAATTGTATTTGGTTCTATCTTTCCCTTTTTTCCCCTCTGCCATGTGATCAGAATCCTTGGTATATACAAAATGACAAAACTGTAAACTCTGTTCTTCCATTTCATAGATAACTGAGCTGTTGAATGACGTGGAGAGACTAAAACAGGCTTTGAATGGCCTGTCACAGCTCTCGTACTCTGCCAATAACCCAAAGAGACCAAGCCAGCAGATGGAGACCCTTCAGATTCAAATCAAAGATCTGCAGCAACAGCTGGCTGTAAGTTGACCAGGATTTGTTTGAGTCGTGCTCACATCTTCTAAAATGTACAGGACACCCAGACTTTGGTACACTTTGTGGAGTGTACCATGAGCAAATTCTGCAGCCTTCACAAGGGGCAGCTGCTAGCATTACCATTCATTCTCATATCACAAGAATTAATGAGATATTTGAAGGGTGGGATGGTGGCACAGTGGTTAGCACTGCCACCGCACAGCACCAGAGACCTGAGTTCAATTCCTGGCTGGGGTCACTGTCTATGCAGAGTCTGCATGCTCTCCCCATGTCTGTGTGGGTTTTCTCCAGGTGCTGTGGTTTCCTCCCATGGTCGAAAAGTGTGCAGGTTAGGTGGAATGGCCATGCGAAATTGCCCCTATAGTTAGGATAAATGCATGGGGTTATAGGGATAGGGCCCAGTTGGGATTGTGGTCGGTGCAGACTCGATGGACTGAAAGAATCCTACAGTGCAGAAGGAGGCCAATGAACTGAGGGGTGTTAGTTTTGAAGACAGTCTCCTCCATTCCTGTCCAACCCCAGTCCATTGAGAAGGTCCAACGAAATGCACTCAAATGCCAGTTATCGGAGACTGTTTACATTTGCTGCTTGAGTGGGGAAGTTTAGGCCACTAACCAGCATTCACGCTAAATCTCCATCCATGAATTAATCACCAGTAGCACACCTTGAGATCTCAGTGCCATTAAACTATTCCTGCAACGCTCAGAGGGAGTTTGGCTCCGACCTCTATTGATGCAAGATTCAATGACTGTGGGTAAAAACAATTACATAACATTTTACCTTTAACACATTCTGAACAGGTAGGGAAGATGCATTTCGGAAATTTGATAATTCTCCACTGTATGTTAAATGGGATACCAGGAAATGATTAATTGTTCTTTAGTTCTGGGCTCTGAAAATGTACAAGTACTGTTTAATTCATTAAATATTTGAAATGTAACACCTTAGGAGGAAAACTTATTAAAATTTAATGATTTTACAGTTACATCCTTATGGCTTAAATAAACAATGTCCTGGAGACAGATTACTGCGTCAAATTAAAACAGCAGTCAACATACAAAGTAAGCAATTTAAATACTGTTGCAAAGAGTCACATTGCTCATGACAACATCTCAGAATCGCTACAGTGCAGAAGGAAGCCATTGGGCCCATCAAGTCGGCACCAACATCAATCCCATTCCTGGGATTGGAACCCTGCATATTTACCTGGGTTTGGAGTAATAATTGGAACCATGTCCTGAGGAGTTCTAGGGCTGTTAACTCGTATAAATGATGCTTTATTTTGCCACATGGTTGATTTGTAATTGTCACTTAATGATTTGTTTACTGAGTGGGGTTGCAGCCACAATATCTTGAAAAGGCTGGAGGCTCAAGATAGTCGGGCATTTACAAAGAACGGAAATGAGGGTAGCCCACTTAGGACAATAAGTTTAAAGCAGTGTTAATTGCCACGTCCTGATTTACTCCCAAGAAATTCAAATGACATCTAATTAATCAGAGGGATGAGAGGACCAAGCTGTTAAATTCAATCACTGGACAGCACACTCTAGCTGAAGAGTACTTCATTAAAACATTTATCTAATTACTTTAAATAATGGATCTGAAATTAGTTCATTATGACCACGTTTGGGAACAGGCTAAAGGGCCGAACCTTTAAAACAGAGATGAGGAAGAATTTCTTCAGCCAGAGAGTGATGAATCAGTGCTGCAGAGGCCAGGTCTTTGAGTGTCTTTAAGACAGACATTGAGATGGGGAAAAGGCAGGAGAATGGGGATGAGAAAAATATCAGTCATGATTAAATGGTGGAGCAAAGTCGATGGGCTGAGTGGCCTAATTCTGCTCCTATGTGTTATGATCTCTTGGTCATTGGTCAGGTTTGGTGTTGCTGTCACGTTACAGAGTCAATGATTTTCAATGCAAGTAAGCAGAAAGACATTGAGTGGCCTGGTGGTATTGTGGTGAGTATCGCTGCCTTGCAGCTCAGCGACACTGATTCAATTCCGATCTTGGGTGACTGCCTGTATGGATATTGCGCGTTCTCCTTGACTCTGTGTGCATTTCTTCCAGATGTTCTAATTTTCTGTATTGGCCCAAAGATGTGCAGGTTAGGTAGATTGACCATGGGAAATTGCCTCTTAATGTTCCAAAATGCACATTGTTAGATGGATTTGCCATAGGAAACAGGTGAGGTTACGGGGATGGGGCAGGGGAAGAAGGCCTGGTTAAGATGCTCTGTCAGTGAGTTGGAGCAGACTTGATGGGTTGAATGACCCCTTCTGCAGTGTACAAATCTTATGAAAGACCATGAAATGGCAAATGTACCCTGTGTGACTAGTCGGATATGACTTGATGCAGAGTGTTTGCGTGCGTGCACATGCATACCTTTGGAAAAATAACATTGATATATCAGGAAAGTATAATTAACAAACTTTGCTTTTCTTTTCAAAACTTTCAAGAAAATTTCTGCTTCTTTTATAGTCACAGCACTTAAACACTTAACCACTAAATTGGTTAGCAATTTTCCTTTTTAAAAGCTTCTTGAGATCGACTAAGAGGTGGAAAGCGAAGAGAGCTATGTTACCCTATTCCCCTCCCGGCCTCAACTTTTTAATTAAGAATCAGAAAGTCTTAACAAGTTTGGTTGGATTGAGTTGTGTACAAACCATAGCACAGAGCTTGAATGTTACCAAATATTGGGCTGCATTGTTGCCTCACAGCTCCAGAGATCAGGGTTCAATTTCCAACTTGGGTCATTATTTGGAGTTTGCACGTTGCCCGTGTTTGCGTGGGTTTCCTCCTACTATCCAAAGATATGTGGGTTAGGTTGATTGGCTATGCTAAATTGCCCCTTCGTGTCCTGGGATGTGTAGGTTAGAGGAATCAGTGGCGAAAATATGTAAGGTTGCGAGGATAGCGCCTGAATGGGATTGATGTTGGTGCCGACTTGATGGGCCCAATGGCTTCCTTCTGCACTGTAGCGATTCTGAGATGTTGTCATGAGCAATGTGACTCTTTGCAACAGTATTTAAATTGCTTACTTTGTATGTTGACTGCTGTTTTAATTTGACGCAGTAATCTGTCTCCAGGACATTGTTTATTTAAGCCATAAGGATGTAACTGTAAAATCATTAAATTTTAATAAGTTTTCCTCCTAAGGTGTTACATTTCAAATATTTAATGAATTAAACAGTACTTGTACATTTTCAGAGCCCAGAACTAAAGAACAATTAATCATTTCCTGGTATCCCATTTAACATACAGTGGAGAATTATCAAATTTCCGAAATGCATCTTCCCTACCTGTTCAGAATGTGTTAAAGGTAAAATGTTATGTAATTGTTTTTACCCACAGTCATTGAATCTTGCATCAATAGAGGTCGGAGCCAAACTCCCTCTGAGCGTTGCAGGAATAGTTTAATGGCACTGAGATCTCAAGGTGTGCTACTGGTGATTAATTCATGGATGGAGATTTAGCGTGAATGCTGGTTAGTGGCCTAAACTTCCCCACTCAAGCAGCAAATGTAAACAGTCTCCGATAACTGGCATTTGAGTGCATTTCGTTGGACCTTCTCAATGGACTGGGGTTGGACAGGAATGGAGGAGACTGTCTTCAAAACTAACACCCCTCAGTTCATTGGCCTCCTTCTGCACTGTAGGATTCTTTCAGTCCATCGAGTCTGCACCGACCACAATCCCAACTGGGCCCTATCCCTATAACCCCATGCATTTATCCTAACTATAGGGGCAATTTCGCATGGCCATTCCACCTAACCTGCACACTTTTCGACCATGGGAGGAAACCACAGCACCTGGAGAAAACCCACACAGACATGGGGAGAGCATGCAGACTCTGCATAGACAGTGACCCCAGCCAGGAATTGAACTCAGGTCTCTGGTGCTGTGCGGTGGCAGTGCTAACCACTGTGCCACCATCCCACCCTTCAAATATCTCATTAATTCTTGTGATATGAGAATGAATGGTAATGCTAGCAGCTGCCCCTTGTGAAGGCTGCAGAATTTGCTCATGGTACACTCCACAAACAGCAGTTTGACCAGCGAATTTGTTTTTGTAATGTTGATTGAGGGATAAATATTGATCAAGACATCAGGGATAACTTCTCTGCTGCTCTTCGAAATAATGCAATGGGATATTTTAAGCCCATTGATTGGGGCAAATGGGACATTTGGTTTATTGGAAAGATAAAATTTCTGTTAGCGCCATATTCCTATGATACTGTACTGTAAGAGGTCTCTCAACACCAGGCTAAAGTCATACAGCTTTATTTGGTAACAAAAGCCACTAGGAGCGCTGTTCCTTCGTCAGGTAATTCCTCACATCATATTAAGTGTGAGGTGATTCACTTTGGTAGGAATAACAGGCATATGAAATATAGGGCTAATGGAAGGACTCTTAATAGTGTTGTCGAGCAGAGGGATCTTGGGATACAAGTACATAGCTCTTTGAAAGTTGGCACCCAGGTTGATAAAGTTGTTAAGAAGGCGTACGGTGTGTTAGCTTTTATTGGTAGAGGGATTGAATTTAGGAGCCGTGAGGTTATGTTACAAATGTACAAAACTCTGGTGCGGCCGCACTTGGAGTATTGCGTACAGTTCTGGTCGCCGCATTATAAGAAAGATGTGGAAGCATTGGAAAGGGTGCAGAGGAGGTTTACCAGGATGTTGCCTGGTATGGTGGGAAGGCCTTATGAGGCAAGGCTGAGGGACCTGAGGTTATTTTCATTAGATAGAAGGTGGTTACGCGGTGACCTAATTGAGGCGTATAAGATGATCAAGGGATTGGATAGGGTGGATAGTGAGAGCCTTTTTCCTCGGATGGTGATGACCAACACGAGGGGACATCTCTTTAAATTAAGAGGTGGTAGTTATAGGACGGATGTCAGAGGCAGGTTCTTTACACAGAGGGTGGTGAGAGCGTGGAATGCCCTGCCTGCAGCAGTTGTGGACTCGCCTACTTTGGGGGCATTCAAATGTTCGGTGGATAGGCATATGGATGATATTGGAATAGTTTAGGTTAGAGGGTCCAATGGCCGGCGCAACATCGAGGGCCGAAGGGATTGTACTGCGCTGTAATGTTCTATATTGTACTGTGTCAGCTTTATGGAATCCCTAGAGTGCAGATGGAGACCATTTGGGTGTTCGATTCTGTACCGACTCTCCACAGAGCATCTTACTCAATCCCGCACCGCCCCCCCCCCCCCCCCAAACCACCACCACCACCACCACGGTAACACCATCGTTCAAACCACTAATCCTTTGAACCTACACATCTTGGGATGCTAAGCGGCAATTTAGCACAGCCGATCCACCCAACCTGGACAGCTTTGGAGTGTGGGAGGAAACTGGAGCACCCAGAGGAAACACATGTAGATATGGGAAGAATATGCAAACTCTGTACAGTTGTCCAAGGTTTGAGTTGAACCTGGCACTGAGGCAGTAATGCTACTCACTGTGCCACCACGTCACCTAGGACTTTTGCCCTTGAGTTGTTTGGATGTGAATCTACAATCTTCAGACTTGAGCAAGGGTGCTAATAATTGAGTCACAGCTAACACTGACACGTGCATCACATGCCTTTTGTGAATGGCTTTTGGTTCACATTCCTTAAGCAATGAGACGATTTATGTGCACAGCACTGGGGCCAGGTCTGTGTAACTGAACCTAACACTTATTGAAGTTTTGTCAAGTTTTGTGAAGTTTTCACCAGTTCTTTTCCCTTTCTGTGTAGGATGCTGACAAGCAACACCGAGAGGTCATTGCAATCTATCGAACACACCTACTCAATGCTGCCCAGGTGGGTTGAATAACCACTGTTAGAAGAGAAAAAGCATTAAAGTAATCACTAATAATCTAGACAGGAGAGAACTAGATCTGTTATTTTGTACAATTGTTTCTAGAGCCATTCCAGTCTTGAGAAAAGATTTGCAATTTACTGTACAATGATTCAGTTTGTTTTCAGCAAGGTTGATGAAGACTATTGTTAACCCATTCAGTGAACAGTGTTGGAAAACCTTTGTTCCATTATATTTAACTGATGTAAATGTTTATCAGCTGTTCACACCATTGGTTGTGTGGTTTTCTTTGATCAGAGATGTGTAGGTTTCTCTACACGAGCAGCTAAACTCTTGGGCAAGATGTTCCAAGTAAGATGTGTCAATGGAATATGTGATAGGAGATGAGTTTAGTGTTGTCCTATGAGGAAAGTTTGTATAGGCTGTGCCTACATCCATTGGAGTTTTGAAAAACTAGAGATGGTCTTATTGAAACACATACAATCCTGAGGAGACTTGTATGTCTCCTCATACATACCTCATAGGGTTACTGAATATGGAAAGATCCCTTCAGACCATCAAATCTGCACTGACAATATCTACACCAACTATGCACTAATCGCATTTTCTTGCTCGTCCCATATCCTCAATTATTATATTTCAGGTGCTTATCCAAATATTTTTAAAAAGTTAAAAAGGATTCCAGTTCCGACTGCCGTCCCAGGCAGCGCATTCCAGATTCTCTCACTCCCTGAATCAGTCATAGCATCCCTACAACGCGGAAGGAGGCCATTTGGCTTATTGAATCTGCATTGACCACAATCCCAACCAGGCCCTATCCCTGCAATCCCATTCATTTACTCTGCTAATCCCCCTGGCACTAAGAGTCAATTTATCATGGTTAGTCTGCCTAACATGCACATCATTGGATTGTGAGGAGAGAACTGGAGCCCCCAGAGGAAACCTGTGCAAACAAAGGGAAAATGTGCAAACTCTACACAGACAGTCGCCCAAGGCCAGGAATTGAACCTGGGTCCCTGGCACTGTGAGGCAGCAGTGCTAACCACTCTGCTACACCTGTATGAAAATTGTTTTGCCTGAATTCCCTCTGAATGTCCTGCTCCTTACCCTAAAGCTATGCCCCCTCATGATTGGACCCTCAACCAAGGTGGATGCTGAAAGGACTTTTCTCATTGTGGGGGGAGATTAGAATTAGGGGACAGGGTTTAAAAATAAGGGCCTTCCATTTAAAATGGATACAAGGAGAAATGTCTTCTGAAGGTCATGAGTTTTTGGGACTTTTCCCCACAAAGCGGTGGCGATGGGGGTCAGTGAATACTTTTAAGGCTGGAGTAGATGGATCCTCGACTGACAAGGGAATCAAAGGATATTGGGGGTAGACAATGTGGAGTTGAGGCCACTTACAGATCAACTGTGATCTTATTGAATGGTGTTTGTTCGGATGGCTTCACTGAGGATTGTCTTCTGAATTATCCTGTGCTTCAATAGATGCCAGTTAAAGCAAAAAAGGCTTTGAAACAGCTAATCAATTGGCTCTGTTTCTCTGCTCTAGCGCCATAGCCCTGCCAATGTGTTCCTTTTCATTCCCTTTTGAAAGTTATTACTGAATTTAATCCATCATCTCTTCAGGTAGTGCATTCCAGTGTTTTTTTTAAAAAAAAAAAAAAGCACCCTCTGATTCTTTGCTTCATGTTTTGAAATTTCATTTTTTAAAATTCATTTGTGGGTCATGGGCATTGCTGTTGAACAAAACATTCATAAATTACTGGGCCGGGTTTTACTTAAAGTATTGTGCCCAACCCTAGGTTACAGGAAGGACACCCAGGCTTTGACGATGGCTGCAGATTTTCTGTCACAGCAGCGATGAAAAGTCTTCAGCTCTGTGGAGAGACCAAGGCAGCTGGAATTGTTTGTCTTGGCACAAAGATGATTAAGGAGAGTTTCAATATAGCTGTCCAAAGTTATAAACAGATTTTGACCTGAGTCAGAGAGAAAGAGGTTTTGCTATCAGCAAGAAGATCAAGAAGCGATGGCCTAGTGGTATTAACGTTAGACTATTCATCCAGAAATTCTGCTAATGTTTTGAGGACTCAGATTCGAATCTTGCCAAGGCAGATGATGGAATTTAAATTCAACTTGTAAAAAAAAAAAAATCTGGAATTAAGAAGCTACTTGATGACCATGGAACCATTATCAATTGTCGGAAAAACCGTCTGGTTCATTCATGTCCTTTTAAGCAAGGAAATCTGCCATCCTTATCTGTTCTGGCCTACGTGTGACCCCAGAGCCACAGCAATGTAGTTGATTCTCAACTGGCCTCCAAATGCAACTAGGGATGGGCAATAAAAGCTGGCCAGCCAGCGATGCCACAGTCTCAGGAATGAATTAAAAAAAATGAAATTTCAAATCATGAAGCAAGACTCAAAAGGCATGTTTTTTTTCACACCGGAATGTATTACCTGAAGAGGTGTTGGGTCAAACTCAGTAGTAACTTTCAAAAGGGATTGAAAAGAAATAAATTTGCAGGGATGGTGGTGGGCTAGAGCAGAGAAATAGAGCTAATTGGATAGCTGTTTTCAAAGGGCTGGCATGGAGGTGACAGGCCGAGGGCCCCTTCCTGGATTGTATAATTTTCTTGCCAGTTCCTTTCCTCCCTAGATAAAAGCTGTAACTTTGCCTTTCTCGACTTTTATTTTCAGGGTCACATGGATGAAGATGTACAAGCTGCCTTGTTGCAAATTATTCGGATGCGGCAAGAGTTTGTTTGCTAGCAGAATTCTGGAGACCAGATATTTACTATTGCTGTGTTAAAAGCTGTAACCAACTACTCGAGCTTTCCTGTAGCATTTATCCCAGTGGCCTAAATTATTCTTGTAATTTTTCTTGCCCTTGATAATATATTATATATAAATATATATATAATATAGTAAAACTATTTCCAATTCCCGTCTACCTACTTATTAGCAATTCCAGGTTGTCATTTAAATGTGGAAGTGTAAAAGGTGGAATAGTTAATTGAAACATTGTGAAATAAATTCTGCAGACAATGAAAAGTTTCCATCTGATGCCACCTGTTGGAATCCATTGCCTATCACGACGGTCTTGATCCAAAGTTGACAATTTGGGAAATTCTCTGACTACAAAGACATGGATATCACTCCCACATTAAGTTGTTGTGCTGGTGATTAAACGTGTAATTGGACTAGCATCGTATTATGTTGTGGCATAAGTTGATGCAAAATCCTACATATATGTAAGAAATAGATTTTTTTGTTGAAAAAGAGACAAAAGTAATAACTCCTTTTACTCGTTAGGGCTTCCAAGGTTCAATGAGCTTTAAATCCACAAAGATTTCTGCAGTTGTAACAAATTTAAGAATTTATTTTTCTTCACATTCAGTCCAAAACTACAGCACTAAAAGATCGCGCTTTTAGTGTTTCACGAACCATACAGAGTGGTACCTCACCAAAGTAATTTGGCGCAGCAGTGTGGACTGACGCTTGACATCTGTGTTACTGTAAAGAGAGATGTTACTGTCACCTTGTTTTTTGTTTCCATGAATTAGCACTCCGTCTAAATTCCACCCTTTGGAAACAAACTTTGTTTTCTGATGTGGAGATTGATCTGGAGCATTGGAAACATCAGACCTCAATGTGTCGGTGTTGAGACAAGTTAAGGGAAAAGCCAGGTTAACACTTGGAGGAATTTACTCTTGGTCAGAACTCTGGATGCATCACAGAAGAGCTGAAAGTTAACTTCTCCCTTCCAACAACTGGGAATCAAGTTGTAGTTCTACAGTGCTTTTGACTTTTAATTTTGGATTTGTTGCAAATACTGGTTTTCTTATATCTTCCCTCCTCCTCCATCATCACTTCAGCTCTGGTTTTTCCTCCTCCCACCTCCCTGGCCCCGCACCCCATATCTAAGCTGCATCTTGATAGTGTGGCAGTTCTGCAATAACAGTGTGTCTCTGTCCCTTGCTATGAAGGGAGAAGAGAAAGGAGGGACCATAGATCACCAGGCAGACCATTTGTGTCCAAGCTTGTGATCACTACTTTAAGGCCATTGCTGTCTTTGGAAATAAAATGGGATTGGGTCCTCTTTCAAACGATGCATTCAAAAATTAATATAATTGCTGGAAAACTGGAATATTTTCCTGCTGGACTTCAGGGATCCCTGACTTTAGTATGATAGCTTGGAAGTGGAGAATAGAAATTATTGCTTGAAAGAAAAGTTTCCAACAGTCTGGACTTCTGGACTTGAAACAAAAATTCTGTGTGCATACCAGAAATTTGCTATTTTGTTTTATGTTGTACATCCATGAGTGATTCCAACCAATTTGTATGAAATTCCTCCTGTATTAAGGAAGGTTAACCCATTTAGAATTCAAGTTTTGATGCTGCTGTTAAAGTGGGCCTGACAAGAGCAGTTTCAAAAATGAGCACTTTCAGCAATGCTCATGTTGCAATTTCAGTGCTGATTTATAATTCCAGATTGAAACCAACTGCAGTGTAGTTTTTCTAGATAGTGTTACTTGGCTGGCCAAGTCTCAGTTCTAATTTAACTAAGTTAACCAACTTAGTTAATTTAACTAAGTTAACCAAAGTGCTTTCTTTTTGCAACAAACTAATGTAGTTTGTAGATTTGCATTGGGTTCCTGCTGTACTTTATTACTACTTAATGCAGTTGAGAGAACTATTTTTCCAGTATGTATCCTTTATAGAACTTGAGTTACAGTGATATTTCTCAGCTGGACTGGTCTGTTGGTTTTGTAACTGTATAATGTAGATACATTGACAACTTCTGCTAATTTTCACAGTATCCATCATCTTATTATTCTTCCATGTTGAATGGTTATCGATTTGTATTGTGACTAGAACAACTGTTTTGTGAATGTCATTTATCTAATTATAGACCGAGAGCTCTTGATGAGAGTTGAATTTCTTCTTTGAGCACTGTTCTCTCTGACCTCATCCCAGTCCTGATGGAAGCTGTCTGTCCTAATCTATAAAAGCTGAGGTTGTAATGAAAAATACACATTTTTGAGAAAAAGAGTTGTTTTCTGTAAGATTTTGTGAAGCTGGTAACTGTGGGCTTTGCAATAGATAAAGGACATTGGTACTGATTTGGATACACCCAATAAACTGGCCAAACAGAATTAAATATAAATATTAACTGGTTAAAGCAGATCTGTGTGTTGTTTGAAATTCATCTGTTTTCAATTCCCTGAATTCCTGATTCCGAACTTTCACACATGGCTTCCAGGTCGAGATGATAGCCAGGCAGTCTGTTGTCTTGCCTGAGGCATTGATCTCCACTGTTCACCCACTTTAAGGGGTGCCTGATGGTTACATAGCCAAATATGTCCTTTTTTGTTTTTCATAGAATCACAATGCAGAAGAAGGCCATTCGGCCCATCGAGTCTGCATCCAACTCAGGCCCTATTCATGTAACTCCTCATATTTACCCTGCTTATCCCTCTGATACTAGAGTGAATTTTCCAAGGCCAATTAACCTAACCCACCCACTTTAGGGCTGTGGGAGGAAAACAGAGCACGCAGACACGGAGAGAACGTGCAAGCTCCACAAAGTCAGTGAGTCAAGGCTGGAATTGATCCTGGGGCCCTGGCGCTGTAGTGGCATACAGCTAGCATACAGTGCTAACCTGTATGCCACTATCTCATCCCAAGGTTTTTCTGCCTCCTTCCCTCTTGAGGTATAAGCCATGAGTGAAGATAATCCTGTTTATGCTGTGTCTCATCAGCTGTAATTGGGAATACAAGAGAGCTGATGCCTTTACAATCTGGTTTAACGTTCCAGTAAATTACCATATGTGGCACCAGATCGTCTTGGAGAAGTTTCTTTGTCGGGCAACAGGAGTTGAAGTGGTTTTCAGCAAGGTTATTGTCACAGGAATTGCTGGATGAAGAACTACTATCTAATTCACTTTGGTTATATGATGGAAGGATAATGGAGATATTGACTCAGCATTGCAATCAGTTTCAATCGATGGGTCTGTTGAAGACTCGATCATGAGATGAAGGAAATCCCAGTGCTGGCAAGCTTTGGGAAACATGCATCCAAAATCATCATTATTATTCAACCACACTCGGTTCTCCACACAGCAATTTCAAATTACTAATACACTGCAGCCCAAAATATTATTTATGAATGAATCCATCCAATTTACATTTAAATTAATGACTACTATCAGCTTGGAGAATTGATTTGATTTATCACGTACTGGTATACAGTGAAAAATTTTGTTTCTTACGTGCTGTATAGCCAAAGCATACTGTTCGTAAATTATATGGGAAGAAGGAGAGGGAATGTAGTGTTGCAGTCATAGCTAGGGTGTAGAGAAAGATCAATGTAATCTGTGGGAGGTCCATTTAAAAGCCTAATAGTAGCAGGGAAGAAGCTGTTCCTGTGTTAGTTTATCAGATGTACAGAAGCTGGTATCGGATTGGGGTAAGCATAAGAAGTCTCTCAACACCAGGTTAAAGTCCATTGGACTAGCAATGAGTTACAATGGTAAAGTCCATTGGCGTTTAACCTGGTACTGAGAGATTTCTTGGATTTTAGTTGATTGGATGGCTGGTTAATGATGCAGAGGGCGGCTACCAGAATGGGTTCAATTCCTACATCACTTGAGGTTGTTCATGAAGCTCTTTACCACAGCAGCCCCCCCCCCCCCCCCCCCGCACCTTGCCTGGGATGTGGTAATTGTCAGATTAGGACAGCACCAGTCAGCTCTCCTTCCTCAAAGGTGAGAACACAGCTATGGCTGTTTTACGTTTTATCGTCAGGAACTTGTTCCACAAGTTGACCACTTGTTCACTGGAATTATCCCCACCACCACACACTTCCCTCCCCCACATCCCAATTTTCACTATTGGATTGCCTACCCAAAAAAATTACTCTAAACATTAAATTGGACAATGCCTGAGAGAGTTTAATATGCCAGTTGCTTCATGGCACTGGGATTAGTTGGTAATAAAAAGCAAATTACTGCAGGTGCTGGAGTCTGAAATCTAAACCTAGATCTGGCAGCATCTATAAAGAGAAGAAAAAAGCTGACCTTTTGCTAAAACCAGAAGGCATAGTAAGTAGGAGATATTTATACTGCAGGGTGAGGGAATGAAAGATGAATCATAGCCACAAAAACAAAAGGAAAGGCTGCGAACAGCAACCCATAGAAAAATATAAAAGGGTGCGGGTGGTCGAACAGCAGGGAAACTGAAATCAGAGAGTAAACTGTGAAAGATGAAGATGTGGGGCAAGGGGAGGGTGGGGGAGATGGTGGAAGAGAGGGAAAATTGAGAAAAAGAGGGAAAGAAAGAGTGGTGGGAAAAGAAAAACAGGCAATAAAGAAATAAAAGGTAGCAAACAGTTTTAAAAAAAAAAATAAAATGAAAATAAAGGGATGGAGATGGGGTGGAGTTAATCATCTGAAGCTGTTGAATTTGATGTTGAGATCAGAAGGTTATAACATGCCCAGCTGGAAAATGAGATCATGTTCCTCTAGTTTGCGTTGAGCTTCATTGGAACAATAATAATGTTTGTAATCAGCATAATTCCGCTGTCATTTACGATGGTGAAGGTACCGGTGCATTGTCAAAAGTGCTAAAGATTTCTGTATTTGCACAATTTGCAAACTTGCAGTGAGTTTCAACAATAATGTTCAGACTTTCCAGTCTACTAAATAATCGTACCATTTGGTTTTGACAGAAGATCTTTTATTAACAATGGAGGGACAGAGTATTATCTGTGCAACAGCACTTTAACCTCTGAAGTACTTGATTTAAAATTTTAACATGCAGTGTGAGCATAGTCACTGTGCAGTTTATCTCTTGTACCGTGCCTTTGAATATTCATGCTTTTTTTTCCAAATGATTTGAACTGAGACTTCAATCATACTTGCCTTTCTCCCAGTTAATATTTTAAATCGCTCCCCAGATCAAAGTAAAAAATGTGTATAATATGTAAAAAATAAATTGAGGCAGAGCATATTTGTGCCAGTTGAGGGACAGTGGGACACTTTCCATCCTGGCTGATTTGAAAAGGCCATTAAATTCACTCAGCTGTAATTTTCAGCCGTTCCATAAATAATTCCAGGGGTTGAACATCCTGGTTACTTTATCCAGATGGTGATAATGCCTTAAGGTAATTACAGCATTAATCTGTTTATTATGGTTAAACACTCCTAGGATCAGATATGGCTCCTATGCTGCCCCAACAACATGCCTTATCCACAACTTCAGCAGCATCTGTGTTGATATTTCCATGAAGTTCGTGAGATCATCTCCGTACATACCTTGAAATTAGAGTCAATATTTGAGGTTATGGGCAGTTTTGAACTGCCAACTTGTGTACAAGTGTTTTCGCACTGAATTCTTGCAGCATCCCCAAGCGACCTATAATAAACAGGTTATCGTCTCAGTTGAATGCAAAACAAGTAAATTCACACAATTTTGCAGAAAGTAATGTTTAGGGTTCGGTTTGAGAGACTTGCCCTGTGTGTTTGGGCTGTGTTACTCCAGTTATTTCTGCTACAAGACTGCGTACTGCCTGTATAAAAGGACTGTTGTTTTGGGGAGAATTTTCTAGAAAGGTCAAGTCCTGCAAGTATACCATCCCACATTTGAACGGTTGCCATAGGAAACCAGTGGACGATTATACCATCTAGCAGCTCAACTGTTGCTGTTTTTGAATGTTTTTCTTCAAGCTGAGCCTTCAAGATCAATTTTAACCCTTTATTAACCAGCCCAATGTCACTTCCTTGCCAAGGCCCACGGTGGCTCAGTGGTTAGCATTGCTGTTTCGCAGCAGGAGTGTTCCCTTCCACTTGGGGAACGCTTCAGCAGTCACGGGCTTTCAGCTTCTGATCTTCAGGTAAGCGTTCTCCAAGGTGTGTGTCATGAAGCCATGATGTGGACTTTAACCTGGTGTTGCGAAAGTTCTTACTGTGCTTACCCCAGAACAATGCCAGCATCTCCACACTGTGGCTTCATGACACATGACAACACTGCCATAGAAATCTCTGCTGAATCATCGACACAGATGCCATCATCTTGCACGAGAACACCATCTACCAGGTACACGGTACATACAGTAGCAATTTGGCCAATGTTGTTTACCTGATATGCTTCAGGAAGAGATATCCTGAGACCGTGCAAACACTATGACAATGGATGAACACCACTCGACAGTTATCAAGTAAGTGTTCTCTTCCTATGGGGGGAAACACTTCAGTGGTCACGGCAACTCAGCCTCTGATCTTCAGGTAAGCATCCTCCAAGGCAGCCTTCGTGACACAACAAGGTAGAGTTGCTGATCGCAAACTGAAAGCAAAGTTCTGCACACGTGGCAACGGCCTCAACTGGGATCTTAGTTGACATGAACCCATCTGTAACCCCACCCCCCCACGGCTTACAAAATCTACATAATTGTCCTGGCCGGAGACAATACATCTCTCTAACCTGTGCTTAACCCTCTCTCCACTTACACTGTCTGTACCTTTAAGACGATTACCAATAAAGACTCATATTCCAAACACTAAGTTGAGTGTCTATGTATGCCCAGTTTGTGAACTTAAGTCCTCACTCACTCAATGAAGGAGTTGTGCTCTGAAAACTTGTGCTGCCAAATAAACCCATTGGATTTTAATCTGGTGGTGAGAGACTTCTTACTGTGCTTATCTCAGTCTAATGCCAGCATCTCCACACCACGGCTTCAAGTGCTAGGGAACTCGGGCTTGATTCCTGCTTGGGTCACTGTCTGTGTGGAGTTTGCATATTCTCCCTGTGTCTGCGTTTCCTCTGGGTGCTTCGATTTCTTCCCACATTCTAAAAGATGTGCTGGTTCGGTGTATTGACCTGAATAGGTGTTGGAATGTGGCATTGGAATGTTCACAGTAACTTCATTGCAGTGTTAATGTAAGCCTTACTTGTGACTAATAAATAAACTTCAGCTTTTAGAAATGTACCCGTACTCCATTGATCTACGGAAGTGTCAGTTCAAGTGACCATTGCTTTTCTGCTACTGCAGGTTTAAAACCTTGGCAATTCTTAACAGCACTGGGTGTACGTGGACTGGGTTGAAGGTGACGACTTACCATTATCTTGAGGGTCATAAATGCATGTTTGGTCAGTAATGCCCCGCACTCCATGAAAGAAATCTGAATATACCTGGCTGATCAGTTTTTTTTTTCCTGCCATAATCACTTGTGCTCAGCTAATAGGTGCAAGATCTGTTAACCTTGTCTGGTTTATTCTATCCATGTGCAACACCAATTTCTTGGAATATAGGATCCCAATGTGCATAAAACCAAAGGGAATAAAATGTCATGGAGAAAAGGTGTTTAAATTTGACAAAATATGTTTCATTCAAAAATAAGAAAAAAAAGGATTTAGATTCAGAAATTTACCTGAGCAAACAGCAGGTGATTTGTTGTGAAACTGTTCATCAAAAACTAAATATAATCTGGCAGCAGAATTTGGAAGAACATTCTGTCTTTCAAATGGGTGGCAGGAACAAATTGGGTCAAAGGGCTTGTTTCCATGCTGTAAATCTCTATAACTAAAACCTTGTTACAAATAGGGGCTGAATTAGTGGGCCATAGTATATTATTAATGCAGGTTTTTTCTTTCTTTTGAGCACTATTCCCTACATAAGGTGTTAAGAAACAAGTTGACAGCCTCTTGTCTGAAAGATCCACAACAGGGGCTGAGCAAAGGAACAGAAACAGGCCCTTCAGCCCTCCAAGCCTGCACTGACCATGCAGCCTGTCTGATCTAAAACCCCCTAATCCTTCCAGGAACATACCCCTCTATTCCCATCCTGTTCACCTTTGGCAAGATGCCATTTAAGAGTTACTACTATAGCTGCTTCCACTACCTCCCTGGTAATGATTTCCAGGCATCCGCTACTGTATTTAAAAAACTTGCTTTGTAAAGTTCTGCCCCTCTCCAAAGCTCCACGGCCTTCTGGAAGTATGGTAACCAGAATTGAACACTATATTCCAGGTGCAGTCTGTCTAAGGCTCTATAAAGTTGCAACATGACTTGCCCATGAAGACAAGCATGCCGTATGGCTTCTTGACTACCCTCCGCGCCTGTGTTGCCACTTTCATAGAACACAACAGCGCAGAACAGGCCCTTCGGCCTTCGATGTTGCACCGACCAATTAAGAAAAAGCAACGACCCTCTAACCTAAACCATTCCCTTTTCAGCCATAAACTTATCTACTGACCTCTTGAACGCTGCCAAACTTGGCACATCTACAACTGCAGCAGGCAGGGCATTCCATACCCTTACCATCCTCTAGGTAAAGAACCTACCTCTGACATCCATCCTATAACTACCACCCCTTAATTTAAAGCTATGTCCCCTCGTGCTAGCTTTCTCCATCCTAGGAAAAAGGCCATCACTGTCCACCCTATCTAAACCTCTAATCATCTTATATGTTTCAATAAGGTCTCCTCTTAGCCACCTTCTTTCTAATGAAAACAATCTCAAATCCCTCAGCCTCTCTTCATAAGACCTGCCCTCCATACCAGGCAACATCCTGGTAAACCTCCTCTGTACCCTCTCCAATGCCTCCACATCTTTCTTATAATGCGGGGACCAGAACTGCACACAATACTCCAAGTGCGGCCGCACTAGAGTTTTGTACAGTTGCAACATGACGTTGCGGCTCCGAAATTCAATCCCCCTACCAATAAAAGCTAAGACTCCGTATGCCTTCTTAACAACCTTATCGATTTGATTGCCAACTTTCAGGGATCTATGCACATATACACCAAGATCCCTCTGTTCTTCAACACTATTAAGAGTCCTACCATTAGCCCTATACTCTACACATTTGTTATTCCTGCCAAATTGAATTACCTCACACTTTTCCGCATTAAACTCCATTTGCCACCTCTCGGCCCAGCTCTGCAACTTGTCCAAGTCTCTCTGCAAACTATAACACCCCTCTTCACTATCTACCACTCCTCCGACTTTGGTGTCATCCGCAAATTTACTAATCCATCCTTCAATACCCTCATCCAGATCATTTATAAAAATTACAAACAGCAGGGGCCCCAAAACAGATCCCTGAGGTACACCACTTGTAACTGAACTCCATGATGAATAATTTCCATCAACCACCACCCTCTGTCTTCTATCAGCTAGCCAATTCCTGATCCAATTAGCTAAATCACCCTCGATCCCATACATCTGCATTTTCTGCAGAAGCCTTCCATGGGAACCCGTGTACCTGTACACCCAGATCCCTCTGCCTATTAATACCCTTAAGGATTCTGCCATTTACTGTACACTTCCCATCTAATAATAAACCTTCCAAAATGCATTCAACGATACAGTTCCTTTACCTTGCACATAGAGATGAATATCAGGAATCTGGGTAAAGCTGACTATGTCAATCTGATGCTGAGAGTCAGACTTTCACTGTTGGAGTTTTCTGGCCATTTGCAGGGAAAATCCATTGGGAAATCTCCCAATTGTAACTCCTCGGCACCACACCTGGATTGGGATCCCATGGCTTTAATCACAGAGACAACCAACTGGCCTTAAGAGAATTGTAACATAATACACGTTGAACTTGCCTTTTTTAAAAGCAATAAAGGAAGATGGGAAGTCCAGTTATTCGAAGCGTCTTTTCCTCGGATTCCTCTCCCGTAATAATTTGACCTGCTGGGAATTCCTGCACATTCTATCCAAATCAGCCACGTATTTAAATTAAAGCTGTTTTGTTTTAAAAAGCATGAAACTGCCTCAGATGCTGGAAAGACAGAGATCGTTGTGGAAATACACAACAACAACACAGGCAAGTTACCATAAAAACCCACCTTGTAACAGGGGCACATTAATTACACACGTCTGTTTCTGCTTGGAGATTGGAGGGTGGGAAAGAAACAATAAAAAGAATTCAGCAAATATAAAAGAAACATTGGAAATTCATCCAGATGGTGATCACAGAAGCAGATACAGGCCTGGCTCTCAGACAACGTCAGTAAAACAAAGAAGATAGTCATCGACTTCAGAAAGCGTAGCGGAGAACATGCCCTTATCTATACGGAAATGGTCGAGAGCTTCAAGTTTCTAGGTGTCCAGATCATTAACTTGTTCTGATTCCTCCATGCTGACGGTATAATTTAGAAAGCTCACCAATGCATCTACTTTCTCAGAAGATTAAGGAAATTTGGCACGTCCACTATAATTCTCACCAATTTCTACAGACATACCATAGAAAGCATTCTTTCTGGTTGTGTCACAGCTTGGTATGGGCTCCTGCTCTGCTCAAGACCACAAGAAACTGTGAAAGGTTGTGAACAAAGCCCAGTCCATCACTCAAACTAGCCTCCCAGCAATTGACTCCATCTACACTTCCTGCTGCCTTGAAAAAGCAGCCAACATAGTGAAGGACCCCACCTAGCCTAGACACTCTCTTTCCACCTTCTTCCATCATGAAGAAGTCTGAGGTCACGTACCAAACCCACTCAAGAACAGCTTCTTCCCTGCTGCCATCAGACTTTTGATTAAATCCATCTTGTATAGAGTTGATCTTTCTCTACATCCTAGCTACGAAGGTAACACAACATTCTGCACTCTCTCCTTTCCTTCTCCATGAACAGTATGCTTTGTCTGTACAGTGCACAATAAACAATACTTTTCACTGTATGTTAATACATGTGATAATAATAGAATCAAATCAAAAATGCAGAGACATCTGGCAGACACATCTTCAGGTCTGTCACCCTCGTGCTACCCTCTCACTGCCCCACGCTCTCCCACTTTGGAATGGTCACACTCCCACTGCCAACTCACTGCCCCATCCCCACTTATCCTGCTCTCCTCATCACCCCACTCCCAACCCCATTCCAGGGCTTTTCTTGGGTTCCTGCAATGCATACTGTTTAAAACTCTGAGCAGGCTGCAGCGCACTAGTGCATGACAGCACAGCGATTGGGAACAACTAATCTACACAACACAGGGGCCGGAGGGCTTCATAAAGACAGCTCGCCAATACTTCTTTCTCCAGGGCAATTAGGGATGGACAATGAATGCTTGTCTAGCCAGCGACACCCACATCCCTGGAATGAATATTTCAAAATTACTTCAGAATAAAAGATTGGTCATTATCGTTGCTGTGGGAGCTTGCTTTGTGCAAATTGACAACTATGGTTCTCTTTGTTATAGCACTGTCTACACTTTGGCTGTGAACTGATTTGGGAAGTGTGCTGTACAAATGCACATCTCTAAGTCTCTCCATTAAAATTTTTATTTGTTTTCCCCACTCACATTTGTTTAATAAACTTTACCAGCTATTCATTGACTGGGGTCAACTTTGTCATTATAAACAAATCTAGTGGCATATGTGTCTGTAGTGTCCCTGAAAGAATAAATCTCGATGTGAGGGAAAGCAAAGCAGAAAGTTTGAAAGGCAGGTTCTGAAGAGCAAAGCACAATTTTGAAAAGCTGTGTGACGTCTGCTAGTTGAACATCTGCACGGCTGTCAAAGTAATAAATAGAATTACAAATGCATTAACTATTCCTCTTGCATTAGAACCACACTGAATAATTCAGGTAATTTTCAACCCTGTATTCTAGAAGGTTGAAAAACATAATTAAAAATGAGGAGCTGGTTCTTCATTTTAAAAAGAAGCCTTGCTTTGTTCAAATTGGATGCGTGCTATAAAGAGTTTTATTTGTTGATTTTTTTTTGTTTATATATTAAAAAAGCGAGAGAGATTTGTATTTATAAAAATACTTTTCCCAGGACGAGTGGCAATTTTCTCAGTAATTTGCACTGTAGATGAATACAGAAACAAGTATTTAAAAATATATCTACTGACCTGTGAACCTCTATTCTATTTCAGTGGCATATCTCAAAGGAATCTGCATCAGTGTAGAGGAGCCATTTGGCCCTTTAACAAGATATAAACACATAGAATAGGAGAAGTACCCTCAGAGAAAAGATTTCCATCTGTGTCCTAAAAACGTAACCCTCCAATTTTAAAAGTGTCCTCTTGTTCTGGATCAAGAAGAGGGAACATCTTCTCAATTTATAAAGACTTTTCAAGAACTTATATTCTTCATTCAAATCACACCTCACTGTTTTCTAAATCAAGTGGAAACAAGCCCACACTGTCCAACCTATTATAAAACAACCCACTCATTCCATGCATTAACCTCTTAAATTGCCTCCAATGCATTTACACTCATCTATAAACAGAATGGTGTTTTGATTTTGTTATGGTTCAGGTCAGCAACACCAAAGTGTTTTATGGAGCCCGCCTGGATCATAAGTTTTGTAATTTGAATTTGGCTAGGGTAAGCATGAGATGTTTCACTTCAGGTATGATTCAAATAACCCACTAGGGAGCTTTTCTCAAAGTTTATTTAAAACTGTAGTTAACATGTGCAGTAAGGAAATTAGCAAGAACTTTTATCAATCACAAACAGGAAACAAACCAATCACTATAATATACAACTCCAAATGAATATGTTCCAGTTAAAATCAAAACCTATAGACAGCAAAAAATTCTTTTCACAGGTTTAACACAGTACAGGCTACTGCTCATGTGATATTGCAAATTGAATCCTTTGGTTGAAGTCTGTACTTCTCTAGATTTATTCTGAACAATATGAAGTCAAGGCAACTTCCCAAAACACTCTGGCCCAGCCCCCAATAACAGCAAGTTTTCACCCTTTAGGAAAACAAGATCTTGTTTTCAGCTAACCAACAGAATTTTCAAAACAACGGGGAGAGAGGGAAAACACTTCTTTACAGCTTGCTGTCCCTTCTAAAACTCAACTGCAGTTAAAAACTAAAAAAAATCCTTGTCACCTGACCTGCCCAGAGTTTCTTTCTCCTCCCAATAATACATCACCTCAGGCTGTGAACATGATTTAAAAAAACTCTTTTAAAGGTACACTAACCTGACAATTTTGATTTCTCCCTTTATAAGTGGAGGCAAATGTTCCAACCCTACAGATTCAGTGTAATTTTTATTAATAACCCTGCAGCAAACTTGGGATCAGGCCAACATAAAGAGGTAGTTTATTTGCACACACAAACACAAGAGGAGGGGTGCAACAATGCATTCTTTCTCACTTATACAATAAAAAGGGGCACAGGGAAAGAAATATTTGCAGGGTAAATCCACATCATCAAAAAATGTTGCTTCTTATGAGTCCAGAATCAGCAGCTTAAAGATTGATGTTGGATAATTCACTTTTCACACAGAGGTGACTTCCGTGATGGGAGAGGCATATAGAGACAAATGAGTCCTGTGGCCACTGGTGCAGAGGTTCCAGTAGAAGCAGTACAGATGGCCCCAGAACTGAGCTTTCTTTTGAGCTAGATGGGAAGTGGCAGATTGACAGTAAAGTGAGATTGTGTTACAGGTTCCTCCAGTTCAGGGATACTATCACATCACCCCCTCCCATCCACTTTCAGTTTGACAAAAGATATTTATTCCTTTGTCTGGATTCTTGAGATTGTTACTGCTCCAAACGTTAAGAATTTTGAAGGAGGTTGCAAGGCTCTTTGTCCTAGCAGACTTGTAGTCTCCATTGGCTACATCTGGCAGAGGATGGCCTTTGTACAATTCCTGTTGAATATTTCCATTTAACCCTTACAGCGCAGAAACAGGCCACTCAGCCTACTGAAGAAGCACTGGCCTTCAGACAGAGCATCTTATCCAGGCCTTATCCTTGTAACCCCCGCATTTCTTCCACTAATCTCTCTACCTAAACACCTTGAGACACTAAGGAGCCATGTAACATGGCCAACCCACTTAACCTGCACATCTTTGGATTGCGGGAGGAAACTGGAGTACCCAGAGGAAATGCAGGCAGACACAGGGATAATGTGCAAACTCCACGCAGACAGACTCAAGGCCAGAATTGAACCCAGATTGTTGGTGCTGTGAGGCAACAGTGCTAACCACTCTGCCACGTGCCACCGTACGATCTCTGCAGCCCACAGGGACCATGATCATCTCTTCCAAGATAATGTGGTATCAGGTTCTCAGAAACTGCAAGTTCCACTTGTTCAGAGTTCTGGGCAGACATAACCTCCACATCTTTAGTCTTTATCCAGTTTTTAAAATTTCAGGAAGTAGCCATGTTGATGTATATAATAAATCCTTCCAGGATATTGCCTGATCTGGAGCATATTAGAGATGAGGAGAGGTTGGATAAACTCGGTTTGTACTCACTGGAACAATGAAGGTTGAGGGGTGACCTGGTAGTGGCATGGACAGAGTGGCTAGGCAGATGCTCTTACCTAGGGTAGGAAAGTCAAGTACTGGGGACATAGGTTTAAGGTGCGTGGGGAAAAGTTTAGAGGAGAAGCACGAGGCAAGTTTTTTTTTTCCCCCACACAGAGGGTGGTGAGTGTCTGGAACACGTTGCACAGGAAGGTGTCGGGAGCAGGTACAGTGAGGTTTAAGGTGCAACTAGACGAATACATGAATAGAATGGGAATTGAAGGATACAGACTCTTTAATTGCACACGGTTTTAGTTCAGTCGGGCATTATGATCAGCGCAGGTTTGGAAGGCAAAAGGACCTGTGCTGTACTGCTCTTTGTTCTTGTAAAGGTTTTGTTTCCATGACAGCAGTCTGTACACAGCTAGATCCCACTGACAGCAATATAATCACCACTTTAAAGACTAGTGTGGCTCAAGTTAATTAGCAAAGTGGTTGAAAGCCTGTTCATGTTCAGGAAACTGACGTGGCTTCAGTGCATCCCTTAACGTATTGAAATATTGTTCCTTTTCCAATCTTTTTAATGGCTGTAGGGTGTCAGCCCATGGATCTCAGTGGATTCAAGATCCAACTCCATGAGAGTTGACCCTTGAACCCAGGCTGACAGACCCTGGAGACACTAAGGATCAGCCATTAAAAAAACCCATCACTACTGGTTTGTCTGTCCTCTGGCTGGATGTACGTTCAAAGTTTTTTTTAAAGTCAGTATTACAAGCAGGCTTACATTCACACTACAATGAAGTTACTGTGAAAATCTCCTAGTTGCCACACTTCAGCATCCGATTGGGTCAATGCACCTCGACCAGCACGTCTGACAGAGGTGATTTGATGGCACTGCAGCAGAGAGCCGGGCAGTTCACCCTGACTGATAATAACCCCTCAACCAACATCATCAGAACAGATAATCGGACAATACATTCGATTACTGTTTATTGCAGCTTGCTGTACGCAGTTTGGCTGCTACATTACTACAGTATTTGATTTGATTTATTATTGTTGCATATATTAGAGACAGTGAAATGTATTGTTTCTTGAGCGTTAAACAGACAAAACATACCATTCATAGAGAAGGAAACAAGAGAGTGCAGAATGTAGTGTTATAGTCATACCTAGAGTGTAGAGAAAGATCAACTCAACGCAAGATAGGTCCATTCAAAAGTCTGATGGCAGCAGGGAAGAAGCTGTTCTTGAATCAGTGGTATGTGATCTCAGACTTTTGTATCTTTTTCCCAACTAAAAGCAAAGTATTACAAATTACTAAATACTAAAAACAGTATTTCACTGGCTACACAGTGGGATGTTCTTATTTTAGAAAATGTAGTATTCATCTTTTTATCTCAAGATAGAGTTCTTCCCTTCAATAAATTGATGCAACGCCAGCACCCTCTGCTGTTGGAATCAGCAAAAATAATTTTTATTCACTTAACAAAAGTTCTTAAAGCAAAAGTGTCCCAAGTTGGCTTATATCAACACTGCAATGACGTTAATGTGAAAATCCCCTAGTCACCACACTTCAACACCTGTCCAGGTACACCGAGGGAGAATTTAGCATGGCCAACGCACCTAATCAACATAGCTTTCGGACTGTGGAAGGAAACTGGAGCACCCAGAGGAAACCCATGCGGACTTGAGGAGAATGTGCAAACTCCATGCAGACAGTGACCCAAGCCAGGAACTGAACCTGTGGATCCTGGTGCTGAGAGACAGCAGTTCTAACCACTGTGCAATCTCACGAATTGTTCATACTTGATATAACAGTTATAGAGAATTTGTGATTGGGAATTGAAAGGTGGGGTTCCTTGGGGTCTCAGCAGCTGTCAATGTAAAGGCCCAGAATTCAATCAACCAGCCACTAAAATGGACCCCAGATGAACTGGTGTCAGGACAACATTTTAAGCTTCATGATAACTTCAGCAGTCTACATTAATATCACATTTAACACAACAAATGATAAAAGATGTTTTTTAAGATACATCATAAAGAAGGAATTCGAGTTAGAGAGCCATGGAGATGAAACACCAGAAACTGGGAGTTTTGCAACTGAAGACATTTATAACAACTAAACTTGGGAATACACAGATGCACAGGGGGATACATAGATATCTCAGAGAGTTGTGGGTGTGGAGGAGGTTATAATCACAGGGAAGGTGATGCCAAGGAGGGATTTGAAAATATGGATGGGGATTTTAAAGTCGAGCCATCACCTGGCCCCGAGGCAACGCGTTTTGCAGATTGGTACAGGGTAGGATATGAGGCCAGTTGGGGGTGCATTGGAATAGAGTTGAGAGATACAGCAATCATCAAATCTAAAACAGAAACTTAACATTTCTTGTGCCTTTGATGTGTTAAAAAAAATCCCAACGTGTTTACCAATGCCTCCATCAATAGTTAGACATTGTTCTGATGACCACAAAAATCTCGGGATCATCTCGCAATTGGCTTCCCGGAATACCAGCTGCCTTACTGAGCAAGGAGAGGTTTGTCCAAATGGCAAGCAGCCAGCCACCTGTAACTGGGGCTGTAGGTCCCAAGGTGAAGATTACTGAGTTGTGAGGGAGCGGTCCCTTGGTGTCCAATAAAGGGTGTTGGCAACAGGAAACTGGCATTTACTGAATTACTCATACACCAAAGGTGGAAGTGTCACCTGAGTGGGGAGATGTGTTGAAGTGCACGAATGGCCAAACATTTGATTTTTGTGTGGAAATCCACTTTTCCTCCACAATCCCATCACCATCGTGCTATTTTCCTCTGGTCTTATGTGAAAAACACACCCCCATCGCTGCTGAAAGCACCGCCTGCAGAAATCACCCACACCCTCGCTGAAATCAACCCCGTCCCCAGGTGAAATTACCCTCGCTTTGGGCCCCTTTACTTGGCCCCAAGATGATCAGCTGTTCACTCCATCGCCCATCTCTGCCCCAGCCTCTGTTCATCTACTATCGGTACCCATATCCATACCTACCCAAACTTCCCACTTTCCTCTCTTGGTGAACTCTGTACCCTAACTCTCACCAAGTCCTGCATTTCCCACCACCCGCTTCCCCTCTCAGCTGCTGGTCAAGTTGGAGACCAAACCTTCAGCAGAGGAGAAATCAGAAGCCCCATTGCCCCCTGGGCAGAATGACATTCTAACTAGGCAATAAGAAGGAAGTCTCTAAGAATGCTCTGTTCAGACCTTCAGTAGAATTGAGACCATTTGAATTCTCTGTTGCACTCAGACCTCGCTGGCCTGGACCTCCACCCCTGAGCCAAGGAAGTTCAGCAGAAGCTTGGCAAACAACACATCTTTCAATTGGACACTCCTCCATCCTTCCATGCTCAATAATGAGTTCAACAAAATAAACCAAACAACCATTCCCATTTGATCAGAAAGCAGTTCACAGAATACTACAATGTACAAGAGACCCTTTGGCCCATCAAGTCTACACTGACGCATGAAAGGCCCTGATCTGTCCACCTAATCCCACTTCCCAGAACGTGGCCCATAGCCTTGAATTTATGACATGTCAAATACTCATCTGGACATTTTTAAAGGATGTGAGGCATCCTGCCTCCACCACCCTCTCAGGCAGCACATTCTAAACTGTCACCACCCTCTGGGTTATAAAAGATATTTCCTCACATTGCCCATAAACTTCCTGCCCCTCATCGTGAACCTATTTCCCCTTGTGATTGACCCTTCGATTCAGGGGAACAGCTATTCCCTATTCACTCTGTCCATGGCCCCTCATAAACTTGTGCGCCTCAATCTGGTTGTCCCTCAATCTTCTCTGCTCCAGAAAAACCAATCCAACCTTTTGATTGGATTTATTATTGTCAGATGCATTGATACAGAATGAAAGGTATTCTTTCTTGCACGCTGCACAGATAAGCATACCGTTCATAAAAAAGGAAAATAGATATGCTGGTATGACAATAATCTCTCCCTCAAATGAAGAATGTAGTGTTATAGTCATAGCTAGGGTGTAGAGAAAGATCAATTTAATATGAGGAATGTCCATTCAAAAGTCTGACAGCAGCAGAGCTGGTTGGTACGTGACCTCAGACTTTTGTATCTTTTTCCCAATGGAAGAAGGTGGAAGAGAGAATGTCTGGGGTGCGAGGGGTCCTTAATTACGTTGGCTGATTTGCCGAGGCAGTGGGAAATGTAGACAGAGTCAATGGATGGGAGGCTGGTTTGCGTGATGGACTGAGCTACATTCACAATCTTTTGTATTCCTTACGATGTTGGGCAGATCCGGAGCCCATACCAAGGTGTGATACAGGTTTTCCATGGTGCATCTGTAAAAGTTGGTGAGATTCGTACCTGACATACCAAATTTCCTTAATCTTCTGAGAAAGTGAAGGCTTTCTTAATTATAGTGTTTGGCATGGGGGGGAACCAGGACAGGTTGTTGGTGACCTGGATATTTAAAAACTTGAAGCTCTCGACCCTTTCTACTTTGTCCCTGTTGATGTATACAGGGACACGTTCTCCTTTACACTTCCTGAAGTCAATGACAGTCTCCTTCGTTTTGTTGACTGAGGGAGAGATTATTATTGTGGCACCAGCATATCCAACCTCTCTTCATAACTTACATGTTCCATCCCAGACAACACCCCGGTGATTGTCCTCTGCACCCCATCCAGTTGCTGACATCGAATCTCCTGCTGCCATTGACATCGCCTCTGGATCCAGCTTTGATTTCTCATTCTCGTTGTCAGCCTTGCACCTTCATGTCTTTAATCCTTTAATCTCTCCTTTCCCCAACCAGATTTTTTCTTTTCTTCCCTCCTCGTTCCCCTTTTCCTCTCTCTACATTTCGCTGAAAACCTGTCACGTCTCTTTTTCCCACTCTAAGGTCAACAATCTGAAACATTAACTCTGTTTTCCTCTCTCCGCAGATGCTGCCAGATCTGCTGAGTGCTTCCAGCATTTTCCGTTTTTTTATTGCACATCTCCCTCCCGCAGTTGTATGTCTCTGTTTTGTGCCGAGTTACAGGTTGAGCAGACGGAATGTTCCTTTATCCTAACTCTGCAAAAAAGGCAGCTGAATTTAATCTGCGCAGCCTATTGCACGTTCTGGTGTTTGTTACCCTCCTGCATGAGTTAAATTACTTCCAGCACTCAAAAATATTTTTTAGATTGTATAAAACTGGCCACCTCCTGTTTGTTTGCCTTGCTCTCTTCCATTTATTCATAACTCCAATACTTTATGAGACACTTTTATAAAATCCTGAAGTGACTTCACAGGGTGGGAGTTGGAAGAATCTTTTCCCACGTGAGCGAGACTAGAACCAGGGCACACAGTTTAAAAATAAGTAGGTCCTTCAACTACAACTGAGAAGAGAAAATATTTTTTTCTCTCAGGGAGTTGTGAATCTTTGGAACTCTCTTCCCCACAGAGTGATGCAGGCAGTGTCGATTAATATATTTCTTTTAAGTTTATTTGTTAGAGTCGCAAGTAGGTTTACATTAATACTGCAATGAAATTACCGTGAAAATCCCTTAGTCACCACACCCTGGCACCTGTTCGGTTACACTGAGGGAGAATTTAGCACGGTCAATGCACCCCAACCAGCACGTTTTTCGGGCTGTGGGAGGGAACCGGAGCATCCGGAGGAAACCCACACGGATGTGGGAAGAACGTGGGGACTCCATACAGATAGCGGTCTGAGCCGGGAATCGAACCCAGGTTTCTGGTGCTGTGAGGCAGCAGTGCTAACCACTGTGACACTGTGCTGCCCCATTAAGGCAGAGATAAATAGATTCTTGACTAACAAGGGAGACAAATTGGAGTTGAGGCCACGATCAGATCAGCCACGATCTTACTGAATAGTGGAGCAGGTTCGAGGGGGCAAGTGGCTTCCTCCTGCTCCTAATTCATACATTCAGATGTACTTGCTTCCTGCAGAATGAATGTTGTAAGAAACCTGTTGTAGTGCCTCATAACACTCTGGATATTAAATGTTACAACCATGGTACTAAAGAATCTTGCTTCAGACACTATGAAGTAGGCTTCCTAGTTTTGACTATATTAATAACAAGTCTTTAACAACTCATAACTATATACATACTTACAAAGAGGGCATATGTATGGAGCTGATTCAATCCTAGGCCACTGCCCCATCCTATCCTTCTCTTGACTGACCCTGGCTCTGGGTCATGTGCCTTCTTACATCACTGTGTGGGTGGTACTATAGTCAGTCCCACATTAACCCTCTATGTACCAGACCCAACCAATTTCAAGATGCGCACCTTTTCAGGTGCCAACCCCCAGCCTGATTTGATTTAATTTGATTTAGTACTGTCACACGTATTATCATACAATGAAAAGTATTGTTTCTTGCGCACTTTACAGACAAAATATACCGTTCATAGAGAAGGAAACGAGAGAGTGCAGAATATAGTGTTACAGACATAGCTAGGGTGCAGAGAAAGATCAACTTAATGCAAGGTAAGTCCATTCAAAAGTCTGGCAGCAGCAGGAAAGAAGCTGTTCTTAAGTCAGTTGGTACGTGACCTCAGACTTTTGTATCTTTTTCTCGAGGAAGAAGATGAAAGAGACAATGTCTGGAGTGTGTCAGACCCTTAATTATGCTGGCTGATTTGCCACGGCAGTGGGAAGTATAGGGAGACTCAGTGGATAGGAGGCTGGTTTGCATGATGGATTGGGATACATTCACAACCTTCTGTAGTTTCTTGCAGGTTGGGCAGAGCGAGAGCCCATACAAAGCTGTGATACAATGAGAAAGAATGCTTTCTATGGTTCATCTGTAAAAGTTGGTGAGAGTTGTAGCTGACATGCCAAAATTTCGTTAGTCTTCTGAGAAAGTAGATGTGTTGGCAGGTCTTCTGAACAATTGTGTCTGCATGGGGGGGGAAGGGGGGAGGGATGGAGGTGGGGGGGGTGTTGTTGTGGTGGAGGTAGGGTGGGGGGGGGGACCAGGACAGGTTGTTTGTGATCTGGATACCTAAAAACTTGAAGCTCTCGACCCTTCCTACTTCATGCCCATTGATGTAGACAGGGGCACGTTCTCCTTTACGCTTCCTGAAGTCGATGACAATCTTCTTCATTTTGTTGACTTTGAGGGAGAGATTATTGCTGCCGCACCAGTTCACCAGATTCTCTATCTTATTCCTGTACTCTGTCTCGTCATTGTTTGAGATCTGACCTACTATGATGGTATCGTCAGCAAACCTGGAAATCGAATTGGAGGGGAGTGATCAGTTTCCTGATTTTTCCCTTCCCAGCGATTCATAACTGAAGGATTGAAGCAGGAATTACACTGCCAGATTGTGTTGTATCACAGTGTGGAGCAATAATAATACATAAGTGTCTGTCGTGTTACGTATGAACTGTTTTTTTTAAAATCACTTTTCTTCCCATGAGTTGCTGGTCATTTTAATTCCAGATGCCGTTTCAGCTAATGCATGCTGGCAATGCTGATTGGCTGATAGAGAGCTAACTCCAGTACCAGCAGGATATATCACACAGAATGAAATAAATAGGAGGAGACCATTCAGCCCCTTGAGCCTACTCTGCTGTACAATAAGATCATGACTGATTCAATGTGGCCTCTGCTCCATCTGCCTGATCCGATAATTTTTCACTCCATTGTAACTCAAAAACCAGCCTAACCCCCAGTTTGAATACACTCAATGATTCACAGCCTCCCCTGCTCTCTGGAGAAGAGAAATCTTTGGAACTGTGACAGGAGGTACAGAAAAATGAGATGGAGTGTTTGTGTTATTGCAATTGCTGGAACTTTCATCCCTGTCTTTGTTACCTCCAAACTTTGGGGTGCTCTTTCACCATCCACCAATATACCTTGAACTCACTCCATCTCTGCTGCCTGTACCCGAATTTATACCAGGTCACATTCACACTTCTGGAATCCATTTTGCTGTGTGGCTCCTGGTTATGCAGTAGCTCAATTCTAAAGTTCTCACTCATGCTTTTATATCCCATCATGGTCTTTCCCCACTGTGTCTCTGATTTAATGTTCAGTAAAATACAACTGCAATCTCCTTCAGCTCTAAAACCCTCTCAGGTTCTCCAATCCCCTGGCTCTTGCCTGTCCCTAACCTCTCCACCATTGGTGACTGAGCCCGATCTAAGCTCTGGAATTTCCTCCCTGAGTCCCCTCAAGATGTTCCTTAAAACCCACCATTCTGACAAAGTTTTCAGTCCCAATATCTCCTTCAATGACACGGAGTCTAATGTGGTCTGATGCATTCTTGTCTCAGGGACATTTTCCTACATTAAGGTACATTTTAAATGCTAGTGATAGGGATGGCCTGGTGGTATTATCACTAGTCTATTAATACTGAAATTCAGCTAATGTTCCGGGGACCCGGGTTCGAATCCCACCATGGCATGGAATTTGAATGATGGTTGGTGGCATTTGAATTCCATAAAAAATATCAGGAATTAAGAATCCACTGATAACCATGTCATTCTCAGAAAAACCCATCTGGTTCAGTAATGTTCTTTAGAGAGAGAAATCTGCTGTCCTTACCTAGTCTGGCCTATGCATGATACCAGAACTGCCCTTGGGCAACCAGAGATGGGCAATAAATGCTGGCCAGCCAGCGATGCCCATGTCCCAGGAATGAATTAAAAAAGGCTCTAAAACTAGATAGAGATAGCACAATACTGGGAGCCTTCAGACATACAGAAACAACTTGTTCATGAATGCATTAAAATGCTCCAGCATAATGTTGGGAAATTTGTGCTATAAACATAATCATGAGGTGACACAGTGGTTAGCACTGCTGCCTCACAATGCCAGGGACGTGGGTTCAATTCCAGCCTTGGAATTGTGTAGAGTGTGGAGTTTGCACATTTTCCCTGTGTCTGCGTGGGTTTCCTCCGGGTGCTCTGGTTTTCTCCTGCACTCCAAAGATATGCATGTTAGGTTGATTGGCCGTGCTAAATTAATGTGGTGTCAGAGGGATTAGCAGGATAAATGTGTGGGATTACCGGAATAGAGCCTGGGTGGGATTGTGGTCGATGCAGATTCAATGGGCCAAATGATCTCCTTCTGCACTGTGGGGCTTCTATGATTCTATGAACCATTCACCTATAACTCAGGGGGTAAGCAGAGATAACTGTCTCCTTTCAGCATTTAAAGCAGACGCCTGTATTTTTTAAAAATTTGTGACAAACTGCTCCAGGTGGAGGGGAGGGGGGCAGAAGGAGCCTCACGTGGGAAGTCTTGCAATAGGTACCCAGTCATCTCATTTGGAGAAGCAGATGAGAAGCAGATTGTTTGATGGCTTCAGAAAAATTCATCACCCCGGTATAAAATGGTACAGCAGCGGCCTCAGCGACTGAGCAGTGAGATGTTCCAGACCATCTCTGCTAAGCCTTTTTAAGTGGTTTGATGGCTAAGCTCAATAGCTTGCCACACTGCTTTGGCTTAGTTGGTTTGGGAGAAGAGTTTGTTGCATGTCTTGGAATCAGTCAGGCTCACGGAGCACTGCAAGTGCTTTCCCCCAAACTCCCTCAGTATCATCTCCACTCGTGTTAACCCAGCTGGTGAGTGTGCCAGTCTGGAAGGTTGGCAGATAAAGTCAATGAGGTTAAGCAGGATTTTTCTCTGAATAGATTTGATTTTAATGAGGTGTTTTTATCCCAATATTTGAGAAATGTGAACGCGTTGTTCCCATACCGGGCTCACTTTCTGATTCTCTCACTCTTCTTGGATAAGCTTTGGATCTTTTGTCACACATGGTGTTAATGTTCTGCTTATTGGTTCAATATGGATCTGACCAAACATTTGGTCTGAATTATAAAGCTAAGCTGCTCTCACAGCTGGAATTCTCCTTATTCCTGCAGATTCCAGATCAGATGTTGGGAGTGTTACGAGTTTAGAAAGGAGGCTAACCAGACACAATGTTTCAGAACATCCACATTCAAACTTGATCCTCTCAGTTCAAAGAACATTTGTGTAGGTGGTGGTTGGGGGTGGGGGGGGGGGGGGGGGGGGGGGTGGGCGGTTGGGAGAGTGCAGATGTTTCAACGCAAACAATGGCAGAAGTTATGATAAATTTCTCTGTTAAAACAAAAAGAAAGCTGGAAGGGAATTGAAAAGCTTTAGTGCACAAATCAAAGAATCCCAACAGTGCAGAAGGAGGCCATTCAACTGATTGAGTTTGTACCGATCACAATTCCATCCTGACCCTATCCCTGTTACCCCACGTACTTACCCTGCTAACCTTCCTGACACTAAGGGGCAATTTAGCATAGCCAATCCATCTATGCACATCTTTGGACCGTGGGAGGAAACCAGAGCCCGGAAGAAACCCAGGCAGACACGTGAAGAACATGCAGACGCCACACAGATAGTGAGTGACCTAAGGCCGGAATTGAACCTGGGTCCCTGAGGCGGCAGTGCAAACCACTGTGCCACTGTGCCACTTGAAAACATACACCCCAGATGGGATTCGAACCCACAATCCCTGGCTTCGGAGGCCACTGCTTTATTCTTTAGGCCACTGCGGCTACACTTGATCATTATCAGTTTTTGTTTGTGGGATCTTGCTGTGTGCAAATTGGCTGCTGTGTTTCTTATCTCACAACAATCACTACACTTCAAAAATAATTCATTGACTTTAACATGCTTTGAAACATTTGGAAATTGTGAAAGATGATATATAAGTGTATTTCTTCCTCTCATGAGTTTTTCTTCAAGTAAACTAAAGTAAAAGTAAAGTTTATTTATTAGTGTCACAAGCAGACTTACATTAACACTGCAATGAAATTACTGTGAAAATCTCCTAGTTGCCACACTCCGGTACCTGTTCGGGTACACTGAGGGAGAATTTAGCACGGCCAATGCACTTAACCAGCACGTGTTTCGAACTGTGGGAGGAAACTGGAGCACCGGAGAAACCCATGCAGACACAGGGAGAATGTGCAGACCCCGCACAGACAGTGACCCAAGCCAGGAATCGAACCTATGTCCCTGGCGCTGCGAGGCAGCAGTGCTAACCACTGTGCCACCGTGCTGCCCGATGTCAAATGGGTGTGGGCCTGAATGTGGGGCTTTGGCAGGATCCCTTCAAGATGGGCATTGTTTATGCAGCAGAGGGAAGTGAGTATGGGAAAGTGAGACCGTGATCTTGCTCCTGATTACTGGTCCAGTTTTTAAGCTTATTTACAAAAGCAAATTATTGCGGATGCTGGAATCTGAAACTAAAAGAGAAAATGCTGGAAAATCTCAGCAGGCTTGGCAGCATCTGTAAGGAGAGAAAAGAGCTCACGTTTCGAGAGCAGATGACCCTTTGTCAAAGCTAAAAGAAAATGGGAGATTTTATACCGCAGGGTGAGGGAACGAAAGATGAATCATTGCCATAGAAACCAGGGGAAAAGGCTGCTAATAACTGTCCATAGAGAGAATAGAAGGTGTGAATGACCAAACGGCAGAGAAGCTGATATTAGAGGGTAAACTGTGACAGATGAAGATGTTGTGGGGAAGTGGGGGTGGGGTGCGGAAGGGATGGGACAGAAATAGAATTTAGAAAAGGGGAAGAAAAAGGGAAGAAAAGGTAAGGGAAGGTGGATGAAGTAGTGGGAAAGAGTTGGGGAGGGGGTGGAAGAAAAATGAAGAAAAAAAATAAAGAAATAAAAAGGTAGAGAACAGTAAAAAATGAAATAAAATAGAATGAAAACAAAGGGGTAGAGGTGGAGTGGAAGAAATCTAAAGTTGTTGAATTCGATGTTGAGACCGGAAGGCTGTAAAGTGCTGAGCCAGAAGATGAGATATTGTTCCTCCAGTTTGTGTTGAGCTTCACAGGAACATTGCAACAGGTCAAGGACAGACATGTGGACGGGGGAGCAGGGTCAGGTGTTAAAATGGCAAGCAACTGGAGGGTCAGGGTCCTGATTGCACACAGACTGAACATAGAACATAGAACATTATAGCGCAGAACAGGCCCTTCGGCCTTCGATGTTGCGCCGACCAATTAAGAAAAAGCAATGACCCTCTAACCTAAACCATTCCCTTTTCATCCATAAACTTATCTACTAACCTCTTAAACGCCACCAAACTTGGCGCATCTACAACTGCAGCAGGCAGGGCATTCCATACCCTTACCACCCTCTGGGTAAAGAACCTACCTCTGACATCCATCCTAT